>OX276382.1:47091339-48307998 GCA_946251855.1 Alsophila aescularia | reverse complement strand
GTTTTATATCATGGTAATTGATATTTTAAAACTTGTTAAACGTAATCTAAAAATATATACTCGTAATCAATGTATCAATCTTCATGAAGTCACAAATATAAATCAGCCAAATTCATAAATAGAAAATAACACGTTACAAGAAGTGTCTAATGGAATAAATATGGAAACACATTTCATTTACAATTTACAAGATAAAACTGAAACAAAAATCAGAACACGTGTTCATTCATAATTAAAATTAAAGCAAGGCGTCGAGCCGTGTTGTCAGAGCGAAAAAAATAATCCAGCACCGCGCCAATCATCAGGAAAGGCAAGTAAGATCAGACACGTGAGTCGAGAAGAGCTAAGTTTAGTTCAGAGTAGGCGAAATTCAACATCTTTAGGTTAATATTCATCATCGATTGTGGTCTGAATGACAGCAAGTCAGGGTTGCCTGATTAATTAATTCTATCTGCCGAGTGGGGATAATAAATCGTGCGTGCTGGCCTCCCAGATGTCGCCGAAGTCAGACTCACTGAATAAATGTTTGAAACGCAAACATTGCGTAGGTACGCAGCGAGGATTTCATTTCATGGGGATGGCAGCGTCTTGCAAAAAATTATGCGAATCCTGGGCCTAGGTTAGCGAAAAAATTGTTTACGAGAAATAGAAAAGGGTTTTAGTAAAAAAAATTTTTTTTATGTAACGATTGATTTCGGTTCGGGCAAGGGGGCCCCCTAGCCCCTTCCCTGGGTACGGCCACGGCAAACATTATTCTGGTGCGACAGAAATAAACGGCTAATGATGTGTTATACAGGTAAGCGATAATAAAGTCCTCAGATCTCTATCCGGCGGATCGTTAGAATTCTCAGATCCGAAGTTAATTATGAAATTGTTGGGATAATCTTATTTCAAATCTGCATGATTAATGGGCATCACCGCTAGTTCAAATAAAGCAATTTACGTTTAATAATTTCAAATATAATAATTTCCTTAGTTACATACCTGCGCAAACCCAACTAAGGTACAATTTAAAATATTTTAGAATAAGAGATGACAATGAAATAACGGGAGGGTAGACAAAGTTGCGTTATGAAGTCGCTATGAAGAATCAAATCACTTTTTTCTTTTTTTTATTCTAGTATTCTACAATATTGATAAAATTTGCTTCACCATAAACTTTACAAAAAGTACTTATTTATAAAACAACCGCTAGGTATTAAAACTGGTTTTAACAAATTCATGAATTGACAAACGGTTCCGTTAAATAAACAATGTTCAGTCACATTTCCAAGAGCCGAAACAGATGTTCAGGGATCGCTCTACGTCCCGTAATAAAGTAAACTTGAAACCAAATCGCGACACCCGATTTTGTTATTAATAATCATATCGGCGCCATTTTGGAACTTTGATGTGGCAACACACGTGTTCGGAAACAGCGATGTGGTCGCATGTGCATCAATTATCTTGGCAATTTTTTTTTGCCGTTTTGGTTTAGCGTTAATAATAATACATTTTTATTTCCTGTTACCATAAGAATCAAGCCTTGGTAAATAGTTCATATTTAAACTTTAAATAAATTAGATTACCTGTATAAATATAAGCAAAGTAAATATGTTAACTGCTGACGATGCTAAATCGGTTATGAACATTTTCTTACTTTTAAGTTAGGTAAGCCAGCATGTTTTTAGGTACCTACCTAAAAACATGCTGGCTTAGGCCCTTTATACAATTGAACTTATGTTAGTATTATTATGGGTCAAAACCTTCGATGAAAGAAACAAATAAAGATCAAGAATTTAATACTTACTATTATTCAAATTCCAAAAGTGATCCCGTGACTATTTGTGGTGTGCACGTCGCGTGGCCGCGTGATATGTAGTAGGTATTAGTTATGTGTGCTGGCCCGGCTCAAAACTATAGATAGCGGCTTTTTACTTTTTATGATGATGAAGTTTAGTTACCTATTTTCCAATTAAAGAAACAGTCTCCACCATAAGCGTTACGCGGAGTTTTTGAATTGCGCGGAGTTTTGGTGGTACACGAATTGGGTGAACTTAGTGAATCCTTATTTGTTTTTTTCATCGAAGGTCAAAATCTTTTATAATCTACCTTTACAAGTTAATTCTCAGAACATTCACCCAAATAACAAAACGCGCTATCTTCAAAATAGTTTAAACAAAAGAATGACCTACGAAAGTCTTAACAAATGTGCCTCGGTAACTTGGTAAGGCAAAGTCAAAACAAAAGACGGGTTTTTTGTCAAAACAAATCCACGAGGCTCCATGGTTAGTCATTTTGAGACGCTACTTACTTACCTGACATCTATAGCTAACATTTTAGTTGTTTTCTTGTAGATCTGTTGGTCTTTCTAGCATAAATTCTCATCAAAATTCATTTCCATCTTAAATTCATCGTGTTCTATTTGCTAACTTTAAATCAATGGCTAACTCCAAATAACTGAAGATCAATGAAGAATGAATATGAAATATATTTAACATTATCATTACCTACATGACCAATTTAATAGGAACACAAGAAAGATACAAATCAACCAAAAAATAACCGGATTCATACAAAAGTATTGAAATATCTCAATGGATGTATCAATCCTAATCAGTTGACTATAATTAAAAAATAAAATAAACAATCATTTAATATAATATTCATATAGTTATCATTATCAGTATATAATAACTAGAACCAAGTTAAGAATTTAATCAGTGATAAAGGAATGCCTAGCCTGTTTATTAGATTAGACAAAATATTATTATCTACCCGCTTTTATGAATGAAATAATCTGCCGTGCGTGTTCAATGTTTACCCTATTTTAGAGGTGTGATTAATTGATAAAAAATATAGAATCGATAGTAACATACACAATTAGATAGGTATGTACTATAGATATTACTAAAACAGTGGGGTTGGTCTACTCCAAATACTTCAACAACATTTTTTATTTAACATTTCATTTAATAACTTTTATTTTAGGAATAAAATATTTTGGAAGGTTTGATGTAAATAGATATACTACATCAAACCTTCCAAAATATTTTATTGCATTACAAAGCCTTGTTGTTGTTCGTTGTCATAACAACAATTATGGAAGCAGTTGACAACATGGCATTTTGCTTTAGCGCGAGGCCTAGCGTGCTTTACCATTACTTCCAAACAAATAAAATTGCAACATATTATATCACATCATATCACTTGTTGCGTGCACAGTAAATCAATAAATAAAGTACCCAAACAATCTATTCTTCTAGGATACTGTAAAACTTTGTTTAGGAGTAAAAAGCTCAAGCAGAGAGCTTTTAATGTTCTAAAAAGATAATATTAGACATAATGATATTAAATATGTATTCAAATGTAATTGATCAGATACTATGTGTTTTGTTCTGTGAAACGCTTCAGAACTAGTCGTCCACAGACTAAACGACGTAATCAAAGTGAACTGAAGGTAGCAAATAGCTTTGAACTCACCACGGGGCTGTCGTCGCCGAGGTCCGAGTCACGATCGGCGTCGGCCATAGCATACGCCGGCACCGGCTCCCGGTTCTTCACCCGAATCTTGGCGGTTTTCTCAACACGAGGGGACGACAAGAGGCCTGACAGGCACCCGGCGACACACACACGCGGCGGACATGCAACGGTACGCGATACAACGTCGAGCGTCGGTCGGTCGGGACGATCGTCGCCGCGGCTCGCACGAATTGATATGGCAAAAGCGGCTAAACGCGCGCCCCTCTCCAGACAGGCTCCGCCCTAAGGCGTCGGCCACGCGGCGAATCAAACCCCGCGATATCAAACTGATATTCTGTTATACGCTCCGCCCGCTCAACTTATATTGTTTTTATTCAAGCTATAAAATAATCGCCCGGCATTGATCGCGCTTTGTGATCAGCGCTAGTGGAACGCAATATAAATGCCTCAATACGTCGTAGTTTATTTTTCATAATGAGGTTGTTAAAATTATTTAAAAGCCCGCTTAATTTATGCGTAAGTTGATGCTATTCAATTTGTTATGGCGGTTAATGGAGTTCTTTGAAAAGCTCAAATTATGTTGTTATTTTTTTACTTAATTAGGTATTTTATTGATTCTAATCAAATTAATATCAATTTGTAAAATTGACATTGTGCTGTGCTGTACAGGCAACGCGTTTATGTCTTTTACTAGATGACTCACTAAAAGTGAACTGGTGATTTTTGTGGCATTAGCACTATTAGTTATTCTACTTATAATTAACTTAGTTGATGAACGACACTTGACTGGACTTGGGTGAAATGTAGGTGTGACATTCAACAACTATCAAACCTCATTTTCTTATTGCTGGTGGATGTTTCATTACCTACAATAACTATATAGGTAATTTTTATGTTTTTTTTTATAGCAGTTAACGCCTGCTTAGCGTATTAACATAGGTAATTGTTATTTACCTGCTTAATATGCTTAGTAGTTAGTTTAATTATACTTAGATTATGTTCCATAGGGCTGGCGTGAACATTTTCTTCAAAGGCCCTATAAAAAATAAATTAAAAAACTATGATATAAACACGCTATACGTAGGTATGTTTGTAACTGGCCCACTGCTCGACTTATAATAATATTTATCGATCGAAAAAGTCTCACCATCACAAACCTATTACATTAGGTACCACTGTTGGGATACAGCTCTTCTCTCAGGGAGATAGAAAGAGAGAGAGAGAGTGTGAACCGTTATCGCTGGCCCATGGCGCATTGGTGGATAATAAATAATATGGCAGCTATTTTGAGTTCCTGGAAAATTACGGTTTCTCACGATGATGGTTTCTATTCTAATACTTAGATATAAGCAGCCTATGCATGTCCACTGCTGGATGTAGGCCTTACCTAACGCTTATCACTGAGCTTGGTCTTCAAGTCTCTGCATTCAGTTTTTTCCAGCCGCTTTTCGCAGGGCGTCACACAGGGCATCCTACGCTACGTTTGCTTAAACGTGGTCTCCACTTGAGATCTCGTCTACCGCAACGGATATCGGTTCCTTGGGGAATGTGACCAGCTTATTGCCACGTCAGCTTGCTTAACTTAGAGGTATGTCGGTTACCTTCATTACGAATCATGCCATGTTCTCGAGAGAAACTCCAACCATAGCAATCTTGCTTAGATGCAACAACTTAAACAATAATATTTATATTAAGGTACATTAAGGTAATATGGTCAACCGCTTAATACGGTCAATCCCTCATATCTCAAAAGGTTCAGTATTTTTTTCATAGATGGTGCTGTTTTCAGTCTATAGATAGCCTACCAAATGCTAGAAGTCGCATCACAGCTTTTTTACCGACATCATTTTGACAGATCAAAAACTTTGTTCGGAGTGAGTTTGAAGTTTCGCGCCAAAACAACGTAACTTATACTGGAATACCGGTTATAACCGCTTTTTAACACTCAAGTGATTATTGATAATATTGTAGGTAAGTAAGATAGTGCTGGCCTCTGATGTTGAGTTTGTCAAGCCGCCCGAGGGCCTCTGACATGGCTTAACGACTGCTATTAATCAATAACAGCCGGGACCGACAGCTTAACGTGCTCTCCGAAGCACGGAGCGATAGAAAACCGCACATAACTCAGAAAAGTCATTGGTGCAGAGCCTAGGTTTTGAACCCGGTATTGTTGGATTCTAATTTGCACTATAGAACCGTTAGGCCACCATCGCAATTGTATACAATAATTGAAGTTAACAACTGTGTATTATTTATCCTTCTCCTATTTCTAGTTTTTCTATTTAGGGCTTCAAAGCTTAACGTGACCTTATTACCCTCGTGTACCTTATTATTACTATGAAGAGTATCTACTTCATCTTAGCAAAGACATTAGGTAGAAATTGTCAAAAAATACTGTTTTTTTTCTTGTTGCATGAAATGCTGAGTAGAAACTGAAAGATCTTAGGCTGACAGAATGCGCAACCTCAGCCAATTCTTCACGATTCCACAAACAGCTAGACCAGCAGCTTAAGTCTTAAGCCCCCTAGAAACGCTGCAGTGTTGCCTCGCAAAAAAAATCAGGCAGATTTGTCAAATAATGGTATTAGAACACGAAAAGATTGAAATGGAGATGGGCGAGCACAGTGTTGTGCTCCCCACAGGTGGATTTTCAGAGCCCTTGGTCTAAAAAAGTAACTAAAAAGAGCAAATATCAAATGCCCAGTCCAGTGAACCATTAGCCAGATGGATCGATGTGACGATGCTTAAACTCAACGGCAGTGAATGTGCCATTTTTTCTTTTCATTGTTTTACATAAGTACACATGCGCATTAGGATTGCCAGTGTCGCATGAACAAATTTTATTATGTTATTAACAGGTTTTTATTAAGTCACTTTCTTATTTGTCTGTCTGTCTGTCTGTCTGGCGTTCCAGGTGGAATCTTGCAACTCAACTTTCGAGCACTTCCTGATTAGCTATCCGACTGAAACTTTCAGGGTAGCTCATAACTCGATGACAATGCATTATAAAAAAAAAGTTTGGTTTTTAATCTACATTTGCTGCTTGTGTATGCTTATCTTATCACAAAAATGTTTGCCCTGGCCAGGATTCGAACCTGGGACACTACTAACTGCGTCACAGTGTTGCCTTCACCCCAAACCACGGGAAGTATTGATTTAAATTCAGGCACTATTTATCTTTAGTTATTCATAAACCATCGCAATTAATTCCATACTTAGACCTCAATAGAGACAAGGATTCAACAATAAAAAATAACGGCCAAGTGCGAGACAGACTCGCACACCGAGGATTTCTTACAAAATTAATTTGCCGTTGGAAAACAGTTTTACCCATACATCGACATAGGTAGCGGTCAGTTTATCAACAACAAATAAAAAAACAGTGGATTATCTACAAATTTTCGATTTTTGGATTTTCCCCTTTAAATGTATTAGGTATAAGACATTGCTTCTTGCTAAAATTCATGATTCTATGGTCATTCGTGGAGTCCGCTGGTAATAGGTATATCACGGGTACCTACAACATGCGGCGGAAACGGCCGTATCTTTTGATTGCGTTGTCTTTGATGTTTGTTTTCTTCAGAGCTTCAAGGGATTGATTTTTTGATATTAATTTCAACTTGATACCTCCCCTCCTGAGAAAAAAGTTCTTGACAGACAGACACACGGACAAGGAATTGATTCTGTAAGGGTTCCTTTTTTCCTTTAGAGGTACGGAACCCTAAAAAATGGCAATTAAAAGTGTTCCACAGAACGGAACGGTGTTCTAGAGTAATGAAAATTTTATTTACCTCTTGTTTTTGACTTTTTAGTTCGTTTTTGGCAGAGTTTTTTTTTAATTATGGCCTCAATTTTAAATAAAAAAATACATTGTACGCTATTATTGGACCCCAAATCTCAGACGATAATCATTTCCTGGTGCCTACCTAGTACGGGTGCTAAATAATTCCAAACGTTCACAATGGACAGAAGAAATGTATGGGTAGGTATAGGTTCAGACAACAACAATTAATACGGCAGGCAGATCAATCGCTTGTCGAACAGTGCAAGCGCTTCAGAAGGCGGTCCATGCGATGAACTGATTAACAAATGCGAACCCATGTTCATGTTCATAACAAAACAAAAGTTAATTTTCAAACATGTTCATGAGTAAATATTGCGTGTAATTAGTTAATTAGATGCGAAAATCGTAGAAAATCTACTAACTATGTGATTACTAGGTATTGTCAAAATCAAGTGAAGCGAAACAACAAAATAAATAGGGGTTGAAGTTGTGGTAGAGTACCTACAGTTTAAGTAATAATAATATTAATAATAATAAACACTTTATTGCACCAGAATAAAGGGGAAAAAGTACAAGAAAACTATATAAAAAATATATTATATTATTTTATTTTATTATAAATTAAAGATGAAACGGTTATCCGGTAACTATCCGGTATCCGGCCTAAAATTACTATCCGGCCGGATATCGGATTTTAGAAAGAAGTACGAAATATCAAATTCAGGTACTTTATAACAAAATGTAATCAGCTATTTTCATTTTTCTTCAAAAATATAGTAATCTTATTGCACTAGGGGCATACCATGGTCAATCTTTTATAATTATAAAAATACTTTTATAATAATGTTTGCAATCAGTTCAACAAATCCATGAAACACTTGCTAACTTCACTCATGAACGAAAAGACCCGAATTCACCCGAGCCCGCTTGATCATTTGTGCGCCACCTACGCAAGCTTCCTCGTTACGAGGCGCTAATTGGCAATTTTCGGTTGGATATCCGGCGGCCAGATATCCGGCTTCAGGGTTGGCCGGATATCTGGTATTCGGTATCCTGCTAAACAGCTATCCGTTTCATCTCTAGTTTAAATTATGTTCTTGCTACATGGGTACCTACGAGAAACTTCCGGGGCCCTTATTCGCTATGACCATTCACACACGTAACGCGTCGCGTTGTGGTATCGTTCGGCAAAATACGACAATTCACGAACATACACGAATAATTCCACGCAGATAGCTTGACGCGGCGCGTTACGTAGCCGAATGGTGATAGTGACTAAGGGCCCGGCCCTTAATTCACTTTCTGTGCCATGAAAACTATGGGATTTAACCAGGTCGGTTGACTTGTTTACGCAAATCTTTTGTATTTAATTCATAAACAGATCGCATGGCACCGCATTATAGAAACGCTGACTAATTCATATTTGCTGTAAAAATAGGGACCTTAAGTATTTTTATAACCGTGGGTCACATCCCGTGCTTGCTTTTAATACGACTGCCCAAAAAAGGAGTGTAATGTTTTCAGGGTTCATGTATGTTTGTATGTGAGTTTCTTTATTCCACCATAACTTTTACATGTCTGAACAGATTTGGATGTATGGGGTATCGTTAGAATACTTATCTACATCATTCCGAGTAAAACAGTTTTTTTTCCTTTTTTAATTTCGCCTCTTTTTCAAATTCGGTAAAAAATTAAGATTTGGTTTTTCTTCGAATTTTACAATATGCGTATCAAATTGAAGGCTTTGATGAGCATAAAAAAATAAATAAATAAATAAATTTATTGGCATAAATTTAATTTTGGCGGGGCAGTCGTGTTTTTTATTTATTAGCTTGTTCAAATTCTTATTGGCTCCTGACTCCGCAGAACACGGATTGCTGGTATTGCTTTATTTTATTAGGTATAGGTACTTCAATAACAAGGGGTTAAAGTAGGGTTATAGGTAGGTACGTTAAGCAATGTCAAAGGCCCTCGGGCAGCCTGACAAACTGACACCAGAGGACAGCACTACCTCATACGACAAGCAAACAAAAAGTCTTTGCGGCTGTTAAGGTTTGAAAATGATATATAAACTTTTCTGTATTCATTTCTCGCTTCTCTCCCAATTTGCACCATCGCTCGAGTAATCGCTCCGGGCTGATTGATGATCGCTCCCCCTCCCCGCCCCGCTATTTAGACTTGAGTGATCCATGAGATCTATTACCCGGTACGAATATACTGCCCGGGTTTACTTGCTCCTATATTTCACTGTTTAGATAGGTCGATGGGGATTTTGCCTAGCAGCTAAGCAGTAACGAACACATTACTTTGATCTTGTTCGAAGGGTGCTGTTAGATAACATTACCGTGGTGCTGTGGTCACCAAAATTACTTGGCGTGATCGGCATACATAATATCAACAGCCTCTCAAAGGACAAAATATCAGCACAAACTGAAGGGCGACAAGGGCAACAGGTTACTCTCTGGGATGGGGTAGTTTAGTACCTAGATATCATAAATCTAGTTAATTGAGGGAAGATACGGCACGCTATAATATCTCGTAAACGAAAACGACTCGATACAACTACAGGCAAGTACACACGCACACAGCTGCATTCCCACCGTGCGACGCGTCGTGCTTCATATCAACAACAAAGATAGAGAGACATGTAGCGCGGATTTGAATCACAGCTAACACGTGCTACACAAAAGCCACACCGATTGTCCCTAAGGCCAAAGAAGGCTGGTACTTAATCTGACCACTTTTAATTAGATCTGTGGGTTATATTCAATACAGTTCTAGTGGTTTCAATGAGCTTATTGTTATACCTATTTTAATCTATTTCTAAGAGTTTGGAAGAGATTGCTTTGACGGGAATACCAACTACACTTAATTATATATTGCATTTTTCTTTCTTTTGGCGCTGGCTTACCTACTATAGGTACGCTTTCCATCAGGCAAAGCTAAAAACATGCATGAAGAAAAATTTGTAGAATGTATATCTGTATCTAACCAAATATCTCAAGCGATAATATTATCACTTCATATGGTCTTTTGGTGTCTGTAAAAATGCAGTAATATGAATAAGTAATAAAATAAGTTTGTCGTGAATCGTCAGCCTGGAGGCTGAATTGGGCTTCGAGAATAGCCTCTTCGGCCAGGCATAATCTCGGTTGGCGACTGCCAACCGGTACTTGCATACACCCCGTGCAGGTTCTTAGGTGAAGACCGCTCTGCACAGGGTTAAGGAATGGGTGTTTGGAAGGGAAGCAATATTTATTTTAATGTTTTTTTTTATTATTATCGGGCTAGTACTTGAAGATGGGTGTGCGATCTGTTATCGGTGGCGTCGAACATCCTCCTTGCCAGCCGGATAAAAAACCTCTCCTGGCTCCAAGTGACTCCAGGTTCGTGTCCTTCGCAATCACATCGTTCCTGACATAGCGTCTGGCTCCCGTGATGATGCGCACGGCAGTGTTTTGTTGAGATTATAGTCTCTTTTTGTTGGTACTTGATCGTAGGTGGTACCAAGCTGGGGTAGCATAGGTTAATCTTGACCGTATGTAAGTCTTGTATACTCCCAGCTTGTTTTTGAGGTCCAGTTTTGATTGAAGCACTGGCCAGAACACTGCTCTCGCGGCCCGTGTATTCCGGATTGTGTACTCCACCTGTGAATTCATCGTGAGCTTCCTGTCAATGTGGATCCCCAGGTAGCGCACGACTTGTTGCCACTCGATGGGTTGTGCTCTTAGCGTAAGGTCTGGTAGGTCTTTTCTCTTACGGCTGGCCAGTATTGCGGCTGTCTTACTGACGTTGACAGCCATGCGCCACCTGTCCAGCCAGTCGGGGAGTAAGTTTAACACATTTTGCATCCTGCGCGCTGCGCATTGGACGCCCCCTGATGATGAGAGGTACGCGCTGTCATCCGCGAAGAGGGCTAGGGTGACGTACTTCTCCGCCTTGCGGAGGTGGCCCTCCATCGTTAGAATGTCGTCGGTAATAAGTTTGGTAAAAATATATTTTTCAAGAAAGCTTTCATCAGATGAAAGTGGCGCCTCGCCTTGAGAATTGACAAAAGCTGTAGATATCAATTATCTATACTGCGTATGTAGTTTATGCAAGTTCCTACAGGTGGCGCTGTTAACAATTAAATAAAAAAAGAAAAGCAATCTCAACGTTTCACACCAAATTACTTCAATTTTTAGGTAGCATTTAGATATTTCTAGGTTAGTTTATAGTTACATTTAGGAGCTAGATCTGGATGACTATGAGCACAGTTAAGTTATGCATGATCCATGGATAATTTATATAATTATTGATTATCTATGGTGCGTAGTTTTAATCTGCATAATTGTCTACTTTTTGTATAAGTCGGGAATTGAACCTGGCTTAAAAAAAATATTGAACCGACCTACTCAACAATTAACCGACAAATAAAGCTGTCTCAATAATTAAGTTTAATTACTCATTATAAAACTGACCACCACCTATATCTGACCAAACATCCAAAGGCTGTCTAATAATAATGAATTAAACCAAAAAAAACTTTAATAATAAAACAATTGAACAAATTTTCATGAATTTAATGTGGGAATCCCATTGAAATATAAAAAGTATCATCAAAATCAGTTCAAAAATCTGGATATAACACACAAAAAACGAACGAATTGAAAACCTTCTCCTTTTTTAAGTCGATTAAAAAATGCTCTAAATGAAGACCTGCTTTATAGGACGCTTTGGAATTTGGTGTAGTTAGGTAAAGTTTTTGTTCCCTCCCAAAGCAAGCTAATTAAACTAGAGTGATCATTATCACTGTCGCATCGCAGTAACCATTTCAAACACCCCTCGAAGCGGCTGGCACAATGATAAATTAACAATATTATTGAACTCGAAGGGAACATTGAATTAGACGCCCTTCATCGCGTCGACAGCCGTGCTAAATTATTGTAAGTCCATCACTTGTTAGTTGCTTTGTGGTGTTTTATACGTGTCGTGGCGTGCTAGGTACAATATTACAGCAATGCTGAGTTTATACTGTCTGAACTGTCTTACAGAAGGATAAACAAGACGCACATAGAAAAACCCGACTGAGAATATTTGCTAACCAATTTTACATCGTAATAGATTCTAAATGGTAATTCCAAATGAAAAATGATCAGGGAAACCTAGAAATGGAAATAGAATTTTCAAATAACTATTCAATGATACCATTTTTATACCAGAGTACCAGATACTATATAATTTTTCATTTCGAATGACCATTTAGGATCTATAACGGTTTAAAGTTGATTAGCAACCATTCTGTAGGGTTTTTTCTATGTGCCTAAATTTTCTTGTTAGTAGCACTAATATCTAGGGCTTGTATTGTAACATGCCCGTACCCTGTGTGTACGGGCTTTTGTAGCACGAGAATATTTTGTAATTGCCTTGTCTTCTTCCCTCTCTGATTCTCTTCATTTGTAGACCTACCTCCCTTATAACTTACTAGCTGAGCCCCGCAGCTATGCCAATTGCAATATGCAAATATTGTCACCCTCGCACCCGCTTATGGAATTTCATAAAATCTTGCCTTAGTGCTCAGCCCTCCCCTATATATTCCCTCCAAATTTCACCAGTTCAGGCCGTGTGTTGTCTGTCAGTCAGTGAGTCACGGTATTGTTTTATAAGTAATACTAGTGACTCGCCCCGTCTTGGCACGGGTTGCGCTCACACCGCGGCATCTTTCTTAATTTTAGCAGTTTTATACCATTCGTAACTTCTAAAAATAAACGCCAGTAAGGGTAGTTCAAAATCTTTGGCACCAACGATCGTGGTGCTTTGTGACCATGGACAACTGCATTATTGCTCACATACTTGACACACATGTCATTCCGTTCCCAAAACCTGAACTACACTGCTCGCGAAGTTGATTCGACAAAGTACGGTTCGAAGTTGACCGAAGTTCGAAGTACGTGACTACACACTCGTGCAACTTCGCAAGGAGCTCAGGCGCCCACACGCTATGCATCATGGATAATGTTCGAATAGCAGCTGCTATTGCAATGTTTTTTTTTCGCGTTTTATACCTACGTGCGTATATACCACAAGAAAAAATAATACTATGTTATTAGAATAAACAAGGCACAATAAATTTTAACATTACCTTTAATATTTTTTTATCACTATCATATGAAGTAAGCCGAGAAGACGCCCGTAAGTAAGACGCTTCGTTATGGAACTTCGGGAAGCTTCGAGTCCTTTGACTCGGGCGCAAAAACCGACAACAATCGGAAGTCGCCCGAGGCGAGCCAAGGTTGCAAGAAGCGAACCGAAGTGCCCGTCTACACTCTCGTGTTCGCTTAACTTCGATCAACTTCGATTTGCGAGTGGGCGTTTTACAGCGAGTATTCGACACTTTGCAAATTTTCTATACATTGTTGCAATTTACGTAGTGATCTCTAATGTTACTCGCTGATAATGTAGCTTTATATAGGTAAAAGAATTTTTTAAATCGGTTTAGTAATTTTTGAGTTTATCCGTTACAAAAAAACACACATACAAACAAATATACAAAAAATTAAGTATTTCCTCTTTATAACATTAGCGTTGATGTAGATTAGTGTAGATAAGTATACTATCAGTATAAAAAAATATGTAAGTAGGTAGGTAGGTACTTAAACTATCTAGTACCTACCTAATAATGACCCATAGATTTTGGGGAATATCAACATTTAAATTGCTTTTTTTTATTCATTTTATTTGCATTTGTTGTCTTTACCTCATCTTGTTAATATTGTCACCCAGCGTCCTTTCTTTAACTATCCAAGGAATGATAATTCATTATTTGCAGTTTGGTCGTGCGGGCACATTCCCAGATGGCCGTGGCATTTTGCATTTGCACATTAATGTAAACTCGCGGTTTGCCGCGTCCGAACACGCATAAGTGTTTCTGAGTAATGTGTTCTGCCTTTTATAATGTGGGTAGGTTTAAGTATGACTTTATGTCTTATAGAAAGCACATAAAGCTGAGCTCTGGTACAGAGAAAAAGCTTTATTATTTTCTTTACAATACTTTGATTGTTTTTCGTAAGCCACGCTCGTTATATGGTTATATTAGGTTTTTTATTCCATAGGTACTAGATACACACAGCGGCTTTGCCCGCGTAGGCATTTTTCCAGAGTTTCCTGTGTTATTCCAGGACCTACACTATATACTAAGTTTCATCTAATTCTATTCAGCCCTTACGGAGCTACAAATAAAAGGTGAGTAAGTAATAAGTACCTAATACAGAACTCTGAATTTGCGAGACGTGTTCAAGGGCGGATCCAGCCTTCGAGTCAGGGGGGTCACACTGAACGGGTTCCAAAATTATGCAATACTAGCTATTCCCCGCAGTATCAATCATGTAGCCTATGCCACTCGGGAATAGTTTAGCATTGAATAAATTTTCAAAATCAAGCATGCTGTAATCAATTTTTACCTTCTGTTTTTAAACAAACATAATTTTTACTGAGCCACTTAGGTTTTTTTTTGTGTGAACAAACGTTATATAAAAAAAACTGAACGTTTATGATCACATAGAATATGTACAAAACATAAAATATTATTAAGAGAGCGCGAGCGTAGCGACCGCGAAAATTTTGAGCTTTTTCCGTTATATTATACGAATGAGGAAACAGAATATACCATTTAACAAACGCTAGTGTAGCGTGCGCGAAAATGTTCGGTAATGACAGAGTTAGACAATAATGGAATTCCTCAGCTTGCGAAAATAGGTAATATAACAAAGGCGCGAGCAAAGCTAGCGCAAAAATGTTGAACTATTTGTGGTCGTGCGTATGACAAAAGATGAAAATTACTATGGATCCACTAAGCAGATGATTGACTAGACTAGACTGAGACAGCACTGACTATATGAACACAGACAATAATAACAAGGCGGGAACGTAGTTAGCGCGATAATTTAAAGTTACCTATTTCATAGAGAGCGCGAAAGTTTGGAGTTATTTCTAGTAGTAGTTTGTGTTTCATCAGAACATGATATTATTATACAAGCGCGAGCGAAGCGAGCGCGGAAATTTTGAGATATTTCTATTACTTAGTAGAACAAATAAAGATGATGACAAAACATACGAAAATAACAAATGGAACTAAAAAATCTTTGGTTGAAATATGCCCGGGGGTGGGGGGGGGGGTCATGAACCCCATGAACCACCACCCCCCCCCCCCTGGATCCGCGCTTGGACGTGTTAGACATAATCATCAGCCTATATATGTCCACTGCTGGACGTACGCCTCTCCTAATGCACGCCACTGAGCTCGGTCTTCAGCTTCCCTCATCGATTCTCTTCCGGCCGCCTTTCGCAGGCTTTGCCTCCACCTGGCCACAGTCCTACACTTGTTTGACAACTTGTTTACTATGCCAAGCTTTTATGGCACTGAAATCCAATAAATATTTACAACTGATTACGCATAATATCAAAAAGTAATAAAAGATAACCAAAAAAATCTTCCTAACACGTTTCCCAATATATTCATTTATTTATTTTATGGAAAGCAAACAGCTTTTAAAATTAATCTTATAGAATAAGCACAGTGGAAATAATTTAGCCTTAAAGTTTTCACTATTAGAAATTAATTACTTAAGTAAACAATTAGAATTAGTGTAATTGTTTACTTGCTACAACTATAGGAAAAGAAAAGAATAACTACAAAAAAGAAGAAGAACAATTAATAAAGCCAAATCAATGCGTGCAGTTAATAAATTATACATATCCTGAAAAATGTACCAATAGCATAGGATTTGATTTGATTTTAAGATAATTCCGTCTGGTCACAGTATGAGTTGGTAATTGCAGTTGAATCTTCGCCAGAAGATCCAAAAAAAAATCTTCGCCAGAAGATCGCTGCAATCAATCTTGTCACAAACCAGATTATGGAGGAAAGATAGGTCTGACACCTCTCTTCGCCGTGACAAAGGAAAGGCCATATAAACCAAAATTGTGCCCAGTCTCTGAATTTTCATCTGACAGGTCTGCATCTACATGCACGTGCTCTTTACCTGAAACTAGGTAAGGTACAGTACATGTGGTCAAAAAAACAAGTGAACAGAGCAATAGGTATCCTAACGGCATATTACTGCGACTTAGAATCCAACTATACAGATGTAGGTCCAATTACTTTTCTAAGATATGTGCGATTTTCCATCGCTCCGCGCTTTGGAGTGCACGTTAAGCTATCGGTCCTGGCTATTATTGTATCGTAGGCTGCTCAACCCTCTGCGGCTCGGCTTGCTTAGCAGGACCCGTCTTCGTGATGGGGTCGATAAGTTAAGCTATGTGAGATGCCTTCGGGTGGCCTGACAAAATCTGACACCAGTATCGTAGTGCTACTGGCTCATACGACAAGCAAGCATTAAAATAAAACAACACATTTACAAATGAATTCACGTTATCTTTTATTAAACAAAGAGTAGCATTCCTAATTATAAACCTAATTCGTTCGAATCGCTCGTCATTGGCCAACAACGGCATAAAAATAAATGCTATTTATGATTCGATCGTCATCTCGTATTGGGATAAGCCTTTCTATATTTATTCGTAGACATCATCAACAATCTGAATGATTGAGTACATCCGCCTACGACTAAATGTAAATCAGTTCAAGGGAAGGGCATGGGGAAAGTTAGGGGGAAGTGACGATAGGCACGGTCTGTTCCTTAGGCTGCTCAACCCTCTGCGGCTCGGCTTGCTTAGCAGGACCCGTCTTCGTGATGGGGACGATACGCTCTCCAGAGTTCGCCGGCGGACGCTTCGGAGCCGTGATGGTCAGCACTCCATCAGACGACAGAGTGCTGACGAGGTCCTGGACATCGTATCCGGAGGGCAGGATGTAGCGGCGAGTGAACTGGCGGGAGATGAAGCCGTGCTCATCTTGTTTCTCCTCATGGTTGCCTTCAACTACCACGCCATTGCTTGTGGCCTTGACAGTGATCTCTTCGGGAGAGAATTGCTGGACATCTAGGATAACCTGGAAAAGAGAAATAAATGTTAAAGTAGGTAAGTAAGTACCTAATAGATCTTGGAATGATTGGAACTATTGGTCACATCAAATCACATTGTCAATCGAAAGTATGGTTTCTCTAGAATCTAGACTCTAAATTACACGAGGAATTTAGGAACCTCTAGATTCTAGAGGTCCTAATTCCTAATAGAGGACAATAATGTCGTAGAAGTTTCTATATTCCTTATGATGAGATCATCTCTATTTAAAGCATTTTTGCACGCGAACAGAACTAATTGGACCAATAAATGAGATTAGAAGCGTGCTAAATCGTTCAACAAGCTACTTCCTACGCCAATTTCAACAGGTGTAACCACCATCTTTATGGATATAAAAGAATACTTGTAGTAAATGAGCAGGTAGCCTGCCTGATAAGCGGGCACCGCTGCGCGCTGTCTATGAACATCTTTATAGATAGGCATCTAAAAATTAGGAGGTCGCTACTAGATAGGTACCTACTATATGTACCTATCTATAATGATAGCTATTACCTATACTTAGTGTGTCCTACCCTAACCTATCCTGATCGAGCTGCACTTTTGTGACCTTTTCATAATCTTAATTATTCTTTAAAATCAATATCACAGAAGCGTCTGAAGAAATCCGCAGTCCTATCTTTTTATATGGTTCCGTACCTAAAGGGTCCAAACGGAAGCCGAAAAACCTTAACTAACATTAGTGGTGGTAACAGTTTCTGTCTGTCGGTCAAAAACAATTGTTTGCTTGCCCTCAGCCATCATCACCGACCCCTAACAACAGCACCCGAAAGGCAGTTGGTAAGAAACTGTAGAAACAATTTGGAGTACGACGTATGGTGTAGCTCAGTAGGTATCATATGCCGCCTTGAGCCAAATGTTTCTTTAGTAAGGACATTATTAAAAGACTAAAAAACCTGCCCAGGCTTCATACGGGTACATAGATAGATACATTTGATTGACTAATTTGAACAAAAACGGTTATTGTGGCAATAATAATTGCCCGAAAGAGCGCGAAGCGTCTCCGTTTCAGCTTGGGCAAAAATGCTCTCGTATGTCCGGATGTCTGTCTGGATCTCTGTTTTCCTCTACAGGTCGCATTTCTCAACTGATGTAGACGAAACTTGGTATATAGGATAAACGAAAATTAGAATTTTTTAGACGTCGGAGATTTTTTATTGGGGGGTACTTTCCCCAAATAGGGGCAAAAAGGGGTCTACTGAATATCTCCGCCTTATTAGATCCGATTTCGATGGGTTTTTTATTTAAAAGGTAAGTAACTTTAAGTTGTTCTCGTAAAAATTTGGTGAAGATCTGATGAGGGTCTTCGGCGTGATGAGCAGAATAGCTCCTCAAAATGCAGTAAAATGTTCACTTTTAGGTTTCTACCAATGTAATCAGCCCTTTACCTATTAGGTGGGGTTGATGGAGCACCTTGGTTATTAATGTTAGTTTAACAATAAGGTAACTAGATGGCGTTACTGTGCACCGCTAGATTGCTTACAAAACGTTTGTACTCGCGAGATCTACAGCTCACAGAGACACTAGTTTTATGTATCATCAATATTTTTCGCAGTGCACGCAAAATAATGACTTTTGACAAGCATATGTTTAATACCTTATGTAGCTTTCTAAAAGTGCTTTTATTTTTAAATCGGTTAATTATTTTTAGAGTTTATCCATTTCATACTCCTTATAATTCTTAACACTCATTATAATATTAGTGTAGATGTAGATACTCGTATCTAGATGTAAATATTAAACTTACTTCAAACTTCTCTTTCGTCAAGTTGATAGTCGAAGCGGACTCCTGCCTAGTGAGGGAAGTCCTCCACGGCCTGAAGTAGGAGTTCCGGAACAGGGAGCTCGTGGGGACGCTGGAGAGGGAAGACAGGAGCTCGTCCCGCTTCAGCCCCATGCCGAAGTGTTGGTCCAGGAGACGAGAGGGGCGGTCCCACTCATCCCACCAGTCGCGGAACATCAGTGGTACTATCGACATCTGGAATCGAAAATAGACAAAGATTAATATCGAAAACATCTTCTGGGTAACTTTGCCCTGGTGCAAACTTTGCAACCTCCGTTCATCTCCTTAGCCCCTGAGTAGTACTAGGGTACTCAAGGATCGAATATGGTCTCAATATTTCAAGTCGATAGGTCCATCGCTTACAGTGTGCCTTGTCTGTTAGACAGTCAGTATGTCACAGTCAGTATGAGCAGGGCCTCTAGCCTGAAGGTAAGCGACATGCCTGCCTACAAACAATTTCAGTTCCTCCCAGAACTGATTGAAAAATAGTGCGCGTCAATGCACTAAGCCTTGATTTAATTTTAAGTCTCATGTCTAATATTTTCGCTGGAAACATTGCCCTTCAAACTGTAAGACCAATACACACTACTGCTTAACAGTTGAATATTTGTCAAAGTATCCGACCTCCTAGGCAGACTCTTGCGAAAGAGGCTATCCTAAATACTCAGGAAAAATGTCGTCTATTTCCTGAATTTCTTTAGCTAGTTCTCACACCTGCAGGATGAGAAATAGTGGTCTTATATTTAAGTGAAACCACACGACACAGGTGTATTCAGCCGAGACCTCAATGATATGGTAAAGTCCACAAAGCAAAACATATATGTAGCCCAAAGTGAATAAAAATATGACACAAATGAGAATAGGCCAGTTACTGACTTGATTTGTTTGATGGATGGTGATTTGGTCACAAGCCTGAAAATTCGATCCAATGGTCTAAATTAAACTGTTGTTCAAAATGCGATGATGTTTTGATACGAATATCGACATTATTTGGAAGCTACAGCAAGGATAACTGAAGATCGAGATCATGTTTACGTTTTTGTGCCAACTAACCAAAATTACCGTGAATATAAATATTTTGTTGTTTATTTATCGACTTGTTTTGATTATGTACTAATGCTTATAACTATACAGGTACCGACTGAGATAGGTATAGGTAGGTATAAATATTTTTGTAACAAAATGAGATTGTTTGTGTGAGGTAGTGCTGGCTTCTGCGGTCAGAGTTTGTCAGGTCGCCCGCCCGAGGGTCTGCGACTGCTATTAATTAATAACAACCATAGCAGGACCGACAGCTTAACGTGCCCTCTGAAGCACGGAGCGATGGAAAACCACACATAACTTTGAAAAGTCATCATTGGTGGTGCTGGCCTCTTAAAGCCTAGAACCGAACCCGGTTACGTTGGATTCTAAGTAGCAATATTGAACCGTTAGGCTACAATCGCTCTTAGCAAAAAAAAAAAATTATTTCAAAGAAACTAATAAATAACGTGTAAGTAATCGAAGTGACGACTTGCGAAAGGCGGTAGCGACTGAATGAGGAGAGCCGAAAATCGGGCTCAGTGGCGTACTCAACGGGCAGATCATGAAGAGATTAAAACTAACCAAAATAGCCATAGGTACCTAAACCTAATAATAACAAGCCGCTACCGTAGGTAACGTCCGCAAAATGCTGACTGCTGTCAAGTTGTATGGAAATGCAATGTTTTTCCAAAATAAAAGCCCAGCATTTTGGCCACGTCTTGCTTGAACCAGAAGCTTAAATTGGTCTTTAAAAATTGTAAGAGCTCCCGGCCCCCACAATTCTAGCGTTTCGAACCCAACCGGTTCAAATATAAAACCTCTATCAAGGATTAAGATTAATTACGTCTTAGCTACGTACGTTTTAGCTTTGTCACGCATAGGCCAATTAGTTCCATAATAGCCGCAAGTTGGCCGTGGAAAAGCCCTACGGATAAAATCATTAAGGCTGGAGTGGTGGGAAATTCTTCCTGCGCTTCTCCCACTAGACAAACCATGGTGACCGAACCGGTCGACAGCAGTACCAGTACTAATAAGAGGTAATTGAAACACTAGTCTGAGCAGTAGGCTCCAACATTATTAAACATAACAAAGCTTATATGTCCATGTACATCGCGCTTCTCGCGAAGACGCTAGGACAGTTATAGCATTCTATCTAGCTCAGCCGTACTCAACCTGCGGCCCGAAAAGCTTTTATGAGTGCCCGGAAAGGCAGTCTATAAATTAACAAGCCAAGAGCGTTAAATAACATTGAAAACACCTTACGAAACAAAACAAGGTTTACTCACATATACCAGTTATAATTATCATTTTTATTTTTTATATTATTGATTTGACTAATTTACTGTAAAAAATTATACATAATTGAAAATGTATTTTTTCCTGTGCTAATAATAATATTGTACGCTGCAAGGCAAAACACAGTGCATTTAACTTAATTTAATTACTAACACCAGAATATTACCTGTGCTTTAAAATAAATGAATTAGAATTTTTTGCTAGCAGTAAAAGAGTAAAAGTATGTACAAAAAGATATCTATAATGCTAGAAATTAGATTTTCACTCACTTCGCTTGCGCTTTTGAGCTATTATAACTTGTATTCACAAACCCAAGTGATCTCATCATCATCAGCCTTCGTTCGTCCACTGCTGGACATAGGTCTGTCCCAAGGCACACCAGTTGGCCCAAGCTTTGGCTTCATCTCTTTGCTGCCAGCAACCTTGCGTACATCGTCACTCTATCTAGCTGGTTGGTGTCCTACACTACTCGTAACTACACATTTTTGGCAATTATTCGCGTTTACGGCAACGGTTCTACGGCAAATATAGCCAGCCAACTGCCACTTCAGCTTGCTAATTCTCAGAGCTACTCGTATACGATCAATCTAAAAAAAAATGCTTTTTACATTGAATACCTAAGTTTACGAAAACCCTTTTTTACTAATTTGACAAATTAAGGGAAGCCTGATAGAGGTACGTCCTGGATAAAATTATCGGTCATTTGGTATGTGGCCCAAAAAATAAGGTTGAGTATGCCTGATCGAGCTGGACATAAATCAACATTATCTGTTCTCACACAATAAACAAGTGGATTATTTTTGACCAGTTACATAAATAGTAATTCTGAACGATCGCACTGCAATGGGAGCAAGGCTAAAGCGAAACTATCAAATGCCTAAATTATGCCTCCAAAGTGACTAATGCTACTTGAATTTACGTTGTTTTGTGAATAAGAAGCCATCACTCGATAATGTGACGGTGCAGAATAATAAATGTCCATTCTCGAATAAATTACGCTCAATGATGATTATCGAAATTATTCTCGGAAGTGGTGTTTTTCCGAAAACGGTCAGTGTAACTTTTATGGAGCATTTGCTATTGTGAAGCTTGTGAAGATTTATTCATTCAGTTGTAGAACTTTTTACGAGCTTAACTTTTGATGCGATTTCATTCTTGGATCGACTCATTTGACCGAAATTTAGCTGAACTTCTTTTTCGAGAAAATAAAATTCTGGAGTCTTAGTAGTGTAAACCTGTGGTTCAACCTATTCACAAAGTTAGCTTTATTGTATTGTATATTAGGAATGAAACGGTGACTACCTACGTTTATACTAGAAAAACCGGAAACTGCACTTCATTCTTCTACTAAGTTTTTTTTTAATTAAAAAGATTAGATCGATGTATTCTTCGCATTCTTTTATCGAAATTTGTTTACATTTTTCTCACAGTGGGCGATCCGTCGAAAACGCTAAAATATTCTGGAATGAATCCACATGATTCACCTGCGTACGAGTTTAGCTCTGATGCAAGAGCTGAACTGAAATTTACAGTAATGACTGCGACATCATCACTATTTTGTTGCCGATATTTTCGGATGAGTGGATGTTTGTTGATTCTGTTTGAGCGTATATTTAACCGGCTGTAAGTAGGTTAGTTAAGAAATATATTTTTTACAAGATGTCTTCTTGTCTCTTTGCAATACTGAATAGGTTCTTAGTTAAGTATTTATTGTTAAATATTTCGCATTTGCTTGTAAATGAAAACATTAATTACTTACCTACCTAAAAATGCAGTTAGATTTTGATAATATATCTTCATTCTACTAGTCCAAAGGGGTAGCATAAAAACGATACAAACACCAATTTAGTGCCATAGCACTTATCTTAGTCTCGCTGAAAACTTAATTTTTATTTACCTCGACGTTTCGATCAAGTTGCATTGATCGTGCCACGAGAACGCTGAAAGCTTTAGGTTTTATTTACTTAAATAAAGTTTTCAGGGCGATTAAGTCCCGCTTAAATATTTAACTATGTGTTCGAATCGCGAAAATTTAAAAAATATTATTTACGCCGAAAAATAGTATTAAAATGCATATACTCAAAATCTTCTGAGCTAATTTTTATTAAATTTAATTGATACTACCTCCAGGTTACCTCCATCAGGTTTCCTCCAGGTCTAACCATTCGAATAGATAAAGAACCAGCCAAATGGGTTCAAAAATCCTGAAGATAAAATGAGGTGTCAAACACAAAAACAAGTAGGTACCTAGGTACAGTCGAATTGACAACCTACTTCTTGAAGTCGGTTAAAAATTGCTTAGAGTTGTCAATTTCCGTGCACTTAACGTGTTCACGTGCATTTTATGCACCTAAGTATCTAAATGGAAATACATAAATGTTTTTTAATCATGAATAATACACTCGTGAATATAGTCCTTTACGGGACACTATATATGATTCTATAAAAAGTAAGAAGGCCTTACCCTAAATCACCTTGACCACTTCCACCACAAAAAATAATAATTTAAAAAGTGAATCACCTTCTGTTGGGTTCGTTGCAGTCGCGCGCTGCTCTGTCGGGAGACTATGGCGAGCTCGTCCAGCCAAGTGATTTAAATAGAATTTTCAGCTGCCCACGAAATGCTATGATTCATCAAACGCCTTGAACTTGAAAACGATGGACTATTTATTCTTCTGTGACGCTGGGGCAACCATGCGATCTTTGGGACTATTATTTCTTTTATAACAGTCTCCTGGCAAAGAACATTGGCGAACTCGCATACATGATTTTATGTCACTAAAATTCACGGCGTCTTTAGACCAAAAATATTGCTAGTAATTCAGCATCATTTCCCGAGATTGTTAGTCTAAGATTTTTTTATTGGGGAGACCAGGAATAATTGTTATCAGGCTTCAAAGTTTTGTGGATTATGTTACTGTTAACGACTTTTAAAACAAGTCTTAGAGATTTTAATCATTTTATCTGCATAACTAGGTAGGCAATTAAGTACTTACCTATGCGTGATAAATATAATGTTTAAAGATATTGTAGTTTAACAGACTAGCCTTTTGAATAATTATTAGTAGGAAGCTGTTACTGCCTAGCAAGATTACAAAACATGTTTAGATATGTTGCTGTTGTTTCACTGTGCAGGGAAACAGTCGTCTAATATTACCACAAATATTTTGCAACAAACCTTAAATAACAACCATAACCTAACAGCAATTCTTTACTTACTTCCTCCATAAATTATAATGCATTGTATTCTCTTTGCTAGTATGTTTTGTTTCTAGGTTTTATACGTTTTATATTTACGTACCATTTTGTATTAAGTATTATTCTGTTACGCAAGGAGGCTGAATTATGCTTTCTGATAAAAGGTCAGTAAGTGTAATTCAACCTCCTTTGCCTTAATAAACCAGGTGGAAAGTAAGCGTAATTCAACCTCCTTAGGTTTAAAAAACTGGGCGGGAAGTATATGTTTTGATGATTTTGACGTCCGAACCGGAAACGTCATTATATTACCTTTTTTTTCACCATTGGGCAGGCAACAAGGCCAGCAAAACCCGTAGACAGAGAAACCAAGAGACAACTAGATAGGTTCCATCGCAGTCATAAAAGAAAGAGAACAACATATGCATAGGTCTTGTGAAGAAATGAGACAGAATGATGAGTCTTTTGTTGCAGGTCACGTGCCGGTTTTTTCAAGGTCAGCGCACTTCTGTGCTAAAATATTTGACAGTTCGCCATAGTTTTGTATGGATTGTGAGAAAAATAATTCAGCTTGGTGGGTTGCCTGCATTCGAAATTAAAGTTCTCTAGACTTTTTTAGTATTCTGTGCCCAAACTACACATTTTTTATTATTAAAATGATTTAATTGCATTGGTTCTCATTTGTATCAATAGTAAATTCAATTTAATGTAATATTGTACGATGTTGTTAATATGTATACAGAATAGAAAGTTTATTCAATAGAGCAAAGGCACCTACAACTACTTAAATTCCCTAACCATTAGAGCTACATACATAAAAACTGTGTGGTGTGGAGCCATGTTAGAGGCCCTCAGGTGGCCTGACAATCTTTGACACCAAAGGCCCAGCATTACCTCATACGACAAACAAACAAACAAACTATGTGAGAAGATCTTCCGTGGATTTTGGAGACAGTTTGATTAAAATTTAAAGATTTTGAAAAAAATTGTACAGTGTGCAAGAAAAATTATAATATTAACAAAAAATGAGCGTTCCTTTTCCTTTTATGGAACAAAAGTCTACGAGTACATGAGATTAATATTGGTTAGTGTAGGTTCTAAAAAAGTTCAATAATATTGAAAGGTTATTTCCATACATTTGAGTACAAAATGATTGCAGAAATTCAAAGTCTGACAAACAAAGATAATAGAAAGAAAAACTGATCACTATCAAGGAGCTATCTTCCTGTCTAAATTATTGCAGTTAGACAACAAGAGAGCTGGTCGGTCGCGAATTCATGATTTTCATTATGGGCGTATTTTTGCAATGTGTTCGCCGAGACACCGCGTTCTTATGTTGAAACGCACTATTTTAGACTATGGTCACAATGACGGATCACGTTATACCAAAATAAATAATTATTTTATGAAGCATCATGGTCCATCATGGAGGACCATGGTATACATATAATGGTGCATGTCACCAGTATGTATGTATCATTTTTCATGCATGATACACCATATTTAATCTATTTATTTTACGCTGAGGATGGCCCACCATGGATGATAATGCTATATAAATATAAATAAATATATTCGGGACAATTCCACACCAATTACCAAGCCCCAAACTAGGATACTCTGTAATATGGGCACTAGATAACGGATAAACATACATAAATACGAATATCAACATCTATGACTCGGAAACTAACATTTTTGCTCATCACACAAATGATTGCCCCATGCAGGATTTGAACCCACGACCGTTTGATTTCGTTCTTAGGGTTACTAGCCACTAGACCAACCAGCCGTCAAATATACTACTATATATTATTATACTGTAAGCATGTTCAAGAAAAAATATTTGTAGAAATTGTAAAAAAAAGCTTTCTGAAGTTTCTATGACCCTTATCCACACTAGTCCCATAAAGATTCGATATTTTTATTGAACAAGATCGTACAACACCTAGAATTATTCAAAATCTCAATTTTTCTTTCTGTCCATACATTTTTCGTAAATCTGTAATATCTCTATAAACCATCAATAGTCTATAATATACTTAATCTTGAATCTGGGATTGCTTAAACTCAGGGTAAAAGTTTTGAAATGGCAGCACACCCACCTATCGTTCTATTTCACAGTGACACAACAACCAAGTGTCTATTGTTTTCTCTGCCTACGGTAAAACCAATACTGCCTAAATTCTAGAATCTATGGGTAAAACATTGTAGGAAGGAAATGAAGATATGAAAATGAAAAAAAAAATGAAATGTACAAATGAATGATTTAATGTTTCTTTTATTTGATTTGTTAACCTGGATTTTACTAGCTTACATGCTAGGTTGAAAAAACGTAGAAAAATAATTACTTAAGTTCTGTAGAAATTATATTTCAAGACACTGCAAGGCAAGGTTTCTCGCATAAAATTTCGCCCTAGTTCTTTTTAACCGCGAAGCTGTAGGGTGCCTATTGCAAACATTATATAGGTATTTGTTTTATAATGTTCTAAAGAACACTGTATTCACCAAAACTATTGTACATAGCAAGCGTAAACAAAAATTTTAACTTGCTTATTATGTACAGAACCAAGGAGAAATCAGGAAAAATAAAACAAAATGGCAACCATAGTAATCAAGGAGAACATGTCCCGGAATTCACGAGCCGGCCTTAATTTTCCAGTTGGAAGTTTCCACAAGATACTTCGCAATGGGAACTTCGCCCCAAGGATCGGCAGCGGAGCAACAATATACTTAGCAGCCGCCTTGGAGTACCTATCAGCGTAAATATTGGAGCTGGCAGCCGAAGCAGCAAAAGACAACAAAATTCATACCGAGGCACATCTTATTTGCGATCAGGAATGACGAGTTTAGCTTTATGTGAGGAACCTTATCTCGCAAGGTGGTGTCCTGCCATTCAGCCCCAGCTGCTACCAAAAAAGACAGCGAAAAGTACGTGAGGCGGTGATTTTGACTAAGCCCCTTTTGGGGACTGTAAAAATACACTATGTTTATGTCCAGGAAAAGTTTGTCTCATTTACCATTTACCAAGTACCTACTTAATTTCTCTGGATACACTTAGAATTCTACCTATTGCACTTACAGCGCTCGACAAACCGGAACGCAGTGCTATCACGTATCAATGAATGTATTTTCTGAGCCAGGGTGAAGAGCAGTGCTGCGCAAAACTTGGTGTCCAAAGCTCTAGGGAGCACTGCATTTGTTATAGGTAGTTTTTTCCTAACAATCAAAATGTCTGGCCACCCTTGCTAAAATAATGACGCCACACTGAAATAACTGAAACATTCATCAATCGAAACAGTCCAGGTGGGCCGGCAAGCCGGCATCATCGAGAAAACCAATCACGGTGTGCGATGATACTTCCCTTTATTTCAACGCCTCACCAGTTAAAAATAAACATCATCATCATGAGTAAAAGCAATGATTAAAATAAAATCTAATTCTGATTTGGTGACAATAACCTGAAATGCGTGGGTAGTGTTTGCAGACGCATATTTTTAGAAAAGCGTTATGACTCGGTCTTAGCTTTCTGTAAGTACAAGTACTCTTATGATAAATTCATCATGTAAGCACCTTTGCATATCATCATAGGTCTCAATCATTGATTGTAACCTTCCTACGTATAAATACTTATATCGTACCTACAAGTCCTATAAACTGGACACTACCACAGAATAAATAATAGTACAAGTAACTACTTAGAAACACTAGGTAGAAGCACAGTACATATATAGAAACACTAGGTAGAAGCACAGTACATATATAGAAACACTAGGTAGAAGCACAGTACATATATAGAAACACTAGGTAGAAGCACAGTACATATATAGAAGGTAGAAGATAATAATCCATACCAATATATAAAAGTGAAACGTTGTCTGTCTGGTTGTTTGTTTGTTTGGGGAGCTTTCATACGATAACGGCTGGACGGATTTTGATGAAATTTGGAATTGAGATAGCTTATACCCTGGATTAAAACATAGGATACTTTTTATCCAGGAAAATTGTAAGTTTCCACGGGAAAACTGGTAAAATGTTGATTACTTGCTGTAAGAAACGGTTGCCATGGAAACAAAATAACAAGTATATCTAAAAACATCAAGAGCATTGGTGCTATACCTACTTTTGCATTGGTTTTTAATATCCTAGAAGGAAAAAGGATGCTTCGTTTTGCGATAAACAGTAGTCCGCGCGTACGAAGTCACGGGAGGGAAATCTAGTAATAATAATAAAAACAACTGATTACGTATGTCACATCGTATGTTACACCCGCGCTCGTCTGTTATGAGACTGTACATTCCACGGAAGTGGGGGATCGTGGCTTTTTAAATGAAAAGAAACCTCACAACCGTGAATTGTGCAGTCACAGAGAGTAGGTACTTCACAGCGGGATGCATCGTGATTTGGTGGCAGTTCATAAGACTCTCACGCCGCTCTCCTTGGCAAACGAGAAGTGGCGCAAACCATCGGTGTTGAGTACCTGACGATCGCGAGGACGTATAGAAGGGCAAGGAGCTGCACGGGCGTTTCTATCGGGCCTTAACAGACCCTGATGTGAACCTGCTCGCGTCGGTGAACTGGCTACGCTTTGGTGACCTCTTTGGGGAAACTGAGGGTTTTGTCTGTGTTACAAAACCCCCAGTTTCCCCAGGTGTGGACGAAGTTATCAAGACGAATAACTACCGGAAATATATTATGAAAGACGGTACGGTAGACATATGTCGGGCATGCCGCCCGTCCCGGGGAATCCCTCAGGCATATAAACGGGGAGTACTTGCACAACCAAGTAGCCAGGATCATCCCTCAGTAAATTGCCCTTCGGTACGACTTTGTCGAGTCTGAGGTGCCTTACTTACTATAAGTACGCACCGGCGCCAGTTCTCGAAAATGGTCGTACATTGCTCTATTGGGACCGCTCTATCATCACAGACAGGACTATTGTTGCCAATAATATGATCTTGCTGGTAGACCGGTCTTAACGCTGGGCAGTGCTCGTCGACATCAAAATGAGATGGCGTATACATAAGAAGCCATGTCTTGCGTGTTTTGACGCCTTTACCACTTTCTGGCGTGAATTGTAAAGGTCCTGCGCAATTGCAGCCAGCATGCGAGATTAGTTCATCGACGTGATTGATGCGGAACGCAGGTATGTCAGCCATCAATGGAAAAGAGGGACGCGGCTTTGCAGTGTTACTGGTATTATACTTGTGTACGCGGTGACGACTAACTCGCCGCGCGGAGAGCATCCAATAATGATTCCTGAGTAAGAACATTAGAAGTACGGGGCCGGCGTGCAAATGCTTCCTATGATAAGCATCAATTATCATATCAACCACGTGATCGCGTCCAGGGAGAACACACGGATGCTTTTGCGAATAATCGATAGCAGCATTTGACCGGCGGCCACTGACGCGGATTATGGCATTTTTATGTAGAATTGGTTTTAATTTTTGTAGTGCGTGCGAACAGCAATGGCTGTTTTTCAATTTACTTATGTTGTCACTGAAGTAGATGTTTTGAGGCACGAAAATAATTTTATTTTTAACAAAGTCTAAATCAGCACGAGTGATTGATGATCTGCGCGGTAACAACTTTGCAAACCGGAAGATGAAGACTACGATTCGCAACAGCTTTGACCATATCGAAATGCGATTAGCGAGCGCGTATATCTACGATATAATTCCATAAAAAATATAATGATTTAAAATTGCCTTACAATATTTAAAATACGATTAATATGGATATCCAAATGTAAGTAGGAGTGAATTGTACATTTCCGTCACGCCTGATGCCATTGATGGTTCCTGATTGGTCGAACTGGTGGAAAAATATTGTGAGGTGGCATGATATTTTTCTGCTATTTTATGAAGGTGGCTTAGCAATGTTCACTTTTACTGTGGCCGTCGCACCAACAGGACCCTGGCAAGTTAAGTACTATTGATATTACTTTATTGTTCTGCTACTGTTTCCTTGTGTCATATTTACTGTGTGTTACGGAGTATTTTGCAAATAGGTACTGAAATAGGTTTTGCGGAAACTGAGATCAGAGAAAATCCCAATGTTCCAGGAATATAACCCTGGTGCGGTAGGATCGAATTATATAATTATGTGACCTTCGCGTTTTGTGGACTGTATTTTGTTATTCATAGGGCGAAATGCGTTGTGGTGAATTGGTGACAGGTTAGCAGCCAAGGGTAGATGGTGGAAAATAACGTGAAAGGAAAGAAAAGCACGCGTACCTTTCGATGAACTCCTCTTTGCCCAAGTCTCCGATGTTGTTGAGAAGGCCTAATCCAGGCCTGCAGCGCTGTGAAATTCTGTCCTTCAAGAGTGCAGCTGGCGCGCCTGTATTCGCGATACGCGTGTTCTAATAATGTCACTAAAACACTGTTTATTCACCTTTTTTAATCACCGTTATTTGTGCGTTCGTTTAATAGTCTTTTATAGAACCGGCATAACCGATTCACATATTTATTTAGCAGAGCGGAGATATTATTTGGTCATTAGGCCGTCAGACATCTTTGATATATAAGCGGCAGGCTGCAACCTGCAACGTGCAGCGCGAACTCGCATTACTCCAGCAAAGGTTAGAGCGTCACTGTCATGCGTTTTCTTATGCACCTTCACGCGACATATCGCACGCATGAAACACATATACATCGTAGGCGTGCGTGCAAAGGAGGGGGAAAGGCGAAGGATGTGGAATAAAAAGGTCAAACTGGACACCAAAATCACCAATCATTCTGCGTAGATACAGCGTGTATTTTTGAATTAGCGAAGGAATTAAACGGCGATAACAAAGTCCAGTAGAAATCCATACCAATATATAAAAGTGTAACGTTGTCTGTTTGTTTTTACGCGATAACCGCTAAACGGATTTTGATGAAATTTGGAATGAAGATAGCTTCTACCCTGGAATAAAACATAGGATACTTTTTATCCCGGAAAATTGTAAGTTTCCACGGGAAAACTGGAACATGTTGAATACTCGCTGTAAGGAACGGTTGCCATGGAAACGAAATAACAAGTCAGTCAAAAAACATCAAGAGCGTTGGTGCCACAGATTAAGTAGTTGGTGCAATACCAACAACAAGCCACAGAGGCCATCACCAAGAAGTCTAAGTCTACTTTTGCATTGGTTTTTAAGTACATACTCGCGTCTACGTCCTAGAAGAACATAGGATGCTTTTTCGCGATAAACTGTAGTCCGCGCGCTCGAAGCGCGGGCGGGTAAGCTAATAAGTAATATTTAAAGTTGATTTTGAGTTTTATAATTTAATTACATTCCGTAGTAAAAAAAACTACTTTTGTGCCAAATTGTAAGTAGGTTAGTTAGACAGACTTATAAATAAGGGTTTAGTTCGTTCAGTGAGACCTATTGCATTTAATGCATTAGGTTGCACTACAGTCAATTAGGGTAACTTTGAATTTCCTTGTAACTTTGAATATCACTAGTTCGAAGATTCTTTATTTTTTTTCTTAATAACTTCTTGTGAAATACATTGTTAACTGTGTACAACGGAACCACCAAATATTCTACTTGTCAAACGTCACATAAAATTGCCAGTCGTCGAAGAAGTTTTGAAAGCTTTACGTCATTATGAGTACGCGTTTTTTTAGGGGTAACCAGATTACAACATATCAAATTTTATATAAAAAAGTTACGTAAAACACGTGAGTTTTGGTTTTTAACTGTGAAATATACATTGAAAACACCATATTTAATAAAATTTTGTGATTTAATTCAGTATTGTGTACAAAAATTGTAATATAAAAATCACTATAAAACTTCTTCTTTTTTTTATATGTTTTTTTTATATTTTATGTTGATGTCATACGAGTGCCAATTATATGTAGATTATTAAGCTTAAGTTCGATTTTTAATAAATATGCCTAATAATAAATAATCGAAAAGTGTTCATTTTCATTTTTTACTACCTATTGGTAGTTGATAGCTGGTAGAAGGTATCCCCAAGTGAATGCTGAGTTGTTCACTATGACAAATTGATTTTATTTGACAGATCTATGTTTTATTTATTCAAAACACGTGTTAAATCTTACCCAAGTCTATTAAATTGCCAAACAGAACGGATTTTCGCTGCCAAAATAAATCTGTTCAAAGATACCCAAAAGCCATGGTAACTTTGAACGGCCATTAAAGCGCAAATATCTCACACTTCGTTTTTAAATTCATCAAGCTTGTCCAATTATTCTAAATTTGGATGATAAAAGAACACTCGTCAATCAATAAAACATACATAGACCGATACATTTTTACTTCAATATCAGTAAAAATCTGAAAAAAGTGTTCAAAGTTACCCTACTTGACTGTACGTTCGGTGTATTGAAAAAGTTGTCATTTTAACATGTTTTTTTGTAGTTTTATTGAAAACATTGTTTTTGTATCCAATTCAAGTTTTTATTGAATTCCGATTCCCCCCCCCCCCCCCCCCCCCCCCATTCCTAAAGTATATTTTAGAACCGCCTCGATCACATCAGCTTTCAAACAGAAAAAACTCCATCAAAATTCGGTCGGTCGGTGCACAATATTTTTGTGCAAAACAATTAAGTAAATAAACATAACCTAACAACAATTCCTTAAGCCGGGTCTACTGCGACATTTTACTAACAAAATGCTGTTAGCTTACCGTGTAATATAACATGTTAGTAACCACAGCCCGTCCACTGCGACTTGACAGCGATATGTTTTTATTAGCAAATAAGATTCTCTCAAATGAGCTCCGACGAGGAAGACGTGTTATCTTAGTTTTCTTGATTCCAATTCAATTTATTCTGACTCAAGAAAAGCTACACAGTCTCTGTATAATAAACAATTACAAGTATTGTATGCTACAAAGGGAGGTTATGATTTTCATATATCCAGCAGAGATGTTGACGGCACGAGTACTAACACAAAATGAATTACAAATCCCCCACAGGCGAACGCGGGTGATGTTTTCCATCCACGACGGATAACGTGTTAGCTTGCTATCCTGTCAGCTAGCACCAAAGCCACGCCCACTTTTCGTGTTAGTAACATGTTAGTGTGTAAGCTAACACGAAAACATGCCGCAGCGGACCCGGCTTTACACTTCCGCACTACTACACACTATAATGCATTGTATTCTCTATGCTATAACGTTTTGTTTATAGGTTTTATATTGACGTACCATTTAGTCTATAGCACGGTCTATGGTATTATTCTGTTCATCGCAAGGAGGTTACTTTATTACGCTTACTTTTAAAATGTTTAACGCCAGTAATCGTAATTCAACCTCTTTTGGTTTAAAAAAACCGGGTGAGAAGTATTCTGTGTAGACGATTTTGACGTTCGAACCGGAAACGTCAGTGTATTATATATATTAATACGTTCGTTGGGCAGCCAACAAGGCCGGCAAAATATTGTAGGAAGGAAATGAAGTTTCAATTTCATGTTTTTTTTTAAATTAATTTATTAACTAGACTTTGCTTAGCTTACATGCTTTGTTGAAAAAACGTAGAAAAATAATTCCTTAAGTTCTGTAGAAATGATATTTCAAGACGCTGCAAGTTTTATCAAATAAAATTTCGCCCTTGTTCTGTAAGTGGAAACGTCAGAATCGACACCAATGCATATAAGTATTCAAATGTCATTAATATAATCTTGTAGCACTTAGGTACAAGATCATCGTTTCCCGCCATAATATTATATTTTGTCAAGGGCGTCGCCAAGGGTGGGCAGGGGGGGCAGCCCGCAGTATTTTCGTATGTTTTGTAATCATGTTTATTTGTTCCACTAATAGAAATATCTCAAAATTTCCGCGCTCGCTTCGCTCGCGCCTTTATAATAATATCATGTTTTGATGAAACACAAAGTTACTAGAAATTATACTCCAAATTTTCGCGCTCTCTATACTCCGCCCTTGTTCTTTTATTGCCTGTTAAATGAAGGATCTTGTTTTCCTTCAGTTTTAACAAACATTTCAAGAATAACTAAAAATTATCGCGCTAACTACTTTCGCGCCTTGTTATGCGCTATTGACTGCGTTCATATATCTATCTGCTTAGTGGATCCATAGTAATTTTCATCTTATGTCATACGCAAATAGTTCAAAATGTTTGCGCTAGCTTTGCTCGCGCCTTTGTGATATGGATTATTACCGAAATCCCCACCAGACCGTCCCCACCAGTGGGGATTTCGGGAAAAATCTAAAAAAGTTTACCCGAAATCCCCACTATAATCACAGTGGGGATTACAGGAATAAGAAAAACACATTTTTACCGTTTTCCCCACCACGAAAAAACATTCTGACCTATTTTCGCAAGCTGAGGAATTCCATTAATGTCTAATTTTTACCGAATATTTTCGCGTACGCTAGCTACTCGTACACTTGCGTTTGTTAAATGGGGGGCAGCGGCAGATATAAACGTGGTTTTTGTATTACAAAAACGAGCAGTTCGAGCAATTTATGATCTGAGTCCGCGAACTTCACTCAGAGAAATGTTTCAGAAAATAAATATAATGACTATCCATTCCCTATATATTTACGAGAATATAATGTACACTCGTAAAAACATAAATATGTTTACTAAAAGAAGCGAAATTCATAACTTTAATACTCGCAACAAAAATAAGTTATTCTTCCCTTCTTTTAGACTTAAGAAGAGTAGCAAATCTTTCTTAGGTAATTCAATTCGATTCTATAATAAAACACCGAAAGAGATATTGGAATTAAAAGAGACTCAGTTTAAAAAACATGTTAAGGACAGTTTAATGGAAAAGGCATATTATAATTATAAAATTACATTGATGACAAATATGCTTGGTGTTCGTCTAGCTCTGTGCAAACTTAGGTAGGTATTTGACAAAGCCCTGTAAAGCTGCTAACACTATTTGTGAACCATGACAAGGCCCTTTTACAGCTGCTTTTTGTTAGTTTGTAATTTCTGACAAAGCCTCTTTACAGCTGATAACCAACAACTTGTATGCATATTGTCATTTATTATCATTTTTATTATTGTTTGACAACGCCTCTGTACAGCCGCACATTTTTTTTTATACTATACTATGTACTCTTAAATTATTTAAATTCAAATGTTTGACATGACCAAGTGTTCCATGTGTACCTACGGTATGAATAAATGTTTATGACTTATGGTATATTCTGTTTCCACATTCGTATAATATAATGGAAATAGCTCAACATTTTCACGCTCGCTACGCTCGCGTTTTCTTAATAATATAATATATTTTGTACACATGCTATTTCATCATAAACGTTCAGTTTTTTTTTATATAACTACACTAATAAATGTATGAGTAGCTCAAAATTTTCGCGCTCGCTTCGCTCGCGCTTTCTTGGTTTTGTAGCATGCTTCGCAATCATAGATCATACACGTTCGTTTTTTCACATAACTACATAACACAATAAAAATATACATAAGTGGCTCAAAATTTTAGGTAAAAATTGTGTTTGTTTGTATGAGATTATAACAACTATGGCCTGATTTTGAAAATTGATTCAAAGCTAAACTATTCCCGAGTGGCATAGGCTACGCGATTAATACTGCGGGGAATAGCTAGTATTGTATAATTTTGGAACCCGTTCAGTGTGAAACCGTAAACATTATTTTCTGCCAATTTTGACGGGGGACGAGGTAAACACGCATTGCACACGCGCTAATCAAAATCTTATTCATATAAACGCACACTAAAACAATCTCGCAACCATCTTAGAATACGCAGTATAAAATACAGCATAGTTACGTAGTGTTTAGACGCACACTATGATAATCTCTAGTGATGGGCATTCACAAAGACCGGTAACCTGAACGATAAATGAATATATATATATATATATATATATATATATATATATTTCAAACTACTCAAAGTGACATACTTATGACGGCTATCCGAGCGTAATCCTAATAATCCTTTGTTTTCTTATAACCAACTATAAAATATGATAATATAAATACTATACTACTATTTATTTTCTCGCAGTCAATGGTAAAAAGTAGAAGTATATAACACATAAAAAAAACATCACGGTCCTTGTATACCTCGATTCGCTCAGGATTCTACTCTAAAATCCTTCGCTTCTCTTGGGATCCAACTTTGTCCCTCGAATTAAATTCCCTTTTTTCACTAGTTGTGTAATATACTATTATATACAATTTTATTCAACTGGAAAACTAATGTTTTCTTTCTGTTTTTAAGACACTGTTTTGAAATATTTCTAGTTGTTTACAGCCAAAGCACACTGAATGTTTATCATTCATCCCTGCTGTTTAATACTAGAGTACCTATACTTTATAACATTACAATATTTAATAGCAGTACTTTATTATATTACAACAAAATATAACTGTATTTTCAATTAACCTGTCAGCTATCGGTATCCCGTACGAGATATATGAGTTTTTTTTAATCAAATTTTGCAATAAAAAAACAAAGAAATAAAAACCTTTTTCGTTTATTTTTTGGTCATATACCTTCCTCAAATACAGATTTTGTAATTTTTACAATTGAGTATATTTAAATGTTGTGTGTGTGCTTGTGTGTGTGTGCGTGTGTGTGCGTGTGTGTGTGTGTGTATGTGTGTGTGTGTGTGTGTGTGTGTGTGTGTTTGTTTGTTTTATTTTATTATAATGGTGTTAATAACATCTCCGTATCATAATAATTTCATTTAATTAAATTTTCAAATACTGTTTTTTTTTTACACTGACAATAGGTTAGGGAAAAAAAATTGATGTCCTTGTTTATTACATTATATATATATAGAGTCCCCGAAAGCAGGGAAATGTCTTTGCAAATGCTGTATTGGCTCGAGGTACGTCACACACGTTGTGTGAAGTACGTTTAAGCTGTAAATTCGGTACATATTTTGTTAGTGAATGTTGGTGTAGAACCAAATGATGAATATACAGCTGTCTAACGTATTGCGGCGGAGCGCTTTTGCGCCCGCCCCACCCAGTCCGGTGACGCTGTAGAGGTCAGTTATAGACAGCACATATCATTTCTAAAAAAAAAAAAAAAAGAGACAGCTTGCTAAATGTTAGGACCTTGCACTCGCTATACAAGTCCACTGTTGGATATCGGTAAGGTCGGTTGGTGCTACATTTGAGTAACCCCCTTTGGGCTCTTTCGAGCGGGAGTACAAAGGTTTTATTTGTACCACCCCAAGACGTAATGCAGTTAGTATGGATTGGCAAAGTGATAAATATAACATTTTAATAACGTTCGCATCCGCACTATCTCTAATTTATTTATTTTTTAATATGGTATCCCTATGATCAGATTAACCCTACGAAATGTAGAAGATCCGTCGTTTAAATCCTTACTCATTCCAGCTCACTCAAACCACTTCAAGATAGAGCGAGATGTACACAAATGTCAAAATATTACAAGCCACGCAATTTGTGAGGATAATACTTCGAAATGCATAACCTTCAATCGAAAAATACTAAAAATATCGTCTAAAGTCAATTAAATCTTACTACACCTAACGCGTATGAGAATCTAATAGCAATAATTTATGCAAGACTATTCAATAATGTACTCGAAAATCATGTCTTACGTGTGGAAGGTTTTTTTTCATGTTTTCGTTCCGTACCGCTTTTGCAGCCTACAATGCAACAATTTACCATTATAGTAGTCAGATTTAAATTATTCACTATAAACAGTAGTCAGAAACGTTCAAATGCAGCCAATATAGCACAAATCACTAAAATATCGACGACAAAAGTCTCTTGAACGGTTTATTTGGCTGAAATGAGCTTTCAGCCAAACGAATAAAACAGCATACACAGTAAGGGACAAAAAATATTATCATCTTCTCTTTTACTATTAGGTAACGGCGTATATGTTTATCCCACTTGCATTATTATTATTATTATTATTATTAAAGGAGCATCTCTATTCTTGATACTCCCTCTACGTATTCATACGACCTTTTTGCAGCTGATACGATGTACCATCATGCATTCGAAATCGTACGCAAATATACGACCTTTCCAAATCTTTCAATCTTCATAACAAAAAAGAAAAATAATGTTACATGAGGTTAATTTTGTTGATATAAAAAATCAAAACAACAGACTTGAACGAGGCATAAACTTCTTCTTTGTATTTTTTATGACCGCTTTCAATAAATTTTTAAACCCTCTGTCCAACTAGCGCTTTAGAAATACGCAACAAGTTCACCTACTATCTTGCAGCAGTATCTTAATCCAATGCGCTAGTTGCAATCAGATTTTCAAAGCAATATAGTGACTAAAATTAAAATAATACTTGATACAAAATTGTTATTGGGATTTGAAGTAATAATAATTACGTACTAGCACAGAATATATAAAGTACTATCTTTCTCGCCCGCGACTACATCCGCGCGGACTACAGTTTATCGCGAAAAATGCATGCCATGTTCTTCTACGATGTTCAAAACCAATGCAAAGTAGATAACGTAATAATAACAAAAGTAATGACGCTATTGATGTTTTTTGACAGACTTGTTGTTATTTCATTTCCATGGCAACCGTTCCTTACAGTGACTTATCAACATTTTCCAGTTTTCCCATGGAAACTTACAATTTTCCGGGAAAAAGTATTCCATATTTTATTCCAGGGTATAGGCTATCTCCATTCCAAATTTCATCAAAATCCGTCCAGCCGTTATCGCGTGAAAGCTACCCAAACAAACAATCAAACACGCAGACAACGTTTCACTTTTCTATATTGGTAAGGATTTAAATCATTTAACTACTATTATTTTATTGAAATTTCAAAGCGTACTAATTTTTTTCATGAGTTTGTAGCAAAATTATATTTTTCTATAAAAATCATGAAAGTCAATGGTACGATCCCCTAAAAAATAAAGTTGGCAGCACTGCTCATCTCTGCACGCACTCCCTGCATTCGAGATGATGAGATGGCGTTGTGGGCAGTTTCGAAATGTACATTTTTAACACGCCATTCTTTTTGAACATTTCAACACTTTTGCCTTTTTTGCAACTTTTGAAGCTACCGATACTTTCCAAACCGAATGAAAAACGACCCTAATGGTAAGAAAAAAGTCGATTTTCTTGTCAGCATGTAATCTAAACATGCAAAACGAACGGTGATCGAAAATTGTTCAGAATTTCGCCCAGAAATTAATGTCCAATGGGAACGGCAAATGTGATCATATTTAGCGTTGTTAATAGTTATTTTCGCCATTTGCAGTCATTTGCTACAAAACGAACGGCTCCAATGTCATTGAAAAATATCGTGCGATTCGTGCGACGTGTTGTCAGTTGTGTTGTGCAAACAGAATATAAATACGGGGTGTTGTGTATGTGTTGTTTCTTGCCTGGTGATTTTTAATTGTATGAGTAATATTATAGTATTAATGCTGGACTAATTCCTAAATAAAACTTTACTTATTTACTCCTGGTACAAATTTACTTTTACATTTTTTTATATATAAATTATTAATAGTCCTAAAAACACGTAACACGGCCCGAACTTATCGATACGATCGGCACCGTATGTGATAAACATTTAAAACTGATAACATAAAGGTTCGCTTCAGATTGAATTGTACGATTGATTGCTCAATGCGGTTTCCTCGAGCCAAGAGACCGCGTACTTGTATGTTGTAAAGTATTGGTGTAGCGAAAGTGTACAGGCTACAAACGTAGCTAACCGGCAGCGGGCGCGCGGTCGTTGGAACTCCCTGATTTTGGAAGGTTCTATAATTCAAATTTGTTAGTCGTAATGTTGTCGTGGCTGCAGCACCGATGGACGAGCCTGTGGTTAATGTTTATGGCCTTGGGGGCCATAATGATCTTCCTATTTGGATTTTTCCCGTTAAAGTACCACTCAGGAAAACTGGCCCATATGGATGACCTTCCCAACTTCATAGATGGTGTCAGGTAAATACTCCTTATTATTAATATTTGTTATATTAAATAACTATAAATGTAAAGAATGAACTCGTACATAATTTTCAGAAACACCACCTTCTTAAATCTTTAGAATGTCAAGGTAAAAATATAGCTATCCGGTACCGGCGTTGAGGGGGAAGAGGAGAGAGGGGGAAGTAGGGGGAAGTCCAACTCGACCACCCCCCCTGTCCTGGAAATGTATAGTTTTTGAAATATGTTTTTTTTAGAAATTTAGTAGTACATAAAAAAAAACAGTTTTAGGCGATCAAACAGCCGTAAGCTAACTTTGGCTTCGCTCTCTCGGCTCGCGCAATGTGTAGTTATATTCAAACCTAGCCTACCCTATTCTTTGGGGCCATACATAACATCTTCAATATACTTTCTGGCGAAACCAGAGAAAAAAAAACACATTCTACTAATTAATAATTTTATTTACAGAGACCAATCAGCCAATTTTTAATTAAACTTCTTCTTTTAAACCATACCTCTCCGCGGTGGGGGAGAGGTACTAGGGGGTAGCCCTTCACCACCACCCTCCCCTCCAAGTCCTGCCCCTCGATTCTATAGTCAACCCTATCTCATAAACTAAGCATGTCCTGGAAAGGGGGAGGAGACTTCCCCTTCCCCTTCCATGCCCCCCACTCCCCTCCCTCAATGCCGGTACCGGATGTCTATATATTACTTGGTTTGCTAATATTTTGGCTTGGCATTGGTGCCAAGCCAAAATATTGGCATAGATTAGCAAAACAAGTCCTCTATGCCAAAGCAAGTGCAGTGGCAGTGGCCGGCAAGCACCAAAGTAAGGCAACCAAATAGACGAATTTTAATAAACTTAAAACTGAAATGTATCATTAACTAAGCATTGCCTGTAGGGGGGGGGGGGTACCAGGGAGAAGCCCTCCCCTCCCCCACCTCCCCTCAACTGCCCCTCAATTCTATATATTTCTCCAGTAAGCAGTACCTAATTGTAACAAAAAGTCAGTACAAAGAAGAAAATATAAATATGGTCTAGGGGACTTGATATAAGCACACAACAAGAAAATAATATTTTAAAAAATTGTGTCTGTCTGTATGTTCGCACATCAAATAAAAACTTCTGGATCGATTGAAATGCAGTTTTCACTGATGGAAGCTTAAGTTTTGACTTAAAATCTGGTGTACTTTGTACCTCAGTCCGATAGGTGGAAGCAGAGCAATCAATATTATAATATAAAACTATTTGACTGCTGAATGAATTTAAAGAAATGTTTAAATGTTTTCTATTTATTTTTTATTATATTTTTATCAGCACAAAACCTACAATTGCCGTTTCTGGCCAAGCATGTATACCATTCATCATTTTGAGAATTGTGTGAGGAAAGTGGTAGAAATTTTACCAAAATTTACAAATATGCAGTTTCACAGCATTCTTAACAGTCTTACAAACATTTCCGAGCCTTATATAAAGATATGTTACAACTGTCACTTACGAATTATTTTGTCGAAAAATTCGCCCGGTGTTTGTAAACACGTCCATCCTCAGGAGTTTGCGCATAACAGCCGTCACATATCATACATACTCACATATCATGCTCACTCTCATATCATGCTCACGTTAGTTTATATACCAACTAGCTGATGCCTGCGGCTTCGCAAGCGTGGTCATTTCTGTAGGTTAAAAGTACTCTTTGTGCTATTCCAGGTCCTAAAATACCAAACATTTGATCCTTCAGCCGTCAAAAATATTTTTATTAATTGCTCGGCTTCTACTCATCGGATTGACATATAAAGTACCCCAGTTTTTATGTCAAAACATAATCTATCCAACAGTGAAAACCGCATCGCAATTGGTCCAGTAGTTTTTACGTGATGTGCGAACAAACATACAGAAAGACATGAATTTTTAAAATGTTATATTATTTTTCAGTAGCTTATTTTATGTACCCTAGACCATTTCTTTTTTAACTATCTGCTTTGTACAGACTTTTTCGTTCCTATTGCTGTTTAAAAAACGTTTAGTTCCTCATGTGATGATGACGGACGACTCTCTAGTTAGGCATATTTTATTACACCTGGCGACCGAGCAACACTACAAGTTATCTCATTACATTTAGTTTAGAATGTACTTTACCCATTTTCAGTATAGACGGGCACCAAGTATATGATGCAGGTGAACACAGTGTCATCCTAATGGTTATAGACGGCTTACGGTATGACTTCGTCACGGAGGAATATATGCCATACACTGGACAGTTGCTTAAGAACAAGTCTGCATGTATCTACGTGTCGGTGGCTGAACCACCTACCGTTACCATGCCTAGGATAAAAGTAAGTTCCTGAAGTATTTTCGAAGATGATTTCAGTAAGACTCTCACACACTTACACTAAGCATTTAAAAGCTGTATGGAGCAGCCTCTAGCTCAGTGAGTTTGTGAATAGTTTTCTTAGCAAATACATACCTATGTGTATTTCTTCCACAGCTAATAATAATTACCTAATAAGCTATATAAGACGATCCGTGCCCGCGGCTTTGCCTGCGTCGTAATTTTTCGGGGATATGAGGATCCTATGTGTAATTCCAAAACCAAAATAAACAATTTTCATGAAACTTTGTTCAGATGTCAAATATTTTTTACACCAGTTCTTAAAAGCTTTTATTTAACTTCACTTGTAAGTAAGTAAGTATGTATGTATGCCCTGGAATTTTACAATCGATTTTTCACCCACTTCCACTGAAGCTATCGGGCCGAAATTTAGCACATACGTTTGGTTCTCGTGACAAAGTACGATTACTTAAATGCCGCCATTTTTAAAACAACATGGTGGACATTACAAAATGGCGATTTATCATTTCCACAGCAACCCCTATGATATGGGTATCAAATGAAAAGGCTTGATGAGCGTTATTACATGGCTACAACATTTATTTGTTTTTTTTTTAGTTATACTTTTTACTTTAAGTCAAAACTTAAGCTATCCAACAGTGAAAACCGCATCGCAATCGGTCTAGTTGTTTTTACGAACAAACAGACACACCATTTTTCAAAATTTTATATTATTGTTCAGTTGCTTATTTTATATTGGTCCAGTAGCCCAATTTTTTATGATCTTCATTGTACAGACTTTTTGGTTACTTACTGCTTTATTATAATTATAGTTAAGTACATATAGGTAATTTAAAATCATTACTTGATTGTAGTCAAACATTCAACTTAGAACTTATTTTATCCTAGCTACGCACTGCTGTTTAACACGTGTGGAGTTGTGGACAATGATGATGATGATGATGAAGAGTATTATATGTGTTATTCCAGAACCTAAAGTATCCATCCGTCTCCGTCAAGTAACCGTCTCGATCGTAGGTTTGACGACTTTCAGCCTCCCGAACAAGCTGGTTTCCGGAAAGGCTTTAGCACCGTAGACCACATCCATACGCTCCGGCAGATTATACAGAAGACCGAAGAGTATAATCGGCCACTATGTCTAGCGTTTGTGGACTACGAGAAAGCCTTTGATTCAGTCGAGACCTAGGCAGTACTACAGTCATTACAGCGGTGCCAGATTGATTACCGGTACATCGAAGTGTTGAAGTGTTTGTACAGCAAGGCCACCATGACAGTCCGTCTTCAGGATCAGAGCACGAATTCTATTCACGTGCAAAAAGGGGTGAGACAGGGAGACGTTATTTCTCCGACACTGTTCACCTCTGCACTGGAAGATATATTCAAGCTTCTGAACTGGAACGGATATGGTGTTAACATCAATGGCGAATACATCACTTATACACCTTCGATTTGCTGATGATATAGTCATCATGGCGGAAACCCTGGAAGACCTAAGCACAATGCTCAGTGACCTCAATATTTTTTCCCAACAGGTGGGTCTTAAAATTAACATGGGCAAGACGAACATCATGTCAAATGCCCATGTAGTACCCATGCCGGTTTATGTTGGAAACGATATTATCGAAGCTGTTGATCACTATTTCTACTTAGGTCAGACGATCCAACTGGGTATATCCAACTTCGACAAAGAGTTGGACTCGTCGGTTGACCAACCGACGAGTCCAACTCGGATGGGCAGCGTTCGGGAAATTACGCCATATCTTCTCGTCGCAGATACCGCAGAGCCCCAAGACGAAAGTTTATAATCAATGCGTGTTGCCAGTGAAATGAGGAAATCCGTAGAAGAACGAAGGTTACCGACATAGCTCTCAGAGTTTGCAAGTTGAGGTGGCAATGGGCAGGCCATATAGTTCGCAGAACCGACAACCGCTGGGCAATAAAGGTTCTCGAATGGCGACCACGAACAAGCAAGCCAAGTGTAGGGAGACCCCCCACACGATGTACCGCTGATATTGTGGCCATCGCAGGAAGTCGGTGGATGGAGGTGGCACAAGATCGCTCGTCATGGCTCTCTTTGGGGAAGGCCTATGTTCAGCAGTGGACTTCTAAAGGCTGACATAATGATGATGAAAGTATCCATATAAAATATAAAATTTCATCCAAATCAGCGGTCCAGCCGTTTCTGCGCTGAGTAGTAATATTCAGAAATATTATGTAAGATTAATGTTATACTAATGTAATGTAACATGGTAATCTCATTCTGAAAATACTGTTTAATTACTGTGTCTTATGTAACTATGTCATTCACAGTACCAAAGAAAAATTAAAACATACATACAAACATGTACGTACTCAAACAATTTCTTATGTACAGTCACCAGAACGTAAGAAGGAAAAGGCTCAATGGAGGCGCACCATAAACTTCTGGCGGGACATATTTGCAAGTGCTACTTTTTGTATTTATTTCGCTATTTTAATGCTTTATGGGTTTAAGCCAAAGAAAAAACAAAGGGGTTGTACATTTTATTTTGAAGGCCATCTTATCTAATAGTTCGCCATTTTGAAAAAAATATACAAAATCGCATTCACTGATCAAACCATATATAAAGGACTTCAATACAAACATAAAATTTTATATTCAATCGGGCCGTATGTCTCGAAACTTATGATCAAAAATAATAGTTAAAAACGCCAAAAATGATCACATTTGCCATTTGGTTTGGTAATTTTTGGGTGAAATTAGCGTTCTGAGGTTTTCGATCACCGTTTATTTAATATTTATATGACATGACAGTTAAGTTTGGCATAAGAAAATCGACTTTATTCTTTAGGGTCGTTTTCCATTCCGGAAGGATTGTTATTGGCAAAAATGGCAAAAGTGTTGAACATCGTCTTGTTAAAAACGTTCATTTTGAAACTGCCCAAAACGACATCTCATTTTCTCGAACGCAGGGATTATGCACAAGAATACTACGGATGCAAAATCGCGTTTTTTTTTTTTGAAATGGCGGGCTTGTTGATTTGTCACTAATTAAGGAGGCAGTTCAATTTTGTTTTATTTCTAATTGTTTGCCTCAGCTATTACTATATCTTTTGTAATGTAAAGTTTTTTCTTTGGTGTTGTGTCTGAACTTCATTGCATGCTTTTTTGTCATTGCACATCTAGTCTTTCATTGAATAATCAGAATGGCTTTTAGTATAATAAATGGCCTAACATAAAATGTGGTATTTCGAATATTAGTGGCTTATTGTTTCTTGATACACCTAAAAATGGTAGATTTATTAGACCATTTCATTTCCGCTACGCGCGGTCACGTATGCGCGTGTATATTATAAATGCTATCTTCAGCCTAAGGTGGCCTAAAGAACTTCTTTGCTTCAGCTTTATCGCTAATGTTCGAAACATTTGTATTCAAAATGGTCGCGCGAAAACTAATCGGAATGAAAAGGCTTACAATTGAAGAATAGATTGTATTGTATGCTGAACGCCTCTAAACAAAAGCTTTTGCCTTACCGGCAAGATGGTTTAAAAAAGTCCGAGTCCACACCGCTATATCGAAAGTGAAGCACCCAAGATATGCCGATCCGGGCGTACGCACAAGCCTCACGCACACACTTTATGCCATTCGGGCGCCACATCGCAGCAAGATCTAGATCTTGGTAGTTGTGCTAATTCTGTCAATTTCTCACGAAAAAAACAAAGCATTTTTTTGAAAAGCATGAAATTTTGTATCAAATCAACACAAATATCGTCCCATGCACACATACGGCGCTGCCATTGTCTATGCTTCACTCGTTTGTTTGGTGCTGTATACTCGTATATCTTTGTTTAAACCTTCTTCCTTGCCGGTTTCTGTTTTTTCTGCACCCATAGGATTCACCGAGTCTTATGAGGTAACGAAGTATGAGGTGAGAGGATCGGCAGTAAAATTAATGACTATCATAGTATATCTTAAAGTAATAAAGCTAGGCCACCTGATTTCGCGGCCCATGCCAATCAGGGTATATGGAAATGTGCAATCGTACCATTGCACGACCCACTCAAGCGCGTCACCTCGCAGGCGAAACACAATAACTCTTTCCACATATGCGTTATACGTCAATTGTTTGTTTTCACACTGTAATAGTGTAGTATTTATTTAGCCCCAGACTCAGACCAAATTTAATATTAATGTATCCTCCTAGGCCCCAGATGTTCCGTTATAAAGTGATACAACATGTACCTAGAACATATTAAGTTGAATCTATATTATTTTATATAGCATTTAACGCCTGCTTAGCATAAATATTTAAGTTGAATCTACACCAATAATATAAAGAGGTAAAGTTGTTCGTATGTATGTTTGGAGTAGGACATCTCTGGAACTACTTATTTGTTTCTGAAAATCTACACTAAAAACTGATAAAAAGCTACACCATTCCAGATGGGCATAGACTACTTATTCTTTGTGAGATAGCGGCGACTTATATCAATATATGTATGAAGATAATCAAGGAAGTTTTTTCTGCAGTTTTAGTGACAAGCATTGTCACTGTATTGTCACTAAAACTGCAGAACAGAACACCTTTTCATAACCTGTATGTTGCTTTCAATCACTTCACCTAATTTTGCTTTGTGCTAAAAACCGACCTACTCTTTGCCTCACCGCATCAGCTTCAACTCCTTATCATTTTTTCATTTCCCCAGCACTCCTTTACGTCACGCCTCTTTCATTCAGTGTATAAAATTGATCGTTTTCAACAGGCTATGATGACGGGCAGTGTATCTACATTCGCCGATGTAGCTCTAAATTTCGGCGCGCCCGCTGTCCGAGGTGACAGCGTGTTGCGTGTCGCAGCCGCCAGAGGGCGCCGATCGGTCATGTATGGAGACGACACGTGGCTGAGGCTGTTCCCGGGACTGTGGACCGAGCATGACGGCACTACCTCCTTCTTCGTGTCTGATTATACGGAGGTATGTAGCTCTGTTGGCAGATAGATGGAGTTATTTAGTAATGTACAGAGACGACTCATGGCTGAGGCTGTTCCCGTGACTGTGGACCGAGCATGACGGCACTACGTCTTTCTTCGTGATAGATTATACGGAGTTATGTAGCTCTGTTGGCAGTTAGATGGAGTTATTTAGTCATGTACAGAGACGACATGTGGTTGAGGCTGTTCCCGGGACTGTGGACTGAGCATGACGGCACTACGTCCTTCTTCGTGACTGATTATTCGGAGGTATGTAGCTCTGTTGGCAGTTAGATGGAGTTATATAGTCATGTACAGAGACGACACGTGGCCACAGAATAAATAATAGTACAGGTACAGAAGGATAATCAGTTATCAGGTTTACTCAGGTAAAGTCATTTAAATACATAGCAACTCTCGCTATAAAGCAATAAAGTGCAATTTAACTCGCACAGCGCTGCGATCTTTCAATTATATTTACCTAGAAGGCGCTCACCCATTGCACGGTAATGTTATCTATCAGTATTGTGACTCGGCTCTGTCCTTGAAATAACTACCTACAGCCGCGTGGTACGTAAACACGCGATAGGGCTGTCCGCCTGCAGTATTTTAATTTCATCTACCTACTTGAATTTCTTTCTAGTTTTGTTATTGTATATTTTAATATGTAAAAAAAGAAAGAAATTCGTTGTGAATGAAATAGGAAGTGTTCAATAAAAATACATGTGTGTTTTTTTAATTAGTAGATTTAATAAAAAAAATACACCCATATAAATTTGATACAGAAAAGTATTTGCGCCTCGACTGAAACGTACGAAAAGCTTTATTGTTAAATTTAATAGTATAAAAAATCCGCATTCGGATAAATAGTTTAATAAAAATGCTTTTGGGAAACATGGACAAGGAGGATACCGTACTCGCAACGTATCACCCCAAAAGTGAAATACCTTCCTATTAAAAAAAGAAACAAATTACGTACTAGGTTATAATATTTTTTTTATAGTCTAACCTTTCAGAGTTTGCAGGTAATTTAAAAAATGTTATCTCTGGATGCGTTATTGAAGAATTCAAACAACCAAAAACAGCACAATATAGTCTATTCATGCTCTTTGCCATATTAAGTTAGTTCTTGTACTTATTTCAGTAAAATATTCACAAATCGCACGCTTACTGCTTACAAAAAAAACACACCGTTCGTTCGTCACTGCGGCCACGACATTACCGAGCCACACCGAGCTGCGGCGCATTCGCGACTGGCCGTGTACCGAGTGGGTACCGACACGAAGCGCGTAGGTATAACTCACTTTCCGGCCGCTTGTATGAAGATAGAATACTGTATAGATAACATTACCGTGCCCATTGCGTGCAGGCTAGAATGTACCGTATCACAACGCGCGAGAGCTTCCATTGCTCTAACCGTTTCGGAATCGCTTTGTCACTTTTTCGCTCGGCCTGTACTAATATGTATAGTTCTGTGATATGATACGACTTAGATATTGTAACAGAATAAACAATTATGTAATAATGTATTATTTTTTTACATAATATTATGAATGTTGATAGTTCTATTAACTACATATAATGACATTCTTATCAGGATAGACCTAGTACCTCATTATTTGATTATAACTAGTGATGCAACGAATAGTACTTTTACGAATACGAATACGAATACGGATATCAAACGTACTATTCGGCGAATACGAATACGAATATCTCGCCATGGTAATAAAAGACTAATTTATTTGATAAATTTCTATTCTTCTAATAATTAAAATTTACAACAGGCAAATTTTTATTTAAAAAACATAAAATTTGTAGATTTTCTGGTTTAAGGCGATTTCTTTTTTCAGTCTGAATGTTCCCAGCCGTTGAAAAAAGTCTTTCAGAGGCGACTGTACATGGCTTCAGTGAAAAATATTTTTGGGCAAGTTTTTTCAGACTTGGAAAATGGACATCTTCTCGCCAAAAGGCCAGTGGATCAGCAGTCGGCGATAAATTTGGGAGCTTTAGATAAGCATCTATTTCGTTTTTAGTTTGCGAATCCCCTGTAAAAAAGACATTTTGAAATTAAATTTAACTTTTAGTATACTATGTAGATGACAAAGAGTACCTATTACCCATTAATAACTTTTCTAACTTTTTTCATACTCACCAGAAAATATTGAAATTGGCTCTTCCATTTCAGCCTCTTCAATTATTTCTTGGCATACTTGCCAAATTCCTCTACTTGTCGACGGTTGAGGTTCTTCTGGAGGTCTTGTCGGTCTTACGGCCTCTCTGCCATCAAAAGCAGCGTTAAGAACTGATCGAGCGGTTTCAGCGACCACTGTTGAGCTGAAAATCCTTGTTTTGAACCGTGGGTCAAGGATTGTTGCTAATAGATAAGTTTCATCACTTTCCATAAAGGCAAATCTATTCGAAAGTCCACTAAATAGGGAGTTTGCCAGATCATTTACATCAGGATGAGAAGAAGGATCATTTGAAATTTTATTGAGGCAAGATTTTAGACTTCGTATTATTGGGATTGCTTGAGATAACGTCGTTGATTCTTTGCTTAGCTCTTTAGTAGCTTCTTCAAAATTGGCCAGAATATCAATGATTTGGCTCATAAGAGCCCATTGCCTTGCTGTGATTTCATGACAACAATTTGGTAGAGATGGTAAAACATCTTGAATCGCTATGCGTTGTTCATGTAATCTCTTCAACATCTGATATGTTGAGTCCCATCTAGTTTCAACATCTTGAAACAAAACATGTTTCGGTATATTGTTAGCTTGTTGAGAATCTTTCAGTTGTTTGAGTGCGGAGGTTGAGTGATTAAAATGAGTAATAACTCCCCTGCATGTGGTTAACCTTTCGGTCAAGCGTTCTTGACCAAATAAACTTTTTTCAGCGCTAATTGGATGCTGTGTACCAAACAAAAAATATGTTTAATACTAAGATCAAGCTCATCATTGCTTTAACCATATTCCGTGCGTTGTCCGTTACAACTGTTGCAACTTTACCCAATAGCTGCCATTCCAGAAACATCATATGCATATTGTGGGCAATATTTTCTCCTGAATGTGAGTCACCTTCAAAGGGAAACACTTCCAGACAATAAGATTTGAGCTGGAAATCTTCATTGACACCATGTCCAGTAAGACTTATAAAATCATTGACTTGTGCGCTTCCTCACTGCGTATTTTTACACGCGCGTTTTACAAGTCTGCCAGTAATTAGAGTTGCGTTTGTACGTAAAATATTAGTTTTTAAATATTCGTATTAGTATTCGCTGAATACGAATATTCGGTAAATGCCTACTATTCGGCGAATACGAATATTCGTATTCGTATTCGTTGCATCACTAATTATAACTTAATAGGTTTTGCACTTTGATGAATAAAAGGTGCCTGTCTGAATTCCATGCTTAATAATGAATGAAAAAGAAATGGCTACCTACGTAATAAAATGTCAGTGTGTAGGTATTTTACGAGACTTGTGAGACCAAATGCTATGCAGTACATTCTAGGTTTCTTCTTGGTGCTCACAATTAAGAAAATAATAAAACTTGACAACAACTTTACGTAAGTAGGTACTTCATCGTAAGCACACGACGCGCGACTTATCGAGCGCACGCTTGACACTACTGAATGAACCGTAATATTGCGGCCGCAAAGTGTAGGTATAATATTTGTACTTGTTGCGGAGTGCGACTGGCCTGACGTGGCTGGGGCTGTTCCCGGGAGTGTTGATCGAGCATGACGGCACTACGTCCGTATGTGTTTACGCGTGTAAATTACTAGAAATAGATTCACATATGCGCTATGGGAAATGAGAAGAGCGACTGACCTCAATACTGCCTTGTCTGCGTATTATGCGTATACATACTCGTGGCTCAGGTACGGTACGGCATCATCCTGTGGGGCAATGGCCCTTCAGGGTATGTTGTGTTCTGTGGGCAATAGTACGAAATAATAAAATAAAAAAGTATAAATTATTTTCCCTAATAGCCCCCTCAGGGTCGTGCCAGAATATCACCGCTGAGTGTCTAGGACACTCAGTATTATACAGACGCGTGGCCTTTTTGTCACAGCATTTAAATTTTTCCTGCTTTTTTGTTGTTATTATTCTTGTATTTTTCTGTGCGTGCGTGTGTGTGTCAAATAAATGTTTTTTTCTTTCTTTCTTTGTAAATATAAAACTACTCGAGAGTTTTAAACTACATTATAAATATAAGCTTTTGACATTAGTATCGATTTATTTAATGGAAATATGCAATTTCGTACGTAAATACCCAATTTTCTTTTCTAAAAAGGTTGATCAGCTTAGATTAGAAGACTTGCGACTAGGTCAGGGCGGTCGCACTCCGCAACAAGTACAAATAAATTCGAGGACCCAATATTCGGGTCCGTTCAGTCGAGTGTCAAGCGTGCGCTCGATGAGTCGCGCGCCTTGTACTTAGCGATAGAGCACCTACTTACGTAAAGTTATTGACAAACTTTTTTCGTGTTTTAATTATGAGTACCAAGAAGAAAGCTAGAAAGTACTGCATAGCATTCGGCTGTTTGAATAGTGATAGAAATGACGAATTGTCATTCTTTACGTTTCCAAAGGATATTGAAAGGTAATAAATTGTAATATCTATAATAGGTCCTAGTTATGTAGTTAGATATTGATATTTTTTTATTACGTAGGTTCCTATAGTTTTATGTTATTTCATTTGTGTTCCATACCGAAGCTACGCATATTTAAGGTTTTTCCGCGCAGAAATAAAGTCGTTTATTAAATCGATCAACGTAATTTTATAATTGATTATAGTAGGTATTGTTGATCGGAAAATGAATTACTGTGCTGACTTAGTAAGTAGCCTACAACTAATTAGGAATTTATATAATATATGTCTCGTATAATACCTACCTACTTTTAATACCTTTTATTACGTAGGTAGCAATTTATTTTTCACTCATTAAAAAGCATGGAATTCAGACAGGCACCTTTATTCATCAAAGTGCAATACCTATAGGATATAATCATAATCAACCAACGACACGTAGGTAGGTATCTCACTAAACTTATCGGCGTTCTGAAAACGGGATAGGTAGGTAGTAAAAATGAGGTAGTCGGTCTATTCTGATAATAATGTCATTGTATGTAATAGAACTATTTTAATTTATAATAATAAGTAATAACATAATACATTATTACTTATTTATTCTGTTACAATATCTAAGTCATAACATATCACAGAATAATTAGTAGTAAAAGTACCTAGTCATATCTTAATACAACCCTACCGAGCGAAAAAGGGACAGAGCGATTCTGAAACGGCTAACGGCTAACGGCTTCCATTGCTCTAAAGCAATGGAAGTTTTTCCTAGTTCAAATTTTTAATAGTTATTGGTACTCCACCATATCTACACTAGCCCTCAAAACTTAGAACTACACTTTAAATGTCTGTCTGTTTGCGCATCACGTTAAAACTACTGAACCGATTGCGATGCCATTTTCATTGTTGGATAGCTTAAGTTTTGACTTACAAACTGGTGTACTTGGTATCTCAATCCGATGAGAAAGAAAAGAAGAAAAAGAACCAAGCCAAGCCAAAGAAAAATAAGAAGAAGAATAAGAGCCAAGCAATTTGATAAAAAAACTAACCTCGGGTTTCTGAAACGTTTGTTAACTTTGACAACAGATTCATTCTAATGCTGGCTTTGTCTGGCACTAAACAAATGACAAAGACAGCAATAGACTTAATCTGTTGTCAAAGTTAACATACGTTTCAGAAACCCGAGGTTAATCTATTATTTTAACCCCCGAACAAAGAGACGGGAGTTATAAGTTTAGGGTGTGTATCACTGTGTGTGTGTGTGTCTGTCTGTGGCATCGTATCTCCCGAACGAATGGACCGATGTAAATGCGTTTTTTATGTTTGAAAACTGATGTGATCGAGATGGTTCTTAGCTATAGGGGGGGGGGGGGGGGCTTAGCTTAATAATGGGGGGTTGGGGGTTATATAAATTTTTAATTTGGGCTTGTTTTAAAAGTGTGGTACTAAGTTTTGAATAAACCTGCTGGACTGATTGCGATGCGATTTTCACTGTTGGATAGCTTAGGGTTTGACTTAAACTGGTGTACTTGGTATCTGAATCCTATGAGTAGGAGCCAAGCAATTTAATAAAAACTATTAATTCAAAAAGTGAGGTCATATAATATGAAGGCTAGATTATTTCATAACAGGCATTATTTTAATTCCAGGTAGACAGCAACGTGACAAGGCACCTCGACGACATTCTGAAGCCGGACGAGGCCAAGAAGCCTTCCTTCGACTTCCTGGTGCTCCACTACTTAGGGCTGGACCACATCGGACACTTGGAGGGTGCTCGCAGCGCGAAAATCAAACCCAAGTTGGTAGAGATGGACGAGGCTGTGAAGAAGATCTTTACTGCTATGCAGAAATGGGTAAGAATATCCTACTTCGGACGAGTGGTTGGTTAGTGACCCTGACTGCGAAGTCAAACAACGGTCGCGGGTTCGTATCCCGCAAGGTGCAATCATTTCATGAGCCTAAATGTTTGTTTTCCGAGTCATGGATGTAATATTCGTATATATTTTGTTTATCTGTTGTCTACTACCCATAGTGCAGCTTATCCTAGTTTGGGGCTAGATCATTGGTACGAATTGTGTCGAATATATTACTGCCAAGTGTGTTTAGAACTTCGCTCCGAACTGAGACTTCATGTGAGTCTCACATTTTGGCTTACAATTAAAAAAACTACAAGGTGAAAAAAATAGTTTTCAAATGTACAAACAAGCCCATTCATTTAACCTATATTGCTCTTCCTCTAGACGTCAACTTTTATCTATAGTCCGAGCGGTATGTTAAATCATTATTTATGTATGGGGAAAAAAAGAGAGCTTGTTGTATAATCTAACAGCATGAACTCTCGTGCAGTTACTCACAACTACTAAAGTGGGGGGAAAGCTACTTAATCAAATCTTTCCTTAGTATCTGTTCTCTAAAACTCCTGTCCTCATTTGTTTCAGAACTACTCAGATAACTTTGTTGTAATAAAATATATAGACTGGGAACAGTTAGCTGTTGAAAATATTGTCTGCAAGATTCCGTCTGGGGAATACGTACCCTTGTTCTGATGGCTCGCATATAAATGATTTAAAAGAAAGTAAAGATAATTAATTATATCACAGGATAGGAACGGCGTCCTGTTCATCTGCGGCGACCACGGCATGCGCGACGCGGGCGGCCACGGCGGCGCCACGCCTGCAGAGGTGTTGGTACCACTCGTAATGGCCAAGAGTTCTGACTTCGAATGCCCTCACCCGTAAGTTAATCACGCTTATTTCAAATAATATAAATAACAGGGATTTATGGTGACACAGCCTGTATTATTCCGCTGCTGGACATAGGCATGTTCCAAGCCACTGAGCCCAATCTTCGGCTCTTGTCATCCAATGTCTGCCAGCAAAACCTAGCGCAAATCGTCTATCCATCTAGCCGGGGGGCGTACTAACGCCTGTTTTTTTTAAAGGTATAGAACTTTAAGTTGGCAACACTTTTTTAACTGGCGGCCATTTTGTCAGCTGTCAAGTTATTTATGTTTAGTTTGGTTTGGCATATTAATATGAATAGACTGACGCCTGAACAACGCTTCCAAATAGTGCAAATTTATTTTGAAAGTCATGGTTCTGTTCGAAATACGTATCGCGCACTACGTCCATTTTACGGTCAACATAATCGTCCATCAGAGCAATTAATTCGATTAACTATGGAACGTTTTCGGACCACGTTTACTCTTAATGATAATACGCATCCACAGAGACGTCGTACAGTGCGTACAGAAGAAGTCATTGCTGCTGTAGAGCGTAGCGTAGAGGAAGACCCGAATCAGTCTATCCGCCATCGTGCACAGGAGTTGGACATGTGTTCATCACTTTATGGAAGATTTTGCGGAAAGATCTTGGTTTGCGTGCTTACAAAATCCAACTCGTGCAAGAATTGAAGCCACACGATCACCTAGCAAGGCTTAGATTCGGTGAATGGGCGAAATTGCCGTTGATCCCGATTTTCATAAGCGAATTTTGTTTAGCGATGAAGCTCACTTTTGGTTAAATGGATACGTCAATAAACAAAACTGCCGTATTTGGAGTGATGATAATCTTCAAGCTTATGTTGAGACACCGTTACATCCAGAAAAACTGACTGTTTGGTGTGCTTTATGGGCTAGTGGAATAATTGGTCCGTACTTCTTTAAAAACGATGCTGGCCAGAACGTCACAGTCAATGGTGATCGCTATAGAGCCATGATTACTGACTTTTTCGTTGATGAATTGAACAATCATGATGTGCAGCAGCTGTGGTTTCAACAAGACGGGGCAACATGTCATACAGCTCGTGCCACAATTGATTTATTGAAGGAAACGTTTGGTAACCGCATAGTTTCACGTTTTGGACCCGTGAATTGGCCTCCAAGATCCTGCGATTTAACGCCGCTTGACTATTTTCTGTGGGGATATGTGAAGTCGCTAGTCTACGCCGAGAAGCCCGAAACGATTGACCACTTGGAGGACAACATTCGCGTTATTGCCGATATACGGCCACAAATGTTGGAAAAGGTCTTCGAAAATTGGACCTCCAGATTGGATTACGTCCGAGCCAGCCGTGGCGGTCATATGTCAGAAGTCATATTTAAATTATAATGCCAGAAGATTATCTTTCGAATACAGTAAATTTCATGTCAATTTAAAAAATCATCTTTGTTTTATTCCATTTCAAAATTCTATACCTCTAAAAAAACATCCTTTATACTAAGTTTGCCTATACGCGGTATCCAGCCAAGATCTCGCCTGCCCCGTCGGCTCTTGGTACTTATGAGATTAGCCGTTCAGTTTGCTAATTATTTGAGCTATGTCGGTCACTCGTTCCTTGCCGTATCACTCCGTTACGAATGCGATCTCTTTGGGTGATGATATAAGTACCAAGCCCGCTTATAATATATGGCGCTTTGACACAGATTACAAATAGTTACAATGGACGCGCTCCCATGCCACTTGGTATATCATCAGTATCATCACCCTTAGAGAACCCCGAGCATAGTCAGTTCCATAGCTCGCTGAGCGACTTTAAAGTGGACCAGTCTCACAGTCAGTGTTCACACTCCGGCCCTACAGGTCATTACAGATACGACGTACTGATTCAGGACTTTTGCTTTCAGGCTTCTGGCATTGTGGACTCAGTGTTTTTATCTGAGCTGCCCGACGCGCACGTCCCGCGTGCTTTGGAAATTTTCCATAGGCACGCGCCACATTGCGTCATCCAGCCCCTGTTTCTAGAACATTCTGGTACCATCTGGAGTCATTCAGTACCTTCCACTACGTTCCAATACCATCTAGAAACTTCCCGAACATTCTGTTTCGATCCTTCTAGATCCAATGACCTGTTTTTCCAGAGCTGGCCCGGGCCCCACAGTGGCGCAGGTGGACCTGGCGCCGTCGATCTCCTGGCTGTTGAACGCGCCGCTGCCGGGTGACAGCGCCGGCCGCCTGCTGCCGGCGCTGCTGCCGGCCGACACGCGCCAGCACCTGTACTTGCTGCACGTCATAGCGAAGCACAACGCGAAGCAGCAGCTGCCTACCGACACAGGTACACTAGTTCTGTGAGCAAGAAACTCTACGGAGATGTAATTTTTGTTAATACTTTTTTTATTGTTTACAGGAATAATAATAATACACAAGTCAAATTTATAAGTGTTAATGAGATGTCCCACAATCATCAAAAAAAATGACTAATAAGAAACCAGGCTGGACCAGTCCCCATAAGCAGCACCCGTTCACGTATGACTTGAGTACCAGCTATCACCCCCTCAACCATTTTAGAGCGAAGGAGGAAAGGAGTGACCCGACACAGCCGCCGCAAGTCAGGATAATTTTGTGAGCATTTTACGTTTCCGCAGAATTCTACAAGCAGTTCGAGCGAGCTGAGAAGCAATTCGCACATTACCTGGCCACCGGACAGCAGAGCGCGGCCCGGATAGCGCGGGAGTTCTACGAGGAGTCGCTGCAGGAGATGGCCAAGTACCTCTCGGAGACGACGGTCAACTTCGACTTGTTCGCGCTGGGGATCGCCATCGTGCTGCTTTATTTTGTAAGTGTACCTTTTATTCCTTTTGACTTGTGTTCAGCAAGCAGTTGAGCAAGCTGTGGTGTAATTTGATTTTGAAAACTAACGCGAGTGAAATTCATATTAAAAATATAAATAAGACCGCTAAAAACTCCCAGACGAAGGCCTTCAAAATGGTCCGAAACTGGGTCGGAGTATTTCCGATCTTCTTTTTCGTGAGTTTTAGCCGTAAAATGTATATTTTTAGTTGTGGAGTAGTTTGAACGAGCTGGGTAGCAGTACGTACGAGCTGAGAAGCAGTTCGATGAACAGAGAAGCAGTTCGAACTAGTTGTGTATTGTGATGCTGTTCAAACGATCCATAGCTCACTTGAACTGCATCATGATGCAGTTGGAACGAGATGTCACGTATTTCGAACGTTTCATTTAAAAGGGCCGAGAAGCAGTCCGATCAAGGTGACAAGCGGACACTCATGGTTAAAGTAATCCACAAATTTAAGGTCGCTCAGCGAGCTATGGAGAGAGCTTGGAGTTTCTCTGAAGGACAAGATTCGTAATGAAGATATCCCACGGAGACCTAAGGTAACCGACCGATAGCTCTAAGGATAAGCAAGCATGTTCTAATGAGCCAGTTCGCTTGTCATCATCATCATCATTATCAGTCTATATCTGTCCATAGACAGATATAGGTATATTGGTCTTCAGCTCTCCTCATCCACTTTCTTCCAGCCGCTTTTTGCTAGTCGTCACTCCACCTGGCCACAGGGAATCCTACACTACGTTTGCTTAAACGTAGTCTCCACTCGAGAACTCATCTACCTCAACGGTTATCGGTTCTTCGCGAAATGTGACCAGCCCACTGCCACTTTAGCTCGCTTATCCTTTGATCTATGTCGGTTACCTTGGTTCTCCGTCGAATATCTTCATTACGAATTATGTCCATTAGAGAAACTCCAAGCATAACTCTCTCCATAGCTCGCTGAGCGACTTGAAATTTTTGGACTAGTTTAAAGTTTCGGCTCCGTAGGTCATGACTGGTAGGACGCACTGATTGAAGTTGTTTTCAGGCAATGTGGTATGGACGACGAGAAGATTTGACGAAGCTTGCCAAATGCTGCCCAACCCAGCTGTATTCTTCTGTACACTACAATACTTGGTTTTAATTAAACAATGTTTAATTGTTTACAGATTGTAACGTCCCTGATCTGCATAACACTCTACTCTCTCCAACCGGACAGCCAACGCAAGATCAGCGTCACCCGCCACGGCTATCCCAAATCCAACGCCGGAACCATCGTAGCTTTCATCGTGATTCTCCTTATATTCACCTTCACGTTAACAACATCTTGTTTCATCTCCGAGACCAACAGCAAACTGTGCTCATTCGATCCACTGTGGACTATAGCATTTGTACTAATCGCCTGCGCTATGACCACAACCTACTTCATCATTAAAACTTCAATAGAAAGAATTCAAGATCTGTCGACGCTTAGAGAACTGAACGCAATCGATTATCTGCTGATCATCGGAACGCTGCTCCATTCTTGGTCATTCTTCGGCACCAGTTTTATAGAAGAAGAGCACATGACATGGTATTTCTTCTGGAATACACTGATGTTCTTCGTGCTGATCAGGATTTTGGTGTTAGTGGTCATGTACATGAGTAAGAAGTTGGTCGGTGCGACCGAGGTCCAGGAGAAACCGGAGTTGGAGCAGAAGATGAGTTCAGTTGGATTGGGGATCCTGCCAAAGTGGGTGATGCTTATCGCACTGCATAGGTGAGGTGTATTGCTATTTATATTTTAGGCATCTAAAAACGAAAAAAACATGACTGCCCTGCCAAAAGCCATACTGCCGCTATATTGAATTTAAAAAATATATAGCTGCAAGGAATTTATATACTAATGTAACTGGAAGAATCACTGGTACAAGAAACGTTGTCCGACAGAGAAAAACTACTAAGGACCTGTGTCTCGTTCTAACAGGGCGACCATAATTTATGAACTAAACAGGACAACAGCTTTCATGCTTCAGTACGCCTAGTACGGGTTTGCACATTAAGAAAACGGAAAAAAGTTTCGTGAGCTCGCTAAACAAACAGTTTTGGGTGTAATCGGTAGGACGAGTTCATGTTTTCAAATGAAGTTCATACGATAAAAAAATTCGAAGAGCTCGATTGAACGAATTTCACACTACATAATTCTATCTCTCTTCCCCGCAAGCAAAAAAAAGAGACAATATATATAGTCAACCGTATTGGTGTTTGACGTTTTGTTTTTCGTATGTCGTTTTTATCTGTGGTTTTATTGCGAAAAAATGATAATCGATTTACGTTTTATTGACGTGATAAATGGAAAGAACGTATTTTTCTGATTCTTTCGGTACCTTTGGTCATTAATTTCGTTCAGTATTAACGAAGTTACGGACCAAAGTAATCCAACACAACCTAGTTATTTTATATTGATTGTATGCTTCAACTACGACATCTAGCTTCTATGTAATACTTGATTTTTGATAATTACTAGTTGGGAATCCTGAACTAGGTGTTTGTTTCATCAATTGAGTTATATTTGGCGAAAAAGAAATGACGACATCACGACGTGACGTCATCACGACATTGAAATTGTAAAGTAGGTAGATTGGTAGTGTTTCGCACTACAATTCATGTAATTTTTTTGGAATTATTGTTGTAGGTAAGTGCTACAAAAATACAAAATACAAGTTCAAAATAAGATAAAGTATTTTGGTCGGCTAGATGAGTAGGTACATAAGTACCTAACTATTAACTTACCTTGGTCTCTAGATGGTCTCTAGAGAGATTCTTTGAGAGTTCCTGAGATTTGTATTTTCCCACAGAGTATCATGAGATAGACAAAACCTTCTTTAGTGAGCCCGTGAGCCGATACCGTTGCACAAAGTTAGTGTAACAGATGTGACTGGGTGTAATTAATCTCCGCCTACGTCAAGCTCCTGTCGCTCCCCTTCACGACGGTCAGCTCCTACAGCCTCCGAAGCTAACCTCTACGCAAGATACCGTCTCGTTATCATAATAAAATAAAAAATCGCAAGATCTCATGAAGCTCTCACGAAAATTTATCTAACGAGTTTAATTTAACAACACTTCGAAAATGATCGAATTCGTCAAAGTTTACTACGAAAGTGGCAAGTCGTACTGCTAAAATACAAACAATACTCGAAAACTTTATTTCGAATTCGAATACTACCATTTGATAAAACCCGTCCTACCAATTTTAGTTCCTACAAGTTTCCGCTAGAGGCGCTGACAGTAAATGTATGGAACTAGGCGAAACTACATTTCGTTTTCAAAAACTATAAAAACTTGTACTAGGGGTACAGGTTTTAGTCTCTCGTTAGAAAGTCTTCGTCTTTGAAATGTAAGCTGCATACAGAGGGATTATTCCCGAAATCCCCACCAGACCGTCCCCACCAGTTCGGTAAAAACAATAACTTTTTACCTTTTTCCCCACCACGGCTACTATTGAACTATACCTACCTTTGGGGGCTCTATGGGAAAAGATTTAGTTTTTTTTAACGAAAAATGATATCGCTTTTATAATAAACTTATTTTTTTAAACTAGTTTTTAAAACTACCTAAATCAACTTAGTTTTTTTTTAACTGCTTTACAGATGTGATAGATCTCATCAATATCTTCATTTTGGATGACAGCTGTCAAACATAAAAGGGATCAAAAGTTTCAGAGTCAATAGTTTTTATAGCCCTTTTAAGTTTGACAGCTGTCATCTAAAACGACGATATCGATGAGATCTATTATTTCTGTAAATAACTACTTGTTTAAAAATAGTAAAAAAAAAAAACGAAGTAAGTAATTGTGCGTTCATAATTTTAAGAACTATTCGTAAAAAACCGTATTACCGGTATACCGCGCATTTTTTTTTTACAATTACAATTCTTCAAACAATACTAGTAATATGGTCATTATTTCGACAACCTTCTTTCGGCAAAGTCGACCTTGCCGCGCTGCTTGAATAGGCGCCAGCAAAGTTGTATGGAATTTCATTATTGTCGTGTTTTGCGGCCGGCAATTTCCTTTGAAAATCCATTACTGTCGTGTTTTGACGTAGCACTATTATTTATCCATGGGTTCGTTAACCCCGAACGCGAAAAGAGAGGCGTAGTAACTCCCAGACGAATGGACCGATTTTGATGGTTTTTTTTCTGTTTGAAAGCTGATGTGATCGTGATTGTTGTTGTGGTTGTTTCTGTTTCTGTTGGTGTGGTCGTTGTTGTTGTCGTTGTCGTTATTGTTTTCGTTGTTGTTGCATTGTTTGAGTAAATTCTTATTATACTAAGCTGGGTTTATTTAAATTCCTCGCATTGTTTGAGTAAAGCATTATACAAGCCTTGGTCCGCAATGACTGCCCTGCTGGCCACGCTATGATGGCCTCGAGCTTTGCTTAGTTAAGTTCTCGGCCTTCAAGCTTGGCCATCATTGCAGCCCTTGCTGTCCGCACTATAAAGGCCTCGACCTTAGGTCTCGGCCTTCATTCCAGCTTGGCCATCAAGGGCTGCAATGCTGACCGCGCTGTGATGGCCTCGAACTTAACTTAGCTACGCTCTCGACCATATCATCGCTGCCAGCAACGCAGTCATTACAGACCGCGGCAGTAATGTACTATTACAAAATTAAAAGTAGCCTAAGTTACTCCTTTTTCAATCAGATATCTGCCAGTGAAAGTCCCGTAAAAATCGGTCCAGCTGTTTCGGAGATTTATATTATTTGTAATTATAATATATTTATTTGTAAAATGGATATGGATAATACGAGCTTACGAGACCTGAACGTAGCGATGGGGGAGCGAAGCGAGCCGCCTGCCACCGAAGCGGTGTGAAGGTCGAGCGTGCGACATCTAAATTTTTCACCTCGTTTTTTTTCTTAATTTCACCCATGCGAAGCTGGGGCGGGTCGCTAGTTAAATTATATTACATTATCCCGTGATGTTAATAACAATATAGTTTGTTATTTTTTTCAGGTACCTTCGTACAATGAACCAGACGGGCGACAGGTGGTTGTTCCTCCCCGACACAGCTGATTGGTTGAACGCACCCGAAAACGAATTTTATTTGCAACTTCATCTGGTCATTGGTGAGTAAAAGAAGATCACTATCTAAATAAACGAGTGCTTCCCATTTCGAGAGATCTTGTTTTATCGCTTAGGCTACCATCGCTCTATAGATTAGATCATAACTGAAATGATTTAAGTATCACATTTGCTTTTAGCGATAAGACCGCTCATTGTAACTATTATCTAAGTGTTTTCCTATGTGTGTATCTTTTTTATTTTCTTGGTGTCAGTAAAGATTTAATCCATCTATCTATCTCTTGTCTTCTTTCAGGCACACTCGCCACCCTTGTAATATGCCTGTACAACCTCCGCTTCACAAACAACGTGATGCAGTTCCAAACGGCGCTTACCATCGTCGCCACAGCCTGCATCTTCTGTTACAGAGTGGCCACGGCCGCCTTACCCTCTCCATTCCACGACATCAACACTTGGGACACCGTTCACATCGTCAACGTCTTCTGGGGGCTGCTGATCTCACAGTTCGTGTTTGAAATATCAACATACGCTGGCCTGTTCAAGACCTGTGGCGTCAGAGTAGAGCCGAACAAAATGAGCAGTAATAAATTCGTGTACAATAAGCCGAAGGAGAAAACTGAAGATTTCATCTACGACCCGGTGATCGAAGAGCCGTGGAACAAAGACGAAGTGAAGTTGAATCTAGCTCGTTCTATATCTCACTTGATGTTGAACAGCCTTATGATGGTTGTAGTGTTGTTAATGAGGCCACATAACATTGTGATGGTGCCTAGTGTTTATGTAACGTGCCTGTTGACATCCAAGTGTATGGATCATAAGTTGTTGGATTTGAAGTGTGTTAAGAGGACTGATGTGGTTGACGTGTTGAGTCGGACTTTGGTGCACATGTGGATTGGGATATTGTTCTTCTTTTATCAGGTATGTTAATCTATACTTATAATAAATCAATAAGAACGAAAAAGTCTGTACAAAGAAGATAATTTAAAAAAATGGTCTAGGGTACTTAAAATAAGCTTAAATTCGTGTCTGTATGTTTGTTCAGTGCATCAAGTAAAAACTACTGGACTGATTGCAATGCGGTTTTTCCTTGTTGGATAGCTTAGAGTTTGACTTAAAAACTTGGGTACTTGGTATCTTAATCCAATGATTAGATGCCGAGTAATTGATAAAAAGCTATTTGACGACTGAACGAATTTTGAAGAAATGTAGTATATTATACTTTTACTTTTGGTCCTGGAATAACACTTTTAAATGAAATGGCTACTTTTAAATAATGGGCTACTTTTAAATGAAACGCCCACGCGGGCAATGCCGCGGGTACAGCTCGTTTTATATAAAGGGTACTTGGTTTCTGAATCCGATGAGTAGAAGCCGAGCAATCAATAAAAACTTTTTTAACATAGTTCATAGACTTTCACTTTTTCTATTTCACTATATTGGATCTGGTTGTAGCTATTTCGCTCAGTCGGGTAGAAAAAGTTCATTCGGATGTATAGTAGTAGTGTAGTATGTAGGTGCGTTCTTTTGCAGACAGTAAATATCCAAAACTTATTCCATGTTATCTTCTGAATATTTGTAAATCTGCTAAAAACTCATGAGGCTGATACCAGGCTTCGGGCTACTTTGAATTCCTTCCCCTGGGAGCTTTATGCTGGAAAGCCGTGACAACACTATTATTTTCTTACAATACATACGAGGGGAGTTCAATGTATTCTCGGTATAGGCATGAAAGAATAAGCAGAAAATTCTGAATAAAATTTATTTTTCAATGTAGTCCCCTAGGATCTGAACACACTTAATTGTCCTGGAAAATAACTTTTCAATTCCCTCCAAAAAATATTTTTGAAAAATGATCGTTAATTGCTGCGTTTAACTCTTCATCGTCGGAAAAATGCTTGCCTCGAAGTTCTTTTTTGAGATTTGGGAACAGAAAGTAATCACTAGGGGCTAGGTCCGGGCTGTAGGGTGGATGATTGATTTCTTCAAATCCGCAATCCCGTAAAGCAGCATTGGCAATGCTCACCTTGTGAACAGGCGCGTTGTCGTGCAGAAGCAATACACCTGCGGTCAATTTTTCCCGTCTTTTTTCTTTTATTGCCTCCTTTAAATTGCGCAGGGTGTTAGCGTAAGTTGCGCCAGTAATACTCTCACCTTTTTTTGTGTACTCAATTAATAAGATTCCCTTGGAATCCCAAAACACTGTGGCCATGAGCTTTCCGGCGGATGGGCAGACAATGAACTTCTTCGGTGGGGCTGTTCCTTTTTTATGCCACTGCATAGACTCCTGCTTGCTCTCAGGATCATAGTGATGAACCCACGTTTCATCACCAGTAACAATCCGATCATAAATACTTTGCGGATTTTCACCACAGGGCTCCAAAAACTCCTTGCAACAATCAACTCGCGCTTGTTTCTGAAGCGCTGTGAGCATTCGAGGCACCCATCTTGCACTAACCTTTGACAAATTCAGATAGTCATGAAGGATAGTGTGAATGGTACCCACGGATAGCTTTGTTCTTTCTGCTCATATTTTCACTCTCACACGGGCATCTTCGAGGCAAGAGGATCGTCTTCAATACTCTCTCTACCCCGTTTAAATTCACTTGACCACTTCTGAATTGTACATAATGAAGGGGCAGAATCTTGGTAAACAGCCATCATTTCTTCGTGAATTACTTTTTGAGTCTTTCCTTGTTTTGTGAGGAATTTTATCACAGCGCAATGCTCGATTTTTTTCAACATTGTCGTATCAGTCGTCGTAGTTGCCTTTCCGAAATGATATTTTGAATACTAATGGCGACAATCAAATAAAATTTTGTTAAATTACCCTCATCATTAGTATATTACCCCGATACCGAGAATACATTGAACGCCCCTCGTAGTATCGACAAAACTAGCAGGTCATTCAACCTTTTTCTTTATTTTTGTTGTATTAATATAATTACAGCCGGTTGTTCGAGTGGTTCGTGACACTGACTGAAGTCAACCAACGGTTGCGGGTTTGAATCCCGCAAAGTGCAATCATTTGTGTGATGAGCAGAAATGTTTGATCCCAGTCTTGGATTAATATTCGTAAATAATGTATGTTTATCCGTTGTCTAGTACCCATAGTACAGGGTATCCTTGTTTGGGGCTAGGTCACTGGTAATGTCCTGAATATATTATTAATGTGTGTTTTGGTAAAATCTTGCTCGGAACTGCGCTGCACTCGTCACCTTGAGAAATTGGATCTTAGGTCTGAAATGCCCAGAAATTTCGTTGGAAATATTTACCTAAGTTAGTGAACGAATCGGTTCCTATACCGATCCAATTTCATTTTTTTTCAAGAGGAAGTCTGCTGATTGGCTGAGACTGCTGAGAGCATATGCTGCGCAGAGGTATAGATGGCGCGGGTTTGACCCGTTCTCAATCTAAATGTTTTCATAGTCCTAGTGCTGTTAATGCTCATTAATAATAAAAAATAAAATAATAATAATAATAATGTTCGTTGGCAGGGTAACTCGAACAGCCTGGCGTCCGTGGACCTCGGCTCGGGCTACGTGGGGCTCCGCGAGTACTGCCCGGTGCGCGTCGCGCTGCGCATGGGGCTGCACGCGTACGCCGGCCCGGCGCTCGCCGGCGCAGCCCTGTTCTGCACTATCGCAGTGACCGCGGACACGTGGCAACAGTAAGTATACGTCCGTGGACCTCGGCACGGGCTACGTGGGGCTCCGCGAGTACTGCCCGGTGCGCATCGTATAAATAAACAACATTTAAACCAATTTTATTTATTTGTATAGATACATAAATAAACATTTAAATAATTTTATATATTTGTTGATAAATAAACAAAATTTAAAACAATTTTATTTATTTGTATAGATAAATAAAAAACATTTTTTTCAGGTACCTACAACAAGCCTGGCGCGCCACAAACATCTTCGCGCTCCATCGCGTGTACTGCCTAGTTATATACTCCGTCATCGCCACCATATTCCGACATCATCTGTTCGTGTGGACCGTGTTCTCTCCCAAACTCCTCTACGACTTCGTAGCGACCGTGTTCACGATACAAGCCTTGGGAACTGTAGCACAAATAGAACTGGTTACCCATGTTACCAGTTGGCTAGCAAAAATGGCTACGTTTAAAGCGAGGCTGTGATAATATGAGTGAGGACCGAAATGATCTCACGAAAGTGTTTAAAGTGTGTATTAATTAATTCAAGTGTGTATATTTTTATACTGAAATAAAATGCCAAAGTTCAAACAAGATGATATATCATCAAAGATGATATGACATACAAAGCAGATTATGTACCTACCTGAGCCATGTGAAAACTTATTTATGGAATAACAAATCGGAAATTGTCTGTTTATTTATGAAAAATCGATTTATTTATATTCAAGCCTGGCCACATCATACACAATGCCTCTATGGCGCCTCGTGTTCTGGCACCAATTTGAAAAGTTGACATTTTAAATGCTATTTTATATAAAGATTTTATTCAAACGAAATAAAAAACATATGATGTAAGACGATTTATAGTCAATAGTTCTATAGCCTAGACGAGCCAGCCTCCCCGTTGATAAACTCTTGAAGTACATCCCAAAACATTCTGACGTCTTAATTTTTATGTACTTCCGTATTGTAGCAACTTTATCTAAATCAAACCACAAAAGTGTGGATTTCTTTGCAAAAGCACAGAAATAATATACAAAAGTTCTCGTGAAAATGTACATTCCATAGACAAAATTATGAAAGAAAAATAAATATACATTGTGGACTTGTCTGGTAGTCTCGTAATGGAAAATGTGTTGTTTTTAACCGAGTACGGCGAAGCAAGGGAGTCCAGGAGCTCTGGCTCCAGGGACACCGCAACAGCGGTCGTTTGGCCCCGGAACTTTTTACGGGCACCCCTTAATGGCCACACCCAAGGGTCCCTGTCGAGGCCTCGCCCCAGGCCCGGGACTTAACAGTCTATATATGTATTCATAGCGTCTTCAGATATAGTGTCATAAGATTTTTTTTTACCGACTACCGCGAATCAAAGGAAGGGTAACCTGTTCAAACTATAAACTTGGTCCGATTTTGACAAGCGACGTATCAATCGATTCGTCTTCATTTTTAGTGTCATAGCTGTATTATTTAGGTTTCTTTAACTAAGTTTATTACCCGACTGTAGTCGGGTTTTACTTTTTGAACTTATGTCTTGTTAGGTAAAGAGCTCACACATGAAGAGCGCAAATGATTCTGCGGTGTTCATTTTGAAAACCGGGATTCCCCATTTGGTACAGATTTCTCGGGAGTATTATAGGGTATAAAGATTACGACTAAAAATGGATAATTAACGAGAATAAACAGAAGGAAAAGAAGCTTTGAAGATTTTGGCATAGTGGTCAGTCCGCCATCTTGTTTTTTTAAGTTTGCAGCGCGCAATGAATCCTGTATTTATATGGGTAGAGAACATATTATGCATACAAAAAAACTGGAGTAGGTATAATGTTCACGTGTCGCGATATTGAGATATTTGGATAAAATAAAATATGTAATAAATTCTACGTCAGTCATTTAAAATTGACTATGTTTATGTTTCTACGCATTTAATATTGCTCAAATAACAGATTCCACTTCAATTCAACTTTTACTACAAATATGAAATGAAACTAAACTAAGATTTATTATTCACTTTATTGCGGTGCCGAAGTTACGGTGAATTATTGTTTTGCTAAAATAAACACGAATAGGGTTTACTTTTTAACATAAAATATTTTACCAATATTTAATGTTTAAAACATTTAATTTGTTAATTGTTATATTTACTTCTAATTATCCCAGTAACGTGACACTTTAGAACAAAAACAACACTCCAGAATATTTTTTTCCATATATTATTACATGACGTCTTCTTGGCCGCAAACTAATGTCGGACGAACCACTATGCCAGCCTACGAAGAAAAAATATTCTAATGCTTTGCAGATGCGTTTGCTAAGCGAGCTTGACGGAAGTGTCTTCCAGTGAGAAAATATGATAAAGTTGTGGACATGTAAATAAATTAAATATAGGTATTATCTAAAATGGTCGTAACTCAAAGCTCAAATAGAAAATATCCATTCTATCTAACAAAACTGGACTCTAGCAAGAAAAAATGTACCTTAAAATTGTAACAATCAATAGCTTTTTAATTGTATTTTACCGGCAATCTGTATAATCAAGTATTCTATACAATACCTAGGCAATGTATCGAATACCTAAAACTTGTAAGGTAAAGTATGAAATATTTATTCATTTTATACTTTGCCTGGGTATTCTATACAATACCGGCAATGTAAAAGAAAGAAAGTGACCGTGAATTAATAAACGGGCTCTCGCCAAACTCGCATCATCGTCCCTTCGCTCCACTCGCACATTCGTCCTTCACTCCGCTCAAGACATCGCCGGCTCGCTTCGCTCGCCATCTCCCCCCTCGCTACGTTCAGACTTCTGCCACAAAATAAATACGAGGCATGCCTTTTAAATTCTGTCGTTTCCATATTTCCCGGCAATTTTGAATTTGGAACTGTTCTATATTCGAATGTGTTTAAATTTTGAATCTCAAAACAGTTGAAAGTATTAGGATTAATGCTATTGTTTAGTCACAGCGTCGATTGGAATCTGTCAGGTTACGTACGAAAATGAATCTTTCTAAGGAAAATGTTCGTGCAATAATTTTCTACAACTTTAGAAGAGACCTGACACGGCTTCAGTGTTTTGAAGACCTAACATCTGTGTTCAGGGATGAAGCCCCATGTCTGCGGACTGTCGAATGCTGGTATTTAGAATTCCAGCGTGGACATTAGTATGTTAACACTAGTGTGTTAGTGACAAATCTCGCGAAAGACGCTCAAAATCCGCCTTCACTGAAGATAACATCATTGTTGTGAGACAACTAATTCTCGAAGATCGTCATGTGAAGTATCGAGAGATAGAGGCTCTATTAGGCATCTCAGGGACAACCATTCAGAAGATCTTGCATGAAGCGCTTGGTGTGAGAAAGCTAGTTTGCCGTTGGATACCTCATCTGCTTTCCGACGATCACAAGGTGTAAGAAAACTGCAAAGGTTCAACCGAGGAGAGTCAAATCACGTCTACGACATTATCAGTGGTGACGAATCTTGGATATATGCCTACGATCCTGATTCCAAACAACAATCTGGGTCTTTCAAGACGAGCCAAAGCCGACTAAAGTTGTTCGTTCTCGAAGCACTTCAAAGAAGATGGTGGCCACGTTCGTTGGAAAAACCGGCCATGTTGCGACTATTGCACTTGAAGATCGTAGAACGGTTACCACAGTTTGTTTACCACAAGTCATCGCCGAACTTCGAAAATCGAACTCAAAGCGACGCATCATCATCCTGCACCACGACAACGCAAGCTAACATAGCGCTCGTCAAACGATTGAGTATTTGAAGCAGAAAAAAGTAGAAATTCTTGACCATCCTCCATACAGTCCTGACCTAAGCCCTAACGATTTCTTGACATTTCCTAAAATTAAGAAAAGTCTTCGTGGTCAAAGGTTCCAGTCCGGTGAAGAACTGTCGACGCTTTCAAGTCAGCCATTTTGTACACCCCCACTTTATAGTGGAATAAATGTTATAATAACTGGTTTGAGCGAATGGAAAAGTGTATTAAGCTACGTGGTGAATACTTTGAAATACAATAAAGAGTACTCAGGTGTGCGCGGCAACAATTGTTGACAAGCGCACAAAGGTCAAGTGCGTTTGGCAACAATCGGTTTTATTCAATTTTGTTCGTCCGGAGGGCCCTTTAGTTAATCTAAGATACTAGTAATATCATGTAGCAATACAATAAAATGCCATAGTCCAATATACAGATAAATTCAAATTAAAAAAAAAATTACGCACGACCCGGAAGCAAAAAAAGTTAACTTTGAAATATTTTGCAAATTCTGCAAATATGCCGTAAGTTCATGGGATAACAAGTGTTATATATTAAAATTATCGTTGTTTCAACCTCTATCAATTAAATCATTCGTATGATTAAAGCTTCTTTAGTTGCAAAATAATTAAAGCCCGATTGCGGCATGTCTCTCTAGTTGCCAGCCGAACAATTTATCGATTTATTTAAAAGTTATCAAACTTAGGGCTCTTTTTTTAATCTAGTTTACTAGTAATAGCATGTAGCAACACAATAATAACTTTAAATTTCACTTATAAGCTCTAGATTTTCCATAAATATTTTTTAAACATCACTCATGATTTTTGCCCAATTTTTTATTTTTATTTTAGTCGATTATTTAAAAAAAACTAATCGACTTAAATGACTTTATTTTTTATCTGTTAGAAAGGCACATCTATTGCGGTATTTAATACAGATAAAAAACTATAGGTTGTCGCTGAAGATCTCGAACAAAAAAATATTGAAAATATCAATCCATATATTTTGCTTTTCTTCAACTGTCAGCGTGTTTTTATAAATATTTTGAATAGAGATGTACTAAACGAACACTGTAAATCTATTGTATATTATTTTAGCTACACAGAACAGTCGTTTGTTTCATTAACAACCGTATGAAGCGGTCATAAAAACGGTTTGTTTACGCAAGGTAGCTGCCGGCAGTGGGGTTTCCCCCCTCCATTTTGACAGCTCCACACCCGGCGCCATTGTCATTTAAATTAACACACGCGAGCGGCTAAGGTTCTAGTTGTTTTTTCTTCAAACGACAAAACTTAAAAGCCATGCCGTAGTACAAGTACTCGTGCGCTCATTTCGCTCAGGAACTCCTGGCTCCGCGTTTTGGAATTGCACCCGGGGGTAGAGCAAGGTCGGACTTCGTGGGGTTCGGGCTGTTCCGTTTTTAGGTTGGTACCTACTTACATAACATTGATAAATATAGGCTAAAATCTATTTATTTTATTCATTGGCGGTGGACCAGCAGGTACTCTATACAATCCCAAGGAATTATATACATTATCTACGTAAAAGTATATAATGGAAAATAATATTCACAATATTTCATACATTGCCTAAACACTTCAGGTATTATATTGCCTAGGTATTTTATAGAATACCTGAATTATACAGATTGCCGGTGACATGTATATTTATTATTTATACGGCTCTCGAAATAAAACAACGTATAAAGTGTGAATATTTTTATTTCTCTTTATTGTGTATACTGGAACCACCATTTATTTTTTAGTTTTACATTTTTATCTTGAGTGTAACCCCTTATACCAAACCAATATTTTTATTTATTAAATTATGTTTACTAACATCTTGTTTCATTTCAACAATCAATGTTGTATGAAGAAGCGAAATACCAAAGAAACAGACAATTATCACCAGAAACGTAAACTAACTCTACTATTTATACATAATTATATTATTAACTATTTATTTAACTTGGGTAAACTATCTATACAATATACATGTATCTAAAAATAAAAAGCAAAAGATATATATTTAAATGGTAAATATCGACAGACATAAATGCATTATGCTTTTCAATACAAGAGATAAATGATAGATAGTGTGATAATTAAAAAGCACCTCGATTGTAACAAACCAGAGACCAGTTATTTGGAATGCTTCATATTTTTTGTTTTCTTACTTTATAAAGAGTCGAAAAATATGTGTTCTAACTTGTAAGTACAATGATTTTGCACCGTGCTCATTAGTTTGTTCCTGTTATAAAACAAAGTTTAGATACAATTTGAAATTAAAAGTACTAAAAAAACCACAAGGGATACATAATTTATAGAACTAAAGTAATAATTTGGACGTAAATACACGACGTAATATTATTTATAAAGTTTATATACATAAGAAGCCAATGATAGACATTTATTTATAAATCTATGTCTACATCCCTTTTTACAATAAAGAAGATACAAATATTATCTTATGTAAAGGCCTGGCCGAACAGGAGGCGTACCAAGCGCGCGTCAAGGCGTAAATTACTAACGCCGCGCTGTAGCGCTGCGTTGTGTATGTACTATTACCACAGAATACGTAATAGTACTTGCGTACAGAAAAGTCTTTACCTTAGAAAACGTTTTAAATACCTCCTGAAATATACCTACAGTCGTAAAATCTATTTAGCGCAAGACAATTTGTACCCTACACGCATTGGAGAAAGGCGAAATTACACTGAACCGCTTGCCTCAATGGATGCGCGCCGCTATTGCTAGGTTTGCTCGTCTCGACTTAAGGAGGCCCGCCCTGCTCTGAAGCCGATCGGTCGCGTGATCACATAATAAATTGTACCATAGCTTGTTATTATACTATGTACTTATTTCAATGTGAGATATTAAACTGAAAGAGTTTTTTTTTATATAAAAAGGATTTCTATAATAATAATAATAAAGCCTTTATTCCTAGTAAACATTCTAAGTAAGGATTTCTATATAAAATATAAATCCACAGAACTCATTTTTATATATTTCTAGAAATCAGTTCTGTGTGTTCTTTAAATAATATATACTTACAATAAAAGTAACATTGACAGAAATACATACCATACCCATAGATTCATACCTAAACATTAAGAGTGAGAGCGGCCTGCTATTACGCTTTGGCGCGCGCTAGGAACGCCTGTTTGACCAGGCCTTTAGGGGCAAACTTTACGTTAAAAGGCAACAAGAATAAATTAAAAAAAACTAACTTTAAATAATTAGTAATGCTTTGATCAGTTTCAAATATCTTCCAGGCATGAGCTAGCCATTAATTAAGGGTGCATTCCGAGACGCGCAAATATCGATAAAATCGATATTATCGCGCTAAAACACGTACCGAATCATCGTGAGCGCAACAACGATATCCCTTGTGACGTCACGGATTACGTCATTACATCCACCATTTTGCGATTACACCGACCATGCCCCAAACCGATATCACCGTGAGCGCTACTGTCAAAGTGACAGACTGACGGTTGTTTACAAAGAAAACTTGTTTGAATTCAGTTGTGTGTGATTTTCGTACAGTTTTCCAAATATTACTACAGTCAATTGACCAATTTTTAGACAGACTACTTTGCCCACGAGTAATACTTTGTATTTTGAGCAAATTTTTAGGTTATGTTGTTGTAATCTTGTAATCACGCTCACGAGCGTTCCGAATCAACTGCAGCACTCAACTGCCGTGAGCGCGATATCTGAATCGGAACGCAATTTAGCACTGTGATCGCTCACAGCGATATTATCGTGAATCGGAATGCACCCTAAGATAAGGCAGTAAAAAAAATAAGTACTTCGAACGGTATTCTTCGCATTTTAAGATAAAGGGCGCGGGCGCACCAAGCAAATTGTTTAGCAAATAGTTAGCGGCTGACTGTTTACCTCGAATGCCCAATACAATTTTGAATAGTTTCATACGTAGAGTACGCAGGTTGCGGCGCGTCACTCGCACATCCAGTCAGCGGCTTTGTTTAGCCTGAAATATGCAATGTAGTGATTCAGTCTACCTCTCACTCGACGATGCGCTCCGCAGTTAGCTTAATTTGCAGCCCAGTCAGCTGCAAACTTCTTGGTGCGTCCACGCCCTTAGATTCATGAATTGGGACATTTTCAGATGTTTCGTCACATCTTTCCAGTCTAAAAACTTATTCGGCTGCTACAGTGGCTTAATACGCGGTTATACTAAACTTTACTTGACATAATTACCTAAATAAGACATAGGTATTGTACAAAATAAATGCGACACGTATCAAAATTTGTAATCGATTGGACAAAACGTTGAATCCTCGTTAAGAGGTTAGGGAAGACATTTTTCTACGTATAATGATATAATATAATATAAATATACGAATCCAATTTGCTTGGATTCAATTTAGAAATTTTTGATACACCCGAGTACTAAACATGAATACAAAAATTTGCTGGAAGCATTTACTGAAGATATACAGGTGAAATAGAAAACAGGTACGGCTACTACGGCTATACATACACACTAATTACATAAGGTTAAATATTTACGGTGACGAGGTCATTGACCACCCGCGCAGGCTAGATCGGCCGGGCGGTCATTGACCCCGTTCACCTTGAACTTCTGCGACCCTCTCGCTAATATCAGCTTGTAATTGTTCCTGCCGTGTTCTCGATTTCACCTTGTAGCTATAGTTCGTCAAAGTCGTTCGCGATACGCCTACGGTATACGGGTGGTGAAGGCAATAGCCACTACAATTGACTGATCCCGCGTGGTTTCCTGTAGGTGATAGCTAACAGTTTTAAAGCTGACAGCTCATGGGTCGATATTATAGTCTACATTACATGGCCTTAAGTATAATGTGCACCTCCCCCGTCCAATCACACCGTTGGAATTTCTTACCTGGAAAATAATTACAGTTATAATAATGATTGCTAAAGATGGCAAATAAATAACATGCGAGTGCCGTCACCACTCTGCAACAAAGTTTCAAAAAAAAACTTTTCTGAGTCTCCACAAATGTCGACTATCTAGTTATATAGCCGACATCTACTAAATTGATAAATTTTGGTTTATTTATGTGGGTTACTATTTAGTTGACAAGTACAATTATTATAAAAATACAAAAACCCGACTGCGAACAAAATTATTGAATACGAGCTGACCGCTCGCAAAAATAATTACACTAATATTATAGAGGCGAAAGTTTGTATGTAAGGGTGGTGTGTATGTTTGTTACTTCTTCATGTTTAAACGGCTGAACGGATTTGGATGAATTTTGTTATGGAGGTAGCTTATTCCCGGGATTAACACATAGGAATGTTATCCCGGAAAATACACGGTGCTTGAGGGACGCGGGTGAAACAGCCGGGTGCAGCTAGTATTTAATGTTTCTTACATATTTTACTTTACTTTAATAGTTGCAATTGCAACATTAGACTTTAGTATTTACATTAACTTGAATAATCTAAAAAAAAAAAATGTTGTAAGAAGCTGTGTGAATTTTGTTAAAAAACAGTTCTACTGTTTAGTTATAATAATTATATATTTTTGAAATGGTATTTTAATGACTTTCATTCTGATACCTCACTCGATAGGTTTTGGTAATTTTTTGTTTCGTCAGAAATATAATATGGCACACACTTCATATATTCCAAAGGTTGTCTGGAAGAGATCGCTTTTAGCGATAAGACAGCCCATTGTGCCTATTTTCAATTCAAAATAATTTCTTGTATTTGTTCCTTATAAAGTGTTTATAATTTATTTATTATCCTATAGCACTCTCGTGATAAATCAATCAAGCGAATCCAATGATACCTCATTTATGAAAATCTATCAAGCCTTTCAGACTGTAGGACGCGCCTAAGAAACGTACAAACATACATACAAACTAAACACATAACCCTCGGTATTTATTCTGTGCCTCCGTGCAGTCTCGTAAAAATATTTAATACTAGCTTTCCCGCCCGCGATTTCGTCCGCGCGGACTACTGTAAATCGGGAAAAAAGCATGCTATGTTCTTCCTAGAAGTAGGTAAAAACCAATGTAAAAGTAGGTATAGCACTATTGCTCTTGATATTTTTTGACATACTTGTTATTTCGTTTCCATGACAACCGTTTCTTACAGCGAGTAATCAACATTTTTCCTCTTTTCCCGTGGAAAATTCCAAAATTTTCCGGAATAAAAACTATCCTATGTTTTATTCCAGGGTGTAAGCTATCTCCGTTCCAAATTTCATCAAAATCCGTCCAGCCGTTATCGCGTGAAAGCTCCCCAAACAAACAAACAGACAACATTTCACTTTTATATATTGGTATGGATAATCATATTTGTATATATTGGTATGGATAATCATATTTTTTATCTAACGAATTATAGAAATAAAGAATTAAAGAGACACAAGTAGTAAACTTAATAATGAGTTGTTTTCATTTGAGGACCGACTTCAATCAAACTTATTTCAACGTTGAAATAAATGGCGTTGCACTTTTTACCCGACTCTAGAGACTAAACGCTTGGGCGGATTTTGATGATTCTTACGTCAATCGATTTGTTTTAATCTAGCGTGCTACTAAAGACATGACAGTAATCAAAATTCAATATGGCGCCTGGTTGTCGCCATATTGTGAAAAAGACAAAAATGAAAGTCGACGAACTATGTTGTGGGGTATCATTGAATAGGTATTTGAAAATCATCTTTAGGTTTCTCTCATCATTTTTCATTCTGAACGTCCATTTAGGATCAATCCCGATTTATAGTTAATTATTATCCTTACATTTTTGTCTCTTTTTTTGTATATATTTTTGTAGTTTTTCAGAAGTAGTCGGGTTTTTAGCACTTTTGATTATGTCTTGTATCAAGTGTCAGCTACAACATAGAGAGTAAACTCACGTGGTCTAAGTGTCGCCGCACGTGGCCGGTCAGTGCTGGATCTTGTACCGGTAGACCAGCACGCTGGCCACGCCCACCAGCAGGCTCAGCAGCAGCGAGCCCCACACGAGCATCTGCGGACGGAGCGAACCGGTCTACGCACCATTCATCCCGCTGTCAGTCACCATTAGCAGCCTGCATTAGACCACAGCTGGACATAAGGCGGCCCAACGTCAATCATATCGCCTTGGAAGAACAGTACGATTTCTTGATCGGTGACTGGTGCATGTACGACGACTGACTGAGCGCATGGATGATGCCTACTCTACAGTGTAGACCCCAATGCTGTAGTGTGTACCTAACGTCACTGAGTAGATCTCTAAAGATATATAATACACCTCAAAACCAAAGAGTAGATCCCAACGCTACAGAGTAAACCCCAACGCTACAGAATATAACCCAACTCTACAGAGTAGACCCCGACTCTATAGAATATACCCCAAAGCTAAAGAGCTACTTCGTTTTGGTCTATGAGCCTTTTATCGACTTTTTATTATTTACATACATTTCATTATAGCTTCGCCGACTTTTTAATATTTTTACCTCGCATTTAGCCGACATTTTACAAAAAAATAATACAAAAATCGAATTTTGCTGACTTTTTCAATTTCCTATAATAATTTTATATTATTGGCGACTTTTAATAAAAATAATTAAAAAAGGGACAATTGCAAACTTGTATTTAGCTATTTATTTATGTGTAAGTAATGGGAAACTTTTAATACTGGCTAGTAGTTTGTTTCTGTTTGTGTTTTAAGGTTTTGTTTGTTTGGAAGTAAAGTTTTAATTTTTTGTTTTAGCTACGAAAGTATAATGCAAGTTTAAGAACACAGATTTGTTTAAATAAGTTCCCAAAATAAAAAAAAAAACATATTATGGGTACTTATTTACTATACACAGTTTGCATTTATACATTGTTCAATTATCTTTTAATAAAAGTCGGCAAAAATATACATTTATAGAGGAAATGGAAAAAAGTCGGCAAAGACCGAACAAAAAGTCGGCTAAATGCGAGGTAAAAATTGCAAAAGTCGGCAAAGCTATAATGAAATGTATGTAAATAATAAAAAGTCAGAAAAGCCTCATAGACCGTCGTTTTATATTTGCTTTGACCACAGTAAAAAAACTGAAATACATCATCATACCATCAGGCGAGCAACCTATTCGTCTCGTCACACCGTAGAGAGACTATTCTTGATACTCTCTCTACGCGTCACACAAACGAATTAAAAAGCCCGCCCAAGTGCAAGTCAGGCTTGCGCACCGAGGGTTCCGTACAAACTTATCTTTGCCGTTGGAAAACTGTTGTCCCCATACATCGACATAAGTCGCGGTCAGTTTAACAACTGCAAATGAAAATAATATATAAAAACAAATATATTCGGGACAATTCCACACCAATTACCTAGCCCCAAACTAGGATCCTGGAACCCTGTACTATGGGTACTAGATAACGGATAAACATACATAGATACGAATATTACATCCATGACTCAGAAACAAACATTTCTGCTCATCACACAAATGATTGTACCTAGCGGGATTCAAACCCGCGACCGTTTGATTTCGTACCTAGGCTCTCTTAGCCACTAGATCAACCGGTCGTCAATAAGTTTTTTTGTGTATAACTTCTAATTTACAGTTTTCGGATTTTTCCTTTTACTTGTGCTATAAAACATTGCTTACTTCTAAATTTCATGATTCTAGATCAACGGGAAGTCTAAAATCTATAGGGGATATAGATTTTGATTGATTTATAGATTTTATTCGATTGTCAGACTCGTAACATGCGGCATAAACGGCCGTATCTTTTGAATGCGTTGACTTAGAAGTTTGTTTTTTTCACAGGACCTCAGGAATGCGAGGAGGTTTGATACCTCCACGCATTCCTGAGAAAAAGGGTCTTACTCGTAACAGACAGTCAGACGGACGGACAAAGAAGCGACCCTATAGGGGTTCCTTTTGAGATACGGAACCCTAAAAATACAGGGAACTAACTGTAATAAATTAAATAGTCAAAACGCATTAGTTGAGGCGAGGACACAGAGACAAGTCGGCTAAAAAAACTGTTCTCATCTCGAGACTATTCAGTTGTCAACGTTTTCAACGTTTATTTCGTTGTAATTGGTTGGCGATAACTTTTAATGGCTTAATAATGTTTTATTTCCAAGCCCGATAAATACTCGACAGACACAACTGAGTACTACTTACGAACAAAACCTTACCTTAGCTCTGGACGGTTTCTTATCAGGATTGGATGGACTACTCGCGTGCTCAGAAGTCGTGCCCAGCATCCTCTTCGCAAGCTTTCTCTCCACAGACCTGTATTAAAAGTGTATTAATTGACTGACACCAGAAGCCAGCACTACCTCATGCGACAAGCAGCAACTAGCTGGTCCCGTGTGGTCATTTTTCTGAGATTTTCGTATCATACATGTGTTATTTTAGGACAAAAATAGTAGTTTATGATACGGTTGCATAACCGTTGTTGTGTTTATTAAAACACGAGAGTGAGTTTAAAATTCGAGCCGTAGGCGAGTTATTTAATAGTATCATTCGAGTGTTTTAATACCTAGTTATGTGGGTAATTCTCATTTTTGTTTTTTTTTAAACTAGTGATAACGTGTTTCATACATTTGATAATGGATTTTATTTGTTTTGTTCCTACTCTTTAAGGGAAAAATACTCACCAAGCTTGCATCTCTTTAGGTACTTAATTATAGAGCTTTGAAATAAAAACACCCATAGTAGTGACCTTAGATCCATGGAAGTGATATTCCCTACACTATTGCAATCCATGGAAGTAAAATATTATAAAGAACCTTATAGGGACCCTTTGCAAAATAATATTATAACTATTACCATCGCATTATCGAAACATCTTCATTTATATTTAAGAGCAGTCTATGGATACGTGGATAAAAATATACCCATGGATGTGACCTTTGAAATGAATGAATGAAATATATCCATGGAAATGATTACTGTATAGGAAAGGGGTTGGGTTTGTGCGGTTTGTAGGATAGGATTGTTTATGTTTGCGGATGCGTGGCTTCATTTATTTATATATTTATTTTAGATGCCAAAGCCCAAAAAACTATCAAATGGGTATATTTTTATCCACGGATCCATAGAAGTGACGTCCATGGAAGTGTCATTTTTTATTACAAGCTTAAAAACAAAACGTCTAAGTCAGGAATGAACAAGCAAATTTACCTAAGTGTATTAGATGCAAAAATGCACTAAAACCACAAAACTGAAGTACATAATTGAAATGTACATACCTTTGACGATCCACACGATTGTGACCACATATGCTCGACGAGATGTGAGAATAGAAAAATAATATGTCATACCTTGTAGGTGTTACACCGCCGGCAGAAACTAACAACTGAGTCAAAACATGGCGGATTAAACCTTGTCTATGCTCAGCTTCGTTCGAAAACGCGCTCGATATTTTTATATTTCACGCTAGTGTGACACACATCCATGGAAGGGACAAAAAACTGATCACAAACTTTATGTATACATTTCAAAAATCTCCTAGTAGCTTTAGATACATATGTTTTTATTATTATTGCGTGAATATATTCAGATTAATATTAGCATTCTTTTTGAGACGTTTAATCTGACAGATAAAAGAAAGTATTTATTTTATATTAAAATAACTGCTTGGTCACACCCACGGAAGGGTCATTTTTGATAGTGTGAAAATAATTAAATATGTATTAAATTTATCCATTTCTTTTCTAAAGTTACAGTATTTTACCGATACTTTATTAACAAAAAGCATGATTCCGATATTTTGTAAATACAAGATAGAAAACTGATAGTCTCAGTTTTTTTTTCTAAAATGAGATTTACCCATGTGCCGTTTCATACACTACACTCATGCAATAGGAACTTACTATCAACGAAAAAAAAAAAGGCGAAATCTTTTCTTGATTTTGCTGGTAAATTTTTTTGGAAAAAGATTTTGCTCGTTCGTCATGTTCGTTGCTGTTCCGTGATGTCAGGTGGAGTCAAATTCTCCTCACGAACACTGTTTTCACATGTTTCACACATCTTTGTCACATTTTTAATCAGGATAAACATTTGATCAATATAATAAATCACATAAAATTGGTTAGGTTAGGTTAGGACTTAGGACTAATATGTAAAGTAAATTATGGCGCTAAAATCCAGTCCACAGCGAATTCGCACACGGATTGCGCACACGGTATAACACGCGCCGCCATAGATAATAAATGACGAAAACCCTCGTAGCCTACGAGGTTTTTCGTACTTTAATGGTAATAAAATGTTCTAAGTTAAACGGTTTTATATGCACTAAAAGCTAAAAAAAAACGTGGGGAGTAGCATAACCTCGGTAATAGAAATTCGACACGCCACGATTTAATTTTATTTTTTAGGTTTAGTGCATACAAAACCGTTTAACTTAAAAACATTTTGTACTTATTTTATTTTAAATTGATTAACTAACCTATCCCTGGTGGCCTTCTGCTCGCACCGCTGCAGCTCCTTCCGCGCGCCTCCGTCGTCAGGCGCGGCGGCGGCGGCGGCGCGCGCGGCTTCCAGGGCTTCGCTGTTGCGCCCCATGGCAGACAGGATCTTTGACTTGCGGTACAGTGCTTTCGCGTTCTTGGGCTGGCAGCTCAACACTCGGGTTACGGCCTGAGGGATATGGCAAACTACATATTATAATAGTGTTATTCATCTCCTAAAATCAAAATAAAATATTGGAACCAAAGCAGCACTTAGTGAACACTACACTATACTAAGTTAACTGATTCTAACACAGGATTTGGAATACGAAAATAACGGGCATGAAACTCGATGGATTTTCCATATATTGGTTTCCGATACAATAGTCATGTTGACGTTAAAACATTTTTTGTGGTGGAGCTTGAGCAGTTTGCTTCCATTCATCTGTCACTAATGCTGGCATTTCACATCGCTATTCGCTCGCGTATTCGTCTTATTTGCCCAAATACGACGATGTGAAGTAACTCTATTCGCCTATATTTGCATATTTTTCATAAAATATCTTGATCGTGAAAAATATTCATCGCAAATACAGGAACACCGGGTTGTCGGTTTTTAGTCACATATCAAAGGATTGCGAATATACCGAATAAGTTCGTTTACCGTCCACATCCATGCCATGTTAGCCATGTGTGGACCGTACTCTATAGTGCTAATAGTATAATGATGTTTTTCGATAGGTACTTAGTAAAAATTCATAAAAATCGGTTATGAATTTTTAATTTTTGTTAGGCGGATGCACCAGCGTCTTCTCTTCCATGGTTTTTTAACGACTGTGTTTTTACGTACGCATAACATGCAGTGGTAATTAACACAGAGGAAATAATAAGTCACTGCCGCCGTCAACATGTCTTTTGTCGTTTCGTCAACATCTTTGCGTTAATATTAGCAAAAAGATAGCAAAAATATTCGTGAATGTTCGGCATACTTATTTGTTTTTCAAGATGTGTGGACGATGTGTTCGTGTTATTCGGACTTCTACACTACATAGCCGAATAAAAATGCGAATACCAAATAGCGATGTGAACTGCCTACATACTTATAGTCATTAATTATATAGTACGCTTTTTCAATCGGAACATTTGTGAGTAGAAATTTAAATGTTCCTTCGTGGTAACTCAGTTATTGTTGCATTTTGTTATAATATCTACCATAATTTTAGCGAGAAAATATGTATTGATGTTAAATAGTTATATCTAAGATATTAAACGGCTAAGACTAACGTTTTTGTGTTCTTGGCCTAGGTTTCGAGCGACGCTCTTCCTCAGGAAGATCGAGGTATTTCTGAGCCCTTTAAGTGCAGCGCATGCGTTGCAGCGGCAAAGGGCGTCCGACATGAGTTATTTACCTGTAAAGCGGCATCATAGGCGCCCGCCTTCAACTGCGCGGCCGCCATATTGTTGTGCACTCTCAGCCGCTCCTCCAGTAAAGAGTGCAGAGCGTCGGAAGTGGGCGACAGTTCACCGGTGGGCGTGGGCTCGGTGATGCCGCCCTCCGTCTCGTCGAGCACGTCCAGGGCGCGGCGGTACAGCTGCACGGCGAGGGGGGCCTCGCCCCGCCCGTACCACCAGTTGCCTCGCGAGCGGCGGCGAACACTGAAAATCGAAGGTTGTTGCAAGGTTCAAATTATAAGTTTCAAGTGGAGACTACGACCTACTATCTACGTATAGACAAACGAAGTATAAGACGCCCTACGACTAGAAAATGCGACGATTTGCTCAAAGTAGGTATAGCTGGCAGCGATTACATTATAAAAGCCGAAGGGCGAAGGCTTATGTCTAGCAGTGGCTTATGTACTAATACCACAGATTAAACTATAATACTCGTTATACAGGCTATTGATGATAATATTAAAATGGGCACATATGTCAAAGTGCAGTCCCAGTCAATGTATTCTGTGCTCAAACGATAAAAAGTATTTTATTTAGGGAATTTTACATTCAATTGAGTGAATGAGCCGGCGACGGTAAAGTGAACAGTCTAGAATCAGTCTATAGTCTAGGCAACAGCGATAACTATACATTATTTTTAGGCTAAGACTATGGTGTCAGCTAGGGCCCTAGTCTTAGCCTAACAATGAGCCATAGTCTTAGCGCAAAGTGCAGACCTAGTCAATGTATTTTGTTCTTTAACGTTACAAACATTCAATTCACACACTACGCCCTCTCTCGCTGCTGGCTCATTGAAAAGTGAACAATCTAGACAGCAACAGCGATAAAAAAAAACATATTTGGGCTAAGACCATGGCGATAAGCTAGGGCTATAGTCTTAGCCCAAAGTGCAGTCCAAGTCAATGTATTCTGTTCTTTAACCGTTACAAACATTCAATTCACTCACTACGCCCTCTTTTCGCTGCTGTCTCATTAAAAAGTGAACAATCTAGACGGCAACAGCGATAACTATAAATCATTTTTGGGCTAAGACTATGGCGATAAGCTAAGGCTATCTTAGTCTTAGCCCATCCATTAGTCCGTAGGGTTTCTCTTTCTTGTACATTTTTACTGTGGTCTTAGTTAAACGCTAAAGGGTCAGACAGGTCAAAGGTCCGGACTGTAGGTAAATGTAAAGGTGTTTCTTAATTAACTAGACTTGTTCAGTTAACCTTGACTTGAGAGAACAATCAAAAGTTCATTGTTAATCTTCTAGCACGATTTTTTCGACACCTTGTACGTGTTATATGAGTTGCCTATTGAGCTGATACGAGGCGTGCCTTTTAAGTTTTGTCGTTTGAAGAAAAACACACAACTAGAACCTTATAGTACTTTTTATTGTTTTTCAAAGTATTCACCGCGTAGCTTAATGCACTTGTCCATTCGCTCAAACCAGTTATTATAACATTTATTCCACTCTAAAGTGGGGGTGTACAAAATGGCTGACTTGAAAGCGTCGACTGCTTCTTCACCGGACTGGAACCTTTGACCACGAAGACTTTTCTTAATTTTAGGAAATGTAAAGAAATCGTTAGGGCTTAGGTCAGGACTGTATGGAGGATGGTCAAGAATTTCTACTTTTTCGATGACTTGTGGTATACCCACTCTGCGTTAACCGTTCCACGATCTTCAAGTGCAATAGTCGCAACATGGCCGGTTTTTCCAACGAACGTGGCCACCATCTTCTTTGAAGTGCTTCGAGAACGAACAACTTTAGTCGGCTTTGGCTCGTCTTGAAAGACCCAGATTGTAGATTGTTGTTTGGAATCAGGATCGTAGGCATAGATGCAAGATTCGTCACCACTGATGATGTCGTAGACGTGATTTGACTCTCCTCGGTTGAACCTTTGCAGAGTTTTCTTACACCATCTGACGCGGGCCGCCTTGTGATCGTCGGAAAGCAGATGCGGTATCCAACGGCAAACTAGCTTTCTCACACCAAGCGCTTCATGCAAGATCTTCTGAATGGTTGTCCCTGAGATGCCTAATAGATCTCTCGATACGTCACATGACGATCTTCGAGAATTAGTTATTACAATCGACGCTGTGACTAAACAATAGCATTAATCCTAATACTCTTACGTAGTATTTGTATACTCTTTGCCTAATACTTTCAACTGTTTTGAGATTCAAAATTTAAACACATTCGAATATAGAACAGTTCCGTATGTTGTTATGTTTCTTCGGTCCCGGTTGCTAACAATGATAACAGCCTTTAAGCCTCGTTAGAGCCCCTTGGGCGGCCTGACAAATTCTGACACGATACAAAGGTCGGCACTACATAGGTCCTCATTCTACATAAGTATTAGATACATACAGTAGAACCAAATTACTCGGATAATCATTTTCGGATCTCGACCTCGGGGTTGAGATGTCATTTTATTTGGCTGTAGTGTAAAAGTCCGTAATATCAATCTCGACCTCGGGGTTGAGATGTAATTTTATTTGGCTGTAGTGTAAAAGTCCGTAATATCAATCTCGACCTCGGGGTTGAGATGTAATTTTATTTGGCTGTAGTGTAAAAGTCCGTAATATCAATCTCGACCTCGGGGTAGAGGTGTTATTTTATTTGGCTGTAGTGTAAAAGTCCGTAATATCAATCTCGACCTCGGGGTTGAAATGTCATTTTATTTGGCTATAGTGTAAAAGTCCGTAATATCATAGTTTTTGACTATTCGAGAGGCTTGGTTCACTGAAGCTCTTATAATCGAGTTACTACAGTATCAGCTTTGTTTGTTTGTCGTATGAGGGTGCTGGCTTCTGGTTTCAGAGTTTGTCAGGCCGCCCGAGGGCCTCTGACATGGCTTAGCGACTGCTATTAATGAATAACAGCCGGGACGGACAGCTTAACGTGCCCTCCGAAGCACGATGCGATGGAAAACCGCACATAACTCATAAAAGTCATTGGTGCGGAGCCTAGGTTTTGAACCCGGTATCTTGGATTCTAAATTGCACTATAGAACCGTTAGGCCACCATCGCTCTAAGTACAGTACAGTACCTACTAAAAGGTACTGAAACCTGAACATCGAACGTATCACTTGAAATCGCAATAATAATCTACACTTGAACATGACATAAGTTCAAAAACTAAAACCCGACTACGGTCGGTTCAAACGGGTTGCCTATGACACTCTTGCGATGAATACGAATCGATTAATACCTCGCTTGTCAAAATTGGACCAAATTTTTAATTTGTACACATAACCCTTCTTTTGCTTCGGCGTATTTGGGTAAAAAATAGCTTTATAAATGAAGGCGAATCGATTCACACCTCGCTTGTCGAAATCGGACCAAGTTTTTAGTTTGAAAACATAACCCTTCCTTTGTTTCGCTGTAGTTGGGTTAAAAAATATAGCCCATGACACTGTTCCTGGAGACGAATCGATTGATATCACGCTTGTCATAATCGGACCAAGGGGCGACGCTATGGTGGAACATCCACATAACCATTTACCTACATAGATACAAAAATACATAAGACTGTTAAACTCATTACCCTTCCCTTGCTTCGCTGTAGTTGGGTAAAAAAGCAGTAGGTAACAAAGTCTGTATCGACAAAGAAGTATTTTTTTTAAATTTCCTCTTGGACTTAAAATGAACTCCAGAACAAGAATATAACGTTTTTTAAAATCGTGTCTGTGTGTATGTTTGCTCACTCATCACGTAAAAACGTCTGGACCAACTGAAATACGGTTAACACTGTTAGATTGCATAAGGCTTCAACATTGCATGACTTCAACCCCTAAACAATCCAATCTAATTTGGTGTACTTCACGTCTCGTTAATCTAGCAAACATTAAACATATTTTTGCCCGCTAAAGGAACTTTGATCTAATTTTGTTAAATTGGTAATTTAGGTCCTGGAAGAATAACATATAGAAATAACCACGGGAGCAAAGCCGCAGGCTCAGCTAGTAGTCATTATAAAAACATGTGGGCAAAATAGAACATTATAAACATATGATTCCGTGACATCAGCCTACTTCTTTCCTACAGAATAAATAGAACATTATAAACATATGATTCCGTGACATCAGCCTACTTCTTTCCTACAGAATAAAGCCAAGGTCAACTAAATAGAATATTGATAACTGAACCCAATGATATCTATACTAATATAATAAAGAGGTAAAGTTTGTGAGTTTGTGAGGTTGTAGGGGGTAATCTTTGGATCTACTGAACCGATTTTTAAAATTCTTTTACCAATAGAAAGCCACGTTATTTTTAAGTATTATAGGATGTATATTAACCCGAAAAATTAAATGTTTTTTTTGTGGTAGTCGGATTTGCACAGAAAGTCAGAGAAAAAACGGTCGAAAGAAAACGTTTCTTACGAACGCTGCCTTTACGATGAGAGATATATGATTGAATTTTAGAACAAAGTTGTAGAGCTTGATAATACCTACAAAAAAGTCAGCGACAGCATATGTCTAACTTTTATATTTAAGTCACAAAAAATAATTTCAATAATTTAAATCGATCATGTTTATTGGTCGTACTTTTAACCTAGAGAAATGACCAAGCGTGCGAAGCCGCGGGCATCAGCTACTTACAAACCATTGGTTACTTATATATAAACTGAACCTTGATATTTTATTAGGAGCAGTTCCAATTCAACCTAAATATTGGCCAAGGACAACGACAAAACATCTGATTACGGCGTGGAATTGGCAAAGTGAATAAGATTTATTTACTCACTAGCTGTGCCCGTGGCTTCGAACGCGTGGTCATTTCTCTAGGCTAAAAGTACTCTATGTGCTATTCCACAAGACCTAAAAAAAAAAAAAAAAACAATATTTGATCAAAATTTCTTCAGCCGTCTAAAAGCTTTGTGGCGATTGCTCGGCTTTTACTCATCGGATTGAGATACCAAGCACCCCAGTTTTTAAGTCAAACCCTACAGCGAAAACAGTTCGATATCGGTCCAGTAGTTTTTAAGTGATGTGCGAACAAACATACAAACAGACACACGATTTTTAAACATTATATTCTTGTTCAGTAGCTTATTTTAAGTATGTACCATAGACCATTTTTTTTTTATTATCTTTGTAGAGACTTTTTCGTACATAATGCTTTATTAAAAGTATAGATAGATTTAGATACACCAACATTTGCACGAATAATAAGTGATAACTTTAATACTATCATTTAAGCTGTCAGCTGAAAATTGGCGTTATGTTCAACAGCGGGGATGCGCGGGCGACCCCGGGCAGGAATGCTACAAGTGTTCAACTTAATAGAATTGGACAGCAAAAACATATTTTTCAGCTCAAATAATTTAATTTAGCTACTTTTTCTTGGTTACCGAATACTTAAATGGCAATTGCTCAGCTTCTACTCATCACATTGAAATGAAAATTACACCAATTTAATGAAAACTGCATTTTAATCGGACCGGTAGGTCTTGCGTTATGTGAAACATACAAAAACACACAGAGAAGGGATGATTTAAAATAAGTATAATAAAAAAAAGACTTACTTTTTTGTATGTCTTTTTTAAATTTATTGTCTTTTGAGCTATCCTGAAAGTTTCAGCCGGATAGCTAATCGGGAAGTGCTCGAAATTCGAATTGCAAGATTCCAGAACAGACAGAAATACATAGATACATACATAGATACACACATACAAGTGAAGTTAAAAAAAAGATACAAAAAAAAATCGTGTCTCTGCGCGGCACATGCCACCATTTCAGCATATTCTTGTTCAGTAGCTTATTAAGTAGGTTGTATTTGTAACGGTAGGCCTCTTACGCAAGAGTCCGCCTGGGGACATTTGCCAGATATTTAACCACCAAGCAGTAGTATGTAAACATTTCTGTTTTGGTTTGAAGGGCAATTTTTTCCAGTGAAATTACTTGGCAATGAATGACACTTTAAAGCTAATGTCTCAGTGTCACGAGCGCAGTGCAGTGACACGCAAGATTTTGCAACCAAAGTTCTGGGTGGCACTGCTACTGTTATGGGCAGGCGTGACGCTTACCATCAGGCGAGCGACCTGCTCGTCTCGTCACTCAACGGAATTAAGAAAAATAACCCTAGACCAATTCCTTTTTATATATCTTCATTTTACAGACTTTTGCTACTGTCATCAGATCAGTGTGTTATAGATACTGGTGTTTGTTTCTTTGTTTTTCACAACACACATGTTTGGAATAGTAGTTACGAGTCATCATCATGATCAGCCTATATCTGTCCACTGCTGGACATAGGTCTCTCCTAATGCACGCCACTGACCTCGTTCTTCAGCTCTCCTCATCCATTTTCTTACAGCCTCTTTTTGCTTTTGTTTAGTGGTCTACGGTAGCCCGGGGAATCTTCGCACCCCCTTCTCTGCCATTTTATTTTTTTAGTTATGAATAGTCCATAATAATATACAATAAAAAATTGATCTTTGTTAGTAATTTTGTTTCAATTGGGATGTATAACAAAGTACTGTTAGCTTTAAACAATAGTCAATACAAAACTAAAATTAAATTTAAATGTACACGAAAGAATGGGCGCAGCTGAGCAAGACCAGTCCTATAGATAAGCTATAAATGAGCTTCCCAAACTAAGCTCTATTGTAGTCATAAACATATACCCCTTACTTATAAAAAGTTATGCAATGGTTAAGTAATGATTAGTAATACTGCGAGGTACAATATTGTACTGCGTATGTAAGGGGGTAAATGTTTTGATGTATCATACAATATAACATCTCATATCATATGACGCGATAACACTATAGCACAGTTGGTAAAGGCCCTGCCTGCTGAGCTTGGATCCCAGGCTCGAATCCTGGCCGGGGCAAGCACATTTGTGTGATTGGGTCTTGGGATGTTTGCGGTGTGAAGATGTGTGACTAGTATTCCAAGCCATCAACAATACAGGGAATCCTAGTAGGGAGACTGTGTGTTTGTATATATGTAGTACTAGCTGTACCCGCGGCTTCGCACGCGTGTTCATTTCTCTTGGCTTAAAGTACTCTATGCTATTATATATATCTATATATATATATATATCTATGCTATGTGCTATTCCAAGATCTAAAATACCAATTTACATTTACATTTGATCAAAATTTCTTCAGCCGTCAAAATGATTTTTATCGATTGCTTGGCTTCTGATAATTGAGATACCAAGTGCCCCAGTTTTTAAGTCAAACCCCTAAACTATCCAACAGTGAAAACGCGCACAATCAGTCCATTACGCATCGCGTCGCAATTGGTCCACTAGTATTTATGTGATGCGCGAACAAACATACAGACAAAAAACAGACAGACAAACACAAACAGACACATAAATTTAAAAAAGGTTATATTCTGTTCAGTAGCTTATTCTATGTACCCTAGACCATATCTTTTTTATTATCTTCTTTGTACTTGCGTTTATTATAAGTATAGATAATAATATGTTTGTTTATATCAATAGTTAAGTGAATATCTGAAAATAACATACCCAATCTGCATTCTCTCAGCAATCGGAAGAGTTTCAATCTCGGGTTCTTCTGCCCAATCATGTAACTCCAAGCGAGCCTCCAGCCAAGTGTCCATGTCTATTGCTTCCCCTCCATATTTAGAACTGTCAGCCTCGCCGATCAGGCCTAAGCTCTCACCGGGCTTGAGGCCATTGTCTCCGTAGGCAAACCGTGGTGCAATTTGTAACAGGCATTCTTCACCTTTGTACATCAGAGTTAGTGCTAAGTCCAAACCTTGCAGTACCTGTTGTAGAATATTTGTGCCGTAAATCATTTTCATCTATACTTATAATCAACACGAACGAAAAAGTCTGTACAAAGAAGATAATTTTAAAAACATTGTCTAGTATACTTAAAATAAGCTATAAACAAGAAAAGATAATTTTTTAAATAGTGTCTGTATGTTTGTCAGTATGTTTGTTTGTGCATCACGTAAAAACTACTAAACCGATTGCGATGCGGTTTTCGCTGTTGGATAGCTTAGGGTTTGACTTAAAAACTGTGGTACTTGATATCATAATCCGATAATTAGATACTGAGCAATACCCTAGATCATTTTTTATAAATTATTTTCTTTTTACAGGCTTTATCGTACTTATTGCTTTATTATAATTAGTATAGATGAGTTCTAAAATATCTCAACACTCCATTGTGAACTATACATATTTTGTGCCATTGTCAAAGCTCAATAATACAATTAAACAATAGTTAATGTTTTTATGTTTTTTTTATAGGAGTTAACGCTTTGTGTAAGGTTTTTTTTTGTTGTTGTTCGTAATACTACCAATAAATAACGTTACCGTCGCCATAAGACGGGTTCAAAGAATATAGTGGAAAGATTTGGATGTCGGTAGCCGAATTGGTAAAGGCTTGTGCTGTGCTGAGGCACAGTATGCGAGTTTGAATCTTATCCGTGACACAAATTTTTCCATTAGAAAAATTATTAAATAATAGTTAATGTTGTTTTGTCTGCGAGATCTTAGTGACTTGAGATGGTTGCTGTAATCCTGCTACATGCAGGCTCTAAAGCTCTAAAGAGACCTTGGTGCAGGATACAGATATTTTTGTTTTTGTTTTGTTGTATGAGGTAGTGCTGGCCTCTGATGTCAGAGTTTGTCAGGCCGCCCAAAGGCCTCTGACATGGCTTAATGACTGCTATTAATCAATAACAGCCGGGACCGACAGCTTAACGTGCCCTCCGAAGCACGGAGCAATGGAAAACCGCACAAAACTTAGAAAGTCATTAATGCGAACCCGGTATTGTTGGATTCTAAATTGCACTATAGAACCGTTAGGCCACCATCACCCCCTACAGAGATTAATTGCTGTACTCTAACTCAACTCTATGTAATGAACAGACTATTGTTTAGAGAACTAATAAATATTCTATTATTATTGCCATGAGACATTTTATTTCAAAAACTAAGTTAGGGTTAATCAAACTGCTAACACTGCAAAATAATTCATTTTGTTTATTAATTTCTAATACAATGTTTTTTTTTTAAACTGTAGTTTTCATTACTGATTAGGACTCTCACTTCTTTATACAGCAGATTAATATCTAACATCTGGCCTAGCTTATGAAAATGAGAAAGATTAATGTTTTCAATGATTGGGTGTTTGACCTTGGACAAGTTGGGCGGAATCATGAACCTAAATTTTTAAATATTTATATCTGACACATCGGAAGTGCCAAATAATGGCAAGTATTCATTGGACACTATTGAAATAGATCTTTACAAGAAAAAACAATATTAATATTTCATTACCAGCTGTGCCCACGGCTTTGAGTGTGGTAATTTTTCTGGGATGTAAGGATCCTGTGTTAATCCAGAACCAAAAGTGCAGACATGAACTGTTTTTTGTTGATTGCTCGACTTCTACTCATCGGATTGAGATACTAAGTACACTAGTTTTTAAGTCAAACCCTAAGTTATCCAACAGAGAAAACCACATCGTAATTGGGCCAGTAGTTTTTAAGTAAAGTGCATTCTAATGAACAAAGAGACAAAAACAAATTAAAAATAAAAATTTCAACTGCTTATTTGATGCCCACTTTTTTTTTTTTCAATTATCTTTGTACAGACTTTTTGTTACTTATGTATATATTTTATAAGTATAGATAGATTATAGGTACAGTTTGTAAGCAAAGAATATGGTTAGCAAAACACTGTTATCAAAATGTAGGTACAATTTACAAATAATTTTGATAGACAGATTCTATGATAAGATAAAACTTGCTCTAAACAAGTAGGTACATGAAAATGGCAACAGATTGCACTGATTGTGAAAATTTTGGGGTCAAGAAACTTATATTCACCTTTGCATTGATAAGATTTCACCCTATTTCATTGTGTATTGTTTAAATAAAAATATGTTGCATTGAGTGTAAAACAAATCTTCATGAAAATGAAATGTATTTCACTACTTAATTTCAGCTAAGTGAATTGGCAAATATTTATAAAATAACACAAGTCTTAGGAACATAAAATAACATACTTCTTAGCAACATAGATTATCATAAAGACATACTCACTTCACTATCCCCCAAATAAATTTTGAGATGGTCCCTTTTTTCAAAAACATCACCATCTTTAATTTTAACTTCATAACTTATTCTGCAAATGTCGCCTCGATGAGGTCGCAAGCCACTGTCTTCATCGCCTGATTTTAGTATCTATAAAACATATTTACATTAATTAATATTCATGCAAGGACAAACTGTAGATAGTTATTGTGATTTTTAGCACTTGTCTAACACAATGTCACTAACATAACAAGTTGAATCTGGTGTAGACAATATCACACAACTTCATCTAATTTAATATTAATTTCATAAAGATTAATTTAATACAATAAATAAAACTTTTAAACAACAATGCTGAGAGGTTACTGATGGTTTTTATAAAATTTAAGAATTAATTACTAAATTATAGGTTTGTATAGAGTATAACCTTTTTGAGTAGTGCGCCTGATCCAAGTACATCCTGCCATTCATCGGGTTTAGGACCAGTTTCAGCAGATTTCTCTTTTTCGGCAGCGGCAGCTGCCTCTGCTAATTTCGCCTCCTCAATCTCATGAGCCGCGGCTGAGGCTAGGTCCTCGAAAGAACTACTCTCAGACTTGTCCACCAAAGTGCGCTCTCCTTCGCTCATCTGCAAACAAACGCGTGATTTGCGTGAATAGGTACTTGATCGTAAAGATATTTATTCAATCCAAATCATAATGATTATTTCAATCCAAACGATCTATAGTAACGAATACATGATCAAGAAAAGTATATCTTCAAATTTATAGTAAAAACTTCAGTGGACTCACCGTGGCTATTTTATGAAATATAAAGAATTACTTTTCAAAATAAATACGTAGTGAAAAATGACAAACCAACTTTTTGGTTTTGACTTTATAACGTTCGTTTTGAAGGAAATTGCAAATATAAAAGTAAAAAACGCGAAATATCCTTTATCTATGGCATTCGGTTTGCAAAACACCAAGGAAGACTGACCTTGTTTTGACCAAGGAAGTAGTATGAACTTACGGTTGTAGGTTATAAGTGTTCGAATAAACACCAAACCTGACTTTGTTTTATATATATATATATATATATATAGCAGATGTAATTACACATACAATGCAATGAAGAAGAAGAAGAAGAAGAAGAAGAAGAAAAAACATTTATTCAACACACAACATTAAAAAAAAATTGATGTATGATATATATATATATATATATATATTATATTGTATTCATTTTTCGCACACTTTTTTACATCACCCGCGGGGTTTATATGAAAACCAGCGTCTAGTGTGATGCACTGGGCATTTGTGCTGATTATAAGCCCCTTTCAACCAAGCGCGGATCCAGGGGGGTCATGACCCCCCCCCCCCCCCGTACATATTTCAACTAAAGATTTTTTAGTTCCATTTGTTATTTTCGTATGTTTTGTCATCATGTTTATTTGTTCTACTAATAGAAATATCTCAAAATTTCCGCGCTTGCTTCGCTCGCGCCTTTATCATAATATCATGTTCTGATGAAACACAAACTTACTAGAAATAACTCCAAACTTTCGCGCTCTCTATGAAATAGGTAACTTTAAATTGTCGCGCTAACTACGTTCGCGCCTTGTTATTATTGGCTGTGTTCATATAGTCAGTGCTCTCTCAGTCTAGTCTAGTCAGTCATGTGCTTACTGGATCCATAGTAATTTTCATCTTTTGTCATACGCACGACTACAAATAGTTCAACATTTTTGCGTTTTTTATATAACTACACTAATAAATGTATGAGTAGCTGATAATTTTCGCGCTCGCTTCGCTCGCACTTCCTTGGTTATATAGCATGTTCCGCAACAGAAGGTAAAAATTGATTACAACATGCCTGCTTTTGAAACTTTATTCAAAGCTAAACTATTCCCGAGTGGCATAGGCTACACGATTGATACTGCGGGGAATAGCTAGTATTGTATAATTTTGGAACCCGTTCAGTGTGACCCCCCTCCCCCTGACTCGAAGGCTGGATCCGCCCTTGCTTTCAACACACTCTCAAGCAAATTTTATTTATGTTCTTATCTATGTTTTATATATATATATATATATATATATATATCTGCATGTATATTACATTTATCTGCACATACATGTATATTGTTCTATAAATACAAAACGATATATAAAAATAAATACATAAGATCAAAAATGGAAGACATAAATAAAAACTGAATCTTTGGAAGACATTCAATTTGATTAACAGTACTTTCAGTAGACGCAATTTCATTTAAAAAAAAAATTGGCTCACTGTAAAAATTTGATTTAGTGGAGTCTCAAATGTTTTCAAACATATTAAATTTAAATAATTTACCTTCGTTGGGGTAAGCGGTAATCAATAAAAAATAATATTACTTCGTTTCAGCTTGGGCAAAAATGATTTCATATATCCGGATGCGACCTGTAGAGACCGGTCAACAGAGATCGGACAGCGATCTCTGTTGACCGGTCTCTCTACAGGTCGCATTTCTCAGCTGATCTTGACGAAACTTTGTATATAGGTAAAACTATTTTTTAGAATTTTTTAGCCGTCGGGGATTTTTGATTGGGGGAGTACCTCCCCCAAAAAGGGGCAAAAAGAGGGCTACTGAATGTCTCTGCTTTATTAGATCCAATTTCGATGGTTCTTTTTTATTTGAAAGGTAGTAACATTAAATCGGTCTCATAAACATTAGGTAAAGATCTGATGAGGGTCTTCGGCATGATGAGCAGAATAGCTCCTCAAAATGACGGCCGGTTGGTCTAGTGGCTTGTAACCCTAGGAACGAAATCAAACAGTCGCGGGTTCGAATCCTGCAAGGTGCAATCATTAATGTGATGAGCAGAAATGTTTGTTTCAGAGTCATGGATGTTGATATTCGTATTTATGTATATTTATCCGTTAACTAGTGCCCATATTACAGGGTATCCTAGTTTGGGGCTAGGTAAATTGGTGTGGAATTATCCCGAATATTATAATAAAATGCAGTAAATTTCTCACTTTTAGGTTTCTACCAGTAGAATTAGTCTTTTATCTACTACGTAGAGATTAATGGAGCACCTGTGTTATTAATATTAGTATTAGTTTTACAATAAGGAACTAGATGGCGCTACTGTCCACCACTAGATTGTTTGCAAAAAAGGTTTGTGCGTGCGATGTCTACAGCTGTACTGTACTGTCCCATATATAGGACAGTTAGTTCCCTAAAATCCTTACAGGCGATATTTTTTTTCAGTATTTTTTGTAGTACCTAAGGCCTATATAACCAAAACATAGAGATTCAAACTTTTCCGAAAAAAATAGCTTCAGGCTTATCTGGATTTATGTGACGTTATATTATCAATGCGTTACATAGCTTATAACCAGCGGACGATCAAGACGCTTCCAACGATACCTCATCTGTCAAATTATGATAAGAAGTTTATAAATTATGAGGGAACAGATGAACATACCTACCATACATACTGTTCAAAATCATAACCCTCCTTATTGCTTCTCCGCAGACAGGTAATAATAAAGTAGCGGTCGAGTTCATATAATTATATCTTTATCTCTAATTATCTATAACGTGACGCCTAATACTTCAGAATATTTTTTGCTTGTATATGTATGTGTCCTCTAACCATATTTACAGGGTTTATTAAGAGCCACGAACTTGGAAAAAAACAAGATGACGGTGGACTGACCACAAACTACAAAGAAGATACGGGGACTGACCACTATGCCAACCTTTAGCTAAATCGCACTGCAGAATGTTAGAGGCAACCTTTAGAGCCTCTAACATTCTGCAGTGCGATTTAGCTAACAAACCGCAATGTGATCGCTGCGCGATCATTACCTTTCGGTGTGGCCATACTTAGAAAAAATAAAAACTGGGGAAATTTGGGGGGCTGAACGATTGGGGAAGTGAGGGAAGGCAGATTAAAGTGAGGAGTGGGTAGTGGTAAGTGGACGAATGGTGGGCCATATCAGGGAAGGGTGCGGGTAGTGGGGCAGGTGGTGCGAAGTGGGTGAAGACTGAAAGGAAGGGTGGGGGCAGAGTGGGAGAGAGAGGGAAGCGTGAGGGGAAAGTGAAATTGTCATCCTTCCCCCACTTCTTCTCACCTTTACCCCTTTCTTCCTACCTTTCCCCTTTCTTCCTACCCTTTCCTTATTTCCCTGCGACCTTTCTCAACCCTTTTTCACTTTCACCAACCCTTTGTCACTTTTCCCCCACCCTTCCTCATATCTCCCACTCTGCCCCACCTTCCCTACTTCCCACACCATTCTCCGACATTCGTCCACTTCCCCCTACCCTCCCCTCACTTCCCCCGCATTTCTCCATTTTTTTTCTTTGTATGGCCACACCGAAAGGTTTAGCCATACAAAGAAAAAAAATGGAGGTAGGAATTGATTGCGCAGCGATCACGTTGCGGTTTGTTAGCTGAATCGCACTGCTAAAATGTTTTCGAACATAGTTCGTCTTGCAAAAAAATAATTGTCAGTTAAAATGATATCAGAAATGCCACTTTATTTCGTAGCTAATGAGGTCGTTTGTCATTTGGTTTCAGAAGGATCGTTAGAGACAACAATTTGCAACTGCCCGAATGCCAATACGAACGTAGCATTAGTTGACATTTTGCTGTGCGAATTTGATTAACATGGGCTATGTCCGGATTGGCATGAGCGCGTTTTGAACACTTGCAATTTTTGTGACTAGTTCTCTTCCCAAACCGAACGACAAAGACCCATGAATCTGTAATACTTCGTAAACTACAGGTTCGTGCGAATACCCTATTCCCTGCGTTATAAAGTGCGATTTCTGATGTCACTTTTATCAAAACGAACAGTGATTATTTTAGTTTTTGTTTGGTGATTTTATATGATACTCGTATTTTTTATCATTTTGCTTCAACACGAATGGTTAACATGATAAAACACGAAATATTACGTTTTCCGATCAGTTTGGACCGTATACGCGAGTATGCACTGTACTATAGACTTGTCATTGAATAGCAATATTAATAAGAGGACACAAATAACATAAAAACAGTAAGATTGAGCGAGACAAATATGCACATTTTTATCTTTTTCACGTTTACGCCTGTTTCTGTTTAACATAAACACAAACTATTAAGTGAACATAAATAACATAAACACAACAACAATATAATGTCAGCTGGCGGTAAGCTGATGGCAAATTATTTGTAAAACTGAATTTCTGACGCTTTTTTTATAATTGTATGTATTTCTCAGTCTATCAGATAATTCATACTAGCTGTATTATGTGGCATTTTTGTTTATTATGTTGCACAAACCGAACTGAGCAGAAAAATGAAGCCATAAAAATCGCTGAAACGCTGGGAGGTTCTGTTAAAAACGCTAAATATGAACACATTTGGCGTTCGCTTTGGACATTTGAGGGCGAAATTAACGTTCCGTTTTCGATCACCGTTCCTTTTGCATGTTTCGATGACATAGAAAAATCGACTTTATTCCGTCAAGGATAGGGTATTTTTCATTTAAATTTGACATCGGAAAAGCGACTTTATCTTCTTGGCTTTAGAGTCGTTTTTCATCCGGTTTGGAAAGGATCATTAGTGTCAAAAATGGCAATCGAAACAGCCCAAAACGCCACTGCATCATCTCGAATACGTCTCGAATGCTGCAGTGCGATTACCCGCTCGATTGATTCTATGCGCTACAGTCACTTTTTTGTTTTCATTGATCATCGCAACTAACGCTACAGTCACATTTTTTGTTTTCATCGATCATCGGACCACTCGATAGCGACGTAAATTTTGCCATTCGATATTGAACATTATTGACCTCAATAATCATTCAAATCTAAGCGTGTTTATAGAATTATTTTGCTTCGAAACCCACAACATAAACACTTGAAATATGTGCCGTACCTATTTAGCTCCATAAATCATCAGTTTGTTTATCTAAGTGCTCAATGAAGTGGTCATAAAAACTGTTTGTTTACGTAAAGTCGGCGCGGCCAGATGTGTAGCGTAGACCTTCTTTTTTTTGTGGGTTGACAATCAGATACCTGTGATCTCGGCACGTACCCAATAATTCCCCGATTTGCAGCCAGATGTGTCGCGTCGACCTTATTTTTTTGTGGGTTGACCATCAAGTACCTGTAGTCTCAACGCATATACAATCAATTACCAGTTTGAGGTTAGAAGTGTCGCGTCGGCCATTTTTTTTGGGTTATCAGTTTGGTCCTGCGGTCTTCAGCACGTGGACAAACGAGCGGTTATGTAATGTTGATCATGACGGTTTCAAGCAGTCAAATTCAATAATGCTTTGCGATAGATTTTGCTATGAAAAAAGTGACAATCTGATTGCAGACAAGTTCTGTAATCGGGCTGCTGGGCTGTGTTCACTTACACGCTCGAATCATCCGTGCGATTATCGCTTGATCATCCGGGGCCCGTTCACTTAGACGTTCGAGGACGCACGGATCACGGATCGCGTACACTCGAAATCGTTCACGGCGTCGTCGGGCGTTCGCCTGGGTCATCCGAAAAATAGTACTTCTTGTTTTGTTTTATGACATTTGTGGAGTTGCCATTCCACAATTCCGCCAATGTCACGTAAGTCGTATTCCGAAAAATAAGGGAGAATACCAGAAGGATATTAATCGGTAAAATATGGGAGGATCGAAAACGAAAAATAGTAAGGGAGGGGAGGAATAGTATGAAACTGACACTTGACAGTTGTCAGTGTGGACATCCAAAGTCGTTCACTAACTCCGGTGGCCCAATTACAGAACTTGGCTACAATCGGATTATCACTTTTCTCATAGCAATTTCGACTCTATTGCAAGGCATTAGTGGTTGCGATATTGAGAATTCGATTAAAGCCAAGTTATGTAATCGGGCTGCGGATGATCGAACGATAATCGCGCGGATGATTCGAGCGTGTAAGTAAACACAGCCCTATAGTTAAGAGTGTGGTCGGGCCCCTGTATACTGAAACCCGGGGCCCGACCACATAACTTAGCTTCAATAGGATTGTCAGTATCGATACCATTAATGCCTTGCGATAGAGTCGAAATTGCTATGAAAACAGGTGATAATCCGATTGTAACCAAGTTCTGTAATCGGGCTGCAGGGGCCCGACCACAGAACTTCGCTTCAATCAGATTGTCACTTTTTTCATAGCAATTTCGATTCTATCGCAGGGCATTAATGAATTTGACAGCTTGAAACCGATATGATCAACATTGCGTAATAGCCCTGTCGTATATCCTTAGTTTGTGACTGAAACGAGTCCCTGGGCCTGTTCACATAAACGTTCGAGGACGCACGGATCACCCGCGCGTACACTCGAAATCGTTCACGGCGTCGTCCGGGCGTTCGCCTGGGTCATCCGAAAAAAAGTAGTGGAGGGGAGGAATAGTATGAAACTGACACTTGACAGTTGTCAGTTGTATGTGGACGTCCAAAGTCGTTCACGATCTCCGGATGATCGAGCGATAATCGCACGGATGATTCGAGCGTGTAGGTGAACACAGCCATTGGCTGTGTACTGTACAGCCAATGTATACGCAGCCAGGATTATTATTATTACGAGCCTGTAGTGTCCCACTGCAGGGCAAAGGCCTCCTTTTTCTCTATCTGTTGCAATGGTACACCAGTTCTTTGTGTGGGAGTCAAGCTCATCCCGCCATCTCTTTCTTGGTCTAGATGACGTTTGCAATCTTGGGGTACCCATTGCGTGGTAATTTTTGCCCAGAGATCATCCGACATGCGGCAGATATGTCCAGCCCAGTCCCACTTTAGTTTTGCAGCTTTTTGGGTCACGTCTGTAATCTGAGTCTTGGAACGCAGTATGGTGTTCTTTATTCGGTCAGTTAGTTTAATTCCTAGAATACTGCGTTCCATTGCACGCTGGCATACCTCGAGGGCAGACCTCTGATGATCAGTCAAAGACCAAGTCTGTGCACCGTATGTGAGGATGGGGAGAATGCACACCTCCACGAGTCTGCGCTTAAGGGATAGTGGCAGATTTCCCTTCATAAGGTCTTTCATGGACCAATAGCTCCTCCAGGCGTTCTCATTGCGACGTGCAACTTCTGCATCCTGTCTCGCCTGGAAAGAGACTAATTGGCCCAAATATACATACTCATGAACATATTCAACCTCCACATCCTCGACGTGGATCTTACGTCTTGTGCTGTTAGTCATCAGCTTGGTCTTCGACATATTCATCTTTAGTCCGACGTCCAGGCTTGCCTTGCATAGGTCTTGTAGCATTTGACCCCATTCGTGCGCTGAGGAGGAGAAAAGCACGATGTCGTCTGCAAATCGGAGATTCGTCAAGCGCTTTTCTCCGACGAGAATGCCTTTCCCTTCCCAGCTAGGTGTGACTTTCCGAAAGATTTCTTCTAAAGTGGCAGTGAACAATTTTGGAGATAGCGGATCACCTTGCTTGACTCCCTTTTTAATGGGGAAGGTAGGTCCTGTATTGGCTAGTTTTATTGATGCCGAACTATTTTGATATATATTTTGTAGTAAGTGTATGTATGTTTGGTTAATTTCTTGGTTATGGAGTGCTTGAAATATGGGCGAGTGTGTGATACTATCAAATGCCTTGGAGTAATCTACGAATGCCAAATATATGGGTAATTTAAATTCAGTGTGTTTTTCTATTACTTGATTGATGGAATGTAAATGGACAGTGGTAGAGAGGCCTTGCCGGGAACCAGCTTGCTCGGGAGGTTGGTGTTTATCCAGTTGACCGGATATTCTGCCTTCTAGGACTTTAATGAAGGCTTTGTACAGATGTGAGACAAGGCTTATAGGACGATAATTTTCGATGTTAGATTTATCGCCTTTTTTATGTAAGAGTATGATATTCGAATGACAAAATGACTTTGGCAAAATACCTGATTCTAAGATGGAGTTAAATAGATTTGTAATGTGTGGAATAACAATCGGTTCCCCAATTTTGAGCGCCTCAGTTGTTATATCATCGTGACCTGGAGACCTACTATATTTCATGCTGCAGAGCGCACGGTGCACCTCCAGGCCGGTGATTGGAGCTGTATCGTCAGAGCATGAGTACTCATCGGTAGTGTATTGGGGAACCGCACTATCCGAGTAAAGATTTTTGTAAATTCTGTGCTAATCTCTAAGATCTTGTCCTTATCGCCCTGTCTCGCACCCATACTATCTCTCAAGCATAAAATCAATGAACGTCCTTTTTCCATACCTTGCTTTGCTATTTTTAGGGATGTGTTGTTGACCAGAGCAGTTTCTACACGTTTTACGTTAAACTGTCTAATATCTTTTCGGATATTACGTTTTACGGCTTTATCTTTTATTTTGTATTCCGTAGTGTAATAAGTCAATTTCTGCCTCTCTTCAATTAGTTGTTTGGTTTTGATACTTAGTTCTTTACGTTTTAAACATTTTATCTTCTGTCTAGCATTGCAAATGGACTCCTTTATATTGTCATATTGAGTTTGTACGTTCTCTGAATATTTTTCAATTAAATGACTAAGGCTATTTTTTAGTTCCAATATAAAATGATCTTGATTCGCTAACAGTGTAATTTTGTCGAGTTTTTTGATCGATTTCTGAATCATCTGATAGCGTTGTATTTTTAATTTGAATGTAAGTGATATTCTTAGTGGTCGGTGGTCCGAGCTAAATTTTATGGCATTTAATACTTCTACGTTAGTAACTATTTGTTTACTTGAAAAGAGACAAAAATCGATTTCATTTTTGGTTGTTTTATCAGGGGATAGCCAAGTCCAGCGTCGCTGAGGTTTTTTATAAAAGTTACTGTTACTAAGACTGAGGTTTTGTCCAAAAGCGAATTGGAGAAGTCGGGTTTCTCGTGTATTTCGAGTTCCTAGGCCATACGGGCCGAGAACATTGCAGTTGTCTGAGGGGAGATGCTCACCAACCTTAGCATTAAAATCTCCTATCACGAGGGTCCATGAACCTTTGTGTTCGTCGTGAGCTTTGTTTAGAAGATCATAGAAATCCTCGACTTCGGCATCGAGATGAGCAGACGTCGGGGCGTAAACTTGAATCAGAGTGAGATTTTTGTTTTCGGATACACGAAATTTTAGCACAGCTATTCGATCCGAATAAGATACAAATTCAATGATGTTGTTTTTCCAACGTTTTGCGACTATAAATCCGATACCATACTGGCCACCGCGTCCTGTATAGAAAAATATGTTGTTGTTTCTTTCTAATACTTCTTCACCATCTCTCCTTACTTCTGCTAAACCAACTACGTCCCATTTAATAGTTTCCAGTGCATTTTCCAGTTCGACCAAGCGTTCTTCCTTTCTTAATGTTCGTACATTGTAAGTCATAACGTTAAATTTATCAGCATCCGTTATACTAGCCAAGGTTTTCTGACAGTGAGGAGTACCCACCCGGAGATTATCTGCAGCCCGATTCCATAACTTGGCTTCAATCGAATTCTCAGTATCGCAACCACTAATGCCTTGCGATAGAGTCGAAATTGCTATGAAAAAAGTGATAATTCGATTGTAGCCAAGTTATGTAAATGGGCCACTGGCCCCGTGACTCCAGGGAGTGTCACCGTACTGTCATCAGTGACATTCCCGATGGAGTCCCCGGGCGTGGAAACCCCACACAAGCCATTAACAAAGAAGTTGAGTTGAGTCCCCGGGCACTTGGGGCTAATTATTGTTGTGTCAGTCATGAGGGTAAGGGGTTAGACTTTTAACCCACCACGCTTGTCTAATGCGGGTTGGTGGGTATGCAGTGAACCATCTGACTCGGCTCGTGGACGCCGCCGTTGGTACAATAGGTACTCTTCCGCCGCCGCCCTAAACCGACATCCTGCACTGATGCCGATTGTTCCGCCTTGGCCTCGTGAGGACGTTCACGCCAATGAGCTCAAGGCAGCTTGTTGCTGTGTGGTCGGGGACTGCCGAAGCAGCTAGCAGCGATATCTCGCCGCATGTCCATTATCCGCCACCTATGGACACCTATGGCTGTAGTGGCCTACAGCTAAGCCCTACCTACAGCCAGGATTACGAAGCCAAAATATGTACATGTAATAACAGGGTGTGCATTATTGGCTGTGTAATACGGGCTGGACACTTTTTGTACGGGCGATAATGTACAGCCAATATTACGTGTACATCACAGATTAAAATATAGAAATGACATAGTCAAAGCCTCGTTTGCACATTCCAGTTTCCTTTTACCACAGATTATGAATCGCGATTGCTCCGGCGCTGCGGGAAGTGCTGCCCCTCCGCCCTTGCGTAACAAAGCACAAGTACCAACGCTCGCCTCCGCAGCTTCGACATTTTGGTCGCCTTCGGCGACCAGCCTCCGCCGCTCCAGCTCACCCTGGTACCTGCACTTTGTTACAGCGGACGGGGGCTGCACTCCCTCCGCGCCTCCGGCTTTTTAAAAACACTCTAGCGTAGGGCAGACAAGACCACGTGGAGTCGGGGTTGGCCGATTCGGTTCTGTGACAGTTTTTTTCATCTTGACACTCGCTTACCCGCTCCACGTTGTTGTCCACGCGCTGAAGACCGCAGGACCAAACTGATAACCCAAAAAAAATATGGCCGACGCGACACATCTAACCTCAAACTGGTAATTGATTGTATATGCGTTGAGACTACAGGTACTTGATGGTCAACCCACAAAAAAAATAAGGTCGACGCGACACATCTGGCTGCAAATCGGGGAATTATTGGGTACGTGCCGAGATCACAGGTATCTGATTGTCAACCCACAAAAAAAGAAGGTCTACGCGACACATCTGGCCGCGCCGACTTTGCGTAAACAAACAGTTTTTATGACCACTTCATTGAGCGCTTAGATAAACAAACTGGTGATTTATGGAGCTAAATAGGTACGGCACATATTTCAAGTGTTTATGTTGTGGGTTTCGAAGCAAAATAATTATATAAACACGCTTAGATTTGAATGATTATTGAGGTCAATAATGTTCAAAATCGAGTGGCAAAATTTACGTCGCTATCGAGTGGTCCGATGATCGATGAAAACAAAAAATGTGACTGTAGCGTTAGTTGCGATGATCAATGAAAACAAAAAAAGTGACTGTAGAATCAATCGAGCGGCTATACAAAGGAGGCATCAAGGAGTGATTCTAGCTTTGTCTACGGTTGTATTCGCATTATTGGCTGTGTAATATTGGTCGTACAAAATCGGCACGGGCTGATATTACGTATCCAGTTGTACACGTAATATTGGTCGCGTAATACTGGCCGTGCATTATCAACGTGGATTGATTATGTACAGGCAATAATACACGGCCAGTATTAGCCGTCCAAATATTAAGAATCCATGTGCAGGTAATATCTGGCCGTGTAATATTAGCTGTACAATACTGGTCGTACATTATTTTGGTCGTGTATTATCGTCTCCCACTGAAACGAAAACAATCGATTTGTGATTGTGTTCTGCTGCTGTTTTTAAAAAATAAAATTATGCAGAAATATGAAAAGCTTGAGAAAATCGGAGAGGGAACTTATGGTACAGTCTTCAAAGCGAAAAATAAAGAGTCTCACGAGATCGTAGCTCTCAAACGTGTAAGGTTAGATGATGATGACGAGGGAGTACCATCTTCGGCGCTGCGGGAAATATGTTTGCTCAAAGAACTCAAACACAAGAACATTGTTAGGTTGTACGACGTGCTGCACAGTGAGAAGAAACTGACACTAGTATTCGAGCACTGTGACCAGGATTTAAAGAAGTACTTTGACAGTCTCAATGGTGAGATAGATTTGGATGTAGTGAAGTCGTTTATGTATCAATTGCTGCGTGGATTGGCGTTCTGCCACAGTCACAATGTTCTACATCGTGACTTGAAGCCACAGAACTTATTAATAAACAAGAATGGAGAGTTGAAGTTAGCAGATTTTGGTCTAGCTAGAGCGTTTGGAATTCCTGTTAAATGTTATTCTGCGGAGGTGGTGACATTATGGTACAGGCCACCTGACGTGCTATTTGGGGCCAAACTATACACAACCAGCATTGACATGTGGTCAGCTGGCTGCATATTTGCTGAGTTGGCAAACTCTGGCCGTCCCTTATTTCCCGGGTCTGACGTAGATGATCAGTTAAAAAGGATTTTCAAAATGCTTGGTAAGGATGTCTGCATTTTTTTTATTTTATTAACTGTTACTAATATACTAGAGTATTAAATCATAAGTATTCATAGCCTTAATATGTTTAAATTATTTAGTCTAACCTAATAAGATTAAAACAAAGTTTAGCTGAATGATTCTTATACACAAAGTTTTTGTATGATTACAGGCACACCTAATGAAGACACTTGGCCAGGTGTGACACAGCTGCCTGACTACAAACCACTGCCTGTATATCAACCTAGCTTAGGCCTAGCTCAGGTTGTCCCACGTCTACCAGCTAGAGGCAGAGATCTGCTCTCTCGCCTCCTTACATGCAATCCAGCCTTACGTATGCCAGCTGATGATGCCATGGCGCACGCTTACTTCCATGACCTCAATCCATCAGTGAAGAATGACCGATGTTAACAGTCAATTCATCCATACAAGTGTACCTCAGAACTTTTATTTAGTGTTAAGGACAATGAGGATGAGGTACAAGAGTATTGTGATGGTGATACTTAAGTAATGTAAGGCTAAGGAAGTGGTTTGAACCAGAATTTCACACACTCTTTAAAACTATCTACTGTAATAGAACTCAAATCAGTGATATAAAAGTATACAGCATGTCCAGGAAAAAAACCTATCATGAGGTATTGAATTTGTCTTTATTGTGACATGAGACATGACTATTCTGGATATTGCTATCATTCAGAATAGTCATGTCACAATACAGCGCAATACAGTTTCTTACCTGCCATATTTTGACATCATGACTGCATCATTATTCAACTGAATAAAATTTAATTATTCAGCAATATTCTGTGAAAAATATTTTATTCTATTCTTCACCATAAATTTTTCACAACTTTGTATTGTTTTTTGGCATTTTAATATGTAGAACTAATAAAAAGAATATGCAATGAGATTAACGTGCGTAAACACTGAAAAATACAAAAGGCAAACAAAAATAGTATTGCAAGTGAAAGAAATTATTTTCAAAGATGTTCTACAATATGGTGTGTTTTTCTTTATATTCCTGCTCCCCAATTCCACTAAAACAATTGCAATGTAAATTATCATCAATTTTTGCTTTACCCACTTAAAAGTTGAAGAAATGTTTTATTTTGTGAAATATGGATTTATAAAAAAAAACGAAAATTGGCACAAAAATTTTGCTTCTGCTACTTTTAAGTAAAAGCGATTTTTTTTTTTTCATAATTGTCATTACAATTGTTTTAGTAGAATTGGGGACCTGGTCAGTGGAGCGGTCAAGTAAGACTGCAAAAAAAAAAACAGATATAAATTAACTAGCGAAGGTTCGCTGAATGGAGTCATAGGTTTAGCTGTCAAATTCAATTGTCAACATGTCAAATTCTTGTTCTGTAGCTTATTGTAAGACCTCTAGTTTTATTTATTAGTAAATTTGTTGTAAAGACTTTTTCTTACTGCTTTATTGTAAATAAAGATAGTATTTTTGAATAAAAAAAACAACAAATTGAATCCACCCGCAAATAGCTGTGAATCTGGCAGCAGACTAAAATTTTGTGACCTCAAAAGGCTGCTAAAATTTATCCTAGACGCCTGGCTAACTTATACGAGTGAACGCCCGTGAACATGGCAGATTAAATTTTTGTTAGTTTAATTTTTCGCCTCACGGTATGCTGATACGGAGTGTTTCACGTTTATTCAGTTTAAATTTTACACTTGGATAATTGGCTTAAACGCGCCACAGGCTATAGCTAAAATATTTACCATGAAATGTAGTTTGTAGCTCTTAATTTTCCAATTTCCCTATGATAGGTGAATCCAGTATTTGGTTTATCAAAAACTGGATGGCTCATTCACTTAGCAACAAATAGTAATGAAATGTCTTGCATTGTATTTAAACTCAGACACATTTAATTGACGTTTAGTAAATATGTATTTCTGCAAATGAACACCTTCCAGTTTGTCATCTACATCAGTTTATATTAAACACATAATCATCAGCTCATAACCACTATTGAACATAGGCCTCTCCTTGTGAATACCACTGAGCCTCATCCAGTCACTGCCATCTCCCTTTTGCAAGTCGTCACTCCATCTGACCAGCAGGCGCTCTTCATTATGTTTGCCTCAAAGCGTTCTCCACTCCAGAACTCGTTTACCCCATTGGTTATCGGTTCTCAGTTATTACCACTTAAGCTTGCTTATTCTTTGAGTTAGTTCAGCCACCTTAGTTTTCTGGTGGATCACCTCATTTCAGAAATTCCATCCTTTAAAGAAACTATGAGCTCTCTTCATAGCTCGCTAAGCAACTTTAAATATGTGGACTAGACTCATTGTCCATTTTTCCACTCCATGTGGACACATCCATCCATTTTTCACTCCATTTTTAGGGTCCGTAGGTCATACGTAACTGGTAATAGGCACGGAGCTTACCAATTGCTGCACATTCCAGCTGAATCCTATCGAAGTTGATAGGGAAGACCTATCAGCGTTGTTCCTACCCAACAATTGCATAGTCTGCCAGAGGTAAACATGTTCCATAACAACTTCTCAAGAGGGACACAAGGTCATTAACCTGTGGACGAATGCGTTTTTGGAATATAGAATGATTAAAAGATTTGCTATACACAAAATCTTCATATGAGGAAGTTTTTTTTGTAATTTCTATCCCATATGGGCTATTGAGATATCTCTTAGTGAATTTTTCATCATTGGAGGGATTTCCCCATAGTCGCCACGTTGGACATGCGGATTGGCGACTACAGGGAGTAGTTTCTTGCACCGGTGATGCTACTGCCCGTCATCGGCCTGTGGGATTTAACTACGCCATTGCAGTGATGGTTATACAGCCATCTGTTGGTCATCAGAGCTTAGTTTGTTGTTCGGCAGGATGCAACAGAGGCAGGAGAGGTTAGCGTGTGGCTTAAGATGTGTGTAATATAGCTTAAAACTAATAAAACTATTATTTATTTGGTCTTAAAATGCTGATAATAAGTATAATATTACATATTATACTTATTATTTTGTTTTATCTAATGTGTTGATCTCGTAGATAATGCTATTTATCATTATTTATTTTTTTAAATTAATGTAAAGAATAAGTTCATTGAAACTTACAGTTTGTAAACAGTATAGTCTTTTCAGACTGTATTGTTTTTCCCCTTTTCACCACTTAAATGACAGTTAAGTGGTGAAAAGGGGTAGAAACACCAAGCTTGGTTTAAAGTTTCTTTTTCTGTTTGTTAGCCTGTAGACGAAAGCTTTTTTAGAGTTTTGAAAATTTAAAGAGATTGGTACTTATTTTTTCATCCTATCTACATTCTATACACCTAATTTACTGATTAGGATATAATGACATAACAAAATAATCATATAGTTAATATTTACAGTTTACTAGCTGTGCCTGCATGTTCAAAATTCATGGGTTTATTTTTTTTACATGGAACCCTAATTCAAAAATAAAAGTAGCCTGTAACTCCTTATAACATCAGCTATCTGCCAGTGAAAGTCCAGTTAAATCGGTCCAGCCGTTTTGGAGATTAGCGGAAACAAATAGAAAGAAGAAAAAAATAACTTTTTGTTATAAGTACCATTTTTACTTTCATATACATTTAGTAAAAAAAAACTGTTATTTTGACTATGCTGACACTTCAATTTTGTTGATTTGTATGGATTAGATCAACTTGACGTAAAAGTACCCCAATTTTTTATTAAAAAGTATTTTTATTCATATGATACAATATTTTGTCATCTATATAGCCTGTAATGAAATCTTAGTCAACTGTAGAAGACTTTGGCATCCAAAAGGTTATTGAATAAAGTATGTGAATTAAAGCATTTTCAATATTTATTAATATATTACACATTTGACTTAATAGATAGTGAGCAGAACTATATAATGTGGTCTCACTACAGAGCAAAGACATTGCTCCTTATTACCCACTCCTCATGCACAATAGAACAAGCAACACAATAATGTGGCTCTTCATTCAGGCATGTCCACATGCATTATCAATTTATCATAAATTGTTTTTTATTTACATATACTCTGTTTTGTCAATCCATCAATGAATTAAACATTGATCATCATAAACAAAATGCAGGATGGGTTAACTATTTATAGCATTTCCATTTCGGCCCTCTTTCTTTTACGGTGATTAGCCACCATATTCGCTGTGGTCAGTGGACTGTCTCCTCTCTGGAGCCAGGTTGCAAGTGCTCTTTCAGTAATGGCTGCTGCAGCAGCCTGGGTCCGCTCACTTGCCGAAAGTGGCTGTGTAGAACCGATTGAGTCACTAGAAACACTTGCTGATAATAACATTCGAAATCTTTGTCTGAAAGTCTGAAATAAACAAGTTTCAAACATTCAATCTACACAGGGTTCAGTATAATGGTAACAAGTACTTGTCTTCTTCATTTTAAAGTATTAGGTTTATTAAACAGTTTTGGACCAAAATTTGCCAACCTCCACCCACACGGAATAGAAAAACAAGTGGAAGTGCAACGTGTGCGGGTGACCTGTGCCACAGTTATGCACAGGAAATCATAACTTGCATACAAATATTTCATAGGTAAAAATAAAATGAAATCTATGAAGCACTCGATAATGCATAATTTTAAAATTTGATTGTGTGCTTAAATTTTAATAGTCTCAATAATACACACCCAATAACAGAAAGGCTTGTTTGTAGTGCAGAATAGGACTTTTATTTGTTTTAGTTTGGCAACAGCGGTAGCAATGTATGTGGTGTAGTCAAGCGCGGATCCAGGGGGGGGTCATGGGGGTCATGACCACCCCTGCTGGGGTTATTTCAACCAAACGTTTTTTAGTTCCATTTGTTATTTTCATGTTTTGTAATCATGTTTATTTGTTTCACTGATAGAAATATCTCCTAATTTTCGCGATGTCTACACTCGTACCCTTGTTCTGTTATTGCCTGTTGAATGAAGGATAAGGCGCATCTTGTTTTCCTTCAGTTTTGAACAAACATTTCATGATATAACTTGAAATTATCGCGCTAGCTACGTTCGCACCTTGTTATTGTTGCGTTAATATATCTATAATCTACCCAATGGATTCATCGTATTTTTTCTTCTTTTATGCGCACTGCCACAAATAGTTCAACATTACGCTAGCTTTCCTTCTTTCCTTTTTGATACTACTTATTTTCTCACGCTGATGAATTCCATTAATTTCTATTTTTACCGTTTTTTTTTGCGCACGCTATACTCGCATCTGTTAAATGGTATTTCTGTTTCCTCATTCGTATTATGTATCAGATATAGCTCAAAATTTTCGCACCTGCTGCGCTCGCGCTTTCTCAACAATATTACATGTTTTGCACACTTGAAGATCGATTGTAAACGTTCAGTTTTTTGATATAACTACACTAATAAAACGGTAACACAAAAATTTTGCGCCTTCTTGGTAATATGGCATATTTCGCATACATAGAAAATCTATCAAAATTTCCACATAACTACATAACACAATAATACCTAGTACCTCAGAATTTTAGATAAAAATTGTGTTTGTTTGTATGAGATTATTATAACTAGCCTGATTTTGAAAATTGATTCACCATTCAAGGCTACACTATTCCTGAGTGCTACGCGGTTGATACCGCGAGATCAGCTATTAGTAGGCTGGATATAGGAACCTAAGTGTGACCCGCCCCTGACTCGAAGGCTGAATCCGCCCTTGGGTGTAGTGTACCACTTCAAAAGTTAAGGTCTTATCAAGCCAGGCATGACAGGCAATAGATAAAATGCAACATTAACTGGACTGGATATCAGCTCCACAACTCACTCCACCTGATTTCCTATACTATATATCTAGTACTGTACAAAAACTAAAATTTGGGAAACAAATACATGCAGAAGATAAATTGATAATTCTAATGATCACTTACATTTATTAGTGTGGACCCAACTTCTCCTTTTATATCATGTTTGGCAACATAACATCCAAGCTCATAGAAATATTGCCCTAATTTATGCATATCAACTGTGCAGGCGTCAGCATTGAATATTTCTCTATAGGAATCTTTATACACTTTTGGTAAGTCCACACTGACTAATGGTGCTCTTCTGGAGTGAAGTGACTCGGCCAGCCACAAAGGTATTTCCACATTAGTATCCGCTTTCAAATCATCCTCTGTGGCTGAAGGGTCCAAGAACCCTGAAATATATAAAATAACCGGTATGAGATTTTGAATAATTCCATAGCGTCTCCAAAGATACACATTGATTTGAGCAAGACTAAATAGAAATATTAGAATTAAACTTTGTTTCCTCACCCATTTTAGGTAAATCATGTAAAACCTTGCACGGTACTTTTTCATTCGTAACTAATATGTCTGTGATAGATAGATAGGAATTTTCCATTTCAATTTTTAGATGAATGCAGTTAACCGGTCTCGCCTGTTTTTTTCTATTTGGAATATTTTTACAACGTTCTCTCACTTTCACATCGATATCGACAATTCAACATTTTTTTCCCGCCATTTTTAATTTTACCTATTGTTGTTTGTTTGTCACATTATCATTGTCACTTATCTCTTGTTTCCACAGAGTTACTCAAACAGAAATTATAGTTGTAGCCAATGAGGTTGTAGCAGCAGCCCGATTTCATAACTTGGCTTCAATCGAATTCTCAGTATCGCAGCCACTAATGCCTTGCGATAGAGTCGAATTTGCTATGAAAAAAGTGATAATCCGATTGTAGCCAAGTTATGGAATTGCTGTGCCGATCTTCTGGGGCCTGATTCCGTAGAATTAAAGTGAGGTTCGGTTAATGCCACTTGGACCATTCATTTTCATTGCCACCGATCACTCGTTTCGAATTCCCTAAGCTCACTGAGCATGTGAAATGACTTCATCAAGTCTGTATTGTCTCACTTCATCTCACGTTTGCTTTTATTCCGTTTAGTCAAGTTTTCACTTAGTATCAACAAAATAAGTCAACTTCACAATAAAATAAACAGTCAATAAGTACTAGAAAAGTCACAATTAGAATATAGAACACTAACTGATGCCCGCGGCTTCGCATGCGTGGTAATTTTTGTAGGTAAAAATTACTCTTTGTGCTATTCCAACACCTAAAATACTAGTATAGTATACCAACATTTTATCAAAACATCTTCAACTGACAAGTTATTTTAGCAATTGCTCGGCTTATACTCATTGGATCATTGAGATAACAAAACATGAGTTTTATGTCAAAACATAACCTACCTCATCTTTCTAACAGTGAAAACCGCATCGCAATCGGTCCAGTAGTTTTTACGTGATGCGTGAACAAACATACAGACAGACAAAAAGACAGACACGAATTTTTAAAATGTTATATTCTTGTTCAGTAGCTTATTTTATGTACACTAGACCATTTCTTTTTTAATTATCTTCTTTGTACAGACATTTTCGTTCCTATACAGACTCGAATTTTTAAATGTTATATTCTTGTTCAGTAGCTTATTTTCCCTAGACCATTTCATTTTTAATTATCGTCTTTGTACAGACTTTTTCGTTCCTATTGCTTTATTATAAGTATAGATAAGTGATAATATAGAACATAAGTGAGCAACATAATTATATGATAGTTTTTTTCAACATGTTTCCATAATCGATTTTTCCTACACTACTCCAACCCTAGAAATATCATTCTGGCAGCTGTATTGGCAATCAAGCTACTCGTATGTTGTACAAACTATAGTCACTTTGCGGCATTTTGCACCGCGACAGTGAGTTGACTCACTATTAGGATTTATTACACATATGGTATTGGACTGAGTTTAAATATATAGATAGTTCACCAGATTTTCTGTCAAAACCTAATCTACCTATTCAAGTGAAATTTTAATCGGTCGGTTCAATGGTCAATTGTTCAGTAGTTTTTACGGGATGCGCGAACATACAGATACCATTTTTTAAATGTTATGAAATATTATTTTTTATCTTATTCGTTTTACAGACGTTTCATTACTGCTTTATATAGACATTATTTAAGAATGACCATCAATAAATTGAATCTAGCCGCGAATCGAATGATTAACAGATGGCAATCTTACATCTCAAAATATCATCACCAGACATTTCCTTCGCCATTGATCATCACGGTCATTGGCAAAATTGTGACATAGGCTACATAGGCCTCTGTGGCTCTAGCCACAGAGGCAAAGAAGTCTGTCAGTTTGGTCCGTAAAACTCCCAAGGGGCAGATTATAGCCGGTTGAATTTATCACCTCTCGGTGTGCTTGTACGGGATGTTTGCCACTTACTCATAGTAATCATAGCTTCGGTCTACGATGCCCGGTATGACCAACGATAGTAAGAAATGTCTATGGGTTGACGGATAGTACCTTTATTATCTACAAGCTGATGCCCGCGGCTTCACACCGTGGGCATTTTAATATATAGCCTATGGCACTCACAAATAACGTGGCTTTCTATTGGTGAAAGAATTTTCAAAATCGGTTCAGTAGATTTTTGAAAATTCTTTTACCCCCTACAACCTCACAAACTCACTAACTTTACCTCTTTATAATATTACTAGTTTTCCCGCCTCGACTTCGCACGTGCGGACTACTGTTTATCGCGAAAAAAAACATTATATTTTCTTCTAGAATATTAAAAACCAATGCAAAAGTAGGTATAAAAAATATATAATGAATATCACCTCTTGATGTTTTTTGACTTGTTATTTCGTTCCTTTCGTTTCCATGGCAACTGATGTAATATAGGACCTCCTCTGTAAAGTGAGAGAGAGAGAGAGAGAGAGAGAGAGAGAGAGAGAGAGAGAGTATCATCGACAATTGTTACTTAGCAACTGTTTTGTTATTAGCTGTCTATATATGTCTCCAGAAGTAAAACAATATTGTGTTCAGATATAATTTTTCTTTATTACATGCTAATTAAATAATAGCCTCTGAAAATGGATAACCTGTATTTATTCTCACCAAATATCCATTAGGCTACGGGCCCAGAAACATTTTGGTTCCTTTTCAGGTGGTGATTTGGAGAATCTGATCTCGAATTGCAAAAATGCAAGGTGCTACCAATGTTAGTAGTTTTGAGAAACTTTCTGGCCAGGCCAACTATGGCACATGGGCCTTTGCCATGGAAATGTTTCTGACAGACGTGGATTTGTGGGAGTGTATTAGTGAAAATTTTAAGCTAGATTCATTGGAGGCAAAGAAAAGAGATGCCAAAGCTAGAAGCAAAATTTGCCTTATGTGCACGGAGAAGATATATCCCATGATAATGCATGTCAATACACCGAGAGATACTTGGCTGGCGCTGAAGCGAGCTTATGCTGACAGAGGACTACTGCGGCGGCTTTTCAACGTCAAATTAACGATGTTCAACACTATGGAGGAGTACTTAAATGACATTCAGACCACGAGTCAGGCGTTAATAAGCATAAAAGCTGGTCTAGATGATGAGTTCGTCGGTATTATAATGATGCCGGGTTTGACAGATACCTTTAATTCCTTAGTGATGACGTTAGAGCATTCGAGCATTAAAATATCGACAGAAACTGCAGCGTTGTTAAAAGAAAGTATGAGAAAGAACACACCAGAAGACGACTCAGCACTTATGTCAAAGAGTGACACAACCAAGAAAGTGGTAATATGTCATCTGTGCAAGAAGAAAGGGCACTATAAATGGCAGTGCAAAGACAGAAAATCTAATGACAAGAAGGTTAATACAACATATGATAAAAAGGATAGTAAAGAGACTCTCGGGCTGATAACTGCTATGTCAGAAACTGTCAGCAAAGGCGAATGGGTCATAGATTCCGGTGCTACATCACATATGACGTCAGACAGACACATTTTGGAGAACAAGGAACAGGTTGATTCAAAGGTGGTGACAACTGCGAACAATGATAAAATTGTATCCAATTTAAAAGGGGATGTGTTTGCCATGGGACGTTCTATAAGGTTTGAAGATGTGCTAAATGTACCAGGTTTGATGACTAATTTACTATCAGTAAGTAAGATATGAAGTAAGGATTGTGTAGTTGTTTTTGATAATACTTGTTGTAAAGTTTTTAAGGAAGATGACGTCACTGTAGGTTGTAACGCTTTGTTAACAGCACCCCTGAAACAAGGTTTATATGTTTTAGACAAAGAGGCAGCGATGGTTCTAACGTCTCCTCCAGATACTACTTCTAGTGCTTTTCATTTATGGCACAGAAGGTTGGGTCATTTGAGTAGACCTTTGATGGAAAAATTAAAAGGCTTAGCAGATGGGCTGTCATTTGGAGCGATGAGCATGGCACCGTGTGAAGGTTGCTGCAAGGGGAAAGAATGCGTCAAGAAATTTCCGAAAAGGAAAGGTAAGAGAGCAAAAGAATTTCTCGAACTAGTGCATTCGGATTTGGCAGGTCCAATGGAGGAAGAGTCCTAAATACTTGGGAATAAATACTTTTTGATTTTCGTGGATGATTTTAGTCGAAAAACTTTGTATATCTGCTTTGTTGAGGTTGCATCAATAAAACTCAATGGTACAAAAAAAAACATTATGATTTTCGAATTTTGACAATGTTCTGTAAAGTTTTCTGTGTCTTGCAAAAATATATTTAAATAGAATGTGAATGTAGTTTCGTTCCATCTTAGTGGCCTTCTAGGACGCTGTAATTCACTCAACTTTAAGTGGTTATAAGCCTTTTACTTGTTGAAGAGAAACTGCGCTAGTGCGACCAAAGATGGAGCTAAGTAAAATCCAAATTGCGAAGCTGGATGGGCACACCTGGGTGCAATGGCGATATCGTATGACAGCAATGTTAAACGGAATCGACGGTTTGTTCGATGTCGTGGAAGGCAAATTACGTGAACCTGAGAGACCAGCTACTGCCGCGGATGATGCCAGCGCTGCTTTGGAGGAGTATCATCATATTGTAGAAGAATACAAAAGGAAGATGAGTACTGAATTACTACTGATTACAAACAACATCACAGATGAAATCCTGGATAAAGTGATGAGGTTTAATCATCCTAAGGAGGTATGGGATGAGTTACATCGGCTGTACGATGGCTTGAACGAAGACCGTTTGTATGAAGCTTGTTTAGCATTCTTTAAGGCAAGAAAAGATCCATCATATGATATGGCGACTTATATTTCAAAAATGAAGAATTTGTGGCATACTTTGAAGCAGGAGTTAGTAAAGTCAGGCGAAGGTACTGATTTACCGGAGTTTTTGCTGATCTGTAAGATATTGGATAGTTTGCCGGATACATACTTCTCATTTAAGTCAAGTTGGATGCTAATGTCAAAGACGGATAGAGTAGTGGAAAGTTTTACCAGTCAGCAGTGTGTTCATGAGAAAGCACTATCGAGTTGTCAAGACGGAGAGTCTGGAAGTGAAGCTTTTGCTGTGAAGACAGGCAAAAACAAGAAAGTTGTGAAAGTACCAGAACGGATTCCAGAGACTTCGAGAGTGGAAAGCAGGCGTTGCTTTATATGCAAGGAAATAGGTCACTTGAAGTTGCATTGTCCAAAGAAGAAGTCTGGATCTGGATTGACTAAAAATGAAAAAGGAACTGGGGCTAATATGATGCTTACATTGGTTTTTGTAGTCTCTGCTAAAACTGACCTTGAAAACTGGTATGTGGACAATGGTGCAACGAGTCATGTAACGATGAGAGCAGATTTATTTGAAGACTTCAAAGAATTTGAGAATAATCACACCGTTACTATAGCGAATGGAAGCACTGTAAAGGCAGTTGGTAAAGGAAGTATACAGTTTGAAACTGTTGTGAATAGAAAACCAGAGAAGTTTCACCTCAGACATGTTTGGTACGTGCCTGGAATAAAGATAAACTTATATTCTGTATTGGAAGCACAAGACAAAAACCAGACTAGTGTGTTTGAGTCACGGGTGGAAACATGTACCATGAAGATTGACGGTAAAGTCATAGTTACGGGTAGACGTACGAGGCATGGAGGTTTGTACAGGATGGTTTGTAAGGCCTTGAAACCAATGCCTTCAGTCAATGTGACAGTGGTACAGAAGGAGGATTTACTGCAGTTATATCACGAGCGTTTTGGACATCAAAATAAAAGGCATGTCAGTCGTGTTATTGAACGAGAACTGGGAATAAAGACAACAGACAGTAAAGAGTTGTGTGATGGTTGTGTTTTTGGGAAAACGCACAGGCTTAAGTTCGGCACGAGGGAGAATGCCACAAAACCTGGAGAAAGGTTACACACGGATGTCTGCGGACCATTTCCAGAGTCGTACGCAAAATTTAGATATTTTTTGATCATTAAGGATGAATTTAGCCGTTATAGATAGCTTTATTTGTTAAAGGCGAAGTCTGAAGTTTATGAAAAATTGAGACAGATGTTGACTGAAGTAAAAAATTCTGGATATCGTGTACAGGAACTTTTAAGCGATGGTGGCTGTGAATTCAATAATGAGAAAGTTCGAAAAATATTGGTAGAAAATGGCGTAAGACAACGGTTAGTGATGCCGTACACACCAGAACAGAATGGTTTCAGCGAACGAGAAAACCGCACAGTTGTAGAGTGCATACGTTCAATGATGTATGCTCACGAGGAACTACCTCAGAAATTATGGGCGGAGTTAGTCGAAACAGCTGTTTACATTCTGAACAGGACTGGACTGACTACTGTTGAAGGTAAATCACCTTACGAACTTTGGTTTGGTAAAAAACCACAGATTAAGCACTTAAGGATAATCGGAGCTTCGTGCTATGTTTATATTCCAAAACAAAAGCGGAAGAAACTTGACAAGAAGGCTGCCAAATGCCAGTTGGTTGGATATGATGGTGACGATGGTTATCAACTTTTGATTAAAAGTTCGAGCAGGATATTGAGATCAAGAGACATGACTTTTGATGAAAAACCACTTGAAGGACAAAAAGAGAATAGATCTCTGGTGAGTGAACAAGATATTGGAGAGATATCTTATGAAGTTTGGAACCAACCTTCTACCTCTAAAGGGCCTGTTAGTGGAGAATTGGAAGTGGACGGAGAACTAAGTCCTATCCCGATGAACATTCAAGCAAGAGAAGAAGATTATATTGTCAATGACGATGAAGTCAGAGAAGACAATGAGGTTCATGAGGATGATGGATGTCAATTTGTTCCACTGAATTCAGATGATGATGATGTGGTTTCAACGACGCTGAAGCTGAAACATCTGATCTCATTAAATAATCTATTGAACTTGAGGAGGAAAGAGTTGAAGTGGATGAACCGATGAATATAAACGAAATCCAAGAAATCGGCCAAATGATTTTGAGGGATCGCACTACTTTGAGACAACCAAGTAAATTCAAAGATTATATCATGAATATGGAACAAAGTCATACAGAACCAGAAACTTTTAAGGAGGCCGTAAGGTCACGTGACTACAAGGAGTGGCAGAAAGCCATGCAAAACGAAATGGATTCGTTGGTTGATAATAAAACTTGGGTACTTGTAGAACCAACAATGAATAGGAAAAGTATACCATGTAAGTGGGTTTATCGGTTTAAGTACAAGCCAGTTCGGTTTCGGTGGACAAGTACAAGGCAAGGTTAGTGATAAAGGGCTACTCGCAGAAAAAAGGGATCGATTATGATCAGACCTTTAGCCCTGTTGCCAAGTTAGGAACGGTAAGAGGTGTACTTAGTGTTGCTGCAAGCGAGAATATGACGCTTAGACAGTTTGATGTTTCTAAGCGTTTTCATACGGAAATCTTGATGAGGAAATTTTCATGAAGCAGCCGGAAGGATATAATGATGGCACTGGACGAGTTTGTCTATTGAAAAGGAGTCTTTATGGCTTAAAACAGGCACCACGCTGTTGGAATAAGCGCATAATGGATTTCTTCAAAGAAATCGGATTTAAAGCCAGTGAAGCGGATCCTTGCTTACTAAACAGAAATTCCAAAGCTAAGAAACTAATTATTGCACTTTATGTGGATGACGGGCTGGTTGCAGGCTCGAGTGAGAAGCTAGTGAATGAATTTCTCGAACAGTTGAAAAGAGGTTTTAAGATGACAACAAAACCTGCGTCTTACTTTCTCGGTATAGAGATTGAAAGCAAAGAAGACGGTTTAAAAATACATCAGGCTTCTTATACAAGAAAGGTGTTAAAGAGGTTTGGAATGGAACAATGCAAACCGGTATCAACACCTATTACTACAGATGTTCAGAAGCAGGCTGGAGAAGACAATGATACCAAAAAGAGGTACAAGCAAATTGTCGGTGCACTAGCCTACTTAATGGTTGGAACAAGACCAGACATAGCATACGCAATTAGTGTAGTGTCAAGAAGTCTTGAAAGTCCTACAAGCATACGCAATTAGTGTAGTGTCAAGAAGTCTTGAAAGTCCTACAGATGATGACTGTGTCAAAGTGAAACGCATCATGAGATATTTGCAGTATACTTTGGATTTGGGGATCCATTACGGGAGAAATAGCAAAGTACTGGAATGCTTTAGTGACGCAGATCATGGAGGAGATATACATACGGGGCGCTCAACGTCAGGAGTGCTGTGCATGTATGCAGGGGGCGCTGTTACCTGGATGAGTCAAAGGCAACAAAGTGTAGCCATTTCAACGACTGAGGCTGAAATAGTTGCTGCAAGTGAAGGTGCCAGGGAAAGTATCTAGTTAACTCGGCTCATGAGAGGTCTTATCGAATTTAAAGGATGTCCTAATTTGCAAGTGGACAACGAGGCGGCGATAAGATTAGCGGAAAACCCTGAGTTTCACTGACGTACCAAGCATATCAGGCTACGTCATTTTTTTGTTAGAGAGCTGGTAACTAATGGAGAAATAAAGGTGAAGAAGGTATCCAGTAAGGATCAATTGGCTGATATCTTCACCAAAGCTTTACCACGACCAAAACTACAGAAGATTGCTGGGAAATTGGGTATTCATTGAGAGAAGATGTTGAGGTTGCATCAATAAAACTCAATGGTACAAAAAAAAACATTTTGATTTTCGAATTTTGAGAGCTGTCAATGTTCTGTAAAGTTTTCGGTGTCTTGCAAAAATATATTTAAATAGAATGTGAATGTAGTTTCGTACATCGCTCTAGGACGCTGTAATTCACTCAACTTTAAGTTGCTTAAATCGAAAACCGAAGTATTCGTGAAATTCATGGAATTCAAAGCTCTAGTAGAAAATCAGACGGGCAAGAAAATCAAAAAGTTACGTACGGACAATGCCTCTGAGTACGTGAATTGTCAATTTGGAGATTTTCTTAAGAAGCACGGTATCCAGCATCAGACAGTTGTACCGTATACACCACAGCAAAATGGGGTGGCAGAGCGGACTATACGAACTATTACTGAAAAGGCGAGATGTATGATACACGATGCTGGTCTAAGCAAGAAATTATGGGGAGTAGCTATTGGATGTGCGGTTTATCTAAAAAATAGATGTCCGACCATGGCCCTGACGGATAAACTTCCAGAAGAGGTCTTTACGAATGAACGAGTTGACTTTGAATCTGAGAGAATTCTGGTCCAAGGCTCAGGTTCTGATAAAGAATCATAGCAGGAAGAAGTTTGATCCAAAAACGAGTCCTATGATAATGACTGGGTATTCCAATAACCAAAAGGCGTACCGATTTATCAGTTTGGATAAAAACCCAACAAAAATAATTATTGCTCGAGACGCAACATTTTTTGAAAATGTGCCAATGATAAAGGAGAAACAAGATACCGTTTCAAATAAAAATTGTGTGGATAAATATCTACAAAATGATATTCCTGGGTCTAGTCGTCCTACTACTAAACCAGAGGTACCAAGGTTAGCTGAACCTGTTGCAGTGGGGGTACCAGTGACTACGCTGAATGTCCTAAATGAACAAATTCAAGAAGACTCTAGACCGCTGAGTCCAATTGTCCATGTAGATATTCAAGAAAGCACGTCTTTTTCAACATACGAGTCAGACTCTGGAGAGAACTTCTTCGACTCTGTTGATTCAGAGAATCATGTGGCAGAAGATTTGCGAGATCCAGTGAACATAAATATTGCTGATCCTGTAAATGATATGGTTGCTCCTACTGAACGACGTTACCCAGTTCGAGATAGACGTCCCAAGAGAGATATGGACATGGTCTATAATTTTCACGTAGCTGATATTCCTGATCCTGTATCGGTTCAAGATGCCATGGAGCGTTCAGACAAAAAGCTGTGGTTGGAAGCGATGAACGACGAGTTTATCTCCCTGAAGGCCAATAATACCTGGGAGCTAGTTGATCGACCTATGGACGCAAACGTTGTAAATTCGAAATGGTTTTTTAAACTCAAGGTTGGAGCGGATGGTAGCGTGCAGCGCCATAAGGCCAGGCTGGTTGCTAAGGGCTATTCGCAAAAACCAGGCATAGATTTTGTCGAAACGTTTGCACCAGTTGTCAAAATTTCGTCGATTCGTCTTCTACTTGCACTGGCAGCTGAGAAGGACCTAAGCATACATCACTTAGATGTAACTACTGCTTTCTTAAATGGAGATATACAGGAGGAAATTTACATGGAACAACCTGAATTTTTCGTCCAAAAGGGGGAAGATCGCAAGGTTTGCAAGCTAAAGAAATCTTTGTATGGCTTGAAACAAGCGGCTCGATGTTGGAACGCAAAAAATCATACCCACATTTTGAAAATGGGCTTTACGCGATCCAATTATGATCAATGCGTTTACACCAAGATAAAAGGTGAACTGTTCGTTCACCTTTTATCGTGCTATTGCAGTTTATGTTGATGATTTTTATATAATTACCAATAATGAAGCTGCAGCTAAAGCAGTTAAAGAGCAGATTGAAAGTTCTTTCAAAATAAAGAATCTTGGAGTAGCAAGAGCACTCTCTTGGAATGTGGATTGAGCGGAATAAGGACAAGCAAGAGATCTGTCTGTCCCAGAAGACATACATAAACAAGATCATTGAAAAGTTCGGGATGCAAGACTTTAAGCCAGTTAGCACACCGATCGAGACAAATCTGCGTCTTTAGCCTGGACCAAAGAATGACGATACGTGGTATCAAGAGATTATAGGATCACTCATGTACCTGGCGTGTTGTACTAGGCCAGACATATCATTTGCGGTTACGATGTTGAGTCAATTCAATAACTGCAATGATTCGACTCACATGGTGGCGTTGAAACTCGTGATTAGGTATCTGAAGGGGCCAGTGGAACTATCACTGTGTTATTTAAAATGTAACAAACCTTTAGTTGCTTGTGCCGACGCTGATTGGGGGAATGGGCCTGATGGGAAATCTTTCTCTGATTATATCCTGATTTTCGGTGGTGCTGCGATAAGTTGTCAATCTAGGAAACAGCGATGTATAGCACTGAGTACTGCTGAAGCCGAATACATCGCTATTTGTGAGGTTGCTAAGGAAGTAGTTTCTGTTAATGGTTTATATGCTGAACTGACTGACCAGACAGACACTATTACTATATTTAGTGACAGTCAAAGCGCTAGTAAGCTAGTGTATACTCCTGCAATAGGTAAAAGGTCAAAGCATATAAATATTAGGTATCATTTTGTTCGCGAGTTGGCAGAGCAAAGGGTTATCTGTTTTGATTATTGTGAAACAACCCTTATGCCTGCAGATATGTTAACAAAGGGAGTTGCTAGGCAGAAGCATCGTTTATGTTTAAAAAATGGTGGATTAAGTGAGGATGATGTAATATAGAACCTCCTCTGTAAAGTGAGAGAGAGAGAGAGTATCATCGACAATTGTTACTTAGCAACTGTTTTGTTATTAGCTGTCTATATATGTCTCCAGAAGTAAAACAATGTTGTGTTCAGATATAATTTTTCTTTATTGCATGCTAATTAAATAATAGCCTCTGAAAATGGATAACCTGTATTTATTCTCACCAAAAATGCATTAGCAACCACATACCATTCTGTGATGGCAACCGTTCCTTACAGTGAGTAATCAACATTTATTGGTATGGATAGTGGTAAAGATAGATAGATAGATAGATATTGGTTAGTACCGACCATGGGTGCATTCCGATTCACGATAATATCGAGTGAGTTCGATCACAGTGCTAATTTGCATTCCGATTCAGATATCGCGCTCACGGCAGTTGAGTGCTGCAATTGATTCGGAACGCTCGTGAGCGTGATTTCAAGATTACAACAACATAACCTCAAAATTTGCTCAAAATATAAAGTATTACTCGTGGGCAAAGTAGGCTGTCTAAAAATTGCTGCAATTGATTCGGAACGCTCGTGAGCGTGATTTCAAGATTACAACAACATAACCTCAAAATTTGCTCAAAATACAAAGTATTACTCGTGGGCAAACTAGGCTGTCTAAAAATTGGTCAATTGTCTGTAGTAATATTTGGAAAACTGTGCGAAAATCACACACAATTGAATTCAAACAACAGTTTTCTTTGTAAACAACCGTCAGTCTGTCACTTTGACAGTAGCGCTCACGGTGATATCGGTTTGGGGCATGGTCGGTGTAATCGCAAAATGGTGGATGTAATGACGTAATCCGTGACGTCACAAAGGATATCGTTGTTGCGCTCATGATGACTCGGTACGCGTTTTAGCGCGATAATATCGATTTTAACGATTTTTGGAATGCACCCCATCTGTGGTACGGATTGTATGTATGTACGGCACTGCGACTACGTAATGTTGATCATGACGGTTTCAAGAAATTCAATAATGCTTTGCGATAGAGTCGATTTTGCTATGAAAAAAGTGACAATCTGATTGAAGCCAAGTTCTGTAATTGGGCCACAGATCTATCTATTTATTATATATTTCTAATCTGTAATCTGTGGTACGTAATACGGATACGTACGTAGTCTGTGACGTGACGGATATTTTACTTACTGAATTACTGACCAGTACCGATTTTTCGGTATATCTTATGGTTTGGGCACTGTCCTAGCAAAATACCGAAATCGAACAATTTTCTCACGATATCTGGACATATTTGGCACCACTTGCAAATTATTAATATCTTTACACAGATTTTGAATATTTCATATGTAATTTTTGTGAATAGTAACAAACACCATGTATTGACATTTTAAAGAGCAGCACCTATCTTGTGTCAATCAGATTTTCTGTACCACGTGCACCGCGTTATGGCCTAAACAAACCATCGGATGCGTCCGGCAGCCGGCTTCCGAGCGTCAGAAAGACACTAATACAAATTCAACCAGTATTGTACGGCCGACAATACACGGCCTGATATTACGGCGTCCGTGGACTCCATTCACGGCCGCCGTGCCGTCCACGTCCTGTAAGACGTGTCTGCTGGATGCGGCTGCCGGACGCGTCCGCCAATATGTTGAGGCCTTTAGAGTAGTTATGGTTTTCAAATTATGTTTGCAACAAGTCATATTGGCTTCGGTAGCAGGGCCCCTGTTCAACTAATCTTTCATCTGTCAGTGGATCAATTGATGCAAAAATAAGGTTTGAAATAATCAACTAACTAGCTGTGAATTTTAATCGACTAAAATCAATTCATTCAAATCATTGCCGCAGTCAGTATTGCAATAAAAAAATGTTGGGATATAACTGGTTAAATAAGAGCTATAGCATGTAAAAATAAATAAATACGTGTTTACAGTTGGAAGTTTTATTTTGAAGTAAGTAAAAATATTGACAGTTCAAATTATAAAAGAAAATAAAAAAGGTCTAAACATTTTAGACTAAACAAAAAGTTTATGACCAAAGAGCATTGGTACAACACAGCCCCACTTAGTCTAAAATCTAAAACAGAGAAACTTAAAACATGTTCAAGCTCCACTCAAACCTAAGTGCCTAAATGTATAAATATGTACATGTACTCATTATAAACAATTAATATAAACCCATACCTTTTATGCACTTCTCGTGTGCTACACGACCTAAGGGTTTTGTTAAAACCTTTAGCTACTAATCTGGCTTTAAACTTCGTAACGTTTCCTTCAGCATCCCTTTTGAGTTTGTACACCCATTTGCACTTTATTATTTTCTTATTGTTTGGTCTTTCCACCAAAATCCAAGTATTTCTTTTCAGCAACGATGCATACTATCTATTCATCGCATCGATCCAATAATCTATTTCATCAGTGTTTAAAGCTTCTGAAAAACATGAAGGTTCATCTCCTTCACCTTCAAGATCATCTACACAGGTTTCGTACGAAATAAAATTTGCACCAAAATCTCTTATTTTTCGTTCACGAAGTGGATAGCGTCTAATAGACTCAGAACTGTTTACTTCATCTTGATTTTCCACCTCTGACTCCTCAACAATTCAAAGAATCGATCCCCTCATCGTGCTCTTAATAATGAAACTTCCTATTTTAGATGGAATGGTCATAAACCGAACCTGTCACATCTTAGGGTATTCGGTTTTAGAGCTATGGTTCACGTACCTGACAGTCATAGAAAAAAAGTTGCATTTAAAAGCAACTGAACAAATATTCGTAGGTTATACGGATGACCCAAATAGTTATCTTTTTCGAAGTGCTCTTTATCCGAGACCTTGTACAAAATCGAGAGATGTGACTTTTTTCGAGAATATTTTCTCAAGCTTAAAAGATGAAGATGATGGTACTTCAAATAAAGGACCAGTAAATGCACCTTTTCTATTAAATTCCGGTGCGAGTGATTTGAGAGCTGATCCTGTTAGTACGATCAATCAAGCAAGAGCTGAGAAATCATTAATTGAAAGCGTAAGTGTGGAATTAAATGATGATCCATTAGACACTGTTCCTGTGGTTCATGATTGCCTCTTACCTGAAGTACACAATGTTTCACTTGTGGTATTTGATGATGCAGTTGTTGAGGAAGAAGACATTAATCAAATGGTCGTTCAACCTGAAACTGCTCCAATCGTTGAGGAGTCAGAGGTGGAAAATCAAGATGAAGTAAACAGTTCTGAGTCTATTATACGCTATCCACTTCGTGAACGAAAAATAAGAGATTTTGGTGCAGATTTTATTTCGTACAAAACCTGTGTAGTTTATCTTGAAGGTGAAGGAGATGAACCTTCATGTTTTTCAGAAGCTTTTAAACACTGATGAAAAAGATTATTGGATCGATTCTTTAAATAAACTGCAGTCTCAACCGCATCTTGCCAGTAAGCTTTTGAAAGCTTACCCTCAGCAAGCATGCTACGCGCCTTTTCGATTATAGAACGGTTTGTGCGTTCAGCTATGCCATTTTGTTGAGTGAGTATGGAACTGTAGTTTCATGTTTAATGCCCTTAGAATTTAAATATTCCTTAAGATCCCTATTCACAAATTCGGTTCCGTTATCTGTCTTTAACCTTTTCATATGTACTCCTTTTTCCCGCTCTACTGCCGTTTGAAATTCACGAAACTTTTGAGTAACTTCCGTTTTTGATGATATATAAAAAGCAAAAATAGCTCTTGAAAAATCAACCACAAACATCAAGAGATATTTGTTTCCTTGAAACGAATCTTGGGACATGGGTCCACACAAGTCAGCATGAATCAATTCTAATAAATTATTTGTTTTCCCGTATACTAATTTCTTAAACGGTTTTCGTGCTTGTTTCCCTTCTATGCACGAAATACATGGCTCTAAATTTATTTCCGTATAAGCAACACCTACCGCTTCCCCCTTTTTTAATTTGGCCATACCTATACGACATAAATGGCCTAATCGTTTATGCCAAAGCTGAAAGTCAGATGTGTCAAGGCGCACACTAGAAGCGACCAACGGAGTATCACAACCTAAAGTATATAGGCCCCCTTTCACTGAACCGCTCAGTACCACCTTGCCTTTACACGAAAAATGATCATAAAATTTACAGCTATATTATTAAAAACAATTTGTTAACCTTTATCAGCTGCCTTTTTCACAGAAAGTTGGTTGCTGTTTAAATTAGGTACTATCACTACATCTGATATAGTTCCGTCACCACCTTTTGAAACAAATGACGTATCTCCAACACCTGTACAACGTAGTTTATCACCATTCGCACCAATTACCCTGTCAACTTTGTTGTATAATCTGACGTTTTCCAGTATATCCACGTTGGACGTCATATGGTTTGTCCCTCCAGAGTCAATGAACCACTCAATTCCAGTACCATCAACTGGTTGGAGTGCAGTTAAGGCTGACTTTGTTGTCTTTGCCTTCCTATGAGCACAGTCAGGCCGTTTATGTCCTGGCTCTTGACATTCATAACATACTATCTGCTTCTTATTTTTATCCTTCTTAATTAACTTAGAATTTGAAGCATTACTTTTCTGATATGTTTTCAACGCTGATGTTGCAGGTTCAGGCTCCATCCTCAAATATTCATTCAGCAATTTACCTTTTACCAGCTCACTACTGATGTTCACATTTGAATTTTCCAAAGCCATTACAAGGGGATCAAACCGTGGTCCCAAACCACCGAGAAGTATCGCAGCTACACTTGCGTCTTCAATCTCTTTCCCGATGTCTGCTAAATCCTGGACTGTACTAATTATAGCATTAATATACCTCTCCATATTATTGTCAAAATTATTTAGACTAAATCTATAGAGTTGCCTTTCTAAAGCAAGCCTTCTGCCCATGCCCTTTTCTTCATAGACTGCCATGACGAGATCATGAGAGCATCCCAAGCTTCCTTGGCTGACTTTGCTCTTCTAACATAGGTAATTGCTGCTCCGTCCAAAGTAAGGCAAATTTTAGCTAACGCCTTTTGATCATTGAAATCTCGAACTGGCTGAAGGATAGGATCCCTTTCTGGATAACCTACGACCGCCTCCCAGAGATCTTCATGCATGAGATACATTTTCATTTTGAATTTCCATGCAGGATATCCATCTTTATTAAAAAGTGTGATGGAGAGGGGCAAACCTGTACTACGGTATCCACGACCACCTCTATCGCCGGCTGCTTCTGGTTGCGAGCGTCCGTCTGGCATTTTATTAAATGTTACCTGTACAGCCAATGATTTCAAAATTCACCAAATTTTATGTCTTAACACTTTTCTACACGCTTGTATTTCGTGCTGATAACGAATGTTGGGATATAACTGGTTAAATAAGAGCTATAGCATGTAAAAATAAATAAATACGTGTTTACAGTTGGAAGTTTTATTTTGAAGTAAGTAAAAATATTGACAGTTCAAATTATAAAAGAAAATAAAAAAGGTCTAAAGATTTTAGACTAAACAAAAAGATTATGACCAAAGAGCATTGGTACAACATAAACTGACTGCGGCAATGGCCAAAGAATATTGGCACGATCCTAAAATAGATTAATTTATATTCTTACCTAGTCCCACTTGTTCTGTAAGAAAATATTAAGAAGAAATACATAACAATTTTCAAAATAAATCATATATAATAATATATTGGATATATTCCTATATACAACGATTTTATGACCAAATTTACCGATTTTTTGAGGGCAATTCTACCGATTTCGCAATTTGACGTTCGAGTACACTGTTAGTCTGTTTGTAACTGACCGTGACCCGCCAAAGAGAATATAATCACACGTTTATGACCCACCGTGACCGGTGTATTGGCAGATTGGTATCTTTTGTAAATGCTTTGAATTTATTTTCATTACTGTTGTGAAGTTATCAAAAAAGAAGCAACGTAAAGAATGTACTAAACAGTCCATCACACTGCCTGCCTGATATAAAATATCATCGCAGAACAATGGCGGGGTAAGTATAAACAGTTATGATAAAAATCTCATTACCCTCCATTCTAGGCAAAAAATGTTTAGTATTTTCTTGGTGTCTATATAGTGGACTGCTCTAATAGTTTGTTGAAGCAAGTTGAACAGATGTTATATTAAACACAACATATTTTGTTCCAACCAACCTAAATGTTACTTGATGGTTGGTCAAACAAAAATCAAAATGTTGTCTACATTATTGTTACGTTGTTGTCGTCGTAATCGAAAATACAAACGTGCAGCATGGATAAATCCAATGCTATGCATCTGGTACTATTGTTTATCTACTGCAGACACGGCTATGCAGTCCACTTGTGACTGCGCTCAATTTATATTGGACACTGTGAAGTTTAACTGTTATGAATATGGTTCTGTCTTCGAAAGTTCGAACACGCACAGTAGAGTTGGCACTGCATACACTTGAGCCCTAATCAAATTATTGCGAACTTAGTGAACAAGATTGGTTGCCCCTTTCATTATCATAATAATTACTCTTTTTATCTATATTTGAGGTCAAAGTTATTTCGTGGTTTTTATACATTTTAAAGATAAAAATGTGAGTTACTTATGAGGTCACAGTTCATCAAGAATGGTACTAAATTTTAGTTTGCTGCCCCACAATTTTATTGATGGGAGGAGTGGGGGAGTTGCAGGGAGAGATTTCACATCTGAAATCAATGTAATCTACAGTAAATAAAAAAATATGGCAAAAAAATATATATAAAAAAAAACTTGAAACATGAGGTTTCCAAAACTTTTCTTCACTGGTTGTTACCGCTCTCCCAAACCCCTTCTCCCCTAAAATCGTGGAGCTTCAATGTACATTCCTACCGATAGCAATAACAAAACAGTTCTGTTATTGAGTCTGGTAAAATATTTTTTTTTTTTCAAATTAACATTTGTGTAGTTACAAAAAGGTTTGTCATTAATGGTTGGAAGAATTGTTCAATTTCTAATTATTGTTCCTTATGTCTTTTTAGCAAATCGTATACTATGAGAGAGATGAGAGCCATAGTGGAGTATCTTACAGAGCATAAGGCCTATGGAGAAATTAAAGGAAGGAAAATGTGGATGGAGTTTGCTAATTCTCAGGTAAACAATAAATCATATTTACAACAAAACTTTTTTTTTTATTACTTGTAGTTTAAGCTAGCTCAAGGCTGCTCAACTCCAAGCCCACAGGCCAACAATTATAAGTGGCCCGCGTGAACCAGAAGAATTGCTTGAATTTCTTATTGACATCACCAATTACTTCAATATTTTTAATCTCAAATTACAAAGGTTGTTCACTTCGGCTGTTATCTTTAATTAGGGGTTATAAAGCTGTATAATTTTTTTTTAAATTAATTTAGCCAAGGAAAATAATGACCTATTTACCATACTCAAAGATTTGAAACAGAAGATAAATTCTGCCACGGTATTATGTTCAAAGCTAAAATATTGCTATTACAGTTGTTTGAGAACAGATTCCAGGATTATGAAATTACAAAACAAAATTTCCAAAGTTTTGCTAATCCTTTTACAATCACCATCAGCCTATATTTGTCCACTGCTGGACGGAGGCCTCTCCTAATGCAGACCACTGAGCTTGGTCTTCAGCTCTTCATCTCTTCCAGCTGCTTTTCACACGTTGTCACTCCACCTAGCCACAGGACGTCCTACACTATGTTTACCTAAACGTGGTCTCCACTCGAGAACTCATTAAACTGACAATCAGATTGATCTCGTTTCACAATTAGTTTGATTGAAATAATCAGTTATCTTGCCAATATTCAGATGGAACTCAGTGAACTACAAAAACATTCTACACCTTAAAACCTGTTTGTGGAAAAAATATCTACTTAAAACTTAAAAATCACAAGCTTCTCCAAAGAAACTCTATATCAATACTTATAATAAAGCATTACTAATGAAAAAGTCTATACATGGATGATAATTTAAAAAAAAAGTCTAGAGATCTTAATTTTTTTTAAATTTCGGGTCTCTGTTTGTCAGTGTGTTTGTTCGCGCATCACGTAAAAAGTATTGGACTGATTGCGATGCAGTTTCACTGTTAGGATAGCTTAGGGTTTGACATAAAAACTGGTGGTTTGGTATCTCAATGATCCGATGACTATAAGCCGAGCAATTGCTAAAAAAACTTGACAGCTGAAGAAGTTTTGATAAAATGTAGGTATACTGTACTAGTATTTTAGGTGTTGGAATAGCACAAGGAGTACTTTAACGTAGAGAAATGACCATGCGTGTAAAGCCGCGGGTACAGTTAGTACTGTACGAAACTCTAGAGTCCGTTGTTACGCTCAGGGTCAATATGCCACCCGTAATGTAAGACACTGCTTTATCCCCTCGGTGCATAATCTACTATAGGTAACAAAAATAAGAAATGTCAGTAGGCAGTGGCCCACCAGTGGTTTTTAAATCGTCAATTTTGTCCAACTGTAAAAAGGTTGGGTAGCCTTGCTCTAGCTAAATTTAAATTGAATAGTTCTTTGAAAATATTGGGCTGACAACATCATTCCCGGTTCTCTCACATAACTGAGAGTGGAGACTGTGTTAGGGAAAAAGCGTAGATGCCCTCCAGCCAGATGGAGTGACAACTTACGAAAGGTATTTAGCAGGGGATGAGGAGAGCTGAGGATTAGGCTAAGCGGTGTTCACTAGGAAAGGCCCTTCATCAATCAGTGGAAGATATTAGGCTTATGATGATGATGAAACTGAAAATATTGTGAAGACAAGGTTAGATAGCAATGAATGTGTTATGAAATTCCATAGAGTATATTTTATTAACCATTATCTCATTTTAGCACACAACAAGAACCTGGCAAAGTTTGAAGGAAACATTCTTAAAGCGCATTCTACCTGACCTTCACAATCCGTACTACAAGTTGTCTCAGGACCAAGTGCGCAGCTTCAGGTCAGGGTTAGTACTTATATATTTGTATCCTTATAATAATAACTGTACGGGTTTGCATTATGGCGGGCCGTCACTATGTGACGACGGCGACACTGCGGACCCCGGGACACTCTCTGGAGCTAAATGTGACCCTTAACCCTTAAAGACGGCTAATTAAGGCAAGCTACAGTTGTGGAACCCTAGCTTGCCTTAATTGTCTTTCTTGGGCGGAAGCGCAAGAACTAATACACTAAGTTCCAAGGGTGTAAGCTTAAAAGGCAAAGCACCGGGAGTAGCACTTAGTGAAATTGCAGCACAACTCTCGGCATCCTTTAGCCACCTACACCAGTGGTCTCCGCGGACCTTATTGGGGGGCCTGTTTAGTAGTAGCAAGTCACCACCTGCTTTATAATCCATAAAAACAACACTCCCATAGTCCAGTTTATGTTAGCATTTCACAGTAATTCCTCATAACCTTGTATCCCCAACTCATATTTTGTATATCTATTTAAGTTAAATAAAGTCCTTAATTGTATTAAAAATGCAATAGAGCGGAATAAAGGCTCCAAAGTGTTCGCAAGAAATCTCTCTATTGGGCAAAGCCTGTTGACGAAGCTGAAGACCGACAGTGGCAGCATCGTTTTGTCGAAGCCAGAGATTTTGAGTGAGCTCGAGAAGTTCTATACGCAATTATACATCTCATTGTGTAGTCCACCTAGCACGACTAGCGATGCAAGAGCCTGTTTGACCCGATATTATACCGAAAATATCCCGGACGTCAGCCTATACAAGATCAGAATGGCTCTCAAACAGCTTAAGAGCAACAAGGCACCAGGGGAGGACGGAATAACGACAGAGCTACTGAAAGCGGGCAGAACACTGGTACTTAAAGTCCTTCAGAAGCTGTTTAACTCCGTCATTCTTGAGAGTACTTTGCCAGAGGCGTGGCACAGGAGCGTAATGGTGTTGTTCTTTAAGAAGGTGATAACACCCTCTTGAAGAATTATATGTCCATTTCGCTGCTGAGCCACGTCTATAAGCTGTTCTCGAGAGTAGTTACAAACCATCTGTAGGTTTGATGACTTTCAGCCTCCCGAGCAGGCTGGATTCCGGAAAGGCTGTAGCACCGTAGACCACATCCATACGCTCTGGCAGATTATACAGAAGACGGAAGAGTATAATCGGCCACTATGTCTAGCGGTTGCGGACTACGAGAAAGCTTTTGATTCAGTCGAGACCTGCAGCCTTATTGTCTAACTCTGGTGATAATGAAACTGACGTTCATTTACACCATTCTGAACATGAATCTCCCAATTCGAATTGTCTAACTATCCACCGGTGATCACCTCGGTGATCTTCACCGAGTCCCCACTATCAGCTGTTTTTAAGCGAAATGAATGAACGAAACATCATATTTTGACATATATTGGTATTGTCTAAATTTTCATCGTCACCAAGACATGTCAAATGAAAAAGGTTGCTCTGTCCTAACCTTTCGTATCAACTGGCTTTGAGTTTGTGACGAAATTATAGTTTTATTGAATTAAAAGTTGACTGTTTGCGTAAGTTCAAAGGGAAGGGGTAATCTAGGTATCATAATTAATTGCGGTTTATTAATTTCAGGCATTAATTCTCCGAAAATTCGACTTACAAAATTGCGAAAGTCAAACAGAAAATTCACTGGTTTTTTGTGATATATATAGTTCGATACAAAGAGAATATTTCGATATTTACTTCATATCTTAACATATCTAATTTATTCGATTACAGGCATTGTAAGTACCTAACCTACAAAAACATAAAATGAAGAATATTTTAATGGGCGAATTTGTAGCCAACTGCAGAAAAACAACATCTCCAAACTAATGGATAGGCTCTCAAGCCCCTAATATTAGTGCTGACCATGTGGCTATTATAATATCTATGGATGTTCAATGTTTAACAACAAATATCAACAAAATAGACCAATAAATTATTATCTCTATGCACTTCAAATCAGAAAAGTTTTGATTTGTTATCAAAACTTTTCTGATGTTATTGGTGGACAGTGGAAACTAAATATTTCCCAAGTAACACCCAGGTGGAAAAAGGTAAGCTATTGTAAAAAAAAACTTTCTACGGTTCACCCAGGTGGTCGTAAGAGATGGATTGGCTAGTGCCCTGACTGAGAGTCAACAAATGGTTGCAAGTTCGAATCTCGCAAGGTGCAATCATTTGTGTGATGAGCACAAATGATTGTTTCTGAGTCATTGATGTAATATTGGTTTATATCTATGTATGTTTATTTATAGAATATTTTTGATGAGAGAATTTGTAGCTGCAGAAGAAAAACATCTCCAGAAGGTTTTGAGGAACAATCACAGGCCTATTTACACCCTAGACCATTCATTATGAAAGAATTTGCAAAAATAACAGTCAAAATGTATTAAAAGTATCGACAAAAGATACCAAGTCATATTAACAATTAAAACAAAATAAGTACAAAACCTAAAATGATACCTTTATAGGTAATGAGTTAAAATTTCATCGGGAACTGCCTACTTTCAACCCATATCTAATGCATCTTTTTTTTATTACGTTTTATGCAATTGTTTGACCATGATCTCACCTGATGGAAAGCGATGATGTGGTCGAAAGTGTAGCACCCTTGCGTAGTAGATACGCATTCACTCTTGACTTGAACACACCTGGATTCATTATATTTTACCAGAAACTGACGAGGGCAGGGCATTCCACTATTTTGCAGATATTACAATAAATTGAGAAGCGTAACGCTTCGTGCTTGCGTGTGGTATTTCTATCATAAAAAGGTGCCGCTTTGCCAATATTCTAGTTTGTACGGTGATAAGGGAATCAGATTCTGCAGTTCTTGTGCTCACTCTCCATAGTGCAATCTGATAACTTGAATTTTGCACATTGTCATATTTGTCGTTCAAAAAGGAGGTGAACAAATTATTTTGTCATTTACATTCAGTGCCACTACATTTGGCAACCAGTTGGCCGAGTGGCTAGTGACCCTGACTGAAAGTCAACCAATGGATGCGGGTTCGAATCCCGCAAGGTGCAATCATTTGTGTGATGAGCAGAAGTATTTGTTTCCGAGATATGAATGTAATATTCATATCTTTGTATGTGTACTCGTATCTATTGTCTAGTACCCATATTTAGTGCATGCAGTGTATTTATGTCAGCGTACAATACATACAAAGTTTTATAATTTTTTCTTATTTGTTCAGATTGAGTGACATGAATACTACTGGCATTTGCTCTGGTTTAGAGATTGCTGTAAGCTATAAGACTGCCGATTGTGCTACCGCTACTTCTATATTATATTATGTACGATTTACTTCTAAGTATATACAATAAAGAGTTATCTATCTATCTATGTTTTGTTGTTATTTTTTAATTACAAATTATTATGTAAGTAGAAACATACATTGATACCTATGAAATAGTATGTCACAAGCGACATACCTACCAACTGATTCACAGACAATACACAGCCTAAACCGGTGGACCTAGAGATTTGCAATTTGGAGGAAATATTTCTTTAAATTTCGAACGAGGCTGGCAATGTTTGCACAAGAGCAAAGCCTTGGCATGCAGCTAGTTTTAGCATAAATACAGACTGAGTATGGATAGAGAAACAGAAAATTAAACAAATTTTATTAAATAGCATGTTTATTTTATTATAAAAACCTTTCTAAAAAAAATATAGCGGGCAAGTGTCTTTATTAAATAAGGACTATACATAAAACATTCTAAAAACTTACAAGCCATTACTGGCTCACTGGTAGCCCACTAATTACAATGTAATTATATAGTAATTCACAACAACAAAGTAAATATTTCCAACACACCATTTTATTCAAATGGTATAAAAAAGTGCAGTAACTAGGTATATACGTACATATTATAATACAAATATAACAAGTAGATTTGAGAAGCAGCATCCTTTTGCATTTTATGGACATGCTATGGGTGAGAAGGGATGGACCTATTATTACTCCGGGCCCACAAGGCACCTTACATTAACAGTTTCTTAAGGTGGTGTCTAACTGTGTAGCTAGAGTATTATATAGTCAATTAATTACCTATGAGACTAAATATAGACAGATAGATAACTCTTTATTTTACACCAAAAATATACAATGTCCCGCTTGGGGGTTGTGTATTATGCATTTCTGCCTGCCAGCCTTTACCCAAGCCAGTCAATAATAATTATTAGGTATGTACCTACCTAGTTAATAAATTATAATACAAAATATAGGTACCTGCGGGAATACAGAAAGCTTGAGTTCTGTTGATGAATGTTTTCTTCTATTGGGGAATGTTTTACAGAAGTCAACATTGGTTATGCAGCAGTATTTTATCTGTATATCTCCTTCTTAGTTTGTGCTGTGAAGTAAAATGACACAAAACATAACCGATTATGTATGCATTGAAATGAGGTAAAAATCCATTAAAATATGTATGTTGTTGATGAGCATTTGGGAAAATGCATATACCTACTATATATGTCTATGTACCTAGTAGGTAAATTAAACTAGACTCGAATAGGTGCTTAGATAATATTCATTAGTCCACCAAAATTCCTGTATAGCCAAGCCAAAGACTGTTAGAACTTGCGATATATTTGTTCAAAGTTTCGATCTAACTCGATGACCAATTGTAGGTCTATGCAAAGACCAGTTTATCAGATGACATTCTGAAATACAATATGGTACATAGGTACGTATTTGTTGCTAAATCAAGGCATATTTGTCAATTTTATATCCGAAACCGAACATAACCTCGACATACATTACATCTCACAAAGCAATTCCACTTTTAGTTTGTCCACGTTTCGCACAAACTCACACAAATCTTGTGACTACCTATTTAATATATTTTTTTTCCATTTGATTTTTATTTCATTATTGAATGTTAAAGTAAACAACAAACAAACACATACTTTAGTATAAGTAGTTGAAGATGGTCCAGAATAAATAATAACTTGCAAACCAACGTTTCGTTCTACGCAACGTCAGGCTATAATATACTTGAATATTATTTTTTGAAGAATATCCATTTATTAAACAGCATAACTAATAAAAATTAGATTATAATAAACAAATAAAACACTACACATGTTTATTTGGCTAAATTAACATTTTACAACCATTAGTTCAAAAAAGCACTAAAAAGTGCTCAAAGCTGTTCTTCATGAAATGGAACGCAAGAGCATATGTTTTTGGTGTTATGTAGTCTGTGGAAAGAACGAAATGGCCTTCACTTTTTCAAGACGATTACCACCGAAAATATTAGACAATTCCCCTGGACGGCGAACTGGAACCGCCAATGGTAATGGATTTGATTGCCATTACCACCAGAGTTAGACAATAAGGCTGCTGGGCAGTGCTATAGTCATTACAGCGGTGCCAGATTGACTACCGGTACATCGAAGTGTTGATGTGTTTGTACAGGAAGGCAACACTGACTATCCGTCTCCAAGATCGGAGCATGAATTCTAACGAACTGCAAAAAGGGGTGAGACAAGGAGACGTTATTTCTCCAAAACTGTTCACCTCTGCACTGGAAGATATATGCAAGCTTCTGAACTGGAACGGATTTGGTGTTAACATCAATGGCGAATACATCACTCACCTTCGGTTTGCTGATGATATAGTCATCATGGCTGAAACCTTGGAAGACCTAAGCACAATGCTCAGTGACCTCAATATTGTTTCCCAACAGGTAGGTCTTAAAATGAACATGGGCAAAACGAACATCATGTCAAATGCCCATGCCAGTTTATGTTGGGAACGATATTATCGAAGCTGTTGATCACTATGTCTGCTTGGGTCAGACGATCTAACTTCGACAAAGAGGCCAACCGACGAATTCAACTTGGATGGGCAGCGTTCGGGAAATTACGCCATATCTTTTCGTTGCAGATACCGCAGAGCCTTAAGACGAAAGTTTATAATCAGTGCGAGTTGCCAGTGATGACATACGGCACTGAGACGTGGTCGCTAACTATTGGTCTCATACACAAGCTCAGAGTTGCGCAGCGCGCAATGGAGAGAGCTATGCTCGGTGTTTCACTACGTGATAGAATCCGAAATGAGGAAATCCGTAGAAGAACCAAGGTTACCGACATAGCTCTCAGAGTTTGCAAGTTGAAGTGGCAATGGGCAGGCCATATAGTTCGCAGAACCGACAACCGTTGCGGAATAAAGGTTCTCGAATGGAGACCACAAACAAGCAAGCGAAGTGCGGGGAGACCCACCACACGATGGACCGACGACATTGTAGCCATCGCAGGAAGTCGGTGGATGGAGGTGGCACAAGATCGCTCGTCATGGCGCTCTTTGGGGGAGGCCTATGTTCAGCAGTGGACTTCTAAAGGCTGACATGGTGATGATACTGATAACCATAGTTATGTATCTTGGTTGTTCATAGTTGCATTAATTTGGTAGACCTATCTATAACCAACTTAATCTAAAGTTTACTGCAGCTCCCTCTTCAATCTATTAAATTAATACTCTACCTACAGAAAAAGTCCGGGTTTTAAGCCAGGCTATCAATTTTTTTATGTCATTTCATTATCACTCAATTGTATTAATTGTAAGCTCTTACATATAAAGCTTTATGATTATTTACAGATATGATGTGGCTGAAAAGGAGAAAAGTAACAGACTTGAGTTTCGTACAGCAAGTGAAGATTCTAGTACAAACGGTATATCAGCCAGTCCTCTTATAAATCATAGAAAAAAATATATTATTAAAAATGTATTGCTATAAAATGATCAAAAACTTGTTTACAGCAGAGAGTCAAAATGAGAATGAACAATCTACCGCAAAAAAAGACACAAATCCACCAACATCAAACAATGGGGACGAACCATCAACTACAGGCATTAAGATTGAGCCTCGAACAACAAGCGTTGAGAACGAAGAGGAAAAAGCAACAGGTGAGCGCATCACAACTGCAAAGATACAATCTCGAAACAGGTCTTCTGCCGACACAGTAGTTCTTGAATATGAAAATGCTGAAGATATCCAACGAGTCTTGGAATCCCCGAAAGGTGATGAAGGTGAAGGCAAATCAAAATCATTAAAAGATTTATTAACTTTTGAATATACTGCACCATTGACACCAATTGTCCGAGACTTACTAGATGATTTTGAAACTGAATCTGAGGTTTCTGATAAGGAATCTCAATTAAAAACTGTAGAAAACGCTGCTGAGAACACAGAAAATACCAAGTCTGTACCAGTGGCAGTAGAAGAAACAGCCTTGGTAAATATTATTACAAATAATAATGCAGAGTCTGCAATAGTAATTGAAGATTCTGAAGAGTTAGCCAACAATGAACCGAATGCTAAAAGATTGGAAATATCAGCTGAAGAAACCACTCACGCGGATGTACAAGATAAAAGTGATGACGCTCAAAAAAATAAATCACTAACACAGAAAAACTCTCAAAATAATATACAAGACAACAATATTGATGACGATAAAAATGTACATGAGCAAAATAAAGAACCAAGTCTACAAAATAATCATATCACAAATGCTGAGCCAAATGTAACCACATTAGTGACTACAGAAATCAATGCTCCAGATACTGCCAAGAATGATATAAATAAAAATATCACTATTAATAATACAGGAAATTCTATTCAAAATACTGGAAATACAACAAGTGATACTATATTACCTAACAATCAAGAAGCTTTAGATGACTCTAAAAAGGCAACCCAAACAACAAATCGTGATAAAATGGGAGATGATACAGAGAAAGTAGAAAGCAATGCTAAAAAAAGATCAAATTCTCAGGATAGAAGAGAAAACAAGAAACCGAAGTTATCTGAAAACGATGAAAAAGCAGATGAAATTGAAATACATGGAAGAATCACGCCTGTTATTGAGATAAATACAGATACACCAAATATTGAGCCTGTTACTGTGTCTATCATCGAAAAAAATGCACAAGTACTAGACACTACAATTATAGAAATCAATACTGATACCACAACGATAAATGATACAGAAAAACTATTTAATGCTTTTCAAAATAAGGTGTTAGATAATACGGACAAACCTAGTACAAGCACTGCAAATGATGTTTCTATTCCTACAAATGAAGACAATGACGTTGAAATAATTGAAGACAAAAACCCTTGTCTACTAAGTGTCAGTTTGTTTGATGAACAATTTAAGAAAACTAAATATTCCGACAGTGATTGTGATGACGAGGCAACACCTTTACCCAAACAAAGTCCGAACAAAGACAAACCCCACATTGAAAAGAATGCCATGAAAGAGACAAGGGACAAACCTCAAAAAGAAACAATCAAAAATATAGAACCAAGATCAATGGTAGTGAAAGAAAATCCGAAAATTCAAGGAATATTAGAATCAAGTGCAGATTGTGAATCCAAAAAGCAGCCAACAGTGAACAAAACTAGACAAGTAGATACAAAAAGTGTAAATTTGCAAAGAGAAAAAGCTTTAGCGAATGTTTTTGGATTTGCACATGGTAAGTGAATGCTAGAGAAAAGTTGGGGGCTCTTGTTTTGCATGTCTAGACAATGCTGCATGCAATGTCAAAATATTGGAACAACAGGATTGACATAAGAGGATGATTTCAAGACGGCATAAAACTAAATGTTTGTAATGTTTTGATTTTAATAGGTATGTATGTTTTTAGGTGCCTCAACTAGTCGCAAAAGACTCGTGAGCAATAGAAGAAGGTCACATCATCATCACCGACGTCACAGGTATGTTTATTAAGGCCCTAATGCCTCTCTCTTTTTAACCCCCGAACAAAGAGACGGGTGTTATAAGTTTAGGGTGTTTATCACTGTGTGTGTGTGTGTGTGTGTGTGTGTGTGTGTGTGTGTGTGTGTGCGCGCGCGTGTGTGTGCGCGCGCGTGTGTGTGCGCGAGGGGGGTGTGTGTGTCTGTCTATCTGTGGCATCGTAGCTTCCAAACGAATGAACCGATTTAGCTGCGGTTTTTTATGTTTGAAATGAAAGCAGAGGTAAACGAGATGGGTCTTAGATATATAGGGGATGGGCGGGGGGGAGGTGAGAATCGTTGCTTCCAAACGAATAGACCAATTTATCTGCGGTATTTTCATGTTTGAAAGCAGAGGTAAATGAGATGGTTCTTATCTATAAAGGAGGGAAGGGGGGGGGGGGTGAGAATCGTAGCTTCCAAACGAATGGACCGGTTTTCATGTGGGTTTTTATATTTGAAAACGGATGTGATTGAGATGGTTCTTAGCTATATGTTGGAGTTGAGAAAAAAAGGGTGAGAAAACGAATGGACTGATTTAGCTGCGGTGTTTAATTTTTCAAAGCTGAGGTAAACGAGATGGTTCTTAGCTATAATAGTCAGTATGTCACGGTACATTTTTATATGTATAGCTAAATATTGATAATTATTGATTACTAGCTTTCACGCGACTATAGTTATACTACTACACTTACTATAGTTACTTTATACTACTACTACACTATAGTTAGGACTGTAGTTTATCACGGAAAAAGCACTAGTTTGTTCTTCTAGGATATTAAAAACCAATGCAAAAGTGTAGCACCAATGCTCTTGATGCTTTTTGACAGACTTTTTATTATTTCGTTTCCATGGCAACCGTTCCTTAGAGCGAGTAATCGTCGTTTTCAGTTTTCCCGTGGAAACTTACCATTTTCCGTGTTAAAAAGTATCCTAAGTTGGTCTCTATATTGTACAGTACCTATTTACAAAGTTTCATCAAAATCGGATCAGCCGTGTTGGCGAGAAAGCTCCCCAAACAAACTTGTTGATTAATTTTGATATCGTAAAGTACTTATTGTTGTTTTAGTAAAAATGATGCTTCAAATTCAAGCGAGTGGACCTCTGAAAGTGACAGCGAGTCTTACGTTTCACCACCGCGTGGTCGCAGGTACAGGCAGACTAGGAAATACTTGTAAGTACTGATACAATACAGAACACTTGTTCACTGGAAACCTCTGAACCATGTTGCACAAGCAAATCTATACTATAATAAAACTGTAACTGGGCTAAATCTGAACATTAAATATTTTTTGAAAATTTTAATTGAGATGAACTTCAAAATCGATCTGGAGTGCAAAACGTTTTTTTTTGTCTGTGTGTCTGTCTGTCTCTTTGAACACGCATCACGCTGAAACTACCGGACGGATTTTGATGCAACAATCACAGCTGATGTTATGGATAAACATTTCGAATACTTTTTATCCCGAAAAAATAAAGGATTCCCGCAGGATAAAGGTTGAACGTTATTTAAAAGAACACGTATCACGCTGAAACTACGGGACGGATTTTGATGCGTTGTTTGAACTGGTCACAGTCAAAGTTCATATTATGTTTTAAAATATATAATACTTTTTATCCCGAAATATAAAGGATTTTTAAGGGGTCCAAAGTTATGATAAATTTAAAGTAATAATACATCCGTTTATAGAACGGTACCGAATTTCGTCATTCCCTCCACATATATTTTCCTTGATATTAAGGTTAAGGTTGCTGTAATTTTCTGAATTGAACCTTTATTTATATCTTGGAATATTGATAATATATAACACAGAGACCGTGTTGGCGTCGGGCATGTTTTCAAAAAAGCGAAAACCCAACTTTTATAGCCGAGCTGAGATGCTACCGTAACACAGATTTCTGTCAACAACCTTCAGTGGCAATCCGACATGGTCGTGACGCATCGCTACGCTTCGGTTCGCTTCGCAGCCGCCTTCGTCTTCTAACCTATCACGACCATGTCAGGTCGCTACTGAAGGTTGTTAGCACAGGTAGGCAGGTACCTGTATTGGTACTTTTGGTACTGGAATAACTCATAGGATCCTTAAATCCCAGAATAACTACCACGCGAGCAACGCCGTGGGCACAGCTAGTAGAAAATACAATAAAGAATTAGCGTTTTCGCGCCAGTTTGTCCTTGCGGAGTGGCGGACTACAGTTTATCGCGATAAAAATTATCCTATATCCTTCCCCAGGATTAAACTATTTCCATATCAAATTTCATCAAGATCTGTTCAGCCTTTTAGTCGTAAAAATGTAACAAACAGACCGAGAGACACGATCACTTTCTCTTTTATAATAAGTGTGTGTTGTCAGTGAAGACGTATGTCTTCACTGGCAACACATGTCTGTGTCAACACATGTCGGCCATGTCGCAGGGCCGTATGGCACTGAGACATGGTCGCTAACTATTAGTCTCATACATAAACTCGAAAGTCGCGCAACTTGCAATGGAGAGAGCTATTCTCGGAGTTTCACAACGTGATAAGATCCGTAATGAGGAAATCCGTAGAAGAACCAAGGTTATCGACATAGCCCTCAGAGTTTGCAAGTTGAAGTGGCAATGGGCAGGCCATATAGTTCGCAGAACCGACAACCGCTGGAGAATAAAGGTTCTCGAATGGCGACCACGAACAAGCAAGCGAAGTGTAGAGAGACCCCCCACACGATGGACTGTGGCCATCGCAGGAAGTCGATGGATGAAGTGGCACAAGATCGCTCGTCATGGCGCTCTTTGGGGGAGGCCTATGTTCAGCAGTGAACTTCTAAAGGCTGACATGATGATGATGAACAAGTATAGTATGAGAAAATTAAAACGTAATATTTGGACAAACGTTGTTTTAATTCAGTATCAAAGACTGAATGCCTATTTCAGTTGTCTACATTGAATAAGAACTGAAAAGTCAATAGGTAAGCATGGTTTAAATTTTCCTAGGATATATTTTCATTTATACACAATGTCTTGTTGCAGAAAGCCTAAATCATCTCGAATATTGCAAGACCCGGATGAAGGGATGCTTTATGTAATATTCGGCAAGAAAATATATCCTCTCGTGAAAGACGGCAAACATGTCAAGAACTTTGTCACATACCGATCAGATAGTAAGTTTATTTTATGTTTTTTGCAGTTGATATTGCTAAGCGTGTATATCTAATAATTTTCTAAAGGAAAAAATTGGATCACGCATACCATCCATGCCTCGCGGCACATGGTCCCTAACCAAGTCGGCTACCGTAACCCTGCGATACAAATAATAGGATAGTATGTTGCTGGCTTGTTATAATGTAGGGTATTTCCTTACACAAAATTCCAATTACATAATCGTTTTTGAGGCAGTGGGGATGTAAAGGACTATGCAGACGATGTTATCATACGGTGCGTTTTTAAAACGCGCTTCAAACGCGCTGAAACGCGTTCCATTTTTTGTATTTGAGATAGTGCTGGTGTAAGAATTTGACAGGCCGCCCGAGAGCCTCTGACATGGCCTCAGACTGGCATTCAATAAGAAAAAAAAAGTTTAAAACAGCGCGATTGCATCGATACAATCGCGCGTTTCTGATACGATCTTGAAAAGTTTTTCTTTATGACAGTGCGTTTTTATTTTTTTGCAATGATTTATTACAGCGCGAAAGCATTGATAGAAACGCGTTGCTCATTTTTTTTAATTGATTTTATGAACAGTATAAAAAAACTTCTATTTCATATCATATAAAACTGAAAACAGAGTTTTTTTCGAGTTCTGCGTCAAAACTGACTAAAGTAACTTATCTGGCACAGACATAAAAAAAATAGAATTATTTCTTTGTTTTAAGTTTTTTACGATTGGAAGTCTGTTTAATTTCTTTTTAAATTAGTTTTTATTTCTTACTTTCTAGTTTCGTTAAGTGGGCCTAAGAAAATGAAGTACTTATTCCGTTCGCCAACAAAAAAACATACTGGAAACAGTCCATATCACTTAAACTACTTAACCGAATTTGATAAAACTGAAACTAAACCCTAAGTTGAAAGAAACTGAAACTAATTCAATAACAATTATTGCAATCGGACTTGTAGTTTCCGATAAATACGTGGACAAACATACATGCATACACACATACACACGTTCGCGAAATTTGGTATATCTGTTCAGATACTCATAATACGAATATTTCGCATTTTCAATATTACATACATACACATAAACTTGATAAACTACATATATTTTTAAGTCTTTTATAAAATGCGCCGTTAATAGACAGCGTCTGCATGGTCCCTTAGGAATAACCAAAGATATATAATTATAAACAAACGCCCCAACTATACGTGACATATAAAAAAAAAAACAGTAATATTATGTTTCTAAACATTCCAGGTGGCTCGGACGACTTGGAAGAAGAATCTTACTGGAAGCAAAAATATGTAGATGAGAAAAAGAGAGTGGATGAGGTTAAAAAGTGAGTTTAAATTCAACCAGACAGGTGTAATACCAGACACAATACAACACGAGTATAAGCACTGGTTTTGTTTGTCGTATGAGGTAGTGCTGGCCTCTGGTGTCAGAGTTTGTCAGGCCGCCCGAAGCGGCATGGCTTCACATGGCTGGGTCAGTCCCAAAATCAGCAAAAAGACGAATAGCAAAACGTCGAGAACGACGTAATGACACAACTTTATGCGAACCAAAAAAGACTGTGGATAGAAAAGTATACCACCTAAACAAGTAACCGAACAGAACTTTCAGAAATAGTTTGGTATCCTTGGAAAAAAACACGAGCTACCACTTGTAAATAACTCGACGCATCCCTGTTCTCGTTATTTTCAGAGACTGCAACTTAATTTAAAAATATTACATAGCTACCCTATTAATTGAGGCGGTCAGCGCAAGTGTGGTGTATCATTTTGAGACACAATTGATTTCTATTGTTTTTATTTGTGCCTCAATTAAACAAATAACCTAATACTTTTTTAAATTGATTTTTATATATTGAGATATCGATAATAAAGCACAAATTTTATCTAAAATCGACTCCCGAGCTGCTTCACCTCTCCCGCTCACACTGCTCCAGGACGAGCAGAATAATATTCGAGAGCCTACCCCGCCTTAAATGACTGCTACTAATCAATAACAGCCGGCACCGACAGCTTAACTTGCCCTCCGAAACACGGAGCGATGGAATACCGCACATAACCAGGCCTGTCTCACTCGATGTACTTGCGCGTGCTAATTTCTGTAACGCCCGCGTTACTCTATCCGTGGCGTGCCGCGAGATAGACTGAGATAGACTTACGCGTTAGAAAGAGAGACGCATATAAAATGATACGCATCAAGGTCGTGCGAGCTGAATACCACTTTATTTTGTGGCGGCAAGAGTCGCTTTTTATTTAATTGTCTTGAAAAATATCTCTTGAAGGACAAAACATTAAAAAATACATATTTTTTCCCAGGTTACTGAAAGAGACTCTTGGAATTACAGTACCACAAACAAATGAGCCGGGGTCGCCTGTAGCGCCTGCGACATCCCGGTAAATGAGTTTTATGTATTAAACTAGCTTTGCCTGCGGCTTTAACCGCGTTGTCTCATTTCTCTGTTAAAAGTAACCTTTGTGTTAATCCAGGACTAAAAGTACCTGTAAAGTACAATAAACATTTCATCAAAATTTGTTCAGCCTTAAAATAGTTTTTATCGATTACCCTGCTTCTACTCATCGGATTGAACAAGTACACCAGATTTTAGTCAAAACCTAAGCTATCCAACAATGAAAACCTCATTGTAATCGGTCCAGTAGTTTGCAAATTGCTCTCTTACCTTGTATTTTACTAAGCTTCTATTTGTCCCTGCTTCATTCCTCCGTTCTAAGGATGCCTGGAAGAGATCGCTTTGAGCGGTAAGGTCGCCTATTGTACTTATTAGTAAACTGCATTTTTTTTAAATTTGTATTAAATACTAGCTGTGCCCGCAGCTTTGCCCGTGTGGTAATTTTTCTGGGATATAATGTTCCTATGTGTTAATCCTATGTGTTAAGAACCAAAGGTACCAATATCATCAAACTTCGTTTTAACGTCAAATGGTTATTATCGATTGTTCGGCTCCCACTCATCGGATAACAAGTACACCAGGTTTTAAGTCCAACCCTAAGCTATCGATCAGTGATAACCGCATCGCAATCGGTCCACTATTTTATACGTGATGTGCGAAAAGACAAATAAAAAATAATTGTCCTTCGTTTATTAAAGAAAAGACTTCTTTTTTTAAAAATTATATTTGTTGGACAGACTTTTTGTTACTTACTGCTTTATTATAAGTATAGACTATAGATGGTGTTCAAAAAACGAGTTTATCTATCTGTCTATAGGTCTACAATGCACGAAGCCCTGATTACCTTAACGATCTTCCTGTAGTATAGTCCTAAGTCGTATCGTAATGATTGTAAAAAAATATATTGTTTATTCTAACATTAATTTACAACATTATTTTCAGTAGAGCTACAACTACCCATCGTCCGCAGAAGCCTGTAGAAAATGGATACAGTAAGTACAAAATATGTTTAAACTTCAATTTATACTTATCCAATTTTGGCGAAATTTATGTGGGACCACACTGGAAGTTAACGTTATCAAATAAAATAAAAAAGATTTATTTTATTTTAAGTAAATCCGTTTAATTGTACTAAAAATAAATAATAGTTTAAAAAAACTAAAAAACACGCTTTATATAGAAAACCAAACTAAAAAATAGAAAATAAATTTTAATAGTGTTTATAAGAAAAAATGTTTGATTTAAAAAAATCGTGGGGCGCATGGGTCAATAGTTATAAATATTTCATTGACAGATATGAGAAGAAGGATTATCATTTCGATAATATCTTAAAAAGCACCCCACGCTTTTTTTTTAAATAAAACTTTTTTTTCTTATTTACACTATTAAAATTTATTTTCTATTTTTTAGTTTGGTTTTCTATATAAAGCGTGTATTTAGTTTTTTTAAACTATTATTTATTTTCTACTTTTTTTTCTTTTTTTTTCGAATTATTACATTGTCATCGGTCTTTGACAGGTGTGCAAAATTTGAATGAAATCTGACCGTTTAAAGGTCAAAATAGCGTCCAAAGGAGTCGGTTACAAACATACAAGTGAAGCTAATATAAAGCGTATAATAAAATAAAATCGTGTGGCTTGTCGAATTTCTATTATCTTTTTATTTTTGTTTAATGTACACATAAAACAGACTTAAATTAAAAAACAACAGTTTTTTTTATTTAGTTATTTCTAAAGTGTACTGTGTTCTTGTCAAGGCCTTTAATTTCATCACAACTAAAGGCGCGTACCAAATTTCAGATCAATCGGTCAACAGGAAGGGGGTAAAATTTCAATTACTAGATTTGATCCAAACAAAAATCAACAACAACAAGCAGGTCAAGCTAAATAAAACCGTTTAATAAATAATGAACTGGAGATATGAGTGAACATAATTATTATAGACAAAAATCAACAACAACAAGCAGGTCAAGCTAAATAAAACCGTTATAAATAATGAACTGGAGATATGAGTGAACATAATTATTATAGACAAAAATCAACAACAACAAGCAGGTCAAGCTAAATAAAACCGTTTAATAAATAATGAACTGGAGATATGAGTGAACATAATTATTATAGACAAAAATCAACAACAACAAGCAGGTCAAGCTAAATAAAACCGTTATAAATAATGAACTGGAGATATGAGTGAACATAATTATTATAGACAAAAATCAACAACAACAAGCAGGTCAAGCTAAATAAAACCGTTATAAATAATGAACTGGAGATATGAGTGAACATAATTATTATAGACAAAAATCAACAACAACAAGCAGGTCAAGCTAAATAAAACCGTTATAAATAATGAACTGGAGATATGAGTGAACATAATTATTATAGACAAAAATCAACAACAACAAGCAGGTCAAGCTAAATAAAACCGTTATAAATAATGAACTGGAGATATGAGTGAACATAATTATTATAGACAAAAATCAACAACAACAAGCAGGTCAAGCTAAATAAAACCGTTATAAATAATGAACTGGAGATATGAGTGAACATAATTATTATAGACAAAAATCAACAACAACAAGCAGGTCAAGCTCAATAAAACCGTTATAAATAATGAACTGGAGATATGAGTGAACATAATTATTATAGACAAAAATCAACAACAACAAGCAGGTCAAGCTAAATAAAACCGTTATAAATAATGAACTGGAGATATGAGTGAACATAATTATTATAGACAAAAATCAACAACAACAAGCAGGTCAAGCTAAATAAAACCGTTATAAATAAAGAACTGGAGATATGAGTGAACATAATTATTATAGACAAAAATCAACAACAACAAGCAGGTCAAGCTAAATAAAACCGTTATAAATAATGAACTGGAGATATGAGTGAACATAATTATTATAGACAAAAATCAACAACAACAAGCAGGTCAAGCTAAATAAAACCGTTATAAATAATGAACTGGAGATATGAGTGAACATAATTATTATAGACAAAAATCAACAACAACAAGCAGGTCAAGCTAAATAAAACCGTTTAATAAATAATGAACTGGAGATATGAGTGAACATAATTATTATACACAAAAACAGTCGCATTGACAATTTCCTTTCTTTGGAAGTCGAAATAGAGAATAAATTATACTATATACTAGCTCTTCCTGCGGCTTTGCCCGTGTGTTCATTAACCTGGGTTAAAAGTACCCTATGTGTTATTCCAGGACCTAAAATACCAATATAAGTACCAAAGTAGACCAAGATTTATTCTGATTTCAATAAGATTTTTAACAATTGCTCCGCTTCTAAGCATCGGATTAAGATAGGTATATAAAAAACCGCATTGCAATTCCATTAGTTTTACGTGATGCGCTTACAAACATCCAGATGAAAAGATTTTTAAAAACGATGTACTCTTGTTCTGTAGCTCATTTTAAGTCTTCAATCCTTTTTTTTTTTATTGTCTTCGTTTTAAGGTTTTCTAAGATACTTACTGCTTTATTTTAAGCATATATTGTTGACGTAAATAATAATCATCAGTCTGTATTCGCCCACTGTCCAACTGTGGGCGAATACGGGCCTCTCCTTGTGAACGCCACTGAGCCCGATCTTCGGCTCTCCTCTTCTAATCGCTACCAGCTGCCTTACGCAAGTCGTCACACAACCTGGCCGGCGGGCGCCCTACGCTACGTTTCACGCGGTCTCCAATTCAGAACTCGTTTAACCCAACAGTTGTCGATTCTTCGAATTATCTGACCGGCCCATTGCCACTTCAGCTTGCTAATTCTTTAAGCTATTTCAGTCACCTTGGTTCTCTGGCGGATCACCTCATTTCGGATTGTGTCCTAACTCCGAGCATAGCTCTCTCGATTGTTCGCTGAGCAAACCTTACATTTGTGAACCAGCCTCACTGTGAGCGTCCACGTTTCGGCTGCGAAGTTCATCATAACTGGTAGCATAGGGTAGTATAAGTGTAGTATAGGACGCACGTGTTGAAGACTTTCGTCGGTAGGCACTGTGGTAAGGACGACAAGAAAACCTGGCGTATAGTTTACCAAATCCTAGCTGAATCCTTTAGCTTCCCTTGTGAAGTTGTTCTTTCCTTATTGCATAATCTACCCGTGAACAACTTCAAGGACGATCGGTCGTGGGGTAATAAGGTCGTTATACATAACCTTGGGTTTCTCCATGTTCATCCCGAGACCAATACGATTTTAGGCGTGAGCTAGGTTGGCTAACAGATGTTCGAGATCCTGCAAAGACTCTGCCATAAGGACAATATCATCGGCGAAGCGGAGGTGCGAGATGTACTCGCCATTTATGTTTACGAGGGCTGTTTGATAAGTCCTTTTAAAAACTATTTATAAAACCTTTTTTCTGGTAAATGGCATTAACACGGGCAGGCACAATCTTTCAAATGAAGACTGTCTAAAATTCAGCACAAAAAAAAAAACAAGTTTTTGACAGTTTAACCATCGTTTAACTGTGATTGAATGAATTTGAAGTGAATTTACGAGTGAATTTGCAACAACTTTAGAAAAATCTGAATTTCGTGCCGTTATAAAAACATACTTTTTATGAATGGTCGCAGTGCTGCCCTGCGATGAAATATAGGGTAGATTCCCGATCGCCGCTCGAAAAACGGCACCGTTAAAACAAGGCATATGCCTTGTTTTTCTCTCAGTCGCAATATAACTGTTTCTCTTTCTCTCCGCTTGTGCACTATTTTTATATTAGCTATAGAACTCTCTCGTTCTCTCTTCGCTTGTGCACTATTTTTATATTAGCTATAGAACTCTCTCGTTCTCTCTTCGCTTGTGGACTATTTTTATATTAGCTGCAGAGGTATATATCTGTACAAGTACAGAATAAATAAGTACAGGTAAGTATTGGCGTGGGGACACTTGAGGTTTGATTTTCATAGAGACTGTGTATCTATAGTTTATTTGATCGAAGGTGCTGCCACAATAAAAACTGAACATGATTCTGTTCATGGCACTAACGCACCAACGTTGCAGACTGTTTATAACTGGATAAATGATTTTAAACGTGGTCGGTCAAGCACATCTGATGCTCCACGATCTGGTCGCACAATCGAAGTCACTACTGAGGATGTTGTTGAACAAGTCCATAATATTTTACTCGACGACCGCCGAGTGAAGGTGCGTGAAATAGCTGAGAACACAGGCATCTCCACTGAGCGAGTACATAAAATCCTGCATGAAGATTTGGGTATGACAAAGCTGTCTGCACGATGGGTGCCACGTTTGTTGATAATCGAACAAAAACGCGAACGAAAGCGAATTTCAAAACTGTGTTTGGATATGATGAAGCGTAATCCTCGGAATTTTTTGAATCAAAACAATGGATGGCGACTGGTGAACTTGCCCCAAAGAAGGCCAAGACTGTTTTGTCGGCTGGAAATGTGATGGCGACTGTCTTCTGGGATGGCGAAGGAATCATTATGATTGATTACTTGGAAAAGGGAAAGACTATCACTGGCCGTTATTACGCAGAGTTATTGGACCGTTTCAATGCCGAATTGTTGGAAAAACGACCAAAATTGTCCTCCAAGAAAGTCCTCTTTCATCAAGACAATGCCCTAGTGCACAAGTCAGCTATTGCAATGGCCAAAATCCACCAGTTGGACTTCGAGCTGGTTCCGCATGCTCCGTATTCGCCGGACCTAGCTCTGTGCGATTATTACCTATTCCCAAATCTGAAAAGATGGCTTGGAGGGCAAACATTTTTGACAAATGAGGACTGCATCGCAGGTATAAACGGCTATTTTGAAGACCCCGACAAAACGTATTTTTTTAGGGGATAAAAAAATTGGAAACTTGCTGGAACAAGTGTTAGGCCCTCAAAGGAGACTATGTTGAGAAATAAATGTTAATTGTTTAAAAAAATAAATATCTTTTTACTTATTAAAACGACTTATCAAACAGACCTCGTATATATTTGTATCCTTATAATAATAACCGTACGGGTTTGCATTATGGCGGGCCGTCATTATGTGATGTTAGTTCTTCATGAGCGTTAGTGAACAGTTTCGGGGATATGACATCCCTCTATATCACTCCCCTGCGCAGCTGGATAGGTTTAGTCTGCCGGTTCTAGATATGAACGGTCATAGTCGCGGCATCATATAAACATCTCAAAATCTCGATGTATCGCCAGTCCACTGGATGGATGGCAGTGACTTGGCATCGCTGCAAGGAATCAAGAACAGCTCAGGTTTTGACCGAGACAGGGGCTGGTTATACTCTTCTGTCTTCTGTATAACCTGCCGCACTGTGTGGATGTGGTCCATGGTCCCGTAGCCCCCTCGAAACCCAGCCTGCTCTGGAGGCTGAAACTCGTGAAGTCTTCTCGCTGGACGATTCGAGACTACCCTTGAAAACAGCTTATAGACGTGACTCAGAAGCCAGATGGGCTAATAGTTTTTATGGAAAGTTTCATATCACCTTTTTTGAAAAACACAACTACCATGTTTCTGTTCCACGCCTTTGGAGTTCTCTCATCGTTCCGAGCAGAGTTAAACAACTTCTGGAATTCTCGAAGTATACAGGTCTTCCCGCCGCTTTCAAAAGTTCCGAAGTAACTTCGACTTTCCGTGGGGCTTTTCCGTTTTGAAGCTGTTTGAGGGCTATCTCGATCTCGTTTAGGCTGACTTCCGGCAGGTCGTCGGTATAGTGGCGAGTCAATGTGGCTCGGGAATCCTCATTGTTCGGGTCGTAAAGCATGCGAGTCATACAGTCGGCCATAGAAGTCCTCTATCTCGGCGAAAATCTCCGGCTTGCAATGCGTCAAATCGATAATATTTATATTTTATTTTACAGGTAAAGAATTAGCTGTAGCGACTGCGGCAGAAAATAAAGAAAACAAACACGACAAAATGGTTCTAAAAATAGCTTCAAAAAGTGGTGTGGTAAGTAAGATTTTTCCAACATTTTTCAATCATCTTGACTAATTTTATTTTATTTACCTGAATATAATAGGTATTTTTATCGTCTTGCTTTTGTGGAGAATGAAAAAACTCCTACAGGCCTCCACTCTTTCACGAGTTCCGAATTAGCAATCTGCAGTGGAGGTGGACCGGTAACATATGCTGTCAAAGAACCGACAACCGTTAGCGCACCACCTCGTTTGCGCTTTTGTTTTTGAGACCCTAAAAACGTTATAGTCGTTTTTAGGGTTCCGTACCTCAAAACGAAAAACGGAACCCTTATAGGATCACTTCGATGTCCGTCCGTCTATCTGTCAAAATACCCTTTTTCTCATGAACCTGTGGTATCAGTTCAAATTAATATCAAATACTCAGATCTGCAATCCCTTGGTGCTTTGAAAAAATCAAACTTCTAAGTCAACGCAATAAAAAGATACGGCCGTTTATGCCGCTATTTTGACAGGGAGGAAATCAAAACCTATAGGGTACTTCACGTTGACTTAGAATCATGAAATTTGGCAAGAAAATCCGATAACAGTAAATTTATAGATACATACCAAAAATAAAATATTTTCTCTTTCCCATTGATGGACGACTACCTTACCTACTAGACTAGATTGTACGGAACCCTCGATGCGCGAGTCCGACTTGCACTTGTCCGGTTTTAATTTTTATCGAGAAGGAGTAAACTGACATATAATTTCACGAAAACGTGGAAATGCCAGTTTACTTCGGCTCGAATAAAAAAATCACAGTAGAGTGGAAACCGCGTTTAGACAAAAGTAGTGTGGGGCGACCGGCGGTCAGGTGAAGTGACGACTTGCTAAAGATGGATGGCAGTGACCGGTTGAGGAGAGCCGAAGATTGGGCTCAATGGCGTTTAGGAGAGGCCTACGTCCAGCAGTCGACGAGTATACGCCAGGCTGATTATTGCTTGCTTGACGTATGAGTTAGTGCTGCCCCTCCCCCCCTCCTCCCCCCCCCATGGTGTCAGGTTTTCAGGCCGCCCGAGCGCCTCTGACATGTCTTAACTACTGCTATCAAATAACAGCCGGGGCCGACAGCTTACCGTAACCCTCCGAAGCACGGAGCGATGGAAATCCGCACACTAAGTAGAAAAGTTATAGGTGTAGTAGTACCGAGGATCGAACCCGGTATCGTTGGATTTTAACGCGCATATGGATCCAATAATTTTCTAATTTAAAAATTTGGGTCATGGGCGGAATTCGAACCCACATCATACATCCCCCAGTTTCTAAATCCGTCTTACAGGGACGTTAACGCCATCTATTGATAGTTGACTGAACTGACCAACCGAACACGGCTAATATTGCAATTAACTTCGTGTCGTAAAGATAACGCCTTCCAAATCTAATTAATGCCTTAGTGTTTTTTTATTGTTTGTTTGTCGTATGAGGTAGTGCTGGCCTCTGATGTCAGAGTTTGTCAAGCCGCCTGAGGGCCTCTGACATGGCTTAACGACTGCTATTTATCAATAACAGCCGGGACCGACAGCTTAACGTGCCCTCCGAAGCACGGAGCGATGGAAAACCGCACATAACTTAGAAAAGTCATTGGTGCGGAGCCTAGGTTTTGAACCCGGTATTGTTGGATTCTAAATTGCACTATAGAACCGTTAGGCCACCATCGCTTTTTTATTTAGAAAGTTATTAGATATGTTCTCGCTAAGCAGGCGTTAATGCTAAATTCATAAAACATAAAATACATTTGTATTTTGCATTTTTAGGAATATTGTTTAGAAGGAGGCTGGAGCCAAATCTCCAATGCGATGCCTCAAATGGTAAAAATGCTACAGAGCGAAACGAATATCCCGAACAAAGGGAAGCTGAAAACGTCCTCGAGTAGAACCTCTGTAGTTCAGCCACCGTTCAAAGACGAACCGATGGAAGTCAGCAGCGGAACATCAACGCCAGTCATAGCAACACTTGCGGTTGATCCAGGTTTGTTCTGTGTGCAATGTACGTACAGGTCATACGTCAGTCTCTTGCTCTATAGTTTGAACTAGCTGCCCTCCACAGCTTTGCCTGCGTGCAAATTTTGCCACACACATAAAGATTGATTTAAAAAAACTTTCTTTAGTGCCCCTCCTTCTAGCGGACATTCAAGGAATATCTTCTCAAAATTTCAAATCTCTAGGTCAATCGGCATAGTCTTTACGTTGTCTATCAGTCAATAGGTATGTCTTAGTGCTTTTTTATATGTACCTATAGATAAATACTACTTCAAGCTGTAAGAAGGCCAGATCCAAGAAAAACTCCTTATTTAGTACCTGACCGCTTACATTATTTTTTCAGAAGTCCAAGAAAAAGTCAATCAAATAGAAACAGAAATATTCAAAGAAATAGAACAGCAAGAAAAAGAGGAAAGAGTCATACAAAGTGAAACAGAAACCGCGAATGTTACTAAAAGGTACGATGTTAAAATGTCTTCATGTTTTCCCGCAGCACTAGTCACTAGTAGAACCTCTAACGACTCATTAAAAGAGAAGAAAAAAACAAGCGAGCCTTAAAGTAGTCGCATATGATGTGTAACATCTGACATCTCACCTTGGTATTAATTAAGCAACATTAACATACTCTAGCACCGCGCGCGCTCATTGGTCAACTGTGAATCAGCAACTACTTCATCTGATCTATAATAGATCTTACTTTTCGTCAGAAAACTATATGTCGATATAGCTCAGCTTGCAAATGATCGGCTGCTAGTCTGAAGTGCCGGAGTTCTATTCCTGACCGATACATTTTGCACTAAAAACATTTTATGTGATGGCTTCTAGCTTGATAGCACCGCGCGCGCTCATTGGTCAAATCAAATAGCACGCGCTAGAACAGCTTCCTATTACACACTTCCGGTTACATATTCGTTAAGCTTTTCACGAAATCACTCCCACAGATTGCAGGAAAGCAAGCGGAAAGATGTTACACATCAAAAGCTCACTGATTATGTGATTAGTGAAAAGCGGCAATTACCTAAGTAAAAGCAGTGTTTTACTTCCGCAGAAGGGGCAGGGCCAGAAAAGAATCATCGTCATCTAATTCGACCATCAAAAGCCCAACGAAAAGGACCAGAGCATCCAAAACAAGCGCAACAGAACCAAAAGAAGAGACGTCAAAACCTGCTAAAAACAAACGAACGTCCAAACAACAACTTGAAGTACCAAACGAACAAATAGAACCTAAACGAGATCAAACAGAAATGCCGACGACGCAAACGAGAGGTAAAACACCAGAACAACAAACTCAAGCCGCGGCACTAAAAGAGCCAATTGTTGCTATAGATAAGGCAGTACCGACTCGAAGGGAGAGCTTGCATCTATACAAACAAAAAGATACTACCGAGCTTAAGGAAATTACCGAGACTGATAAAGTAAGAGGATCTAATACAACGCCTGTAGCGACAAGGACTTCGGCAAAACAAGGCAAAACGCCCAAGAAATATGGTAAGCAATTATGATTTTATTGACTCACTGTCATGCAAATACATTTGGTGTAAGGTAGGCACTATTATTATTTTTTAATTCGATCGATCCATGCATTAGTCGCAGCCAATCTATATGTTTGTGAAGTTAGTCTCTGTGAATTATTGCGCAGGTACTGCTGTGGGGATAGAACAGCATAATAAGAGCGAGATAGAATATGCGAAAACCGTAAGCGAGTGAGCGAGGCAGTTATACAATGCTGTCTTCACCTTCAACATTGGGATTGCGCCTGAAAAATAGCAGTTTGCGCAGCGACTAGCTGACAACTTCCGAGACACATACTTGCGCTGCGACTACTGTACAGTAGTCGTATATGATGTGTAATATCTGACATCTCGCTCTCGTATTAAGCAAAATCATCATACTCTAGCACCGCGCGCGCTCATTGGTCAACTGTGAATCAGCAACTATTTCATCTGACCTATCTCATCTTACTTTTCGTTAGAAAATCGTATGTCTTGACAGCTCAGCTGGAAACCGTTCGGCTGATAGTCTGAAGTACCCGAGTTCTATTCCCGACTGAAGTGTTTATAATGCACTATAACAAAAAAGGGATGGCTTCTAGCTTCATAGCATCGCGCGAATTAAGTAACTTACTACTGGTTTAATTTGAAAAAAAAAAACTTTATTCTAACAGAGTGGCAACATAGCCTTAGTAAATAATAAATTAAACTATTTTACAAAATATTGATCTTATATACTAGTTAAATCTCGATTCAGCATATCCCCACCAGTGCCACATGTCCTACTTAATTATTCTGATCTCGTGGTGTGGTGTTGTTGATGAAGCTGATTTGGGCGTATTGGGGTTCCTCAACTCGCGCGCTCATTGGTCAAATCAAATAGCGCGCGCTTCCCCGGCTTCATATTACACTACCGGCTGCACACTTCCGGTTACACATTGTCGAAATAACTCCCATAGATTTCAGGAAAGCGAGCGGAAAGATATTACACATCAAAAATATATTACACAATCTTTGGCCGCGGGTTTATTTCTCCGGGTTAAAAGTAACCTAGATGTGTTATACCAGTACCAATAGTACCTGTTAGTACCATATGCTACATATAATGAAAATTTGTTTCATCCGTTAAATTGTTTTTTGTTCAGCTTCTACTCACCGGATAGAGATACCAAGTACACCAGTTTTTGAGTCAAACCCCAAGCTATCCAACAGTGAAATCTGCATCGCATTCGGTGCAGTAGCTTTACGTGATGCGCGAGAAGACAGACATTATATACTCGTTCAGTAGCTTAGTAGCCTAGCTAGACCATATTTTTAAATTATCTTCTTTGTACAGACTGTTTATTACTCACTGCTTTATTATAAGTAAAGAATATGTATGACAATTATCGGATATTCCATCTTGTCCTACTAGTAGTTGTATGATCGAACTGTTTGGACAAAAATATTCCAATAAGCCTCAATTGTTATCCAACAATAACTTTTATCCCAAATTAAATCAACCGTAAATGTACTTAATACTAATCAAAATGTAATATATTCAGATTCAGATTCATCTGCCAGTGACGTCAGGTCAACAAGGTTGAGAAATTCGACAAGCAAAGAGAGCACAGTACTAACTGGCTTCGACAGTCAAGACGTCCGTTTTATGTTCCCTCCATCTCCGAAAACCAAGACATCGGCATCGCCAAAGGGAAAGAAGAATAGAAGGTAGTCTTACTTTTATAGACTGAAAGTAAACAAATACTGTTATCTATTTTATATACACTCATATCGTAAAATCCGGATTATGAACTCAAAAATAGTGGCATAATGACATACTTTACGCACGGCAAATCTCTAATTACATATAATTGTGGCGCCAAAATCTAGTCCACAGTGAATTCGCACGCATACGGTCTAACACGCGCCGCCATAGATAATAAATGGCGCAAACCCGCAAAGGAGCCTAATCGTAGTTAGGATCCAAACCTATGCTTTTATGGGAAAATATATATTTTATCTCCACTCATATCGTTAAATCCGGCCTATGCACTCAAAAAATGCGGTATAATGACATACATTACGCACGGCATGTCCCTAATAAGTTTTTTTTTTACAATATAACACTGTTTTTTGAACTAAACAATGTTATAATATTTTTGTTTTTCTTTTTAATTAAGCACTGGTTTGGCTCCGCACTACGAGGGTTTTCTATTATCTATGACGGCACATGTTAGACCGTATGCGCGCGAATTCGCTGTGGACTGGATTTTGGCGCCATAATTTACTTTACATTAGGACCTAACCAATTTAAAGTGTTTTTTTTTGAAGATCAAATGTTTTATCCTGATTAAAAATGTGACAAAGATGTGTTAAACATGTGAAAACAGTGTTCGTGAGGAGAATTTGACTCCACCTGACATCACGGAACTGCAACGAACATGACGAACGATCTTGTACCAGCACAATCAAGAAAATATTAAGACATTATTATTTTCATTAAAAGTAAGTTCCTATTGCATGGGTGTAGATAAATTAGTGTATGAAACGGCACAACTAGGTATTAAAACACTCGGGTGATACTATATTTCACTCTCTTGTTTTAAATCCCCTCATTATGCAACCGTTTCATAAACTATTATAACATCTTTTTGTTCAAAAAACAGTGTTACAAGGTTTTCTTTTTTAATATTAACGCAACGTGCGTAAAGAATGTCATTATGCCACCATTTTTGAGTTCATAATCCGGATTTTACGATATGAGTGTAGATAAACTACTATACTGTAACTTTTATCTCGGTTTTTACTCCGTTATCTTAGTATTTGAACTGAATCCGAAGGCTGCATTAAGATGGGCCCGCGCCCGTGACACTCACGAATCCCGCCCTTTTTTTATAATCAAAATATTAGTTTTTGTTCTGGTAAGATTTTAATTTGCCATACCAATATTCCAACCTAAAGTTTTAATTATATACACTTATTTTATTGAAAATCCATATAAAAAAACAATGTATTTACAATTATCAACATTTCTATTTTGATGCGGGATTGGTAAATTGTGATCGTCTAACGTGTATTTTATTATAGTTTAAGATAAATCATGCAACCCTTTAAAATTGTTATGATCTAAATTTCTGTAATAAAATCTGTATTTTAAATATTTGAATGACTGAATATTATCAAATCTATAGACGGATAACATTAATAGAATATAATTATCATAATAATTATCTTTATTATGATCTAGAATAATGAAACTCGAGATGTTTTCCAGTTGTTTTATGTGTAAATAAAAGAAGCTCAAAAACATGTATTTTGTAAATGTGTTAATGGGAGCAGGTCGTTTTTATGGAAAATAAAGATTTTCTGTATATAAACTTGCGTATTATTTCAACAAGTCTTTTTATTTTTAATATAAATTATAAGTTTGTAATTGACATAGTTTTAAAACGGTAAGTTTTACATTAAGCATTACCTGCTTCCATTTACATTTGGATGTAGCTTCATCATCACCTATTCCATTTGCGCATCCTTGCATGCTTTCGTTTTCCACATACTCCACTATACGCTTCGCGTACTTCACTCCTTGTAATTGCTTTAATACAAATACGCTTGTTTCTATTTTTAGCTTGGCGAAAACTAGTGAAGTACCTCCACAAAACACGCTAGGTAACACAATAGACAGCACCCAAGGATATCAAGATTCCGATAGCCCTATGAAAATAAATTTACCAAAGAGAAAGAAAAAATTAAGCGTAACTATTCATAGCAAATATAAAAACAGACGAGTAACGCGAAGAAATTCCTACCCAATGTTGTTACAAGAACTGTCATCCGATTCCAACAATTCCTCATATTTTGTACCAATTAGAAGATCACTGTCCACTCTTAACTCTGATGTGTACAAAACAGACTCTTACCAGTTGTTAATGCCGAAACAGAAGCGTTCATTCAACAACTTGGCATCTATTAACGAAACTTACCCCATCACAAATGAATACAATCCGAATATAAGACATTTCGATAAAGTTGCTAAGGACTCTGATAAATCAGTTAATGATAACTCAAATATTATTGTAGAAATCTGTAGTTCGAGTAACGTGTCTTTACCGCTCTCTCCAGAATTATCTGTTGTAGAAAACTTGTCAATAAGCAGAGAGATGAATAAAACCGATAACCGACCCACGATCAATGAGGTCTTACAATCAAGTGGAAGTAGCCGTTTAATGGACTTTGAATACATCATTTCAAACTTGGACGTGTCCGCACCTCTTATGGACCAACACTGTGACCTTCGAAAAAGCAAACGTAACGAAACGCTTCAAAATAATACACAAATTAATACTCGGTACTCCGATCCATTACTCAATAAAGTGTGCAAAGTGAATATTGAAAATTTGACATTATCTGAATCACTTGACCAGAGACTACGTGAATTGTTACTCGAAAGCAATAAAAAGAAGACCAGAGAAGCCAGTGATACAAATAATGCTATGGATGTGGATGAAACTAGAATTGTAACAGCAAAGAGAACTAGAGCAGCCAATAAAAAACTAAATGCTATGGAAGTGGATGAACCAAAAGCTGCAACAGCTAAAAATACTAGAGCGAAAAAGAGAAGTTCAACACCTCAGAAGAAGAAAGCTGTAAATAAATCTAAAGCCCCAAAAGATCCAGTTATAGAAGAGGAACACATGGAATCGTGCGCATACGAAGGCAGAAAGTCCTGTCCACCGGTTATGACATTTATTCTTACTGATGCAAACGCTCACAATTGCCACAATGTTACACTTGACACTAAAAAAGTTGAAAGTAAGAAGAAAAAGAAAGATATTATTAAAGTGAAAATACAGAGGCCAAAAAGGAAGACTCGATCTAGCGAAAAAGTTCGGGGAAATTCTCCCGGGACCGGTAGCACTGTCTCCACTTATACGGACAGTGGTATTAATGATACTGACACTATCTCTGGAGTGTTTACAAAAGGGAGTGACGTTAGCGTGGACCTTATACATAACCATTCCGAAACTTGCTTGCTGGCAAACGAGTGCATCGGAGATAGCGTGGAATTCATTGACAAATCTGAATCAATTTTGTCGGTGAACAGTTCAATACAGGCAGTGGAAAGTGAATTGAAAAGTCTTCTTGAAGATGCCGCTAATTTATCTGGAGAATTCTTTAGCAATCTGGATAGCGTAACTTCTGGTAAGTTATTCAAATGTATCACTTAACCCCGTCTAACTATAATTTTATTATAATTGCACATTTCATTCATATAAGTTCATAGACGGAGGTTCGAAGATTTTGACCTCATGTTTTTTTATCAAGTCAGCGGCGCACTATAAAACCTAGCACTGCACGGACCGTATTGCCTCGCAATTTTTGTTTGGAGTGGAGCAAACGGAAAGAGTAGCTGGCAGCAATTACTTGAGAAGAGCCGAAGATCGGGCTCAGTGACGCGCTTTAGGAGACGCCTATGTCCAGCAGTGGTTCAAAGACCAATGCAAGCTGCTGATGATGATGATGAGCAAAAGGGATAAAGCAAAACTAATCTACGGGTGGGGAACCACCACGGGCGACCTAAGACGAGTCTTGGACCCTCGTCCTTGACCTTAAGGTCATTAACCTAACCTAAGGGTGAGGAATCATTCGTCACAAAGCTGACGAGCTGGAACGTAGCGAGCGAAGCTCACCTAGCGGAATTCTTCGCAGGCGATTAGGGCGATAGATATCTGAACACACTGACATACACGTGGTCCGACTCGGCCCTGCCCCCGTTAGCAATACAAAAACGCTGAGTCAGAAGCTGGCAACCACTTGAATGTTGAGTGTATTTGTTACACTCACTAAAATGGATAATTCCAAGTATAATGGCCGCGTGAAAAAAAGAATAGTGGCATTTGCCTATACAGCAGTGTGAGCATGGAGCGAAAGTCCATGTTCGCACTGCTTAGAATAACTTATATGTATTTATAAAGGACACGTAGTACATACAGCTCCTTAGCTTGAACTACAGACCCATCCGGCAGAGATCATGAAACTCGGCATGCACGTAGCTAATGTTTAATATGCGATTAAATATAGAAAAAATAACACCAAATCATGTTTCTTTTAAACTGTTATGTCTACGCGAAAATTGACAAAGACCATATTGTTCTTCTTATATTCTTCTATAGGCATGTGAAAATTATATATGCATATCATGGATATAAAATTATGAATAATTATGAATTATATTTTTATTATTATTACAATATGAATATATCTATCCTTTTCAAATAAAAATTGAATCATCCAAATTGGTTCAGAAATCCCAAAGATATGAGTGAACTTAAACACACACAAGAAACTGTTGAATTGAAAATTGTAATCACTGATCTCTATGGCTGGCTCTGCCGCACTTTCGTTTGTGCCGATTTCAAAGCCCCCGCCGAGCGTCCATGCTACTAAAAAGTACAAATACGTTAGTTCCGTGGACGCTCACTACTGCCAAACTACTGCTATCAGCGCCATAATGGCGATAATCAAATGCCCTCATTGCGACTTTTGTCAATAGCCTTAGATAGGCTCTGCCGTACTTTCGTTTGTGCCGATTCAAAGCCCCCGCCGAGCGTCCATGCTACTAAAATGTACAAATACGTTAATTCCGAGGACGCTCACTACTGCCAAACTACTGCTATCAGCGCCATAATGGCGGTGATCAAATGCCCTCATTGCGACGTTCGTCAATAGCCTTAGATAGGCTCTGCCGTACTTTCGTTTGTGCCGATTCAAAGCCCCCGCCGAGCGTCCATGCTACTAAAATGTACAAATACGTTAGTTCCGTGGACACTCACTACTGCCAAACAAATTCTATCAGCGGCGAAATGTCGATAATTAAATGCGCTTATTGCGACGTTCGTCAACAGCCTGTCTAGAGTACGGAGTAATGTGCAGTTGTCTATGATTTTAATGCAGCTGCGATAGGAATACTTCTTCAACTCCTTTAAGGAAGCTGAGGTTTCTTTTTACTTACTCTATAAAGGATTCCAAACACCATCTTCTTTCTTCCATCCCCAACTCTCAAGGTTTAGATATTCAGGATTCGTTATCAAGATCTGACCTCAAATCAATCCCATCTGCAAACATGCTCGTTTCGTATCCTGAAGGAGATCACAAAGTTTAGGTATATGGACCTAAATATGCTAAATATGACCTGTATGCTATTGAAACCCGTCATTTGAATGTTTTGGCGACACATACTATCCTTACTTACGACAACACAAGCGACGTCGCAGCCATGCTAAGCAAGAAAGGCGTTATTTATCCAGGGACTTGCGGCTATGGACAGAAAAACTTATAGTAGCTATGGACCAAAACTTGTTGCTGTTCTACAGCATACAAAACGAGCATGTTTGCAGGCGGGATTGATTAGGGGTCAGAGCTTGATAACGAATCCTCATTGTCCTAACTTTGAGAGTTGGGGATGGAAGAAAGAAGATGGTGTTTGGAATCCTTTATAGAGTAAGCAAAAAGAAACCTCAGCTTCCATAAAGAAGTTGACGAAGTGTTCCTGCCGTAAAAAAACTCAATTCAACAGTTTCTTGTGTGTATTTTCGTTCTCTGGAATTTCTGAACCGATTTGGATGATTCTATTTTTATTTGAAAGGATAGATAAATTGATAATGTTTTTTTTTTAAATCAGTGCTTGACTGATCGTTTTAACAAATTGCTTGAATCCCTGTACTTACCAATTAATGTTAGCTTATTTTGAAAACCGTAAGTCCTATCAGCATACATCTAAAGAATATATTGTAGATAAATTAATGAAGAAGAAATTGGTCTTTGACTTTTCGCGTGGATGTAACCGTTCTCATTAAAAAATAACACTGTTGGGGACACAAAATAGGGGGAGAGGAAAACAATAATTTCTCGACGTGTTGCTTCTTCTATATTTAATCACATACTAGATAAAAGCTAATGCATGGCAAGTTTTATGCTTTCTGCCGGAATGTAATTTATTCAAGCTAAGGATCCGTACTAATGTATTAAGTATACGAAAAAATAACTGGAATATAAATGTCCTAAAGTGACCTATCAGAGACAATTCAGGATAAAGATCGCTAAAAAGAACATGATAAACAATCGTAATGAATATCATAAAGTTAAGGCGCTATGGGCTCCAAATTCTTGTCGTGCAGGAAGCAGGAAAGGTGATGCATCTAGGGAGCCGGTTTTAATTATATATATTAACTATATATTTACATAGTTAAGTTAGTTAAATATATATAATAATAATAATAATATATGTTAATATATATTTTCAATTTAATTTAACTTTTTTTAAATAATCTTACGTTTTTTCAACAAACTAACTCCACAGAAGTATTTGAATGTTTGATGGGATTACACCAGTATTACACACATTTGGTTTTTGAAAAAATATCTTAGATAGAAACTGAATGAAGTTGATTCATTCCATCGACGGGCTCGTCAAAACGGGTGATTTTTAGGAAACTAGGTATTTTTTTTCTATAGAGTAATTTTTTTTTAATCGTGTTTCGGTGACCACATCCGGATAAAGTATTTTGTGAACACCTGAGCATAACACAACACAAAAGTAACGTAACTACTACTGGAATACCGGTTAATACCGCTTTTTATGCTCAAGTGGTTAACACATAAAAAAATAAAGTCAATTAACCGTTTTCAAAGGTCTAGTTTTAAATATTCGTGTGGACGAATCGTCAAATTTGGATCCCATTTCGCCAAGAAACAAGATGGCGGCTGACGACTTATCGACCATCTTGTTTCTGGCATAAGTGCCACCGTATAGTAAAAAACGCCGAACCTATAGTTAGCAATTTCGATTCTACTTCATCATTCATTTACATAAATTCATGCCTCCTTACTTTTCCTGTGACGCAGATTAGATTAAAACCAAATGTGGTTATTTACAGAACCGAGAATAGCCGAAGATAATTTTGAAAGCCCCGATACAATTTATCAAACTCCGCCTGCGGTCAACAGTAGTCTTATAACTGAGGACCTTTCCGACAATACTCCCACACAACCAACAAAATGGTATCTCTTCAGCGACGACGAAACCAACACAATGCCCGCGTCGAGCGGTGGCGGTTACGGGGCAAATCTGAAGCAAATCTTCCCAGTCACCTGCGCCGTGCCAGATCTGTCCACTATCTCTGAAATGTCCAAAGAGAACGGGGACAGTAGGAGGGTGAATTTTGACACCGACGGTGATTCGAGAAATTAGCCATTTTAGTCTATAAGCGTTCTTCCCACAAAAAGATCGCAATTGTGGGAAGTAAAGCGAATCTTAAAAATTGTTCACCTAAAGTTGTCTTCCGTAAAATAGCGTGGACCATTATGACCTCGTTCAAAGACTATTTATTGGTTAATAGTTTATTTAAATATTAAAATTGTTGCTTCTTAATATAATACATTTTCAGGTTCATAATAAAAATATATATTTGTCTCATCTCTTACTAAGTATTTGTTTTTTTAACCAAGTACGGCGAAGAAAGGGAAGGGTAATGAGGTTGACAATCTATGTATGTATTGTACCTATAAAATATGTGGATGTACCACCATAGCGTTTCCCTTATTGGTTCGATTTTGACAAGCGACTATCAATCGATTCGTCTTCATGTATAGTGTCTTAAGTTTTTTTAGCCTACTACGGTGAAGCAAATGAAAGTATAAGTTCAAACTAAAAACTTGGTCCTATTTTGAGAAGCGAGGTATCAATCAATTCGTCTTCACTGCAAGAGTGTCTTATGCTATTTTTTACCCGACCGTAACCGAACAAAGAGACGGGTGTTATAAGTTTAGGATGAGTATCACTGTGTGTGTGTGTGTGTGTGTGTGTGTGTGTGTGTGTGTGTGTGTGTGTGTGTGTGTGCGTGTGTGTGTGTGTGTGTCTGACTGTAGCATCGTAGCTCCCAAACGAATGGACCGATTTTGATGCGTTTTTTTCCGTTCGAAAGCTGATGTGATCGAGATGGTTCTTAGATATATGGGGAGGGGGGACGGGGAGGTGAGAAAAGGGGGTGTGCGAATCGTACGGTTGGAACGATTTAGTTGCGGTTAGTTTAGTTTAGTTTTTAAGTTTGAAAACTGAGGTTAACGAGATGGTTCTTAGCTATAATGAGTAGGGGGGGGGGGGGGGGTGAATGGGAGTGAGGATCGTAGCTACGAAACGAATAGACCGATTTTGATGAGGTTTTTTATGTTTGGAAACTGATGTGATCGAGATGGTTCTTAGCTATATGGGAGGGGTGGGGGAGGATTTTAGAAAACGGGGGGGGGGGAGAATCGTATCTTTCAAACGAATGGACCAATTTAGCTGCGGTTTTATATGTTTCAAAGCTGAGATAAACAAGATTGTTCTTAGCTATAATAGGAAGGAGGGGGGGGGGGGGGGGCTGAGGATCGTAGCTCCCAAACGAATGGACTGATTTTGATGCGGTTTTTTATGTTCGAAAACTGATGTGATCGAGATGGTTCCTAGCGATATGGGGGGGCGGGGGAGGAGTTGAGAAAGGGGGGGGTGAGAATCGTATTTTCCAAACGAATGGACCAATTTAGCTGCGGTTTTTCATGTTTCAAAGCTGATGTGATCGAGATGCTTCTAAGCTATAATGGGGGGTGGGAAGTCACGGGTTATATTTTTTTTTAATTTGGGCTTGTTTCTTAATTTTTTGTGGAGGCCCGTGTCCAGCAGTGAATTTCTTCGGGCTGATGATGATGAATAAGATGTATATTTTTTCCTCATCTGGTATTTTGTGAATGGGACAATTCGACGAAATTCTCGAGTCATGTGAGCAAGGCTACACATCCACTATTATTAGTGGGCATACCCACTATTACCCACCAGAACTTTTGTTCTGTGCTTGGAAAATCATCGCCTTGCTTACAACGATCAATTGTTATTTCATTCATCAAACAACGACTTTTTAACTTTTGTAATATTGTTGTTATATTATTATTGCTTGTACTTGAAAAAATGACTAGCTACACACATTTTGATTTTAGGTAAGCTTAATTCAACCTCCATAGTAGAACCCCACCTCTTCCTAATAGTATTTGTAAGTAAGAAGAGGACTCCTACGGTTCGGGCAAACCAACGTGATCAGTGGCCCTATTACAGAACTTCGCTTCAATCAGATTGTCACTTTTTTCAAAGCAGTTTCGACTCTATCGCAAGGCACTAATGAATTTGACAGCTTGAAATCAATGTTATCAACACCAATGATGTTATATATAAACTGAGGTAGATACGTTGTACCCCGCTCTGCGTGGCAAAGTAAACACAAGCTAATCAGCCTGTGTCGACTTAGTCCCAAACAGCGACACAACACGTAAATACAAGCGACTCCCGAAACATGAAAAATTAATCAAAAATGCCATCTTGTGGGTTTAGAAAGCGCACTACATACACTGGGACGACTGTTAAAGGCAGGAAGGATGTGTCTTTTCATTTTTAAGTACTGTTTACGGTATTGAAAATGGACAATAATAAATTTCATTTTACCCTAAATCAACTGTTGCTATGTTTCCGCTTCGCCACCTACACGAACGAGACAAGGAGCGGGTTACGTGTAAGAGCGACAGAGAGAACGCGATAATGGCGCGCAGCGTTTATAGTTGGTCGTATGATGCTAGGGGATGTTGGGGCTTACCAACGGCTGATGATCGTCAGTCTGCGCTTCGACCCGTAGTACCCGGCTGATCTTCAGCCGGGGAATCTAGCGGAGTTGCAACCCTATTTGTATTGGATTAGGATAGAGTATTGTATAATTGATAGATTCAGGCGTTACTTTGCGGAAATCCATATTTAAAATGAACAAAATAAAAATATGTAGCTTACTTCCGCCAAAACTGTAAGTCAGACAAATGATAAATGGTAAAATTAACAATTTAGCGTGGGGTTTTACCCCACGCTAAACAAAACCCTACCCCAGATTGAACTAATGAAAAATATAAATGAAAGAAAAGCTAAGGCCTGGAGGCCAGAAAAAACAGTTATATACAAATAATATATATAAAAAAAAAAAAAAAAAAAAAAAAAACCCCAAGCTAAACAAACCCTACCCAATTACAAGTATCGAAACACTTATATATTCATGTACATATAATATAAAATACACAATAAAAAACATATACCTCGATCCAAATACCAAACGTCTGACATCAATACGACACGTGTTTCGCCTCTGCACGAGGCATCTTCGGGTGATGTTGACTCGTCGAATGCTGGACTGTTCTCTCAGTCCAGCATTCGACGAGTTGTTTTTTTTTTTTTTTTTATATATTTATATTATTTGTATATAAGTGTTTTTTTCTGGCCTCCAGGCCTTAGCTTTTCTTTCAGTTATATTTTTCATTAGTTCAATCTGGGGTAGGGTTTTGTTTAGCGTGGGGTTTTACTTGTGTTAATTTTACCATTTATCATTTGTCTGACTTACAGTTTTGGCGGAAATAAGCTACATATTTTTATTTTGTTAATTTTTTTTTTTTATAGAGTATTGTATTTGTGTTACATAATTAATTGAAAACAGCGATTTTATTGGATAATAAAGTGGTTCGGTCCCAATCGTTTTTTTTTTGTTGTGATTTCGGGACTGTGAGTGATCGAACAGCTGATTGCTCGGGCAACCTACCTACCTCTGCAAATATGGCGGGGATGCAAAACTACAACCTGTATAGAATTACTAGTTTTCCCGCCCGCTACTTCGTCCGCGCGGACTACTGTTTATCGCGAAAAAAAGCATCCTATGTACTTGTTATATCTATTAAAAATCAATGCAAAAGTAGGTATAGCAGCGTTCTTGATGTTTTTTGACATACTTGTTATTTTGTTTCCATGGCAACCGCTTCTTACAGCGAGTAATCTCAATTTTTTCAATTTTCGTAGATACTTTCAATTTTCCGGGATAAAAAGTATCCTTTGTTTTATTCCGGGGTATAAGCTATATCCATTCCAAGTTTCATCAAAATCTGTCCAGCCGTAATCTCGTGAAAGCTCTCCAAACCACGGCGGTCGCACTCCGCAACAAGTACAAATTAATTCAAGGACCCAATATTCGGGTCCGTTCAGTCGAGTGTCAAGCGTGCGCTCGATGAGTCGCGCGCCTTGTACTTAGCGATAGAGCACCTACTTACGTAAAGTTATTGACAAACTTTATTCGTGTTTTAATTATGAGTACCAAGAAGAAAGCTAGAAAGTACTGCATAGCATTCGGCTGTTTGAATAGTGATAGAAATGACAAATTGTCATTCTTTACGCTTCTAAAGGATATTGAAAGGTAATAAATTGTAATACCTATAATAGGTCCTAGTTATGTAGTTAGATATTGATATTTTTTTATTACGTAGGTTCCTATAGTTTTATGTTATTTCATTTGTGTTCCATACCGAAGCTACGCATATTTAAGGTTTTTCCGCGCAGAAATAAAGTCGTTTATTAAATCGATCAACGTAATTTTATAATTGATTATAGTAGGTATTGTTGATCGGAAAATGAATTACTGTGCTGACTTAGTAAGTAGCCTACATACTTTTAATACCTTTTATTACGTAGGTAGCAATTTATTTTTCACTCATTAAAAAGCATGAAATTCAGACAGGCACCTTCATTCATCAAAGTGCAATACCTATAGGATATAATCATAATCAACCAACGACACGTAGGTAGGTATCTCACTAAACGTATCGGCGTTCTGAAAACGGGATAGGTAGGTAGTAAAAATGAGGTAGTCGGTCTATTCTGATAAGAATGTCATTGTATGTAATAGAACTATTTTAATTTATAATATTATGTAATAACATAATACATTATTACTTATTTATTCTGTTACAATATCTAAGTCATAACATATCACAGAATAATTAGTAGTACAAGTACCTAGTCATATCTTAATACAACCCTACCGAGCGAAAAAGGGACAGAGCGATTCTGAAACGGTTAGAGCAATGGAAATTCTCGCGCGTTGTGATACGGTGCATTCTAGCGGGAGACGATAATACACGACCAAAATAATGTACGACCAGTATTGTACAGCCAATATTACGTGTACATGGATTCGTAATAATTGGACGGCTAATACTGGCCGTGTATTATTGCCCGTACAAAATCTGTTCGGGTTGATAATGCACGGCCAGTATTACGCGACCAATATTACGTGTACAACTGGATACGTAATATCAGCCCGTACTGATTTTGTACGACCAATATTACACAGCCAATAATACGAAGCCAAAGCTAGAATCACTCCTTGATGCCTCGTTTGTGTAGGCGAGTGTCAAGAAGAAAAATACTGTGACAAAACCGAATCGGTCAACCCCGACTCCACGTGGTCTTGTCTGCCCTACACTAGTGTTTTTAAAAATCTGGAGGCGCGGAGGGAGTGCAGCCCCCGTCCGCTGTAACAAAGTGCAGGTACCAGGGTGAGCTGGAGCGGCGAAGGGTGGTCGCCGAAGGCGACCAAAAAGCCGAAGCTGCGGAGGCGATAGTGGAGAGGAGGAATAGTATGAAACTGACACTTGACAGTTGTCAGTTGTATGTGGACGTCCAAAGTCGTTCACGTACATAAGATCAAGAAGTAGGTAGGTACCTAGCTTCTAGAATCTATGACAGTTACAGGTAAGTAAAATAGAGTTGCCAGATTTTGAAATCGATACGAAAGGTACCTCAATATATTATATTTGATTAGATGATGATGATGTTTTTTTTTGTTTTTGGGCATAACTAATAAAACTAAGGGGTCTAAAGTTAAACAAAAATAACCCTTTCAAGTGTGGGTCACCGAACCTGACTGATATGATAATGCTTATCAGTTTCATGATATTTCATGATATTAGGAATAGGATATTATTATATTGTTTATATTATAAACTACGAATAAGTAATAAGTCAGGAAACGTAACAGCGTTAATAAAATGACCCAACAAAAGTCGTGCCCTAGTAGGTGGAGCTTAAAAGTCGTGTCCAGCGCGTCATCAGTCGTACATTTTTCATGCAAGCGAGCACACGTCATATTTTCGCGTACGTTTTAGTTTTATCATTGTGAACTACAGCTGTGAATCATCATGCCAGCATGTGATGTGAAGAGGTGCAGGAGCCATACAAGATTAAAATGTCCAGGGATCACTTTTCACTAGAAGTAGTTGCAAAATTAATATTATATTCAAAGGCGTTCAAATACATTATCAAACCGAGATGGTCAATACTCTGTTTATATAATACTGTTATTTTTTCACGCAGATGATTTATACCGACGAAACGTCAACATATTTAGGAGAATACTAAACAAAATGAGAAAATAAACAATAATGAACGATTTACAGTTGGTATGTAATATAGGTTCGGCTTTTTCGACTCATGGGAATAACAATAGCATTAAAAAAACAATTCATAGTTTGGTCGAATTAAAGCACGTTTAATTTTTCAGGCTAATGAAAATTCACCTTCTGCAAATTTTGAAGTGTTTGATTTACCTGAGTTGCTCAAAAAAACAAATAATGCAAACCCTCAAGCACATAAGGCACAAAAACTTGTAAGATTTCACTATTATTTTATGCACTTAATATTTAGGTTCGATAGGAATTTTAGCTGTATATGCGTATCTATTTCAATTAGAGACAGTCTTTCATAGATTTGAATCTAATCTTCAATAAGGTTATTTTCAGGAGAATAATATCAACACTGAATGTACAATGACGGTGTTGAAGAAGAACCAAGAAAAACAAAATTAAAAAATAATCTTATTTCAGCCGAAGTGTAAAGAGGATCATGCGTTACGCCGATAAATATACCATCATCAGATATTGAATCTGCTCTGAATACTCCTAAAACACACATTTTAAAGCAAAAACTAAAAAAAAAACTAGTTTGGCAGTATAACGACTATCACAGATCAGAAATCTACAACGCCCAAATAAAATATTAACTATGAAGAATATTTCACTTAAAAATATTTTATCCCAATCGAAGAAAAATGGATTTGGCGATACTACAGAAAATACTACATTGAATGATTTTTCGGATGATATAGTTTTAGCCCTTAAAAGGAAAAAGTCAAAAGTTACTTTGATCTTTGATGGCTGTGCATCTAACATCGCTACGGCTAAGATGTTGGGTTGCAATTTTGAAGACAAACAATTTAAAATCGTTTTTTGACCACCCATCTACCGGAGACCCAGTAGTTGTAATATTAGATCCATTTCATATGGTGAAACTTGTGCGTAAGACATTAGAGGAAAAAGACACTGGTAGATAAAAACAAGAAAAAAATTGAGTGGGCACATTTGCAGAAACTGAAAAATGTTCAAGATATCATTGGATTGCATTTTGGGAATAAGTTGTTAAAACGGCATATAGACTTCCGAAATAATATCATGAACGTGAAACTAGCGATTCAAACCTTAAGTCAAAGTGTAGCTGATGCGATTAAGTTTGGTTCGCAACAGTTAAACATGCCTGATTTTCAAGATACAGATGCTACTGTTAGCTTTTTAGAAACGTTTAACAACCTTTTCGACATACTCAATTCAAGACCGACCGATACGGGTTTAAACACCCCTTTACAGTGGTAGAAAAAGAAAAACTATATGACGTTTTGGATCAAAGCGAAATAGAACATTACTGCCGCGGTCTGTAATGACTACGTTGCTGGCAGCGATGATGATGGTCGAGAGCGTAGCTAAGTTAAGTTCGAGGCCATCTCAGCGCGGTCAGCATTGCAGCCCTTGATGGCCAAGCTTTATAGCGCGGACAGCAATGGCTGCAATGATGGCCAAGCTTGAAGGCCGAGAACTTAACTAAGCAAAGCTCGAGTCCATCATAGCGTGCCCAGCAGGGCAGTCATTGCAGACCAAGGCTTGTATAGTGCTTTACTCAAACAATGCGAGGAATTTAAATAAAAGTATATATGTAATACTTAGTATAATAAGAATTTACTCAAACAATGCAACAAAAACAAAAACAGTAACAATAACAGTAACAGAAACAGAAACAGAAACCGAAACAGAAACAACAACAACAACAATCACGATCACATCAGCTTTCAAACAGAAAAAAATAACAAATTCGGTCCATTCGTCTGGGAGCTGCAACACCTCTCTTTTCGCGTTAGGGGTTAACGAACCCACGGAATAAATAATAGTGCTACGACAAAACACGACAATAATGAAATTCCATACAACTTTGCTGGCGCCTATTCAAGCAGCGCGGCAAGGTCGACTTTGCCCAAAGAAGGTTGTCGAAATAATGACCATATTACTAGTATTGTTTGAGTAAAATATATTAAAGGTCTCTAACTCAATGTGCAGTCAAAAAAAAACTCGAACAGTAAATGGACAAAGAGTAACAGTATATACTAACTCCTTGAAACCAGTGACCAAAAGTCAGTTCAAAACTGGACTTCTAGGACTCCTCATATGTATTTCAAGTTTTAAATTACATTTTGCACAGCTAGTAGAGGTACAAATATATAAATTTATTTAACCATATTAAGCCAAGATCATATTGAGTTGTTTTTGGAGTGATCCGCAACCACGGCCGTTGCAAAAATAACCCAAACGCCTGACAGTTTATGGAAATATATAATAAATAATTTACTGAACATGAATCTCAGCTCTAAATTCACAGGCAACAGCATACCATTGGAGGACATTCCGTTTTAAATTTCTCAGAATCCGTCTTCGCTACATTGTGAAGAAAGATTCTCTTTTAATGACTTCTAGACAAAAACTTAATACATTAATTTTATTTCGCGGGACAAAGAATTCAATGAATTGTAAAAAGTGAGCCAAAAAAAAACATTGTATAATAATATTGTTTTATTACTGACTTGGTCCGGTCCACTTATTGCATAACATCGTCCACGCCGCTATGACTCGGCTGTCATAGCAGACATTGCAGCACGCGCGTGAACCAATCCCTGCTTTCGTTCTGAATTTAAACCAATCACCAAGCATGTCTGTTTGTAACCTCGGAAGTGATTCGTACTTTGAATCTTACGTCGTTTTGATTTGAAGAAGGGGCACTTTTAATGTGGCATTTGTTCTGAATTAGAGTTCCTGACTTATTATTTATTCGTAGATTATTAAAGCTTACGTCTTTTCTATAATTTATCTCATCTACCTTAATTTTTGGGACTTCCTGTTGGGAAAAATCTGGCAGCCCCACTACTCAAGGCTACCAATTCCTGAAATAAGGGACTTTTTATAGTGAATTCGTAGTATATATATACTTTTTGATAGTGAACGGACTGTAGGTACAACATATTTTAATTTTGTTTATTTTTACAAAAATCGGTCCGTTGCACTTCGTTGAAACAAAATTACTTGAACACATTGTGAAACAAAATTTGGTGAACCTCAGACCAAGTATTATGTAATGTAGGTATCCTCCTAGTGGTGAACATTTATAAATTGAGAAGATGGTAAGTGTTCATGGATGCACAGTAGATCTTGGTTTCAATCAGATTGTCACCAGCGGCCCGATTACAGAACTTGGTTGCAATCGGATTATCACTTTTTTCATAGCAATTTCGACTCTATCGCAAGGCATTAGTGATATCGATACTGACAATTCGATTGAAGCCAAGTTATGTGGTCGGGCCGCTGCAGCCCAATTACAGAACTTGGTTACAATCGGATTATCACTTTTTTCATAGCAATTTCGACTTTATCGCAAGGAATTAGTGATATCGATACTGACAATCCGATTGAAGCTAAGTTATGTGGTCGGGCCCCTGTATATTATAAGTCTGTGCTATTGCTATCACGTGCACATTATGCAGCGCGTTAAAGTCGAAATTGCTATGAAAATAGTGACAATCTGATTGAAACCAAGATCGGTAATAGCACTACAGGAGTTCTAACCCTAATCACAGATTAAAATAATAGTACTACGGCCCTAATTTTGCAGTGGTGTGTGGTGGGTATTCGAAGTAGGTATTTAGTCTGGTCAGCTAAGTCCGTTAAGTCGGAACGTCTGTTAAGGCTGTTAATTGTCTGTGGCATGACATGAATGACTGCAAAATGATTGAATGATTCATCGTCCTTGGTCAGTGGCCAATAATGCCTAATAATACTTCGTATAGAACGTACAGGTATACTGTGTCCCCCCAACAATCGGGGCTTCCTTTATTCCTCGTAGCCTAATCAGTTAGGCAACCTACATAGTTAGGCCGGGAAACGCCCGGCTTCCTCACCCCGCCACTGATTCTGAGCTGTCGAAGAGCTGACTTGAGAAGGGACGTGCGCACCACACGAGCAAGTCGCGACGACGCGACACTGCAAGGCGTCTTTTTATTTTATTTAACTTGCAATGTTTGTATGTATGTATATTTGTTTAGGTCAAATCTTGCAAGCTGAATTAGAACCACTTCCTCGTCTTATCCTATGGAGTTGAATTTTAGCATGTTGGTTCAGTTCCGATGACAATTCATTTTTATGGCTGATCAGCTCCAGATAAAGGAACTCTTCAACGGTCAACAGCACAGTCACAAAATGTTGTGTACGCATTTTACTATGCTAGCCAGTTTGATGTTTTGGCTGGCAAAAACTTCAAACTGGCTAACATAGTAAAATGTAATTAAAACAAGCTAAAATCGTGCCTGGACCAGATGGAAACATTCATATGCCACCTGATGTATAAGGAAATTTGATGCAGATTTTGCAAACTGCTAATAAGGCAAGCGAGCGAGAACACCCCAAGATGCACAAAACACCCCAAGCTGAACGTCAGTGCAGGCCTTGCCGCCCCCATTTCGAATAAGTAACCGAGCGAGTGACTTTAGCTACTGTGGCCCAATTACAGAACTTGGCTTCAATCAGATTGTCACTTTTTTCATAGCAAAATCGACTCTATCGCAAAGCATTATTGAATTTGACGGCTTGAAACCGTCATGATCAACATTACGTAATCGCACTGCTGGTATTAATAAAAATACCGTGAGTCGCATTCTTCGCCAGTCACCTCACACAACAATGCCCAAGCGGCTAGATTAAAATTTGTATAACACTCAAGACCAAGAGAAAAATAGGTATCGGACAACACGGACACTCACCAAAAACATCGGATTCAGGAATAACTTACGAAATTAAGAAAACTTCACGCCAACAGACGTCTTACGAGACTTGATTGACATTTGATTGATTGATTGACAAGACAACTAGAAAAAAATGTCGGAAAACAAATATCATCATATAGTTTATAAAGTTTTGTCCGAAATTTAGCATTAAAAGCTATTTTAAATGCTTCATTTTGCAAAACTTGTAGTTTGCAGTGATTACTTTCACAGGTACTACTCCAAACTGGTGCAGCGTAGGAAATGCAGGGCCATATTAAGGTAGAATAGATTTTTAGTTTCGTTTTTGAACTTAAATTACTTCTACGATTCATAATTGGGCTAAGTGCTCCAAATGCTTTCAAACCTTTTGATTGGATATTATTGACATGCAAAGACCAGTTCAATTTTGTGTCCATATGAACCCCAAGATACTTGCTCCAAGAAATTTTATGACCATTTATAATTAGATTTTTATCGGGAGGTTTGGGTTTTTTTTGTAAACAGAATGGCTTCAGTCTTTGACTCATTTAACTTGAGCTTCCACTTTTTAAAGTAATCCAAAAGCAAATCAATCGAGATTTCAAGCCTACTAACAATTAGTTGCTCATCGTTAGATGACGAGTACGATGCAGTGTCATCGGCAAAACATGCTAAGTGCGTTCGAGGCTGCTTAGGAATATTATTGAGGTAGACAAGGAATAACAGAGGACCCCGCACTGACCCTTGGGGAACGCCTGAAGGAATAGGGCACAAATCTGAAGATCCGCTGTCAATATCCGCCGATTCCGCGACGGCTAGCAGCGCCGAGGAGTGAACTTCAACATCCCCCCCCCCTCATCATTTCCCATACCATAAAACAGGAGATAACGACAAAAGAGCATATCGTTCCATAAAACACTAAAATAAAAAAAAAGGGCCGCATCCAACTGCAACTAATAACTTATTCACCCCCTAGCAGAGCCTCCAGGACCTGCGAAGCCGGCAGGGAATAGTAACCGGCGGGTAGCTGCCCGCCGAGGTCCTGCACGGGCAATGGACGGAAGACCGAAGCCCGAGCCAGCCCCTCACGAGGGATTGATGACGAATCATCATCGCTGTCAATATGAACTTTAAATTTTCGTTGACTGAGATACGATTTAATTATTTTTATCAGGTTTATGTGAATATCAGATGCTAAAAGCTTATGCAAGAGGCCATCATACCAGACAGTATCAAATGCTTTTTCAATGTCTAATAGAAACATGCCTGTAGACTGCTTACTGTTGAAATTATGAGACACGTGTTCACTCACACGTGCCAATTGTTGGATAGTTGAGTGTGAACGGCGAAACCCAAATTTTCATAAGCTTATCATTAATGAAGTGATCTCCAAGGAACACCAATAAGCGATCGTAGATAATGCGTTCGAAAACCTTGCCAAAGGTAGGTATCATTTTATTAGCGTCTCAATAAGTGAGCCAAACAGTCCCATTAGCGTGTTTATTTGGCCAAAAAACAAATCATTTTTTTCTAGTTGTCTTGTAATCAAGTCTCGTAAGACGTCTGTTGGCGTGAAGTTTTCTTCATTTCGTAAGTTATTCCTGAATCCGATGTTTTCGGTGAGTGTCCGTGTTGTCCGATACCTATTTTTCTCTTGGTCTTGGTCTCGCATTGTTTGAGTAAAGCACTATACAAGCCTTGGTCTGCAATGACTGCCCTGCTGGCCACGCTATGATGGACTCGAGCTTTGCTTAGTTAAGTTCTCGGCCTTCAAGCTTGGCCCTCATTGCAGCCATTGCTGTCCGCGCTATAAAGCTTGGCCATCAAGGGCTGCAATGCTGACCGCGCTGAGATGGCCTCGAACTTAACTTAGCTACGCTCTCGACCATCATCATCGCTGCCAGCAACGTAGTCATTACAGACCGCGGCAGTAATGTTCTATTTCGCTTTGATCCAAAACGTCATGTAGTTTTTCTTTTTCTACCACTGAAAAGGGGTGTTTAAACCCGTATCGGTCGGTCTTGAATTGAGAATCAGATTGTCACATTTTTCATAGGAAAATCGACTATCGCAAAGCATTATTGAATTTGACGGCTTAAAAAGCGTCATGATCAACATAACGTAATCGCACTGCTGATGATCGAGCGATAATCGCACGGATGATTCGAGCATAGTAAGTTAACGCAGCCCTTGACATTTTGGGTAGTTTCGAAATGTGCATTTTTAATTAGCCGTTCGATTTGACCTCTTCTGTGAAGAACACCAATCATTTTCATTTATAATGTTACGTAAGTTTATATGTCTATGAATATTACACTAAAATTTAGGTACCATTTAGTTAGGTTTAGAGATTGTGCTGTACATAGCACTAGTTTTTATTACTAGTCTGGCGAAGGTAGCCCTTAAAACAAAAATCTATTACGGTTGAGCAGTTTTTATCTCATTTTTGCAACGACAGTTAGAAAGTTAGTTCTATGCATCTTTGTCGTTTTTTCCATAGAATTTGATGTTTGACTTATTCAAATATGTATTAATTTTCAAATATTCTGCAATCAGTCCTTGACCAATGAGCAGTAATCTCTTCTCCTTTTCCTTGATCATCAAGTTCCATGATATGTTGTCTTTTGAGCCTCTTTGGTTAATTTATAATCGTTAGCTCAGCTGCTAGCCTATTAGGCGTTTTTTGTACTTTGTTGAGTATTTCCTTATTTCCCTGGTGACAGTATCAACGTTAAGTTCCTCGTGCAATGGGGTATTTTCTGATAGCTCATAAATAAAATAAAAACACAATATTAAAAAATTGTAATAGATGGCGTTGACAAATAATGAAGTCAGTATGACCCTTCGAGCATATAATTTAACCTATGCAGTACTAGGGCATGCAAACCGGATACCCGGTTAACCGAAAAACCCGAATAACAGACTGAATTGAAACTCGGATTTTTAAGATTAAAAAGCCGAGTTTTTCGGGTTTTTCGAGTTTTTTCATTCATGATGGTTTATGTAAAATACCACTACCAGAACATAAATAAATAATCAAACTTCTCAAAAACGTAAGTTTTTGTTTCCCTATTTCTACTCTATTTTGCGAATAAATTGGACAGGCTGACCACAATCTATAATACTTATTAGGTACTAAGGAGTAATATATTGTTACTTGTTAGGCTTTGGTCTAACGTTGAATGAGTGAGGCGCTGTGAGCGAGCGCTACGAGACTACGGGAGTCATTTGGTAACGGTGGATTTAATTGAACATTTTGAGCCCTAGTTTAAAAACTTGACTAGGGTCACAGAATGTTAAATAAAACAGTAGAAACGGTGCAGATTTATTATTACGGTTCCTTTACAACTTGACAGAGGACCTTAATAATAAATTTGCACCATTTCTACTTTGATTTGATTAGGAATGGTCATAGTCATTTTTTTTTTTAAAGATTGTCCTTGATAATGTTTTATTTTAAGTTACTATATAAACAATAAATAAGACTTATTTTATGTGATTTACGATACGATTCGAAACACTTTATTGTAATTACCAGTCAGAAAATATGTTATGAAATAACAATAATAGATAGAACCAAATTAGGCTTTATTCAACTTAAATTTTCACATTAGACACTTGACATCTCATACTAGACAAATAGCGGTTATCTTCTTAAACCATAGACATATCAATGAGTAGGTCCTAATGTTTCGACTAAGAAGTTTAGTCTACTACATTTTCCCCCGCTCTAGAGAACAGTATCTTACTCGTAATCTTGAAGATATGCTGGCGGTCTCCTGATTCTAGTGGATCGCCGTGCTGGTCGAGTATCAGATGGTCTACTCTCCGTAGAGACAAATGATGAATCACTCTCGGTTTCAACTCCATCAGTTTCAAAAGTAAGAGTTCTATCTTCTTCGCTTTCTGTTTCCATTCCCACTGGAGCTAAATGTCTATTTGACACCGTCGTCTCTCGTTGATTGCGCCTGATTGAAAGCTTCGTCTAAGGTTAACGTTAGATTTTCGAGTAGTCTTTCACGGATTTTATTAGATGTAATACCAGATATAAAAGCATCTCTTATAAAGTCATTTTTATTACGCTCTGCATCGACATTTTTGAATCGGCAATCTTTGCTGAGTAATTTAAGTTGCTGTAAGAACTGGTGTACACTTTCGTGACTATGTTGTTCACGTATTGCCAGAAGGTGGCGTGCAAAAATTTCATTCTTTGGTTTTATGAATATTTTATTGAGGGCATCTATGGCAATCTCATAATTTGTACAATCACTTATGTATTCAAATACCTTCGGTGATACGTGATTTATAAGCAGCTGCATTTTTATTTTATCCGACATTGGTTTGTCATCACTGTTAGTAGCAGTTAGGAAGTTATTGAAAGTGAATATCCAATGGGTTCATTCTTGAGTCGCAGATGGTGATGCCGGATCCACATCGAGAAAAATCGGTCGAAGGTACTTGTCCATTGTAACAAGTATTAACACTTATTTCGTAGAGTAAATTTTACATTATTTAAGTTGAATAAATTGGTACACAATACTTATTTGAAAATATTTGATTTTGTTGATTTTGTTTTTTTAAATGCTACTTAATAGTTAATTATAGAAAAAGGTGTTGCATAGATTATCTCGTGTGTGTGTGTGTGTGTGTGTGTGTGTGTGTTTGTGTGTGTGTGTGTGTGTATGTATGTGTTTGTGTGTGTATGAAATGAACCTTCTCTTTTTCTAAATGTGTTATCTATGAAAGGGGAAGAAACTTGTTTTTAAATCATCATCATCATCATCATGTCGGCCTCTAGAAGTCCACTGCTGAACATAAGATAACCTCAAAGAGTGTCATGACGAGCAATCTTGTGCCACCTTCATCAACCAACTTCCTGCGATGGGTACAATGTCGTCAATCGTGTGGGTCTCCCTACACTTCGCTTGCTTGTTCGTGGTCGCCATTTGAGAACCTTTATTCCCCACCGGTTGTCGGTTCTGCGAACTATATGGCCTGCCCATTGCCACTTCAACTTGAAAACTCTGAGAGATATGTCGGTAACCTTGGTTTTTCTACGGATTTCCTCATTTCGGATTCTATCACGTAGTAAAACACCAAGCATAGCTCTCTTCATTGCACGCTGCGCAACTTTGAGCTTGTGTATGAGGCCAATAGTTAGCGACCACGTCTCAGTGCTGTATGTCATCACTGGCAACACGCACTGATTATAAACTTTCGTCTTGAGGCTCTGCGGTATCTGCGAGGAAAAGATACGGCGTAATATCCCGAACGCTGCCCATCCAAGTTGGATTCGTCGGTTGACCTCTTTGTCGAAGTTGAATCTACCCAGTGGGATCAACTGACCTAAGTAGACATAGTGATCAACAGCTTCTTAATATCGCTCCCAACATAAACCGGCACAGATGTGACATGGGCATTTGATATGATGTTCGATGATTCCACCAATATTGAGGTCACTGAGCATTTTGCTTAGGTCTTCCATGGTTTCTGCCATGATGACTATATTATCAGCAAATCGAAGGTGCATTCGCCATTGATGTTAACTCCATATCCGTTCCAGTTCGGAAGCTTGAATATATCTTCCAGTGCAGAAGTGAACAGTTTCAGAGAAATAACTTCTCCCTGTCTCACCCCTTTTTGTAATTCGATAGAATTCGTGCTCTGATCTTGGAGACGGACAGTCATGGTGGCCTTGCTGTACAAACACATCAACACTTCGATGTATTGGTATTCAATCTGACACCGCTGTAATGACTGTAGTACTGCCCAGGTCTTCTCAAAAGCTTTCTCGTAGTCCACAAACGCTACATAGTGGCCGATTATACTCTTTGGTCTTCTGTATAATCTGCCGAAGCGTATGGATGTGGTCTACGGTGCTAAAGCCTTTCCGGAATCCAGCTTGTTCGGGAGGTTGAAAGTCGTGAAACCTACTAGCGAGACGGTTTGCAACTACTTTCGAAAACAGCTTATAGACGTGGCTCAGCAGCGAAATGGGCCTATAATTCTTCAAGAGGGTGTTATCACCTTTCTTAAACAACAACACCACTACGCTCCTGTGCCACGCTTCTGGCGTAGTACCCTCGAGGATGACGGAGTTAAACAGCCTCTGAAGGATTTGAAGTACTGATGTTCCACCCGCTTTCAGTAGCTCTGTCGTTATTCCATCCTCCCCTGGTGCCTTGTTGCTCTTAAGCTGTTTGAGAGCCATTCTGATCTTGTACATCGAAGTGTTGATGTGTTTGTACAGCAAGGCCACCATGACTGTCCGTCTCCAAGATCAGAGCACGAATTCTATCGAATTACAAAAAGGGGTGAGACAGGGAGAAGTTATTTCTCTGAAACTGTTCACTTCTGCACTGGAAGATATATTCAAGCTTCCGAACTGGAACGGATATGGAGTTAGCATCAATGGCGAATGCACCTTCGATTTGCTGATAATATAGTCATCATGGCAGAAACCATGGAAGACCTAAGCAAAATGCTCAGTGACCTCAATATCGGTGGAATCAACGAACATCATATCAAATGCCCATGTCGCATCTGTGCCGGTTTATGTTGGGAGCGATATTAAGAAGCTGTTGATCACTATGTCTACTTAGGTCAGTTGATCCCACTGGGTAGATTCAACTTCGACAAAGAGGTCAACCGACGAATCCAACTTGGATGGGCAGCGTTCGGGATATTACGCCGTATCTTTTCCTCGCAGATACCGCAGAGCCTCAAGACGAAAGTTTATAATCAGTGCGTGTTGCCAGTGATGACATACAGCACTGAGACGTGGTCGCTAACTATTGGTCTCATACACAAGCTCAAAGTTGCGCAGCGTGCAAGAAGAGAGCTATGCTTGGTGTTTCACTACGTGACAGAATCCGAAATGAGGAAATCCGTAGAAGAACCAAGGTTACCGACATATCTCTCAGAGTTTGCAAGTTGAAGTGGCAATGGGCAGGCCATATAGTTCGCAGAACCGACAACCGGTGGGGAATAAAGGTTCTCAAATGGCGACCACGAACAAGCAAGCGAAGTGTAGGGAGACCCACACGATGGACCGACGACATTGTACCCATCGCAGGAAGTTGGTTGATGAAGGTGGCACAAGATTGCTCGTCATGACACTCTTTGGGGTAGGCTTATGTTCAGCAGTGGACTTCTAGATAGGCCCACATGATGATGATGATGATGATTAAAAAACAAGTTTCTTCCCCTTTCATAGATAACACATTTAGAAAAAGAGAAGGTTCATTTCATACACACACAAACACATACATACACACACACACACACACACACACACACACACACACACACACACACACACACACACGAGATAATCTAAGCAACACCTAATCTATAATTAACTATTAAGTAGCATTTAAAAAAACAAAGTTAAAAAATCAAATATTTTCAAATAAGTAATGTGTATTTTCTGACTGGTAATTACAATAAAGTGTTTCGAATCGTATCGTAAATCACATAAAATAAGTCTTATTTATTGTTTATATAGTAACTTAAAATAAAACATTACCAAGGACAATCTTTAAAAAAAAATTGACTATGACGATTCCTAACGCGACCAAGTCAAGCCAATCCGAACAAAGCCCAAATGTCATGTCATTTGATGACAATGTCATCTAAAATGACAAATAAATTTAAAAGAGAAGTTCTGAGGGAGAAGACGAAATATATTCTAAGCCTACAGTAAAATGTAAATGTAAAAAGTAATGTAAAAAAACAACAATGCTGAGAACTCTGCCATTACAGATAAATATAAGAGACTGTTTAGTTCTAGTTCTTTTGGTTATTTTCAATACGATACATACAACCGACATGGGTATGTTTATTTTAAATTCTTAAATAATGTATTCTCATAACAAATCGTTGTATTCTGATCGTCCTAACATTCTAATTACAGCCAACAATAACAATGACTTACCAAACAAAGATAGTAAACTTAAAGAAGATTCAAACGAGAGGGGAGTAAGTTTCAGCGAGAATGAAGAATACTTGAAAAGCTGCCCTTCAGTTGACCAAGAAAAGATTGTGGAATGTGCAATTCTGAACTACCCTTGCGTAACCTGTGATAGAAATATTGACTGCCGGTATGGAGGTATGGACAACTACAGTTGCAATGTCAGACCTAAAGTTGTCTGTAATGTAAGTTATCCTAACTAATTTATTTTATAGGCATTGCATGAACTTATCTACAAATAAAGCAAACTATCATATTATCCTCATTTTTGCCAAAATTTCTTAGTGGATGCTTAATTTCCATTAGTATTAACAGTTTGATGAGGTCAACACCTCTTGTTTAACCTTTTGAATGCCACATAATGTCTATTGAAGACTAATAAACATACCAATAGATAGCGTTACCGTCCCCATAAGACGGGTTCAAAGAAGCTAATGGAAAGATTTGGATGACGACACATAGGTCTTGGTAGCTGAATTGGTAAAGGCATGTGCAGCGCTGAGGCACAGTATGCGAGTTCAAATCTCGTCTTTATCCAAATTAGAAAATTGTTATACTAATAAACAAGTTCTGTCTGCGCCAGCATTGCCATTAGACTATTAAGTCTAGTACTTTAAAAGATACGAAAAGGATTTTTATGAATATTTCAATTTTTATAACTTTTAAACTTTCGCAATTCTTTTTTTATTCCTTTATTTACCTCGACGTTTCGAAACGTTAAGGTAGATAAAAAATAAGTTTTCAGCGCAATTAAGTCCCGTTTAAATATATTTCAGTAATTTTTTATTTAAAGATTTCTTAGCTTGATGTGTAGGGCTATAAGCTTTTAGTTTTAGCTTCGAGGCAATGAATTTAATTTAGCTTATAGCCATGGCTTTCTAAAGATTAACATTCTTACAAACAATTTACGTAAATTACAGGGTACAAAACAATTCAACAGGACTGCCATGTGCAGGTTTTGTTACCAGACCGACAAATGGGAACACAGATGTGAACAAAAAGCCAATTGTAATTCATTGGCCTCACCGCTGAAGTATTACTTGTAAGAATTTTAAATACTAATCTCACTTATTACATTACTATTATCACTAAAATATACTTCCATATAAGTGCAGCTTTGCCTGTGTGGCCATTGTTCTACAACAAAAAGTATTCTCTTTTGTATGAGTTAATATTTTTTATCTGTTTCAGGACTAACTGCACAGTCTCTGATGACATACTTTGCTTAGGCAAAAGGAGATTTCTCAAGAAGATTAGATGTTCATGGACTGCAGGCACTAGATGGGGCACAGCCCTAATTCTTGCTCTAACACTTGGTGGCTTTGGTGCAGACCGTTTCTATCTTGGCCATTGGCAAGAGGGCATTGGAAAACTATTCAGTTTTGGAGGCCTGGGTGTTTGGACACTCGTAGATGCTTTGCTTATTGGAATTCACCATCTCGGCCCAGCTGATGGGTCATTGTATATTTAATTTATTTATGTTAAATAGGATTATTTGGAATAAGAAAATAATATTAATTATATTGTTTAGAAATGCTTGTTTATTCATTTACAAAAATTGTGTTTTTCAACAGTAATAATCTTTAAGTAATGTTGTTACTTCCATGACCATTAACTGGTTTAAAAATGTTTATTTACTAAACTAACAAGGTCTGCCTTTTTTGCATTATTTAATGTTGGCAATCCTGGAATTTCTTTCGACCTCAGTATGTTTTTTAATTCTGCAACTGTATATTTAGTTATTTCACCAGCAGCCTTCCGAATGCTTAACATAGATTCATCAATTTCTTCAGCTTTAATTTTTTTAGCACCTGCAGAATCTTTTAATGGTGCGGCTCTCTTAACAGGAGCTACACCAAAAGGACCAAATAGCTGGTAAAAGAAATCATTGTTTATATCTTGGAAAATTTCCACATTAGGTTTTGTTGTATCCACAAATGGTTCAATTTCTTGCTTATCAAGAGCAATTGCTTCAATAGCCATATACTCCGACTGTAATTTTGGGTTCTGAAACATTTCTGGAGTATATAAAAACTCAATACCCTTTATTGTGTTTTTCATCATTTCCTTTTCATGAGCAGATATGTCTATTTCTTCAGCTTCAACAATGTTTGGAATGTCTCTGACATTTTCCACAAATGGTATGCAAATTACATCAAAGCCAATATCCACATCTAAGCCAAGGGGTTTTGTGCATGGTGCTAAGGCAACATTAATGGGTCTTGAGTTCACCCTGGTACACATTACACAAATAGCTATCATCCCTGTTTCAACACAAGCTTGATGCAAAGCTTTGAATGCTACAGTGGAACCTTCTATTATGCTTTCGTTAGGAAACAAAAAGTAAGTTCTCTTCAAATACCATTTCTCTTTGCACAGCTGACTAGCTGGTTTGAATCCTAGAAGCTTCAGCATTGGGGGACCAAATGGGTTTTTCATGATTTTCATTTCATTGGCTGTAAATTCAACTCTTTCTCCACCATACTCTTGGGAGTATAGTATTTCAGATTTGAGAAGTGGCACTTGGTTTGAAGGCTGGTCTGTATCTTCTTCAACATCCATTTCACTTCCGTTAACAGTGGAAACTTTCATAGTCTTGGTAACACTTGTCAATACTGCATTGGTTTCTCTATCCAAGTATGATGTTTTGTGTCTAGTTTGCCCCTGAGCTTTCATAAGACTGTAAACTCCAACTCCAATATTCAATCCGTTTCCAATTTCAAGACTGATTCTGGCAACAGCCAAGTGGCGATGTGAATGCTGATGCATCAAGTTCTCAATTTTTTTCTCACACCATATTGGTATAGGCCAACTTTCATCTCTGCCCTTATTCGCTTCTATTATAAAGTCTTTGTAAAACTGGTCTATCTGGTATTCAGTTTCTCCAATGTTAATGACTCTCAAATCAACATTTGAATTGACTAATGCTTCAACAGCCTTAAGGGCAGGTCCTTGATCAATTTTCATAGGAGGAGTATCCAGTCTAGACAATATGATGATTGTTCTTGTTGAAAGTGTTTTCTTACAATCTATGAACATTTTGCTGCAGTCTAGCAGAACTTCAGACATTATCAATTCCTTTGCTTGCTTTACATTTGACATATTTAAGTTTTGTAGTTTTTTAAAATCATCCAGAGATGGTGGTGCAAGAGGAAATATTTCTACAAGACTTTTGGCGCGAAGCTTCGAGATATCATCGGTGTTTTCGGTGCCAAATAGACAAACGCTGATACACTGGGACGTGGATTGCCGCAAGTACTGGCGTACCATGCCACAAGTAGCGACCCGAGCCACTTGCGCAGTTTTGAAGGAGCTAGGATCGAAAACGTTGATAAGAATGATAGTAGCGGGAACGCCTCTATAGGATGGCGATTCTTCGATTTCATCTTCAGAATCCATGTTGTGCATTTGTCAATTTTAACACTATATATTTCGAAGCCGATTAACACTTCAAAAACCTTCCACGATATCCAGTAGAGTAAACAAACGGCGAAACGAAGCAGCAAAACAAAAGTTTACAAAAGTAAGATTCGAAAAGTGCCAGGCACAGACAGGAGTTGACAGGACAGCCAGTGTGACCAGATTTAAATTGAACATAATGCCAGCTACTCAGTACTCGTCTAAATTCAGCTAATTTGCTATTTTTTTTTTGTAATTAATAGCAAAATTCTCCATTAATGTATGAAGTCATAACTTGTATGAATATGTTAAAAAAACGCTAACTTAATTATAAGAAATATTTATTAACAATTAATAACTTTTACTGTAGTGTCCATGTTTTTATACAGAGCTGTCGAGCTTTGAGCTAGTAACGTCGGCGTATAAAGTAACGTCTCTCTTCAAGCCAATTTTATTGACCGAGCGAGCTTGAAGCGCAAGCGAAGCGTCTCCGTTTTAGCTTGGACAATAATGCTTTTGTATGTCCAGATGTCAGTCCGGATCTCTGTTCTCCTCTACAGGTCGAATTTCTCAACTGATCTAGTCGAAACTTGGTATACAGGTTAAGCGAATTTTAAGAATTTTTTAATCGTTGGGGATTTTCGATTGGGGGGTTCTTGCCTTGGGCTACTGAATATCTCCGCCATATTATATACGATTTCGATGGTTATTTTTTATTTGAAAGGTTATAATTTTTAATTGGTCTCATCAAAATTTCGTGAAGATCTGATGAGGATCTTCGACGTGATGAGCAGAATAGCTCCTCAAAATGCAGTAAATTTCTCACTTTTAGGTTTCTAACAGTGCAATCAGCGCTTTACCCACTAGGTAGGTTGATGGAGCACCTTGGTTATAAATATTAATCAAAAAATAAGGTAACTAGATGGCGCTACTGTGCACCGCTAGATTGTATGCAAGAAAAGTGTGTACGCGCGAGGTCTACAGCTCACAGAGTCACTAGTGAATACTATTTATGTAAATGAGAAACTACAGAGGGCCCTGAGGCATGACATATGTAATATTCTCACTATTACTCTTCGTTAGGCCTATATTTACTGTTTGTTTACGATTGCATTATATGATTTGAACATTTTGTGAGTGGTCCCAGACGATTAAGATACTATAATATTTGATGTTACGATATCTGCATATAAATATATTATTATGGCATCTTAGGGTATCACACACGGCTAAGATACGATAATATATTGAAATTATTCATTCGCTCGCAGGCCGTCCTAGGTACCACACGTATTTCTTCACCGCTTTCTATATACAGAATGATAAAATATGAGTAGTACGGTTTTACTATTAGATTTATTAGATAGCTGATCAGACGACGATTCTGATTTTGAATTTGATATGCAAATTGCATTAGCGCACTGCAAAAGGTGATCAATTTGGATAGTAAATCACATTAAATTTAGAAAAAGCCGCGGTGAATTTAATCTATACGCAGATGTTTCTACAAAAAAAAACCTTATTTTAATAAGTCGAAGGAAACTTTTCTCGAAATTCATAATTTGATTAAGGAAGATTAAGTGAAACAAAATACGAACATGCGCGAGAGCATTTGTACAGAACAACGACTTGCAGTATGCTAAGAACAATCTTGTTTACCTCAGCTTTCCAACATAAAAAACCGCAGCTAAATCGGTCCATCCTCAAATTATAGCTATGAATCATCTTGTTTACCCCAGCTTTCAAACATAAAAAAAACAGAGCTAAATAGGTACATTTCTTTATAACCTACGATTTTCACCCCCCCTTTTCTTTCTCACTTCCCCCCTCCCTCTTCCCATATATCTAAGAACCATCTCGATCATATCAGCTTTGAACAGAAAAAACCGCATCAAAATCGGTCCATTCGTTTGGGAGCTGCGATGCCATACACACACACACACACACACACACACACACACACACACACATACACATACACACACAGACACACACACACACACACACATATACACACAGTGATACACACCCTAAACTTATAACACTCGTCTCTTTGTTCAGGGGTTAAAAAAACCGTCACGTATACAAAACAGAGCAACCTGTAGAGCATATTACGATATATTTTGTATCTTAAGATAGTATATTAATATATATTTTGTATCTTTTACGATATATTTCGTATTTTAAGATGACATCTTTTAATAAATTCCATATCGCTCGATATCTTAAGATACTGTAAGATGCAAATATATGTTATCTTCGCCGTTTGTGATGGTTCATATAAATTGTATAGCTAGCGATATTTTATCTTAAGATAATAAATTATCGTATCTTAGCCGTCTGTGACGCGCTTAAGTCAATTGTAGCCGACAATGGCAGCAATTTGGTCATTTTACTCTTTAAACTAAACTAGACAAAATTTCTTCAAATGTAATTCAAATCTGGTCGACTTTGTAACAAGGTTTTTTTGCCCTTGGAATCTATTTTAAACTTACGTCTATTTCAGCTGCACCGCTTAATATAACGTACTTAAAACAGGTTTTTAACACGCTGTCGCTGTCGTTTGGATAAATTTGGACACGGTCTGAGACAGCGTTTGGACAAATCGGGACTCTCACCGCGTGGAAACAAAGTGGATTTTACGCTGACAGGTTTTAGTGAGTGAGGATTAGATGCCAGGGAAAAAATACCTTGTTACAAGGTTTAAATTACATATGAAGAAATTAAGTTTAGTTCAGGGGATGTCCGAATCGCTACCAATGTATTAGATTTTGGTCTAAAACCATACACCTTTTCGAATAGAAAATTTATAGATATTTGAAAAATGACAAGTCAGTTATAGATAACATATTTTAATAAGTCGAAGGAAACTTTTCTCGAAATTCATAATTTGATTAAGGAAGATTAAGTGAAACAAAATACGAACATGCGCGAGAGCATTTGTACAGAACAACAACTTGCAGTATGCTAAGAACAATCTTGTTTACCTCAGCTTTCCAACATAAAAAACCGCAGCTAAATCGGTCCATCCTCAAATTATAGCTATGAATCATCTTGTTTACCCCAGCTTTCAAACATAAAAAAAACAGAGCTAAATAGGTACATTTCTTTATAACCTACGATTTTCACCCCCCTTTTCTTTCTCACTTCCCCCCTCCCTCTTCCCATATATCTAAGAACCATCTCGATCATATCAGCTTTGAACAGAAAAAACCGCATCAAAATCGGTCCATTCGTTTAGGAGCTGCGATGCCACACATACACACACACACACACACACACACACACACACACACACACACACACACACACACAGAGTGATACACACCCTAAACTTATAACACTCGTCTCTTTGTTCAGGGGTTAAAAAAAACCGTCACGTATACAAAACAGAGCAACCTGTAGAGCATATTACGATATATTTTGTATCTTAAAATAGTATATTAATATATATTTTGTATCTTTTACGATATATTTCGTATTTTAAGATGACATCTTTTAATAAATTCCATATCGCTCGATATCTTAAGATACTGTAAGATGCAAATATATGTTATCTTCGCCGTTTGTGATGGTTCATATAAATTGTATAGCTAGCGATATTTTATCTTAAGATAATAAATTATCGTATCTTAGCCGTCTGTGACGCGCTTAAGTCAATTGTAGCCGACAATGGCAGCAATTTGGTCATTATACTCTTTAAACTAAACTAGACAAAATTTCTTCAAATGTAATTCAAATCTGGTCGACCTTGTAACAAGGTTTTTTTGCCCTTGGAATCTATTTTAAACTTACGTCTATTTCAGCTGCACCGCTTAAAATAACGTAATTAAAACAGGTTTTTAACACGCTGTCGCTGTCGTTTGGATAAATTTGGACACGGTCTGAGACAGCGTTTGGACAAATCGGGACTCTCACCGCGTGGAAACAAAGTGGATTTTACGCTGACAGGTTTTAGTGAGTGAGGATTAGATGCCAGGGAAAAAATACCTTGTTACAAGGTTTAAATTACATATGAAGAAATTAAGTTTAGTTCAGGGGATGTCCGAATCGCTACCAATGTATTAGATTTTGGTCTAAAACCATATATACCTTTTCGAATAGAAAATTTATAGATATTAGAAAAATGACAAGTCAGTTATAGATAACCCTTTCAAAATCTTTCAGAGAATTGGTAAAACCGATATAGGACGATAATTTCCTGGGTTTGACTTACTACCAGCCTTAAATATGGGAGTTACTTTAGCAATTTTGAGATTATTAGGAAAAGTTCCGTGTTCAAGGCATTGATTAATACAATTTGTAAGTTCCCTTAGTATTAAAAAAATGAATCATTTTAAATATGGATTTCCGCAAAGTAACGCCTGAATCTATCAACTATATATTTTATAGATTTGATGTTTATGCCGTTTATACCTGCACTGTTGTTACATTTTTTTTATTATCTTTGCTATTTCATGAATATAGTTGATGCTGTTAATTCGTTCAAAACTGAAGAACTACCAGTTGCGTCACTAAACTCACTATTTTCTGAATAATTATTAGGAATTTGGTTGGCTAGGACTGAACCCACATTCGAAAAGTAACTATTAAACGTTTCACAAATTTCTTGAGTATTGGTGATAAATCCGGTATCTGTTTAGAGTTTACTCGGGGATGAACTTTCCTTAATTTTGTTATTCCATAAACTGTTGATCAATTTCCATATTTTTAGCAGGTAAAATGATGATGAGTTGAGCAATAATCAAAGGCTTTTAAGTAATATTTACTTTTCGTTATTTGTATAATTTCAGTCTCTTTATTTCTTTTCTTTGTGAATGTTTCATTCTCTTGTGTATCTTTAAGATTTCTTATATGTTCGCTCCATAGTATATTTCATCTAGCCTAGCTTTCCCGCCCGCTACTTCGTCAGCACGAGCGGACTACTGTTTATCGTGAAAAAAAAGTTCCTATATTCTTCTAGAATATTAAATACCAATGCAAAAATAGGTATAGCACCAATGCTATTGATGTTTTTTTTGACAGATTTGTTATTTCGTTACCATGGCAACCGTTCCTTACGGCGAGTAATCAACATTTTCCCGTTTTCTCGTGGAAACATACACATTTTCGGAATAAAAAAGTATCCAATGTTTTATTCCAGGGTATGAGCTATATACATTCCAAATTTCATCAAAATTCGTTCAGCCGTTATCGCATGAAAGCTCCCCAAACAAACAGACAACGTTTCACTTTTATATATTGGTATGGATGGCTATGTTTATCCATTCTTGCTTTAGTGGATTTAATATATTTGTTTTCTTGATCTTACTCATCCCAATACTTGTTATTAACTTATCTTCTAATAAGTGATACAGGTTCGTTCGTTCTTCGTTGACACTTTGGATATCGTTCATAATTCTATAGAGTCTGTCGTAATTTATAGCTTCGTAAGTAGCTTTCTGTAAGATCTTAAGCTGGTTTTTTTTTCTCAAGTAATATTTGTTTGTTGTCAGACATCGGTGTTTTCACTATCACTAAATGAAATTCACCATCTTTCAAGTTGGAACAAACATGATCAAGCAGGGTTTTTATGTAGCTGTTTCAAGAGTGCAGTAACTTACATCAATTTTGTTCATAATTCTGTAATCATTCCCTTTTAAAATGTCTCTTTACAATTTAGTCGTGCGATCCGTGACATGCAGGTCAATATTTAAGTCTCCAAGTGTGATTCCTCTCTTTCTTTCTTGTTTTTATGCAGAGTAGTTATCAAGAAAAGTATTGAAACTTGGTAAGTTTGGTTTTCAGTACACAGCACCAATGTCAAGCGAGTAGTTTTCGATGTGAATCCAGAGGTAGTGATTGTAATCAAGACACTTCTCTTCAATTAAGCTATGTTTCAGGGTGTAATGTACGAACATAGATACTCCTCCACCACCCTTTGTTAATCTGTAATTGTAGTGGTACGAGTAAAATCCTGCTATTTGAATTCGCTTAGCTTCATCTTGTGACATAATCCATGTTTCGGTTAAGAAATCTAATTTGCCTGGTTTTATACTTCTGACATTGGCGTACAAACATTTTAGAGACTTCTTACTGGCTATGATATTTTCGTAGCTGTTGACAATTTGGTAAGAAACATTGTCTATTATGGTAAGATTATTTTTATTAGCATCTTTTGGCGCTCTTTGCTTTTTGATGGCATTTTGGTACTTTTAGGCACTCCTTTGACATATATAATGGTAAGAACGTCTTAATTCTTCTTTTAGGGTTCTCAAATATGCTTGTTGTTGAGGCATCTGGTCAGGAAACACTAAAAACTTCTGATTTCAAGTTATTTCTGTTGCATAGTATAGTAACCGCTGTTTTTTGGGATTTATAGCACACTTTAATTGGGCGGTTTTGTTAAGGTATGTATTTCCCAAGATATATGCAGGTTCTGGGCATTCAGCATTTATTAATCTTAATACTTCTTTCTTATCCAGATTCTTTCTATCATCTCTATTTTCATTTGCTAGTTCAGGAACTAATAATTATAATATTTTTGCTTCTCTCTTGAATCAAACTTGAATCTATGGTGATAGAAATTAAAGAGAGGGCTCTTTAATTTCTATCACCATAGATTCAAATTTGATACCCGAAGAGGGCAAAGATAATGTTTCTTTTAACTGCATAACATCTGATACAAGTGTAATTAACCTTTGTCTCTGTATCAGTGGTTTTATTTTTTAAAGTTAATATGTCATTCTTAATTGAGTTTTGTTCAGTTGCGAGGTTGTTTGCCATATTTTTTATTTCAATGATTTCATTTTTAATGGCAGAAAAATCTCCAGGCACCTTTTCCATGAATTGACTCTGATTCTCTTTCATCAATGTCATCACTTCCGTATATATTCCATTTATCTAAAACATTTATACCTACTACATATACCTAGTACCTATTATTCTCGTATTTTCATATATTTTTATATATATCATAAATATACGAGAATAATATGGGAAAAAATGAAAAAATATATGAAAAAACAGAACATTAGAACAACACCGCTTATGGTTTTGCATCATCTATCTCGCTTAATTTATGCATTTAGAAAGTTATGTTTTTGAAACTAGAGTTCGAAATAAACTTAGTAATTTAGACAGAATTAGCACTAGCAGTCAGTTGAGTTTTTGTATGTTGGTAATCTAGTAGCGACCCTGTTGTAAGACACCAAACTCATATTGTAATTATTAAAAAACAATAAGAAAAATAAAGTGACTCAAAACAAAATAACTCTTCAAAGTTTAGAGGTACCTAACTCACAAAAAGTAGTACATTTTCTTTTTGTTCCGAACTAAAAAAACTTTTTCAATTCATTGGTAATAAAATATCAACAAACTTAATTAGCCTAAACTTAAGGCAGAAAGTGACTTCAAAGGTGGAGAGGTCGACATTTTTTTACTAAAATTATTGTTATCTCTTTCGTGCTACTGTCTGCGTATGTATATTTATCCTTCTTGTTTTAAATTTTTAGCCCAGACTAGACACGCTAGTGGCTAGTAGGCCCGGTAGCCCGGGGCTAACATAGCTGTGCAAGTGGGCCTTAGACAAATGGCCTTCACGGTCTTAGAGCGGTATAATTATTTCAGTGACTGTTAATCTGACTACATTGTGACCAATTGAATTCTTATTTTTTGTATGTAGAATATATTTTTTATAGAACATTGTAGAAAGTAGTTTTTCACAATGTTGTCAGACTTACGGTCACTGCATAATACAACCATTTACAATCTATTTTCAAGAAGCTAAATACCGAAAAATAAAACCGATTTGGTCACCATTTCACTATCAGAGTTGGCCTTAATGGCAATACATTATCAACCTGGCACCACAGCGGTCAAGTTCCAACAAGTCTGTGAATGACAGACATTTCCTACTTTCTACGTTAGACTTTCCTGATGATGAGATGGCATTGTGGGAAGTTTCGAAATCGTTTCGAAATGTACATTTTTAACAAGCCGTTCTCCTTGAACATTTTCTACACTTTTGCCTTTTTTGCAACTTTTGACGCTACCGATACTTCCAAACCGAATGAAAAACGGATAGGGTCGTTTTTATATAACATTGTATAGAACATTGTAGAAAGTAGTTTTTCACAATGTTGTCAGAATTACGGTCACTGCATAATACAACCATTTACAATCTATTTTCAAGAAGCTAAATACCGAAAAATAAAACCGAATTGGTCACCATTTCACTATCAGAGTTGGCCCTAGTGGCAATACATTATCAACCTGGCACCACAGCGGTCAAGTTCCAACAAGTCTGTGAATGACAGACATTTCCTACTTTCTACGTTAGTCTTTCCTGATGATGAGATGGCGTTGTGGGAAGTTTCGAAATGTACATTTTTAACAAGCCGTTCTCCTTGAACATTTTCTACACTTTTGCCTTTTTTGCAACTTTTGACGCTACCGATACTTCCAAACCGAATGAAAAACGACCCTATCTTCACGGACTAAAGTCGTTTTTTTTATACGGACACGAAAAAAACGGCCATGTACCTCGGCAGAGGGGAACGCGTACGCTTGGCATCTCCGGTTATAATTTCGCTTAGACAGGTACAGTCAGTATTTATTCTGTGGTCTAACATGCACTGTGTTCAGTTTGGGCTTAGGGCGTTTTTAGCAGTTTTAAAATGGTAATTTATAACATGCCGTTCGGTTTGGCCTTTCGCTTCTTACTCGATATGTACATTGAGCTTGGCTAATGTCAACACTTGCTACTAACGATCATTCCCAAACCGAATGACAAACTACCCTATACTCTAAAACCTGCACTACACTGCTCGCGAAGTTGTTTCGACAAGGTACGGTTCGAAGTTGACTAAAGTTCGAAGTACGTGACTACACACTCGTGCAACTTCGCAAGGAGCTCGGCGGCGCCCGCATGCTATGCATCATGGATAATGTTCGAATGGCAGCTGCTTTTGCAATGTTTTTTTCTAGCGTAGGTATTATATCTACGTATATACCACAAAAAATAATAATTTAATAATGGTGGATGATTGCAATGCACTGGAACAGAACTATGTTATTAGAATAAACAAGGCACAATACATTTTAACATTACCTTTAATAATTATTTATCACTTAAATTTTTCGAAGTAGGCCGAGTAGTGTAGTAAGACGCTTCGTTATAGAACTTCGGGTAGCTTCGAGTCCTTTGACTCGGGCACAAAAACCGACAACAATCGGAAGTCACCCGAGGCGAGCCAAGGTTGTACGAAGCGAACCGAAGTGCCCGTCTACACTCTCGTGTTCGTTTAACTTCGATCAACTTTGCGAGTAGTGTAGTGGGCGTTTAAGGTATAAAGTGGTACTTCCGATGTAAATTTTAACGGTCTTCAAGCAAATATTGCAAAACGAACAGTGATCGAAAACCTCATAAAACACTTATTTCGCCAACAAAATTCTAAACGAGACGCCAAAGGTGATCATAGTGGCACGGAACACTTTATGTAAAGGCCGTTCGCTATGAAGCAAATGGCGAAAATAACTGTTAAGAACGCTAAATATAACTTAGCGTCCGCCTCGGACATTTGTAGGCGAAATTATCTTTCTGAACCGTTTTCGATTTGCGTTCACTCGGTCAATAAAATAAACATTTTATTTCTGAAAATGGAACTAAAAGCGTCGATGGTAAAACTATAGCTATCCGGTACCGGCGTTGAGGGGGGAGGGTGTCGAGGAGAGAGGGGGTAGGGGGGAAGTCCCCCTCGACCATCCCCCTGACCAGGAAATGTATAGTTTTTGAGTTATGAATTTTTTAGTAAAATAGTAGTACATCATAATTTACAGTTTTAGGCTACGAATAAGTAATAAGTAATAAACGTAACAGCGTTAATAAAATGACCCAACAAAAGTCGTGCCCAAGTAGGTGGGGCTTAAAAGTCGTGTCCAGCGCGTCATCAGTCGTACATTTTTCATGCAAGCGACCACACGTCATATCTTAGTGATTATATTCTCTTTGATATCTTCTCGTACGTTTTAGTTTTATCATTGTGAACTACAGCTGTGAATCATCATGCCAGCATGTGTTGTGAAGTGGGGCAGGAGCCATACAAGATTAAAATGTCCTGGGATTACTTTTCACTAGAAGTAGTTGCAAAATTAATATTATATTCAAAGGCGTTCAAATACATTATCAAACCGAGATGGTCAATACTATGCAAAATGAAGTCGGCCAATTTTTGCACTAAGTTTTTTTTTCTTCTCGATGAAATTTTGAAATTAAGCTGTTATTTTTTCACGCAGATTCATACCGAAGAAACGTCAACATATTTAGGAGATACTAAACAGAATGAGAAATAAACAATAATGGACGATTACAGTTGGTATGTAATAAAGGTTCGGCTTTTTCGACTCATGGGAATAACAATAGCATTAAAAAAACAATTCATAGTTTGGTCGAATTAAAGCACGTTTAATTTTTCAGGCTAATGAAAATTCACCTTCTGCAAATTTTGAAGTGTTTGATTTACCTGAGTTGCTCAAAAAAACAAATAATGCAAACCCTCAAGTGCACAAGGCACAAAAATCTTATAAGATTTCACTATTATTTTTTGCACTTCATATTTAGGTTCGATAGGAATTTTTATTTTAGCTGTATATGCGTATCTATTTCAATTATAGACAGTCTTTCATAGATTTGAAACTGATCTTCAATAGGGTTATTTTCAGGAGAATAATATCAACACTGAATGTAAGAACAAAAAAAAAACAAAATTATAAAATTATCTTATTTCAACCGCAGTCTATAGTTTTGAAGAAAGAGGATCATGCGTTACGCTGATAAATATGCCATCATCAGATATTGAATCTACTCTGAATACTCCTAAAACACACATTTTTAAGCAAAAACTAAGAAAATAACTATTTTGGCAGTATAACGACTATAACAGATCAGAAATCTACAAAGCCCAAATAAAAGATTAACTATGAAGAATATTTCACTTAAAAATATTTTATCCCAATTGAAGAAAAATGGATTTGGCGATACTACAGAAAATACTGCATTGAATGATTTTTCGGATGATATAGTTTTAGCCCTTAAAAGGAAAAAGTCAAAAGTTACTTTGATCTTTGATGGCTGTGCATCTAACCACGCTACGGCTAAGAGGTTGGGTTGCAATTTTGAAGACACAAACAATTTAAAATCGTTTTTTGACCACCCATCTACCGGATACCCAGTAGTTGTAATATTAGATCCATTTCATATGGTGAAACTTGTGCGTAACACATTAGAGGCGAAAAAGACACTGGTAGATAAAAACAAGAAAAAAAATTGAGTGGGCACATTTGCAGAAACTGAGAAATGTTCAGGATATCATTGGATTGCATTTGGGGAATAAGTTGTCAAATCGGCATATAGACTTCCGAAATAATATCGTGAACGTGAAACTAGCGATTCAAACCTTAAGTCAAAGTGTAGCTGATGCGATTAAGTTTGGTTCGCAACAGTTAAACATGCATGTTTTACAAGAAACAGATGCATCTGTTAAGTTTTTAGAAACGTTTAACAACCTTTTCGACATAATAAATTCAAGACCACTTTCTGAACACGGGTTTAAACACCCTTTTTCAGTGGTAGAAAAAGAAAAACTACATGACGTTTTGGATCAAAGCGAAAAATAAATTTAAGGTCTCTAAATCAATGTGCAGTCAAAAAAAACTCGTACAGTAAATGGACAAAGAGTAACAGTATATACTAACTCCTTGAAACCAGTGACCAAAACTCAGTCCAAAACTGGACGTCTAGGACTCCTCATATGTATTTCAAGTATTAAATTACTTTTTGCACGGCTAGTAGAGGTACAAATATAGAAATTTATTTAACCATATTAAGCCAAGATCATATTGAGTTGTTTTTGGAGTGATCCGCAACCACGGCCGTTGCAATAATAACCCAAACGCCTGACAGTTTATGGAAATATATAAAAATAATTTACTGAACTTGAACCTCAGCTCTAAATTCACAGGCAACAGCATACCATTGGAGGACATTCCGTTTTAAATTTCTCAGAATCCGTCTTCACTACATTGCGAAGAAAGATTCTCTTTTAATGTCTTCTAGACAAAAACTTAATAAATTAATTATATTTCGCGGGAGAAAGAATTCAATGAATTTTAAAAAGTGAGCCAAAAAAAAAACATTGTACAATAATATTGTTTTATTACTGACTTGGTCCGGTCCACATATTGCATAACATCGTCCACGCCGCTATGACTCAGCTGTCATAGCAGACATTGCAGCACGCGCGTGAACCAATCTCTGCTTTCGTTCTGAATTTAAACCATTCACCAAGCATGTCTATTTGTAACCTCGGAAGTGATTCGTACTTTGAATCTTACGTCGTTTTGGTTTGAAGAAGGGGCACTTTTAATGTGGCATTTGTTCCTGACTTATTATTTATTCGTAGGTTTTAGGCGACCAAACAGCCGTAAGAGTTATTAAAAGGCGACCAAACAGCCGCAAGTTAACTTGCGCTTGCCAGCCGCTGCCGCGGCACGTTCGCTTAGCTTGCTCGGCTCGCGCGATGTGTAGTCATGTTCAAATCTAACCTACCCTAGTCTTTGTATAGGGGCCTATATACAACATCTTTTTTTACTTTCTGGCGAAAGCAGAGGAAAAACACATTCGACTAATTAATAATTTTATTTACATCGACCAATCAGTCGATTTTTAATAAACTTAAAACTGAAATATCTCTTATAAATTAAACATCTCCGCGGGGGGGAGGGGTACTAAGGGGTAGCCCTTCACCACGCCCACCCCCCACTACCCTCCCCCCCAACTCTGCACCTTGATTCTATAGTCAACCCAATATGGAAAGGGGGAACGCCGGTACTGAATGTCCATAGCCGTAGCTCTTTGGTAGAATGCGTGCGTTGCGGCTACAGAAGAAATTAAAAAAAAGGCAACGGCGTGAAATCTTCAATTACAAATTGTATTGGTAGCTGTAATTTATTTTACAACAGTGAAAATGTCATCATGGAATGAATGAATCAGAATGGAGATCACAATTTGCAGATGGAACAGAAAGGAAAATAAATATTTCAATCTGTTGCCGTTAAAGTCACAAAGCTTTCATTTAAATACTTACTTACAAAAAGTTTATGAAGTGGAGGACAGAAAAACGAGTTGGTTCGCGTAAGGAAAGAGTTTTTCCAACAAAAATCAAAATTCAACCCTTTGGAGCTCATAATATATTCAATATTACGAACAAGACATAATGTCAATATAAATAAATATGTAGGTACTTAAATTTGAAATTTTCCACATTAGCCTACAAGGCCGAGAAATCCGAAGTTTTCACTAGGAAGATATCGAGAATTTCGTAAATAAGGTACCAAATTAAAAATACTTGGCAACAAAGATAGTTAATTGAATCAATTGTACATTTAGTTATTAATAAATTAAAATATCTAATATTGTATTGGATTATTATATTTTCTCACAATCTTAGAGAAAAGTAGAGTGTAACACACGGCGCTAAAAACCCATTATTGGCCCATGAGGGCGTCACAGACGATTAAGATACTATAATATTTGATGTTACGATATCTGCATATAAAATATTATAGCATCTTAGGGTATCACACACGGCTAAGATACGATAATATATTGAAATTATTCATTCGCTCGCAGGCCGTCCTAGGTGCCACACGTATTTCTTCACCGCTTTCTATATACAGGTGATAAAATATGAGTAGTACGGTTTCACTATTAGATTTATTAGGTAGCTCATCAGACGACGATTCTGATTTTGAATTTGATATGCAAATTATTAGCGCACTGGAAAAGGTGATCAATTTGGATAGAAAATCACATTAAATTTAGAAAAAGCCGCGGTGAATTTAATCTATACGCAGATGTTTCTACAAAAAAAAAACAAACTAATTTTAATAAGACGAAGGAAACTTTTCTCGAAATTCATAACTTGATTAAGGAAGATATAGTGAAACAAAATACGAACATGCGGGAGAGCATTTGTACAGAACAACAACTTGCAGTATGCTAAGAACCATCTTGTTTACCTCAGCTTTCAAACATAAAAAACCGCAGCTAAATCGGTCCATTCGTTCGAAATCTATAATTTGCACCGCCCCCCCTTCATCAAATTATAGCTATGAATCATCTTGTTTACCCCAGCTTTCAAACATAAAAAAAACACAGCTAAATAGGTCCATTTGTTTGGAAGCTACGATTTTCACCCCCCTTTTCTTTCTCACCTCCCCCCTCCCTGTATATATCTAAGGACCATCTCGATCATATCAGCTTTCGAACAGAAAAAACCGCATCAAAATAGGTCCATTCGTTTGGGAGCTACGATGCCACACACACATACACACACACCCTACACACAAACACACACACTGTGATTTGTTTGATGAGCAGAAATGTTTGTTTCCGAGTCATGGATGTTGATATTCGTATTTATGTATGTTTATCCGTTATCTAGTGCCCATACTATAGGGTATCCTAGTTTGGCTAGGTAATTGGTGTAGAATTGTCCCGAATAATTTGTATCTAGTGCCCATACTATAGGGTATCCTAGTTTGGCTAGGTAATTGGTGTAGAATTGTCCCGAATAATTTTTATCTAGTGCCCATACTATAGGGTATCCTAGTTTGGCTAGGTAATTGCTGTAGAATTGTCCCGAATAATTTGTATCTAGTGCCCATACTATAGGGTATCCTAGTTTGGCTAGGTAATTGGTGTAGAATTGTCCCGAATAATTTGTATCTAGTGCCCATACTATAGGGTATCCTAGTTTGGCTAGGTAATTGGTGTAAAATTGTCCCGAATATATTTATTTATTTATTACTCGGTTTCTATTTAATGCCTCGCTAAAGCTCGGGAGTAAAACTATGTAGTATCAATGATGTTATATATAAACTGAGTTAGTATACTTAGTCTTAATGGGTAATTTTAGTCCGTTTCATAACAATCTACTATTATTCTATTCGATGATTTCAAGAACTCATAGCAAAACTCATTCTAGATCTAGAGCTCTTTAAAGTTCTTCTTTCGTGAACGGGTAGCGCCAAATTGTAGCCCCGGACGTCTAGAAATTTTCATCTCTCGCGAGTTGGTAACCAGGTTTTTTTTCTTATTTCTGAATGAAAAGTGTCCCCGCGCCTAGCGAAGACAACCAGCAAATTCATAAGCGTGACTCTCCGAAGAAGGAAAACCGAGTGAACGTATTTTTTTGTCCCAACCACCACCAGTGAAGTTTGTGGGGCAAAAAATATGATTTTGTTCCAACCGCCACCAATGGTGGTCGTTTGAATGGGGGTCGTTGGGAATATAGCACTTTGAAACGATATTAAATAGGAATGGATATTAAGAATAATTTGTGGCTATCACAAATTATTCTATGTGGCTTTCAACAAGTAAGTATGCTATGAAATCAGCATTTAAAAAAAAGATACATGATAACTTTTCGTTGTCCACCAGCAGAATACTGCAATAATTGAAAGTTCTTTGATGTGCCTCAGCGAGAAAAACCACAAATCTGACAAAGTAGATGTAGGGTGTAATTAATGTGCTAGGGAGGCACCGGGCGGGCGGGTGGCAGGCATCCCAAAGAGGCCGGAGAAGCGGAGGCGGGCGCGGCGGTGGAGCCTGCGCACTAGGAGCGCTACGGCAAGCCTGCGCAGCGCGTCATTCGTACGCGGGTCCACGCCGCGGTGCCACCTCTGTTAGCTTGCACCATCGCGCTGGGTGTCCGAGCAGCCTCCGTGCAGGAGCTCGACCGTGGGGCTGTACAGAGCGACAGGCGGTCGCGTCTCCATCTTGTCGTGGCGCTGAGCGCGTTCCGCTGTTCCCAGTGCACGCGTGCGCGAGTGAGCGCGTGCGCGGCGCTACCTGCGCGCGACGACGACCCGCGAGCATGCTAGAGGCACGGCGCTGCCGCGCGTAGCGAGCCAGGCCGTGCGCGCCATCGCCATGGGCTGTGCGTCGTCCGCCGAGGAGCGCGCCGCCATCGCGCGGAGCAAGCTCATCGAGAAGAACCTCAAAGAAGATGGCGTCCAGGCCGCCAAGGACATCAAGCTGCTGCTCCTTGGTAATGGGGCGTGCTTTGTCTCTTTCTATTACTAGACTTCAAAGTATCAAATGCGCGCGCATCAATATTACGTAGGTTCTAGCTCTATTGACTGAGTTGCCAAGCCGGCACTTTCGTGCTGTAGATATGCCGTCCGTATGAGATGAGCGCGCATTGGCGGGCTCTTTGGATTTAGATATTATTAAAAATTCAGTATCTGGTTGTCTCCAATTAGAAAAACTTTTGCCGATTGAAGAGTGCTTCCATTAAGTTAATTCATAAGTCCGGGCAGCTAATAGGCTACTATATCTTTTCATGTATCCAATTAGAAAAACTTTTGCCGATTGAAGAGTGCTTCCATTAAGTTAATTCATAAGTCCGGGCAGCTAATAGGCTACTATATCTTTTCATGTAACAGTACATAAGTACTTACTTCGTTTTTTTTTTTGCTTTCACAGTTTACTTGTCTCCTACCAGTATAAGTACCTACACCAATGCGAAATGCCTTAGCTCAGCCTACTCAAAGCTTAGCCCTAATTCGAAACCTCTAATTTGCCAAACTGGAGATTTTTTTATAAGGAGATGGCAACCACATGGAATCCTAGTTTTAAATCGTACAGCAACAACACTGGAATCAGTAATGAATTAAATAGATTAAAGTTTTTGTGTTATTTTCACTTGTTGAGTGCAGCCGCTATGAGGTACGACACGTACCTACCTACTTAGTTTCAAATAAACTGTGTGGAAAGATAGATTATTCCGCGTCATTACCTAAATATGTTAAACAAGAAAAGCTTATATGCAGTAGCCATGTCATGGTGGGTCTTAGAACGGGCTACAGTTAAATGCGTTTACAACTTTTCGTGTCTGTTAACCGTTGTGAAGTTCCCTAGTCAGGACCCAACCCTGAGTGTAGCAACCATGTCATGTAAAACTTAAAACCGGCTATCATAATAAAATGCGTACACAAAATTTCCTGTCTGTGCTGTTGGCCGTTGAGTTCCTTTATCTGGAGCTAATTCTGGATGTCGATTCAGGTCATGCGTACTTACCATAAAAAAGGCATTGTCATCGGAACTGAACCAAAATGTAATAATTTTAAAAGGAAAAGTGAAAGAAGTGGAGGAAGTGGTTCTAATTCAGCTTGCAAGACTTGACCTAAACAAACAAACATACAAACATGTTAAAAGTTTATTTTTTTATTTTAACAGGTGCAAATAAACAAAATCCTACTCTTTTCAACTATGTATACTACTTTTATAATAGTAATAGGAGTACTTTTATAATAGTTCCTACTTCCTTCTCTAATCTCTATAGTGTACAGTACAGCTACATTCAAAATTTCATCAAATTCGGATCAGCCGTTAAGGCGTGATAGTGCCGTGCCCTAAATAAATAAACCTACAAACAAACAGACAATCGTTAGATTAACGTGTATTTTGCGCTGCTCTGTTGCGTTATTTATTAGTCACGATGGCGATTTCAGTTCATACCACCTGACAACTGTAACTATTTCTATTCGTAGACTAACAGAAACAGATATATAAAAGGTATTCCATGTTATAACATAACATCATAGACAACTGCACATTACTATTTAGCATAACATAACATACATATTTTTACTTTTTTTTGCCCATGGACCCATGGACTGAACTCCAAAAATATTTTTGAAAATGGAAAAATCTTGAATTTTACCGCGATATTTTAACGACGGAATGAAAAAAATACTTGTCTCTGATTTTAGCGCATTGGTTTTTGTTATCTCGCTCGCGAACGGATCTGTCTTCACGCATGTGTGAGCGAGGCCGAACGAAGAATTCCGAACGCACCCGAACGTCAGTCGAGCGGGGCGCGGTCGCTGTCACGGAGCGGAGTTGGTGCTTGTCATCCGGCCGCCATTATCTCGTATTTTAAACGGATTTTCAAAATCAATTAAATTTTGCGCTGCTGTTGCGAGATTTCAGTAACGGGTGTAGCTGAAAATCTTGAAAGCTTGAACAGTGGATTGTTGTTGAAGACACTAGTGTCGTATTGGAGTCGTAGGAACAGTGTAATAGTGTTACAGTTAGGTTACTGTGTGTTGGGTGCTAACGTTGTGTAGGGTGGGTCCGGTCGGGCCGGAGCGGCAGGACGCGTGCGAGGCGCATGCAGAAGAAGCGGTGAAAGCGCGCCCGGCTCGGGGACCGGGGCGGCCGGCAGCCGAAGCACAGGACAGCTGCCGACATGGGGTGCGCCCAGTCGGCCGAGGAGCGAGCGGCGGCCGCTCGCAGCCGACAAATCGAGAGGAACCTGAAGGAGGATGGTATCCAGGCCTCCAAAGACATCAAGCTGCTTCTACTAGGTACGCCGCACTCATGTTTTGGATCTCGTTATGCAGGCCGCACCCATCTTCAGAGACTGGGATCAGCGCAACTGATTGATTTTGGAGCTTCTATCGATGTTTATCAGCGAGCATTGTTGTATGGCAATTTGGATCGATACCTGTTGTCAATTCTTGCCTTACTTTCTCTTGCAATAAAACTAATCATTATGCTGGTACTATGTGCTGTGGTATCGCGCAAATGAAAGTTCCTATTTGTTTTACATTAGGTGTTGATGTGTAAACTATGGAATGTGGTTTAAAGCTGTATGTGGGGCAAAGTGTATCTGATAACATTAGGTAGGCACTACATACAACTTTGTAACAACCAGCAAGTTCCACACAAATCAGGAACCATTAGGAGGAAGACTCATTACTATAGTTTGAGCATTTATTACATCAACAATAATTATGACAAATCCCATAACCTACATAAGTATCTTTTGAAAAGCATTCTGAAAACCAGTAACTTGTACCATGAACTCATTCAATTTCAAAGCATGAATGTAGTTGTGTAATGTTTTTTCCCTTTACAACACATGCTAATATTTAGCAGTAGGTACCTTCTGTTCAGATCTCACAATGAAAAACCTTTTGATATCTGAGAGTTATGCATTTTTTTACCCTCTCTTTAATTCCTGAGAAGGTACAACAGCAAGGCAATACAGTAGATCCTTGGTTGTCATAACTTCAAGACTAGACATATCTGTTAAAAGTTAAGTGCAGTTATTTCAAAACAAGTTATGTTTGCTGTGCACATAGAGCTCAAAGTTTGAAATTATCACAGATTTTTGACACAAAATATTGTACATTTAATGAAGATATTAGACAGAAAAGTATTGTTGTCTAACCTTTCAAGCCAACACTGTTCAAAAGTGAGCAACAAATTAAGTGTTAGATTAGTCTCCAGGTTGATTGAAATTTTATACAAATTCTCAGCCTTGACCTGATAATTGCATCCTATTAATCGTCCATATATCTATTAACTTAATATTTAAATTTAGTGCCTGATACATACACCTCTCAATGACCACCTAACTCTCTTGAAATTATCCAAAAATCCCCTAAGCTTTTGGTTTTGCATCAGAACTGTAAGATATGTTTTTGAGAAAGGCAGTAGGGCATTGTGGATTTAATAGCATAAACTTTATGCTCCATGATGCAGTTCTATTTTTTCATGAATCTATAATGGTAAATTGTCTTTGCGCTAATCAAAAATTGAAATTTGGTGAAAAGAAATTCACCAAATTTCATCCAAACTCATTCAGCAAATAAAAGCTTCTAAATTTTTATAATTTAGTGGGATGGAATATTCAACCAACAATCCGTTAAATGTACAAATTATCACAGTTTGTACCTGTTGACATTCTCTTGAACCATTGCCAATATTTGGATGTGATTGTCTCCTCTTTAATAAACAATTGTTGCTTTATATTTTCAACTAGCGGGCTTTGCCAGTGCGGTAATTTTCAACTAGCGGGCTTTGCCAGTGCGGTAATTTTCAATTAGCGGGCTTTGCCAGTGCGGTAATTTTTCTGAGATTTATGGATCCTATGTGTTATTCCAAAACAAAAATTACATAATATACCAAATTTCATGAAACTTAGTTCAGACTTCAAATAGTTTTTTAACAATTGCTCGGCTTATACTCTGAGATACCAAGTAGGTACACCAGTTTTGAAGTTAAAACCTAATTTATCTAACAGTGAAAACCGCATCACAATTGGTAAAATTGTTTTTACAAAATGTGCGTACAGACACAACATTTAAAAAATCAGTAGCTTATTTAAGTACTCTAGACTATATTTTAAAAGCTTTATTTAACTTCACTTGTATGTATGTTATGGAATTTAGCAATCAATATTTTACCCACTTCACTGAAGCTATCAGGCTCAAATTCGGCACACGTTTGGTACTCGTGACATTACATGGCTACTACATTAAAGCTTTTTTTTTTTAAATAACTTATTTGTTTTTATTATCTTTTTTGTAAAGAATTTACATTACTTACAGATTTATTATAAGTATACTTAGATACAGTATAATTATTTTTACCTGACTGGGCAGGGTTATGTGTTTGGTATTATGTATGTTTATTAGTATATTTATTTGTATGTACCTTTTTTTAAGCGTATCCTACAGCCTAAATGGCTTGATGGATTTTGATAAATGAGGTTTCATTAGATTCGCCTTATTCACTGTTATTTTTATAATAATTTTTACTTGTTAACATTAATTTGTTAACCAACGCATTCTAGAAGCGCAACTTCATGCTTACTTTTTAAGGCAAGTAATGTTTGTTATTGTTTTGAGGAAATGAACATACACATTCAGGTTCTTACTCTATGCATATGACATCCCATTCCTTGAAAAAGGTTGCTGCTGTTTATGAATGAATAGTGTTGTGAAACTAGTGAGGACTTATCAAATTTAAATTTATTTGATTATTATTAAATCTAATTACAAATATAACAGCAGGAAACTGCAACGTTTAATGAATTACATTAAAACAACAACCAAACAAATTACTAGTCCTACAACACCCTCCTCCAGATTAACCCTTCTCACTAACCTTATTTTGAACCCATTTGTCTGTTAATAGTAGTAATACTCTAGAACAAAACATCACTATTTGTTTGTGAATCTATAAATCCGTTTTATTTTTTACCCAACTGCGTGGAGGGTACTGGTATTCATCAGCCTTATGTATGTTTGTTCCTTTGTGGCGCTCTGAAGACCAAACGCGTGGGCCGATTTTGATGATTCTTACGTCAATTGATTTGTCTTAATCGTGCGAGTGCTACTAAAGACATGACAGTAATCAAAATTTAATATGGGGACAACCAGGGCCCTATTTCAAAAAAGTACACTGACAAATGTCAATCAAACAGACAATTGTCAGTCAAACTATAGAAATGTCGTACATTTTTGTTATATGAAACGCAGGTTTTGCTTATTCAACTGACATTTGTAGGTTTATTATGATTTGTCGCTTTATGAAATAGGGCCCAGGCGCTAATGTCAAAAAAAAAGTTGATGAACTATTTTATGATAGCCCATCATTGAATAGGTTATTGAAAATCATATTTATGTTTCTGTTAGCATTTTTCATTTCAAATGACCATTTAGGGTCCACAATGTTTTAAAGTTGGTTAGCACTAAAGGTAAGGTTACTTACAACATTTTTGCCTCGATTTAGTTTTGTTCGCAGTTAGGTTTTTTAGCATAAAAATGGTATAGAATAATAATCTTGTCTTAATGTTATCAAATAATAAAATAACTTTTGTTGTAGACGTTATAGATGTACTTTTTGCTCGCCACAAATGGCCCTTGCAGAAGTAATTTCTCATGCGAAGTTTTTTGGCAATAGCTATAAATTTTTCATGTTTCGTTCATTTTTGACTATAGCTTTCTTGAGAACCTTGAATACGCAGAAGTTCAGCGATAATTTTTCTCTAATTATGCTCCAAAGTTATGGTGCTATATTGCTCATGCATCAATGGGTTCTTTGGAGTGTACACTGTTTCATAGGCAATATTCCAGTTTTATGGGTATTTTTTCTATCTGTTTTATAAGGATTATGTTTAACATGTGAAGAGTATATGCATTGAACAGAATTAGAATACCATATAAAAAGAGAAGCGAGGATATTTTTTTTGCAGCTGTTTCTCAATTATTAATTTTTATTACTGACTATGCAATCATTTAATCACAATCTCACCTGATGGAAAGCGATGATGTGGTTGAAGGTGTAGCATGCTTGCCTAGTCTCTTGAACTCACCTGGGTTATATTTTACCTGACGAGGGCAGAGCATTCCACTCCTTTGCAGTTCTTATAATACATGAAGAAGCATCCGCTTCAATCCACGATTTAAAAGTTAAAATTATCGCATTACATAAATGTCCAAATCAGATATGTAATGCGATAATTTTAACTTTTCAAACCAATCTAAAAATAACAAATTATAAAAATAAAACATGGGAAATTGATTCAGTAAAGTGGTGGAGCATTATTGAAACTTCCGAGGGAGTTCCGGAGAGAACACGAAATGGCAAGTTTTCCCGCGTTTGTAACTTTTGCCCACACTCGTGCGCGTTAACGAACACCTAATGGTTAATATTCTACCAATATTACACATTAACATAAACACAAGTTTGAGAAAAAAGAACAAAGCAAAACAACCGTCTCAACTTCGTTCCCCGCCGATAGTCCCACCTGAATGTTGAACTGCCGTGATCTTGACATTGGAGCTTGTACATTGACACACTTGGTTATTTGCGTTGCCGCATACGTCGTCGTACGAAACACCTGTCTCTACTTTCCTTTTGTTGCACCAAAGCGGTTTGTTTGTAAACATTATCCGAATTTATTTTCCTAACCTATAAAATGTGCTTGGTTGATTCAAATCAAAATTGCAGAAATAGGGTTAAAAGTACTCTTATGTGCTATTCCAAGACATAAAATACCAATATACCAACATTTGATCAAAATTCCTTCAGCCAACATAAAGTTTTTTCAAGATTGCTCAGCTTCTACTCATCAAATTGAGATACCAAGTACCCCAGTTTTTAAGTCAAACCGTAAGCTATCCAACAGTGAAAACCATCCATCGGTCCTTAGTAGTTATTACGTGATGAGCGAACAAACATACAGACAAACAAACAAACCGACGATTTAAAAAAAAAAAAAACTTGTTCTTTTAAGTACCCTAGACCATTTTTTTTAAATTATCTTTGTACATTCTTTTTACTTATTGCTTTATTATAAGTGCCTATAGATATATATAGTTACCATACTAAATACGTGAAACTTAGTATACTACAGTTTAGTAGGGTATTTTTGTTCTGTGGGTATTTTATTAACTTAAAGGTAGTTTAAAGTTAAATTTATGTTTAGGTTAATGTATACGTACCTACTAGAATCGTGTCTTCAACCTCTCCACAAACTGGTACTCATTACATAAGTATGTGTTTTACAGGCTTGAAGATAATCACGATTTATATTTAAAAAAATAGAAGGGTATCTTTGTTCTGTGGGTATTTTATTAACTTAAAGGTAGTATAAAGTTAAATTTATGTTTAGGTTAATGTATACGTACCTACTAGAATCGTGTCTTCAACCTCTCCACAAACTGGTACTCATTACATAAGTATGTGTTTTACAGGCTTGAAAATAATCACGATTTATATTTTAAAAAATAGAAGGGTATCTTTGTTCTGTGGGTACTTTATTAACTTAAAGGTAGTATAAAGTTAAATTTATGTTAATGTATACGTACCTACTAGAATCGAGCCTTCATCCTCTCCACAAACTGGTACTCATAAAATAAGTATGTGTTTTATACTTTCATTTCAATAGATTCTTAAATAACTTATCTCTAACGCTAGAAAAAAGGTGGTAAGTCAAATAATGAACCTATTCAACAGATTCAAATCAGAAACGTTACTTAGTTTTACCTTATTCGTCATTGTTTTCATTGATTACCATTAATGTTCTCTATTGTATTTAATAATGACTCGCAAGGTCTCAAGCAAGGGTTTGTTTTATTTCCTGTAGTTTCTTTTCATACAAGGACATTTTCGTAGCCACAGCCTCTTGTAGTTTGAAATAAATTCTTAGAAATCTTAGAATAGGAAGTTCAAGGATACCTAATGCCACAATAGACAAGCTACCTACACACACTTACAGTTTGTATTCAAGTGAAGTCTGTTAAAGAATAGTAATTAATATCCCTTTATGTAGTCATTGAGGAAGATTTCATAAAAACTTCCACTGGGGCTGAATGCTACAAGATTTATTACAATAGCGTTGAAAATCATAGTCATCAACTTATAGAATACCTATCATCATTTTTTTTTTTTTATCTAGGATAATCTAAACCTGGGCGACTTAAAAGTGATATTTCTTCTAGGCAAGCATGTACAAGCTCAAAATCAGGTAATAGGGTCCAACATAAATCCTAAGCCAACAGCATTAAAAAGGTGATAATTTTAGGCCCTTCGCATTTCTTCAACTGTTAAAAAAGCTCGATGATTGACCACAAGTTTGTATCGAAGATATTCTGGAGCCTATATGCCCTGGTTGGCGACCAGTAATATGTGCGCTTGGTAATCAACTACACGGTCCCGCACCAATGACTTTTATGGCGGTTCTTATATCTTAAAAAACCGTTTTCGCTTACTGTCCGTCAGGTTTTGACATAAACGCCATACAAAAAATGTCAAACGTAATGAGACGTTAGAAAAACGACTCGTTTAATTTTTATAGGAATGGGGGGATAACGCTATAGCGGATATGCTCTCGCTCTTTGCTATGGAGCCCACGTTTCGCCTTCGGTTCCTGTTACTTACAACCGATAGCTGTTGTTATGAAGAGAGTCTATAGCGCCCTTGTTCATATTTAAAGAAAAAAAACTTCTACCCCTAAATATTATCCCTATTTCTTTTTGCATAAAGTTGTTAACTACGCTTATACCAAGATCCTACCAAGGTCGCCGCCAGTCTCGTTCAGCGCTAGACTTACGTGCCGCTAGCTATACATCTTCGTTTATCGAAATTTTTCAATTACTTCAATGTTATAAGCACCTTAACCTGCGGTTTTTTTGCGCTGAACCTATGTCAAATTGAAAATGCTCTTATTTAAAAACAAAAAGCTTACGTTTAAATAAATGAAAATAAGATTATATTATATTCAAAAGATTTCACCACAATTTAGGGGGTGGAAAGTGCTATCCCCTAAAACACCAATTCTTTCAAAAGCTATAATCACGACCAGCAACTCTATCGCTCGTATAGAAGATCGGGGGGAGGGAAGGAGTTAGCAATACATTTACTAAAATACCTACTTTACGAAGATCTCGTCAAGCGTCTTAAGTTACTTCAGAGGCCCTTGGGCATCCTGTATAAAAACCCTAAATTAACAGTTCAGAATACAAATACTTCTCAGTCCTTTGTAATACTGTAGAATGAGCATTCATGGTCAAGCACGCGCCCGATGCTCACGCACCAGTAACGACGTGACACATCAATTAACTGGCGCAAGACCAAGGCATCCAGTTGACACACATGCCACATGCGTATTTGGTGTGATCATGTTGGTTGTGCAATCGCAAAGTTTTTTTTAAAGTTAATCGTTACTAGTTTTTGCCCGGTGTGGCGAACCAGCTTTATGGCTCGCCATATGGCGGGGTCGTCGTATCGATTGATATGACTTCGTTAATTGTACTCGTACGACTATGTCATTATCTCGCCTAATTAGCCTAGTGGTTGTTATTAAAATTTTAAAATAGTACTTTCGTTTTTAGATCGCGTTATAATTACGGCTGTAGTGAAATTCGCAACTTTCTCTTACGTGATTTATTAGAAGACAACTTCTGAGATTTGTATTTCGACAAATACATCGTCACATCTCTGTCATCCACTTTGCAAATCGTATAACGTATTATTATGAGCTCATTTAAATGTAATATCTACTAAATTTCTACAAACATAGAACTTATGCATTCGTATCTGTATAGCGGACTATTTTTTTAAATGCCTTTAGGTATTTACTTTGGCACGTCAACAAATTGTTCGTTGTCAACAATTCGACCACAAATCGATAAGAACAGTTGCATTGCAAAGCAGATGATTCATAAAAAATACTAGTATAAAGCCGAGTACAATAATAATCTTCAAGTTAAGACCATTCCATAATGGATTCAAGGTGTTGAGTTAACATCCACGACAAAATTACATTGGGGCCATTCAAAAGTTGGACATTTTTACTCCTTTTGCTGTAACTTTAAGTAACTTCTCCCTTATCATTAATGAAACCAGTTTCAAGTCAGTTTCAGTTTTATGTTATTGCTTTCAAACGAAACCAATAACATAAAAAACGAAATTACATAATTTACACGTGAATATTTTAATTTTCAAGTGTGACGGGACACCATGACACCTTTCCACCATGAGGCCTTTCTGAGTTGATGACTTCACATCCCAAATCAAGACCAACTATAAATATTTTGTATTGCCGTTTTTGATATCTATATATACACCTATATATATATATATATATATATATATATATATATATATATATACATATATGTATATATATATATATACATAGATAGGTGTATATATAGATAGATAGATAAACGCTTTATTGCACACCAAATAAATCAATACACAAGAATAGACATTTAACTTCAATAGAGTACAATGGGCGGTATATATGTTGTTACTGGAATGCTCGTCTCATTTTAAATACTTTAATTACATTATTAACTTATTGCCAATTGACCTAAGGACGCGCGGCGAGATCCACTGCCAAATAAAGCCTGGAAGCAAAGTCTAGCATACCCACGGTTTTAAAATGATGCCAATGAATATACGAATATCACGTTCAAGAGCAAACCAGAATTGATGAAGCCGTGTCAGCGAGACGTTGCGGACAAGTATATCAGACAACGCAGCCAGGCACGCAACGTTTTTATCGCGACGATGACGCAAAACTCACCCTCTGCTCTATAGAAAATCGACCTTACCTATCACTAATTGCTACTAGTGAAGCTAGAATCGGGTTCAACTTGTTTATAAACGGTGTTTTTTTTTAAATTATTTTATTGATTCGAACAAAGGACACCTAAAGCATTAGGAGGCCTACGTCCAGCAGCGGACAAATATAGGCTGATGATAAATAAATAAATAAAATAAATATATTCGGGTCAATTCCACACCAATTACCTAGCCCCAAATTAGGATACCCCTATGATATGGGCACTAGATAACGGATAAACATACATAAATACGAATATCACATCCATGACTCGGAAACAAACATTTCTGCTCATCACACAAATAATTGCACCTTGCAGGATTCGAACCCGCGACCGTTTGGTTTCGTTCCTAGGGTCACTAGCCACTAGACCAACCGGCCGTCATTATGACACCTAAAGCTGCAGATCAACGACGCGAGCCGAGCCGAGCCGTCCTGGAAGGGTACGGTAGGCTCGTCTTAATCTGGACGCGAGCCTACTACACTGGCCTTCGAAACGTTGTACCACACTTTTAATGTCTTATCTGTTCGCTAAAACTACTGGAACGATTGCGATGCGATTTTCACTGTTGTATAGCTTAGGGTTTGACTTAAAAACCGACGTACTTGGTATCTCAATCCGATGAGTAAGGAGCCAAGCAATTTAATAAAATCTATTAATTTTAAAAGTGTACTAAGTTTCGAAGGCCAGTATAAATAACACGGCGCGTGACAATAGGCTCAATAACTGGCTCGGCTCGCGTCGTTTATCTGGACCTTATTAACTAATAACACATGGTGTGCTCGTTTTTAAAAGCTTTTATTTAACTTCCCTTGTATGTGTATCTATGTATTTTGACTGTCCTGTGCCCTTAAAGCGACAAATCATAATAAAACTACAAATGTCAGTCAAATATGCCAAACCTGCGTTTCATATAACAAACAATCACGACAGGACTGATGATTGTCAGTCATATTGCATTTCACAATGTCAGTGGGTAAAGCTTCGGCTGTCACAATTGTCACAATTCTACAAATCGTGGTAATTTTTAAGCAACCGCCGTTTCATAAAATATTTTTCTATTGACATTTGTTAGACAATTGTCGGTTGACTGCCGGTCACTACTATTGTTGTATGAAACACATTTAGTAATATTTTGACAATTCATGTCGGGTTTTTTGAAACGCATTTCGGTAGTTTGACTGACATTTGTCGATTGACACTTGTCAGTCTACTATAGTTTTATAAAATAGGGCCCTGCAAGATTCCAGGGCCCTATTTTGCACTTTCCGATTAGCTTAGCTATCCGGCTGAAACTTTCTGGGTCGCTCACAAACCGAAGACAAAGTAATAAAAAATAATTTAAAAAAAAACTTATACCGAAAAAAGAGAAAATGCAACAACAAAAAGTGACATTCATTAAAAAAAAACTCGTAAAAGCTTCTTTTTTTTTTTCATTCGAAATTTAAAAGAACAGGACATGTTCGAGTTGAAATCGCGTGGAGAGGGTTCCATACAATGAATATATTATCTCACAATCTTCAGTTTTACCACGTTATTTTAAAGACCATACACTATATAGGTTTTCCTGTAATCTGTAAAGAACTTTTTTTTCAATAATTTTTTCGGTGACAATAGGGGTCAATTTTCATATATTTTCTTAAATTACTTTAAAACTATATATTACAAAAAATAAGTATGATACCCGCACAACAAGCCCTTTCATTTGATATGTCAAACGGTGCAGTTTGCAAAATTTTGTTTTTAAATTTTCTTATTTGGCCCCAAAAAGTGATCCCCATACTCAAACTTCTTTTATTTGGGTCACTGAAATTCATAAGTGTATCAAATTTCAACTTAATCGGTCCAGTACATTCGGAACCAATTGGCTTTGACAGACAGACAGACGAGTTATAGGATACCTATAATACTGATAAAAGTTAAAATTGATAATTGGCTGTTATTGATTAATATCAGTCGTTATGCCATGTCATTGACCCATGGGCGGCCTGACAAACTCTGACACCAGAGACCAGCACTACAGACCTCATACGACAAACAAACAAAAAGGTTAAAATTCAAAATGTCATCGCAAAACTTCTATATACTTACACAATACTGAAGTTGTTGTTATTTAGTACAGTATGCTAAACAACACCAGCACGGTTGGTTGACTAGCCCAATTTTTTTTACAAATTAGACGTTTTTAATTAAAATGCAATTTATTGGCAGTGAACACGAACCTGGCACTCATGAAAAACACTCCCCGTTTAACACGCACTATTCTGCTTTAAGTTTTATGAAACTCCTAAAATTCTTAACATCTTCTATCTATACTTAAAATAAAGCAATAATTACGAAAAAGTCTGTACAAAGATAATAAAAAAAAAAGGTTTAGTGTACTTAAAATAGATAAATTCAAAAGTCATGTCTGTCTCTTTGTATGTTTGTTTGCGCATCACTTAAAAACTACTGGAACAGTGGCGATGCGGTTTTCACTGTTGGATAGTTTTGGGTTTGACTTAAAAACTGGGGTACTTGGTTTCTTAATCCGATTTTTAGTTGCCGAGCAATCGATAAAAAACTTTTTGACGGCTGAACGAATTTTGATCAAATGTTGGTATTTTAGGTGCTGGCACATATTATAGTACTTTTAACCTAGAGAAATGACCACTCGTGCGAAGCCGGGGGTACACTAGTCACATAATAAACTCTAGTCAATAGAATATTTTGAAAGTGATTACATTTGTCGCCGGGAAATAGTCTCTTGGCATGCGACTCCTACCCAGTTTATTGGGAAAGTTCCATCAGCACGAATGTGAAGTATGTGAGGATTTTATATATTTTCCTGGGAAATTCGTCTACTAAAAGATTCCGGCGTTAGCTTGATTATTGTTTGACCTTCATGATAATATATATGATTAATATTTGGATATTCAGGCTTGGGAATTTTGTTATGACTCCGTAGTTCCGTAGTACCAAATTACCATAGTCTTCTCTAATCTATCTATATATACTTATAATAAAGCGATAAGAACGAAAAAGTCTATTCAAAGAAAATAATTTTTAAAAAATGGTCTAGAGTACATAACAAAAGCTACTGAACAGGAAAATATCATTTTTTAAATCGCGTCTGTCTGTTTGTTCGCGCATCACGTAAAAACTACTGAATCGATTGCGATGCGGTTTTCACTGTTAGATAGCTTAATGTTTGACCTCAAAACTGGTGTACTTGTTGTCTCAATCCGATTAGTAGAAGCCGAGCAATCGATGTAATAACTATTTGACGGCTGACAATTTGATATTTTAAAAGCTTTTATTTAACTTGCAATTTATGGTAAACATGATCTGAATCGACATCCAGGATTAGCTCCAGATAAAGGAACTCTTCACCGGTCAACAGCACAGACACGAAATTTTGTCCACGCATTTTATTATGATACGGCTATACCTACCACCGGCGTTTTAGGTTTTATCATGACATGGTTGCTGCACTCAGGGTTGGGTTCGGGCTGGGGAACTCATCAATGGTTAACAGCATAGACACGAATAATTGTATACGAATTTAATTGTTATAGCCTTTTTTAAGTTTCACTATGACACAAAACAAACCTTAAAACCATAAAACCACAACCAACCAACCAACCATATAGTTTAGCATAAAAGCTTTGTTTTTAACGTTTTTAATTAACTTATTGTACTTTATAGGTAGTTTTGGTCCTGAAATAACACATATGTAACTTTTAACCCAGAGAAATAACCACGCAGGCTAAGCCGCGGGCACAGCTAGTATTTAATAAGACAATGATATCCAGTCCATCCAACTAATGTATCATCGGAACGATCTGTTTGTACCTGTTACATTTGAAAATGCAATTTAAATTCATCACATGAATTGCAAATTTTCCAAACTTGAAACAGTCTTGATATCACTCCGTTTGCGATAGCTGCGTGCGTGCGTGAGATTATTGATTGCAACATGAACCGCCTACTTGACATTCGCGTCCATTCCGAATCGTATAAGTAATTCAGACATTAAATCAGAAGTGCACTTGTGTCTGCGAGTATAAGTGATTGTATGTTATAATGTATCTGGAGGTCAAAGATCGGCCATTCGCGCTGCTGCCGAGCCAATTAGACTCAACTGGGGTCGTGCCACTTGCAACCTGTATTTGACAGGGTCCGTGTTTGCTCCCACGTAATTTTACAATCAATTGGGTTCTGTTATGAAATAATAGTCATTGATAGTGGGAAAGTACTTATTATAGAAAAAATTGTGTTGTATGTTTAGTTTTAACACGACTGCCCAATGAGAGAGTAATGCTGGAGAGTAATGTTTTCAGGGCTCATGTATGTTAGTATGTATGTAAGTGAGTTTCTTTATTCCACCATAACTTTTAACTTTTAAATGCCTGAACAGATTTGGATGTATGTATGGGGTATCGTTAGAATCTTTAAATCATCCCGAGTAACATAGGCATTTTTTTAATTCTTTTGCCGTTTATATGCCTCCAAATTCAAATGCGTAAAAAAGCAGTTATACAATATGGGTATCAAATTGAAAGCCTTGATGAGCAAATTCCAACAATATATCATTTATTGGCATAAGTTATTTTTTGGCTGGGCAGGCGTTATTATTATTATTTTATTTATGGTTTGTTACCTACGTATTATTTATTCTGCGGTTTTGCTACAACTCTGGAAGTGACATATGTCTTTTGTCAAATAGCATTAGAATATGGGATAGCATATTATCTGTAAGCCTCTGACATTTATGGGGTGGGTAAAAATATTTATAGACGTGACGTAATTACGAAGGGACAAAAGTAAGAAAAAGAAAAAAAAGCCTTTCTTGCTAACCGTGGCTAGTTGCTAATTTATTATTAACCTGTCGGCTATCGGTATCCCGTACGGGATATTAGAGGTTATTTTTACAAATTTTGCAAAAAAAAATAATTTTTTTTCTATCTTTTGATTCATCTACCTTCCTCAAATACAGATTTTGTGTATGGAAAATCTTTTATTCATTCTTTATTTAAAAAATAACCCAAGAACTCCAAAAACGCACTCGTCCACAGTTTAAATAGAAAACCGTATCGCAAAGGTTCGTCAATAGATTTTAGTCAAGTATCGTCGGCTTATTTCGGCTGAGAATTAATTTAAGGCGGGCTCAGCTCCTGAAATCAGCAAAAAAACTAATAGCAAAACGTCGAGAACGACGTAATGAAACCACTTTATGCGAACCAAAAAATACTGTGGATAGAAAAGTATACTACCTAAAAAAAAAACGAATAACTTTCAGGATTGGCATCCTTGAAAAAAAAAACACGGACATGAAAATAACTTGTTGCATCGCAAATAATCATATAGCTACCCTATTAAACTAAAGAAATAACCGAACGCTTATTTTAATTTAGTTTTATATATTGAGATATCGATAGAAAAGCACAAATTGTATCTAAAATCGACTCCCGAGCTGCATTACCTCTCCCGCTCACACTGCTTCTGGACGAGCAGGACAAACATTTGAGAGCGTACTCTCCGCCATAAGGCTCTATGGGAGCCAACATTTTTGTCCTGCTCTTCAAGGTGCAGGATAAGTAGGACAGGCGATGCATCTCAGGAGCCGATTTTAGTTAATATTTTCAATGTAATTTTACTTTTTTAATAATCTTACGATTTAAAAAAATTGAATTCTTTTTTGTAAAATTTTCTTCGGCAGAATAGTGAATGAAGTTGATTCATTCCATCGACGGGAACGTCAAAACGAGTGTTTTTTTTAGGATATTTTACGTTTTTATCTATAGAGCCAAATTTGTTACATCGTGTTTCGGTGACCACATTCGGATAAAGTATTTTGTGATCATTTATTACACATAAAAAAATAAAGTCAATTAACCGTTTTCAAAGGTCTAGTTTCAAATATTCGTGAGGACGAATCGTCAAATTTGGAGCCCATTTCGGCTTAAAATGAAATATTGACTTCACATCTTACAGCCTTGTTTGTGCTAGGTGATCTCAGGAGCATTTTAATTTATATGTTGGCGCTATTTTAAATCTACCAACAAGACATGCATAATGTTGACTGGAACTGTTTACATTTAGGCGGTAATTAAAGTTTTTATATCACTGCCAGTTTTATTGCCGAGCGGTTGAAAGAAAGTTAGATTCGAAGAAGAGAATTTTAAACCTATTGAGGCCATAGCATCACATAAGTGTCTTAAAAGATTACGAAGTCTTATTAGACTGAATTTATTTATTAGAGAGAAACGTTGTCTGTTTGTTTGGGGAGTTTTCACGCGATAACGGCTTGACGTATTTTGATGAAATTTGGAGTGGAGATAGCATATACACTGGAATAAAACATTGGATAAACAATTTTCCGGGATAAAATGTTATCCCGGAAAATTGGTAATTTCCACGGAAAAACTGGAAAATGTTCATTACTCGCTGTAAGGAACGGTTGCCATGGAAACGAAATAATAACAAGTCTGTCATAAAATTTAAGAGCGTTGGTGCTCTACTTTTGTATTGGTTTTGAATATCCTAGAACACAGGATGCTATTTTTCGCGATAAACTGTAGTCCGCGCAGACGTAGTTGCGGGCTAAATCTCAAACTAATATTGTCAGATTTTATTTTACATGGTTTAGGAAAACATTCGTAAACAATGATAATATATTTCATTAAATTACTAGCTGGGCCCGCGGCTTTGCCCGCGTGGTCATTTATCTTAATTAAAAGTTATGTATCTGTTATTCCAGGACCAACAGTGCCTATAAAGCCGTCAGATAGTTTTTAGTCGAATGCTCGGCTTCTAATCATCGGGTTAAGATACCAAGTATTCCAGTTTTAAGTCAAACCCTAAGCTATCCAACAGTGTAAACCGTATCGCAATCGGTCCAGTAGTTTTTACGTGATGCGCGAACAAACAGTACAGACAGATAGACACGTTTTTTTTTTTTTTTTTAATCTTCTTGTTCAGTAGCTTGTTTTAAGTACCCTAGACCATATTGTTTTGAATTATCTTGTTTGTAGAGACTTTTTCGTACATATTGTTTCATTATAAGTATAGATTTTGAAGCTCTTGAACATCTTTTATTCACACATATTCTTTGTCCACAGGTGCTGGTGAATCGGGGAAGAGTACTATAGTCAAACAAATGAAGTAAGTATCAGAATTAGTTGCCTGAAAAAAACCACTATCTTCGAAATACTTGTATATCAAAGGATGGTAAAGAAAACCTGAAAAGTATTTTCCGTTTGATTGATGTTCCAAGATAATGCGGGTAATAGGCAATCGTATAACACAAGTAACATAATCAATAATATTATCGTATCTACATGGAGCAATTGTTCGCTATCTCCCTATCTGTTTATCGAGGAGTTGTCAACAAGCGTTTTACATTTCGGCGATAAAGTAGGAATAAGCGAAGGTACGACTGGCTGTACCCGCGGCTTCGCATGCGTGGTCATTTCTCTAGGTAGGTTAAATTTAGAAAAAGCCGCGGTGAATTTAATCTATACCCAGATGTTTCTACAAAAAAAAAACTTATTTTAACAAGTCGAAGGAAACTTTCTCGAAATTCATAATTTGATTAAGGAAGATTTAGTGAAACAAAATACGAACATGCGCGAGAGCATTTGTACAGAACAACGACTTGCAGTATGCTAAGAACCATCTCCTTTACCTCAGCTTTCAAACATAAAAAACCGCAGCTAAATCGGTCCATTTATTCGAAAGCTACGATTCGCACCACACGTTTCGGCGTGATGCCTGGACAGACAGACAGACAAAAATGGAAAAAAGTACAGTTTTGGCTTCAGTAAAGAATACAGAACAGCTTCCATAAAAAATGTACTAAATGTCTTCAATGTACAGAAATGGGCCTGTTACAGTTTTATTATAAGTATAGATATTTCCAGTTGATAAAATTATTGTTTACAGTAATCCGTTTTGATTGCTTGCTTATCTTTAAAAAGTTCACTTTAAGTAGCTCGTACGTTCAAAAGTATTGCAGTTATCGATAGTGATGTAAATTAATACACTACTGCCCAAAAAAGGAGTGTAATGTTTTCAGGGTTCATGTATGTATGTGAGTTTCTTTATTCTATCATAACTTTTAAATGCCTGAACTGATTTGGATGCATGGGGTATCGTTAGAATACTTACATCATCCCGAGATTCCCGAGTAACAGAACAAAGTTTTTTTTTAAATAATTCGTTTTGTCAGTATGGCTCCAAAATCAAAAGAGAAAAAACTTATATGGGTATCAAATTGAAGGCCTCGATGAGCACATTCCAACAATATATAAATTATTGGCATAAGTTTTTTTTTGGCAGGGCAGGCGTGTTTTTTATTTTTTTAATTTATTGTCTGTAACTATGTACGTACATAGTAAATTTTCCAATTCGAAATGCGTGAGTTTCGCGGCCCATTGAAAACATCAGTTTTTATATTGTGTTAATTTATTTATCAGTAGCAGTAGTGTGTGCCGTGATCTGTTCATTGTTTCTACCTCGGCTAACAGATCTGACGTCATATATTGGACCCGTGACTTACGATTACGCAGCTATGGTAACACCATGTGACGTTCCTTCCTATAAACGCCACTGACGTAGTGTTACGCAAAATGGTCATCGATCAAGGGCGTGTATCGTTGTATCAGCAGCGGTCGAGATTGTGCTTTTGAATCTTGATTAAGTTTGTTAAGGTAGCTTAGAGAATGAGGGGTTCTAAAGAGAAGACATACTTGTTAGACTATTGCTATTATTTTAAACGTTATATACTTTTTCTCCTCAATTTCTCGGAACTCTTGAGACTCGACTCGAAAATAATGTACACAACGCTTGGTGAAATCTTATCATGTTGTGTACATAGGGCTACATCAACAAATCACGATAACTAATAACTACCTACGGTTTAGGGCACGCAAGACACGGATTTATGACTAATAATACTAACACATACATATAAGGTCTGATCACTATGGTGATTGGTCTGCAGCCTAATTGAAACTCACAATCGTTACAGCTTTCGGAGTGGAGATGGCAGAAAACAATTGATTCAGCGCTGCGGTACACAAAAATTGTACAGCGCATTGGAACGTAGATGATGATTAATGTAATGTAAAGGCAATAATACTAGGGTGGGTCTTCTTATTCTCTTTTTCTTATTACGGACTAGGCAATCGTTTGACCACGATCTCACCTGATGGAAAGCGATGATGTGGGCGATGATAGCACACTTGCCTAGTAGATACCTATTCACTCTTGACTTGAACACACCAGGGTTACATTTTACCGGAAACACTGACGAGGGCAGGGCATTCCACTCCTTTGCAGTTCTTATAATAAAGCATAACGCTTCGTTCTTGTGCGAGGCATTTCAACCATAAAAGGGTGGCGCTTTGCCGATCTTCTAGTCGTACGGTGATGGAAAGTTCTTGTGCACCACTCTCCATAGTGCAATCTGTAGAATACCGACAGGCTTGTGACCTCACGTCGATGCGCCAGACATAGAATTATACTTTTTTACCAGACCAGGTGACGGATACAGCGACTTGTTGTGAAGGGTGACGGTGACTAATAAATAACTAACACAAATGAATAATGCTCACTTGCATAGATGTTGAAGTCACACAGCGTCCCGGATGCGGCTATTCAAGAGATCTATGAATTGCCACACGTCTGACGTCAATTAGTTCGTAGTCAATCCCATCATTTCACTTTAATCCTTCGTGAGTACCCTCACGATCTAAACACTGCGGGAAAGTTTTGATTGCTCGTAGTGAGCGTTTGCTGCAAACATTACTGAGGTTTACTGAACTGAATAAGTTTGGCTGAGTTTGCCTGTTATTCATATTGAAGGTTGATTGTTATTCATATTGAAATCTATCTATACTTATAATAAAGCAATAATAACGAAAAGTCTGTACGAAGAAGATAATTTTAAAAAAATGTCTAGGTTATGTACTTAAAATAAGCTACTGAACAAGGATATAACATTTTTTTTAAATCGTGTCTTTCTGTTTGTTTGTTTGAATGTTTGTTCGCGCATCACGTAAAAACTACTGTACTGATTGCGATGTGGTTTTCACTGTTGGATAGCTTAGGGTTTGACTCAAAAACTGGGGTACTTGGTATCATAATCCGATGGCTAAATGCAGAGTAATCAATTAAAAACTATTTGACACCTGAACTAATTTTGAACAAAACTTACTTATATATTGTACTTTGTAGGTACTTTTGTTCTTGGAATAACACATATGGGCTAAATTAATGAAATGACCACGCGAACAATGCTGCGGGCACAGCTAGTTCCGAAATCATTCTGTGTTTTTGGTGTTTACAATAATTGATTACAATTCAATTTTAACTGATGATAACCCTGATACATTAATCGATTTCTCAGAATTCATGTAAATGTAATTATCTTGCTTAAGGTCGTCTCGTCACTTGGTCGTCGCCATTAGTTATTTCCGTAGGGCGGGCGGGAAACTGCCAGTATCGTCTATTTTAGAATTCTATTGGCATATTTAAACAGTTTCTTCAAGTTCCAAACAGATTGGAATGATCAAAACAGTTGACTATTGGTTCTGTTCCATTTTATTGAAATATGTCACACCTCATAAGCTGTACATTGCATGCATGCCAAGTACTCTAGCTCGCCTCGCTGTCTTTGTTTGACTTCGGAAAATGTTGGAATTAAGAAAGTAAACGTGTAGGTACATAACGCTTAATAATTTCACTAGTACAATGCCTTTCCACTAACCAGAACTTTGTAATAGAGATCAGGGCTATGTAATCATCAATTAAAAGTTAAAAAACACGCCCTGCCAAAAAAGAACAACAGCCAATAAATTATATACTCTTGGAATGTGCTTATGAAGGCTTTCAATTTGATATTGGCCATATTGTAAAATTCTAAGAAAATTTTGTTTTTTTCGCTTTTAAAAATTGAGCCCTACAGCCGAAATATCGTGTTTATTTAAAAAAAAAATAGTTTCTTAATCTGTTCAGGCATCTAAAAGTTATGGTGGAATAAAGTAACTCACATACATACATACATACATACATACATACATACATACATACAAACATACATGAATACTAAAAACATTACACTCCTTTTTTTGGGAAGTCGTGTAAAAATTATTAGGTCTTTTTTCTTTCCTTTTGTGTCCCACTGGGCAAAGATCTCTCCCTCTATTCTTCCATGCGTCAATATCCTGGGCTAGTTCTTGCCAACCAATTCTGTAAACATTTAGGTCACCTTTTTCGAGGCCAACCACGACGTCGCCTACCATCTGCAGGTTGCCATTGAGTGGTGACTTTTGCCCACCTCGCCGGATGAATACGGACCACATGTCCGGGCCAGTCCCGCTTCAATCTAGCACTCTTAAAACCAGCATCAGTGATGTCAGGTTTCGAACGCATTGTACGATAGGAAAATACTGATATAACTATACCTATACGTATAGATGTTTTCAGCAATCAAATAATTTCCTGCTATTAAAATTTTGCAATCGAAATTATGTTTCCTAATACTTCTATGGTTTAAACGTTCATTGACAAAGTCATTGTAGCAAATTGAGAGAACAAGTTAACTAATGAATGGGACAAACATTAGGAATTACTCATCGATCGCTCGTGTGAATCATAGTTCAATTGCATTCAACCTCGAAACTGGTTCAAAACACGTCTAACGTTACTGAAGGTCGTTATCTTTGTCCACTAAACGACTTCTTATGTCTCATTCTCTCATTTGGGTGTTTTAACTAGTTCTGAACTTCTGTGCCTGCACTTAGTTCCTTGTATCGTATGTTTTTTATAAACGTTAGACTAATAGCACAGAATAAATAATAGTACAAGCTAATAGTGGGAACCGAACACAATTTTTGATTCTTTAAATACTCTTATATATCTAAGAAAGTACTCAATAAATAGGTACTGGCATCTGACATTAACTTAATTGGGCTTACGTGTATAGTCATCGTTAGGAAACAGATCGCTATTAGTCACCTAAAATTCGTACTTATATTATTAAAGCGAAAGTAGGTCTCTGTCTGTTTGTTTATTACCATTTCACAATTAAACGGCTGAACCGATCGTGATGAAATTTAGTGTGGAGATAGTAAGATACTTTTTATCGCGATAAACAGTAGTCCGCGCGTACAAAGCCGTGGGCATAATCTAGTATATAATATACCGAGCTACTTCCAGCAAATACGAATACAAATCAATACAACTGATAAGTTTCCCGATAACCGCGTTGAAGTCAATTACCATACAGTACAGTTGGCCCTTTGGCAAGTTAATGTGTCACAAATTTCACAATAACATGACGCACGAGATATTCAACCTTATTAAAAAGTTAATATCAAATGCGCGTATAAAACGGAATGTATGTATAAAAAAAGATTCCAACAAATTTTATCAAACGCAGAGAAGTGTAGCTACTGTCATAAACAGGCCAATCAGAGCTTAGAGTTATAAAATTCAGCCTGCATTAATGTAACTGACAACGACCAGAAAACTGACTCAAACTGTTTGTCCACAGAATTATCCACGAAAGTGGCTTCACAAATGAAGACTTCAAACAGTACAGGCCTGTGGTTTACAGCAACACGATCCAGTCACTCGTGGCCATCTTGCGCGCTATGCCCAACCTTGGCATCACCTATGGCAATAAGGACCGCGAGGTAAGTTATCAGTTATTAATTCCACAAGTTACATTCGTGGCGGTTAGAGGAAAGACTTGAAGGGGGTTTGCTCTGGACAAAGACGATTGGCTCAAAGGAGACGCCATGACAGCCCTAAAACCCTATAATGTATAGTATTAAAAACAAACTCTGTTTTCACTGGTCGGCCGTGCCGAGTCCGTTTGGCATCTTCCTGAAAAGATGTAATTTATGACGAAGTCATTTCACGGGTTATCAGACTTGTCAGTTTCTCAACTTCTGGCCAAAAACCCCCTGCTAAATGGGAAATTCAATCGCCCCAGCAATGGAAAAACGCCCATCCAGCAGTGAATGAGACAAATTAACTATGATGTCGATACGATCTGGCTATCTTCAAATCAATATGTTATATCTTGGAGAACTTCTTCGGCAAGGCTAGATGAAAACTCAAACCGAGGTAAATATGCGCCACGGACTAATAATACCATGGAGTAGGTGCGTAATTGAGGCTTTTCGAAAAAACGTAGTTTCCGTTTCATGAAAAAAAAACAGTCAGATTGAAACCAAACTTTGTGGATAAGTGATTGTAAGTTCTGTGAAGTAAGATCAAAATGAAGTAACCATCCAAATGTTTCGTGAGTGAGTATCTACATAAAGCATCATGTTTTTTGTTGATAAAAAATTGCACTTCTTTTTGACACATTTTTATGATTACATAATTTGAAACGGAACTTTGACTACATATTTTTGCAATATATAGAGTTTACATAACATCTGAACATGTCGAACGTTTACATTTTATCGCTTATGGCTGCACATCATAGATACGGTTCAAACGCACATGGAACTAAGTGTTCGACCCTTGCCGGTCACTCCCATTATAGAGCAATTTGGAGGCGTCATTCGAACGCCCGTGCCACTTATTGTATCGTAAAGAGCGAGGCTTGGCACACAACCTATTCATTCCAATGCTGAGTGCTTTCCATAGCATAAGTTTAGTTTGATTGTGCATCTTAAACGTAATGAAGACGTGTTGGAATGGAAATGTATGGTCTTTTCGACGATCTATCATCAACATCATCATCAGCGGTAAAAGTGTTGGAATGGAAATGTATGGCCTTCTCGACGATCTATCACCGTCATCATCATCAGAGGTAAAAGTGTTGGATTGGAAATTTGTGGTCTTATGGAAATTTAGAGGAAATATTCCTTGAATAGCCTAGGCGTGTACAAAAAAGGTAATTTTTGGAATTCCACCCCTAAGGGGGTAAACTTTTTTTTATTATTACTGTCTAAGCAATCGTTTGATCACGATCTCACGTGATGGAAAGCGTTGATGTGGTCGAAGGTGTAGCACGCTTGCCTAGTAGATACCTATTCACTCTTGACTTGAACACACCTGGGTTATAATTTACAGGATACACTGACGAGGGCAGGGCATTCCACTCCTTTGCAGGTCTTATAATAAATGAAGAAGTGTAACGCTTCGTTCTTGTGCGAGGTATTTCAACCATAAAAGGATGGCGCTTTGCCGATCGTCTAAATGGTACGGTAATGGAAAGATGATGTGTGAATAAGATTGTGCAGTTCTTGTGCACACTCCATAGTGCAATCTGTAGAATACCGACAGGCTTGCGACCTCACGGGGTAGACAAAGTTTGCACGCGGTTTAAGCTGCGAGGCGCAGTTTTTACTGAATAAACCTACCCAGGCCTGTACCTTTTGCCACCTTCATTTCTTACTGAGGCACAATTCAGCCCTGTACTCAGTATGAAATGGTAGGCCATCATTATTCATTATTGTCAGCTTGTAGCTCACAGTGGTGTAAGCGTCCTCCCTCCTGAGTTATTCTGATAATTTGTGCTTCGTGTGTGAAACTAAACCAGAATTTTTGCTACCTCGAAAAAGGATACCAACTGAAAGATACCAAACCAAACGATACCAAACGAAGTTCCATCAAGCGTTGGCAAAGCCTTATGCAAACTGAAATCGATAATAATAAAATTTTAATTCGTTCCAACCTTCTACCATTTAAACGGTGGTGGATGCGTGGTCGAAGGTTCCAACTGACGGGGAGTTTCTGAGAATGCTCGCTTTTGTCTGTATAGTGATCGATATTGGCTATTCCATATTCATGAAGCTGTCTCGGTGCGCTGCGATGTTCGGTGCACGTGCACCGGGCCCCAATTCTACTAAAACAATTGTAATGACAATTGTCAACAATTTTCGCAACAGTTTCGCTAGAATTGGGGGGCCCTGGATTAGTGCATTATGATACCTGTGTTTGTCTCCTACAAAGAATTGTATTGGAAAATGATACAGTAGACATTCAAACTTATTTTTTCTGTGTTATTGAAAAACCGTAGAGTGGTTTAATACTGTGTTTAATTTTGATTCTAAATTTATTATGACTGTGCAATCGAGTTTGATGGTACATAGTCGTGTCGTGTCAATGTAAATCTTATAATTCAAAGTTGTTTTTGTTGTTGCTGTTCTTAATCTGTATGTATCTTATTACTGGAAAGCTTCATACTGTGGTCTCGAAACTACTAATAACATTTCTATAATAATTACCCAAACGCGAAACAAAATTGTTCTTAAAACATATATATATATATCTCTTAAAATAACTTGTTTGTTTGTTTGGGGAGCTTTCACGCTATAACGGCTGGATGGATTTGGAAAGGCGATAGCTTATACCCTGGAATAAAACATAGAATACTCTTTATCCCGGAAAATAGTAAGTTTCCACGGGAAAACTGGAAAATATTGATTACTCGCTGTGAGGAACGGCTGCCATGGAAAAGAAATAATTAAAAATTTATCAAAAAAACATCAAGAGCGTTGGTGCTATCTTTTGCATTGGTTTTTAATATCCTAGAAGAACATAGGATGCTTTTTTCGCGATAAACTGTAGTCCGTGCGGATGAAGTTGCGGGCGAAAGCCCAAAAATACCTATATGTATATTTCTTCAAAATTCGTTCAGCCGTCAAATAGTTTTTTGTATTTTTTTTTGTATAATTATATATGTTATAAAACAGTGTCACTAACTACCAAAACTTATCGCACAATGGGCGGTGTAACGTTACTTGTGTAACACTCAATCTTACCTCGTAAAGGACCCTTCAGTTCTCGCGTTATCTCTAAAAACAACGGCCCGTTGGAACGGCTCGGCGATAACGTATCTCTCTTCCGCTGTACCTGTTGACGGCTTCTTGTCGATTCATTTCGTCGGTTACATAACGCCCATAACCTGTACTAGGTGTGTAGAACGCCGCTGCGCCGCCCGGTAGCTTGCACGTTCTTCCAAAAGAAGTATACATTTTAAACGATTTAAAAAAAAGTAGGTTCTCAAGTTGATGTGCATGTATTTAATATTGTTGAAAATGCGTAATCTTCATATACCAAATTTCGCGTATGTATGTGTGTATGTATGTTCTTACACGTATTTCTCGGAAACTACCAGTCGGATTACAATAATTCCTTATTTTTTTTTAATATTCAGTTTCTTTCTTCTTATGGAATAGTTTAAGTTTTATTAAAATCGGTTCAGTAGCTTAAGATATGGACTGTTAACTGTTTCCAATACGTTATTTTTCTTAACGAACGGAATAAGTTTTTTCATTTTCTTAGGCTCACTTTAACGAAACTAAAAAGTAAGAAATGAAAACTAATTAAAAAAAAAACCTTCAAATCGTATAAAACTTAAAAGGAATAAATAATTTAAAACAAGTAAAGTTATTATATAAATACAAAAAACCCGACTGCGAACTAATTACGAGCTGACCGCCGGCGAAAATAATCACACTAATATTATAAAGGCGAATGTTTGTATGTACGAATATGTTAGTGTGTATGCGTGTGTGTATATGTTTGTTACTTCTTCACGCTTAAACGGATGAACGGATTTGGATGAAATTTGCTACGGAGGTAGCTTTTATACCCTGCGTTAACACAAATGCTACTTATATACCGGAAAAAAATAGGGTTCCTGAGGGACGCGCGCGTGAAACTGCGGGGCGCAACTAGTTTCATATAAATGTAATGTTTCCTTTTTACTAACATATTTTACTTTAATTTAATAGTTGCAATTGCAACATGAGACTATAGTATTTACATTAACTTGAATAATCTAAAATTGAAAATATTGTAAGAGGCTTAAAAGACAATTCTACTGTTTAGGTAGAACAATTATATATTTTTGAATTGGTATTTTAAAGACCTTCATTTTGATACCTCACTCTATAGGTTTTGGTATTTTTTTGTTGTCGGAATTACAGCTATAAACCGCCATATTAGTTTTCTACACACTCCATATATCCTATAGCACTCTCGTGATCAAGACGAATCTAATGGTACTTCATTTATCAAAATCCATCAAGCCGTTTAGGCTGTAGGACACGCCTAAGAAATGTACAAACAAACAAACATACATAGAACCCAAACAAGTAACCCTCCGTGCAGTCGGGTAAAAAATTGGCCAGTGCGAGGTAAGTGTCTCCTTACTTAATTTAGAAGGTATGGGCGTAGCACAGACCTCAAACATTTTAAATTCTTTCATTTAAGTTGTATACAATTTGAATTGTTTTTTTTAATAAGTTTTTTCCCATGATATAAGTTAGCTTATGTCATTCTCAATGCTTCTAGCTAACCGTCTGTCAAACTTTATTAAAACTGGTTCAGTAGTTTAACATCACATCAGCCCGAAGAAGTCCACTGCTGAACATGGGAAGGGGTGGTTTCCCATAATCCTCACGCTGTTCGGGCGGCTGGTGATCGGAGTAGATGTTTATACTTACACAGGAAAACGCAGCTGACCATTTCCTGAATTTCTTACGCTAGTTCTCATTCTTACAGCACCCTTAGTATAAGAAGGGGTGGTTTGTACATGATTAGTGAAAGATTAACAGACAATTAAGCGAATCTATACTTATAAAAAAGCAGTACTAATAAGTCTGTACAAAAAACTTACTGAACAAGAATATATAACATTGTTTTAAGTCATGTCTCTCTGTCTGTTCGCGCATCGCATAATAACTACTAGATCTATGGCGATGCGGCTTTCACTGATAGCTTAGGATTTGACTTAAACACTGGTGTACTTTGTATTTTAATCCGATTAGTAGAAGCAGAGCAATATATAAAAAAACGAAGTCTCTTGGTCTCAGAATAACGCATAATAGGTAACTTTTAGCCCAGGGAAATGACTACGCGCGCAAAGCCGCGCGCACAGCTAGTTACTTATAAATACGGTAAACCGATTGTAGCTCCTAGGATATAAGTGTTACTAGAGAGAGACGGCAATGTGTACCTACGTTCTGTGTTAGAGACCACGAATCGGCAGACGTAGCTTAGGACTCCCGGAGTGAAGATAATTATTAATATGTATAACGAAGAGTTGCTACGACTAATTAACAAAAATGGTTAGCTAACATCAATTTTAACTTATTTGAAAACAAGTATTTATATCAGACGCTCTAAAGAATTTAAAGCCAAATCGGGTTAAACGGCTTTTGGTTGAGAACAAAACTTGGCCAAGACAATATCTTAACTTATAATAAAGCACCAAAAAGTCTGTACAAAGAAGATAATAAAAAAATGGTCTTCTAGTACTTAAAATAAGCTACTGAATATAACTTTTTTTTTAAATCGTCTGTTTGTTCACGCATCACGTAAAATCTACTGGTCCGATTGCGATGCAGTTTTCACTGTTGGATAGCTTAGGGATTGACATTAAAACAAGTCCAGCAATCGATAAAAAACATATGACGTCTGAACGAAGTATGATGATATTGGTACTTTTCGAAAAACACATAGGTACTTGTAATCCAGAGAAATTACCACGAAAGCCGCGGGCACAGCTAGACACAAATAAACACATAGGTTACTTGTAATCCAGAGAAATTACCACGAAAGCCGCGGGCATAACTAGACACAAATAAACACATAGGTTACTTGTAATCCAGAGAAATTACCACGAAAGCCGCGGGCACAGCTAGACACAAATAAACACATAGGTTACTTGTAATCCAGATAAATTACCACGAAAGCCGCGGGCACAGCTAGACACAAATAAACACATAGGTTACTTGTAATCCAGAGAAATTACCACGAAAGCCGCGGGCACAGCTAGACACAAATAAACACATAGGTTACTTGTAATCCAGAGCAATTACCACGAAAGCCGCGGGCACAGCTAGACACAAATAAACACATAGTTTACTTGTAATCCAGAGAAATTACCACGAAAGCCGCGGGCACAGCTAGACACAAATAAAAATAAATACTAAATGTTTTCATAAAATATGTCTTGCTTTAAAATAAGTATATTTTTTTTTTCATTTTTCATAGATGTGAATGAAAAATGCATTATTGCATTATTTATCATAGATGTGTTTCAGCCGGATAGCTAATCAGGAAGTACTCGAAATATGAATTGCAAGATTCCAGGACAGACAGAAATACATAGATACGAGTACATACATACAAGCAATGACGATCTAACCTAATAGTCGATGCCAACATTCAAGTGAAGTTAAATAAAAGCTATGAAATAAACAAACATGAAAATAAATTTCATCGCTTTTCACCTGTGATCGAAGGTAGAGCGTAGAATTATATTCTGTGGGGCCTGTACCTACAAATCACTGATTCGTACAGCAGCGCCAAGCTTGATAAAGCTCTAGCTGTTATCTGGCGCTTATCAGATAACAATACTGAGCTTAGTACCGAGTACCGATGTACTCTTTGGAATCGCGGTCCAAATATGCGTGGAAATATTTTGATACTTTCCGAATCTGCAGCACAGCATGATTGATACATTTCTGACAACTTCAAACAGGAAGAGGTTCTCTATTTGAGTGTATTTTAAAAGCTTTTATATTTAACTTCACTTGTATCTATCTATGTTTGTATCTAGGCAAAGATCATAGAAATCTTTTCTATGATCTTTGATCTAGGTATGTATTTTGTCTGTCCTGGAATCTTGCAATACAAATTTCGTGCACTTCCCGATTAGCTATCTGGCTGAAACTTTCAGGGTAGCTCACAAACCGATGACAAGGCAATAAAAAAAGAAAAAAAACTTTAAAATGTTAAAACTGAAAAACCAAAAAGAAAAAAATACTTTAAAAAAAAGGATAAAAAATATGAAACCGTAAAATATTCTTCTTTTTTTATTTATTTTTTAGATTATACTTATTTTGTTTGATGTTCCCTGGTAGTGATTACGTACTAAATGTTTGATGCTCCCTGGTAGTGATTACGTACTAAATGACGGAATATAAGAAAGACCAGACAAGTGCTTGACGGACACGCATAGACTTGAGTTCTAAAGCCAGGACCCTAAACTACTAAACTGTTAAAACCACATTGCAGTCGCTCCAGTAGTTAACTACGTTATACGCAAAAAAAGCTGTTTTTACGGTTGGATTATCTCTGTTACTATAGAATTTGTGCAGAGTTGACGCAGAAATAAAATGTGTTATTATGGTCGGCTATATCTTTAAATTAGGTAGTAAACAAAATATCCAAAATAGATATCCGTGATAATTTTGATATTTTCCTAAATTGCACAGCACGATTGACATACATAAGTTTTGTCAACTTATAGGAAGAGGTTCTCTATTCGAATGTATTTTTGTTTGTGTGCTCCCTGATAGTGATATCTCAAGAACATCTATTCCGAATGGTTTTTTTTGTTTTTTTTTTTATGTTGATCTCTAATGTGATCCCGTGTACATTTCATGAAAATTGGTACTGAAAGAATTAACTTTATAGGTATCAAATCTCCAAAGTACTACACGTAGTAGTGAGCTAGTGTGCTAAGCTCACTACTAGCGTTTGTGCCTGTTTATTCATTGATATGACGCGGTTCCCCCGTCCACACTGCCAGACCTCCCCTTACTGCATAGTATTTATCTGAGTCATAGCATAGGCCATTGTCGCCGTGCAAATGACGCCGTCAATCTAACCCTACAACGTGTATCTATGCCCCTATCACGGGGGACGTTGAAAGCCGCTGTGTGACAACCCTGCCAGGCATGACATGATAATGAACACTGAAACAATGGCACATACGTCACTAGGCAAACATTTTGTTCTAAAGATACGGTCACATGTAGAAAGAATTCGCTGCGAATAAGAACTCCAGCGAAAACTCGCTCGCTATATGTGAGAAGCTTCGCATCGAAAATTCTTTCGCCTCGAATAAAACCTATTCTGAATAGAACTAATTTGTTATTGAAATCTGCTAGTTCTGACTATTTCATTTAACTGCAGTTCAGTACATTTCGAAATGGAACTTTTTAATTATGTCAACAAATCCTATGATTTTACTAAGGTTTCAATAACCTGTAGCGATCCTACTATTCCTACTGTTGAATACCGAACCGACTGCTACTATCATAGTCTATACTTATAATAAAGCAATAAGTACGAAAAAGTCTGTACAAAGAAGATAATTTAAAAATAAATGGTCTAGGGTACTTATAAGGTACTAAGCTAAATTATATCATTTTTTTAAATCGTGTCTGTCTATTTATCTGCTTTGTCTGTATGTTTGTTCGCGCATGTCGTAAAAACTACTGGACCGATTGCGTGCGCTTTTCCCTGTTGGGTGTAGCTTAGAGTTTGACTTAAAAACTGGGGTTCTTGGTATCTCTATACGATGAGGAGAAGCCGAGCAATCGATAAAAAACTTGTTGACGGGTGAAGGAATTTTGATCAAATGTTGGTGTATTTATTATTTAACGGCCGGTTGGTCTAGTGTCTAGTGACCCTGGGAACGAAATCAAATGGTCGCGGGTTCGAATCCTGCAAGGTGCAATCATTTGTGTGATGAGCAGAAATGTTTGATTCCGAGTCATGGATGTGATATTCGTATTTATGTATGTTTATCTAGTACCCATAGTACAGGGTATCCTAGTTTGGGGCTAGGTAATTGGTGTGGAATTGTCCCGAATATATTTATTATTTATTATTGTTATTTTAAGTCTTGGAATAGTACACAGAGTACTTTTAACCTGGAGAAATGAGCAAGCGTGCGAAGCTGCGGGCACAGCTAGTATAGAATAAAGGAAACAAAACTATCCATATTCCCCGTTTGCACCATTATGCTATTAAAATTAAAATAGAAAACAAAACGTAATTTTCCGTTTCGGTATATTTAAAAGCCGCGTCGAGGAGCCTTCCCTATAATCGGCAAATGGAAGCGAATGTGTTTAAATGAATATGCAATGTGTGTATTTAGCCGGAGGGTTGGATGCCCCCGGCAGTGAAGGGTGGGGTGGGGTGGCGGGATGAATGGTGTCGACGGTGAGGCGGTCACGGGCTCCGCTGGCCGCCCCGGGGCCCGCGCATGCGCCCTTCCGTCTCATCCTAGCCAGCCTTGTACAGCATATTCCAAAACTGCCGTGGTTTTTAACATCCACAGAAAAAGCCTGACAAATAGGTTATATATTTTTTAGTATGACATTTCGTGCCGCATTGCTGAGCTAGGCAGTAAACACGGATTTAATTTAATTATCCCAGTTTTGCGTGTTCCTAATGGTTAGTTTTGTATTTATACAAACTTCTGTAGCACTATTTTCCACGAAATTTTAGGTACCTAATCGTAATTGGTTTTATTTGAATAGTACCGCACGCTACTCTACTTACATACCTAATTCAATAAATGAGGTCAAATTAAACCACTAGATCAATAATATCTCAGTGGTTTACTGATTGGGGATAATGCCAATACTTTTACCTTTATTACTTAAGTACTATGTGAAATAAGTTAAAAAATAAAATCATTTAACAAAACTTCCCTTGCTTCGCCGTAGTCAGGTAAAAAGATAAGCTGCACACCGCAACTTTATCCGCAAGCAAACTTTGCACCTCTACTCACCTCACCTCTAGGGAAGAAATTTCAAAAATAAAACTTGCCCCTCTACTCATCTCACCTCTAGGGAAAGAAATTTCAAAAATAAAACTTGCCCCTCTACTCAAAGAATATTTCCTACTAATTTCAAATCTCTAGGTCCACCGGTTTAGCCTATGTGTCAGATAGTCAGTATATCATGGTACTGTTTCGTAGATGACACTCCCAACCCAACTAGATGTTACAGACAATCTATACTTATAATAAAGCAGTAAGGAAAGCTACATACTGAAATATAATTATATCATTTTTTTAATGGTGTATCTGTATGTTTATCTACGCATCACGTAAAAATTAATGGACCGATTGCGATGCGGTTTTCACTGTTGTATAGCTTAGGGTATAAATCAAAAACTGCTGTACTTGGTATCTCAATCCGATGAGAAGAAGTCGAGCAATCGATAAAAAACACTTCGACGTCTGAACGAAGTTTGATGATATTGGTACTTTTGGATCTGCAGTGCTATTACGCAGTGTTGATTATATCGATTTCAAGCCGTCAAATTCATTAATGCCTTGCGATAGAGTCGAAATTGCTATGAAAAAAGTGACAATCTGATTAAAGCCAAGTTCTGTGGTCGGGCCCCTGGAATATCACATAGAATCCTTATGTCCCCGAAAAATGACCACGCAGAAAAAGCTAGAATAAAATTGAATGCCTACGAGGCACATACAGGTTATAAAAAATAAAAATTAAAAAAAACGCGTTTTTTTAATGAATTACACTGTTTTATTTAACCTTTTTTTTGTTGCTTCGTTACTTTTTACGTTTTTAAGTTTTTTTTCATTTATTATTTTTTTTGTCTTTCCACATTCAATCTTTTTTCCTTTATTTTTTATTGCTTTGTCATTGGTTTGTGAGCTACCCTGAAAGTTTCAGCCGGATAGCTAATCGGGAAGTGCTCGAATTAAGTTTGAATTGCAAAATTCCAGCCCTGCGAGCATGGATCTTATCGATCGGTAAAGATCGATAAATTCATCGATTTTATCGAAATTCGGTAGCATGGATCTTCTAGCTTCAGTAAAATTTTATCGATTCGGTAACATTCGTCAAATTTGACATTGAAATTCGGTAAGTTTATCGTTCGATAAGATCCATGCTTGCAGGGCTGGACAGACAGAAATACATATATACATAGACATACATACAAGTGAAGTTAAGTAAAAACTTTTAAAAAGGTTATATTTGGCAAGAAAGTATAAAATAATAAATATACGGTAATAATTATAAATCATGATGATGATATATAGATATATTACAGTTATAAGTATGACCATTAGTTTTACATTTGAAGCCTTATGGTCAGCGGTTTTATATAAACCACTGACTCTCCACACATTTACAAAATAGCGATACGTATCTAAATTGGAAACTCATACGGTTGTTCCAGCGCTTCATCCGATTAATATTGCTAATTGGTTTAGCGAATCCTCTAAACCAGGGGGTCAGTAAACTCGGCATGAACCGATATGGCGTATATACACGATCATGTAATTGACGTGTCTGATGCTGTGCTGCGTGACAAGATCCGGGAGCATGGTAGAGAAATATCCTATTAAGATACTTTATCTTTTACTAGCTACGCCCCGCGGTTCTAAAAGCGTGGACAATGGTGATGTTTGATGATATCTAAAGTATGCTAGATTTTGCCCGCGACTTGTCCGCGCGGCTACAGCTTATCGCGTTGACACCTGTCACTTTGATACCTGTAACTTTGGCACACCTGTCACTTTGACACATGTCACTTTGGCACATGTCACTTTGACAAATATCACTTTGACACCTGTCACTCTATGTTCTTTACTGTACATGGTTACAAACACTATCATTTTCGCATATATAATATAAGTAGGAATTTGAGTACATAATTTAAGTATTGTTTCAGAAATACACAAATTTGAAATTGTTTTGTACAGTTTTATTTCCAGAGAAAAGAGAAAATAATTTTAAATATTGATCTGCCTCTATCTACATACTAGGTTGTTCATCGAACGAACATGATATGGGAACGTTCGCACTCGTAACGTAACTTTCACTCGGTGCTTTTTCTTGTCGTCTTCAATGTTATGTCAGTTATAGGCGTTATAGCAAACGTTTTTGCTACACTGCTAGTATTCACAGGATTTGAGTCGTGGCTAAGTCACACGCTGCTTGAACATGCAGACTCAGACAGATTATTCGCTACAATCTCGTGATGAATTCGAAAGTGAGTTTGCTGGGTAGTTTTCTAATCACGATGCATCTACCTCATTGATTTGAAAGACTACGTTTACCAAGAAAGTGCAAGATGAAAATGAAAATGGGACAAAGCCGCTACATTTTGGCTAGTAAATTACCAAATTGTGTCAAAATCATCATGACGTACCAAAATAGAACATGACAAAATATGTTTGGAATCCACTGCTTCAGTGGATTATCAAAGATTTTTCTTAGTTTTAAACAAAAAGACGAGGGTATGTGTATACCCTTGTCGTGTGTATGATCGTAGTTGCGAAACGGAGGAACCGGTTTCAATAAGGTTTTGTATATGAAAACTGGATTTGGCGATATGGTTCTAGCTTTGTTTGGAAGAAATCGGTGCAGCCGTTCCCGAGACATTCAGCTGTGATTACTCTTTGTGAAAGGATGTCGCCACTATTGTAGTTACCTAGGCACTATGAGTTTGTGCTTAGATGTTCAGCTCCGATGGCATTCTTCAATACCACGTATATGAGAGTTTGATGATGATTAGAATATGGAAACTGAATCTAGGGCATCTGTACCATCAATAAACATTGAAATTGAGTTTTGAACATTACAAGATTGTTATAAACAATGTTTGGTTGGGTTTTTTATTTTTAAGGTTCCTTACGTCAAAAGGAACTCTTATAGGATCACTTCGTTGTGTGTCAAGACCCATATTCTCAGGAACGTGTGGATATCAAGTTGAAATTAATATCAAATACTCAGGTCTGCAATCTCTTGGAGCTGTGAAAAAAACAAACATCTAATGGCCCGTTCCTATATCTTAAAACGAACCGTTTTCGGTTACTATCCGTAAGCGTATGACATAAACGCTATACAAAGACGTCAAAATGTAACGAGACGTTGGAAAAACGAATCATTTTTATAGGAATGGGTCAATACAATCAAAAGATACGGCCGTTTATGGCGTATATTTTGACACTCGCGAGGGAATCAAAACCTATAGAGTACTTCCAGTTGAGCTAGAATCATGATATTTGGCAAGAAGCAATGTGTTATAACACAAGTAAAGGGAAAAATTTGTAGTTATACATTTAAAAAAAAACTGCTTTTGGTAAAATGACTACCGACCTATGTCGATGTATGTGGGCAACAGTTTTCTAACGTCAAAGTTAAGTTTGTACGGAACCTTCGGTGCGTGAATCCGACTCGCACTTGGCCGTTTTTTAAACATAAATTAAGTTTTTCCTTGAAGAGGTTTGTAAACAAGCTGGCCTCTCCACAGAGCGACGGCAAGATGGTGTTCGACGTGATCCAGCGGATGGAAGACACGGAGCCCTTCAGCGAGGAACTGCTGGCGGCGATGAAGAGGCTGTGGGCCGACGGCGGCGTGCAGGAGTGCTTCGGTCGCTCCAACGAGTACCAGCTCAACGATTCAGCCAAATAGTAAGTACACCTTGTATGCCTCCGACTTCATACATACATGTACTGTATCTATTTTAATCTCTTTAGATCGCTTTTTACAGTTCTTTTTATTTACTTTTTGTTGACGTCTTTTTATTGTAATATTTAGCTAACAATATGACTCCTGGTGGACGCCATCTTTATTTTAAGTTCCTCAATATCAGCTCGTATCAATCCACTTTAGGACATAGGCCTCTTCTTTATACGCCGTCATAACCTTCTCGAGCCAACCTACACCATGTTCTATCTGCAATACGGACGATATCATCCACCCACCGCACTATTATTATTCTGTGCCATCGCACTGGTAGTCTGGTCTATGTCCTCTAGGCCACCACTCCTTTACCGCTTTTGTCCACCTATTCTCATTTTGCCTTGCCAATTGTCCTGCTCACCTCCACTTGAGTTCTGTTATGGGTTTCCCGACGTCAATCACTCGTATCAGCCGATGGATCTCCACATTTCGAATACTTAAATTATTTTAACTTACATAATTTACGGAATCCTCATTATATCACTTTCAATGTGGTGAGCGATGGTGGTCTAACGGTTCTATAGTGCAAATTAGAATCCAACAATACCGGGTTCAAAACCTAGGCCCCGCACCAATGACTTTTCTAAGTTATGTGCGGTTTTCCATCGCTCCGTGCTTCGGAGGGCACGTTAAGCTGTCTGTCCCGGCTGTTATTGATTAATAGCAGTCGTTAAGCCATGTCAGAGGCCCTCGGGCGGCTTGACAAACTCTGACATCAGAGGCCAGCACTACCTCATACGACAAACAAACAAACAAACTTTCAATGTGAGGCTCAAACACTCGACATGAAATTTTGTTCGCCGAGACAATATGGCATCAACTGCTGCCATATTGGATTTTTACACCATATAACTATAATGTCACTCTTGTATATTGTGAGACATAAGTTCAAAAACGAAAAACCGACTACGGTCGGGATAGTCATAGTAGTATAGTTATCATAGTGTAGGTAAAAAATACTAATGTGACACTCTTGCGATGAAAACTAATCGATTGACACCTCGCTTGTCATATCTGACCAATAGTTGCGACGCTATGGTGGAACATCCACATACCCACATACATAGTGTATCTATGTATAGTGTATCTATACATACATAGACTGTTAAACTCTTTACCCTTTTTTTGCTTCACCGTACTCGGGTAAAAAGCTAGAAAACACTCTTATTCTGTAAGAAAATATTATGTAGGGTATGTAGTGAGAGAAACTGCAGACTTATTTTCTGCAAGTCTTTGTTTTCCCGTTTTTCATCAACAATAGCCTACTTATTATGTAGGTTCCTACTGCTGGATCTATTATGGGAAACGGTCCCGTTGATTTTAGTACAGGAGACCGGCGACCTCGCTTAGGACGGCATTTGTATTGTATCAAAGGTGTGGCTTGCGGTTCATTAGACTTGTGGGTTGGTCCTGCTTGAATGAATCATCCGTGTATAATCATAATTACTTAGAGGTGGACCGGAATTGGCATCTTATTGTGTACCTAATGTACTACTTTCGTACCTCTTGTACTACTTTCGTACCTATTGTACTACTTTCACACCTATTGTACTACTTTCGTACCTATTGTACTACTTTCGTACCTATTGTACTACTTTCGTACCTATTGTACTACTTTCGATGACACCTTGTTATCCATACTAATATATAAAAGTGAAACGTTGTCTGTTTGTTTGTTTATTTATTTATTTGTTTGTTTGGGGAGCTTTCACGCGAAAACGGCTGGACGGATTTTGATGAAACTTGGAATTGAGATAGCTGGAAGAAAATGTTGATTACTCGCTATAAGATTCGGTTGCCATGGAAACGAAATAACAAGTATGTCAAAAAACATCGAGAGTGGTTCTATACGTACTTTTGAATTGGTTTTTAATATCCTAGAAGAACATAGGATGTTTTTTTTTCGCGATAACCTGTACTCCGTTCGGACGAAGTCGCGGGCGGGAACAATAGTATTACATAAGATTAATGCCCAGTTTCTGAGGTACTTTTATCGATGGTTTATCTATCCAATAGCGCTATTGGTTCCATAACTTTACAAACTGCGCTTCCGAACATGCAATACTTCGTTTATACTTCAGATAACTTACCTGGCCAAAACTGCCTGTTTATCTATCCAATAGCGCTATTGGTTCCATAACTTTACAAACTGCGCTTCCAAACATGCAATACTTCGTTTATACTTCAGATAACTTACCTGGCCAAAACTGCCTGTTTATCTATTCGATAAGTATTTGACGTTCCATTTCAGCATCTGTCATTTTTTATTTTAGGTTATAAATACGTTTTTGTTGTAATTATCGGTGAACGTTATTATATTGTTTTGGATTCTCAGTGGATAAATAAATTAAATGAAGCTATAGAGAATGTTATGGATTGGGATTACTTGATATTATTGCAAATATAACTGTAATTAGAAATTTAAGGCATCTAAAAAATCGTTTCGAAATGATCATGGATGAAGAATTTAAAATGAGATACCGTTTTCTCAAGAAAAACAAAAAAAAAAATTTTTTTGTTTACTTTTTCGAATGTACTTTTATACTACCTTTGGAAGCTTGTTAATGGCTTTTCCTAAATTATTTTGATTAAAGACTGTTTTGTAACGAAAGCTGTAAAAAAACACTGATATAATAAAAATAAAATAAACACTGATTAATATCAACTTTAGTAAAGTTATGCTGGATCACTAAAATAAATTCAGATTATAATGGTTTAAACAATAAAAAATATATTGCTAAGGAATTAAGACGAAACTTAGCAAATACTTTTTGAAAAGATCCATCCATCGGTGTAATTATGAACTACTTATTGGTCTGATAGTTATCGAACCTTCTATATCGTTTTCAGAAACGCAGTGACAGACATACGAGGTTTATAACACAGATAAATTGATTCAATAAAGATATCTGTAAGATAAACCTCGTATGTCTGTCACTGCGTTTCTGAAGACGAAATGGAAAGTTCGATAACTTTCAGACCAATAAGTAGTTCAGACCTCAGAAACCGGGCAAAAGATCTAGGTTAGGTATCTATTATTATTTGAACTAACCACGTACATTCGGGGAAAAAAATTAAATAAAACGACATTTGTTTTATATTTTAGTCACCAGTCATGAGAATTCGCACTCATTCATCACGTCATTTATTGATTAAAATTACTATACAATGGTGTACAAATGTAAACTGTTCTTAAAATCTAACTAGTTAGTCTTTGATTCACATCACAACATGTGGCTAACTCTTTGGCAATATCATACCTCAGCAGCTAAGCTAGATACGCTTCCCCAGCAATCGTACAGTACTTCAGTCACAATCCATATCAATAAACTATCTTTTCTTCCATTCATTGGTCATTAACCTATGGTTAGTTGCTTAGTATCAGAGTCTGATTTCCTCTTCCTTTTCCCGTATAATATGGCCATATTCTAACCTAATTTTTTTTCTTATCCTGTTTCCTTTTCACAAGTGTGAACTTCAAAGGTTCGTTGGGCACGTACGTAGGCGTCACGCTGTATGTCAGCTCTGCATATCGCCAGGACACGTCGTATCGTCGGAATATCTGAAATATTTGCACAGCATTAGCTTATCTGCATCGGACACTATCGAGATCACTCGCTGTGTCGATAATTCCGTATAGTATATTTTGTTTTCTCTGTACATACAAATATCATATTTATCTAAGTTGTCGTACGTAGCAGGTACTTACGATCGACAAATTTAATTTACAATCCTTATGTATTTATATAATATTTACACGTTATATGCAATGCTATACATGTAAGTCTTGGGCTTATTTAATCGATAGAGGACTTCAATGCCAACAAAAAATGTTAGAACATCAGTATCCTAAAGTGTCGCGTTTCTGAGATTTTGGAGCTCTAAGAACCACCGCACCGATAAGCGGGATCCCGCGACGGAGGAGCTCACAATAAACTGGTGATATCTACAAAAATGGCACCGACCAGCGAAACTCTGGCCGCACATTGTGCCAGCCGCGCGGACACGTTAGGCAAACTTACGCTGGTCCGAGCCTATTTTTGAAGAAATCTCCATTTTACAGTGAGCACCTCCGTCGCGGGATCCCGCTTAACGGTTCGGAGGTCGTAAGATAGCTTTCATATTTCTGCTATCTTTAGTCAAGTTAGTCGTGTCATATCCAATGTCTCAGAGACGCGACACTTAGGGATACTAGCGTTTTAACATTTTTTGTTTCTATTGAAGTACTCTATCAATTTATTAAGGTTTAGTCAGTGGCCGTATTTTTTCGGTATTTTCACTAGTGGATTCATAGTAAAATGAAAGACCTCTTAAACTCTAAACTATCTACTGCCTATCTATCTAACTATCTATTGTAAATGGACTGAACGAGACATCAATATAATTTTGTTAAGTTTGTCGAACTCAACGCTAAAGTGAGTTGTAAGCTGCATAACAATTTTGTATGACTATCATGCAAGGTGCTTGAGCTAAAATTAAGAGTACCTTTGCTAATAATAGTTGCAGCTCTGCTTCTGCGAATCTCTTCCCGATGCACATCCGTCGGCCGAACCCGAAGGGAAGTGACGCAAACGGATGGATTCCCACTTCCCTTTGCCTGCGGCACACTTCTGCCGCACCGTACTTATCCGCATTTGTTCCTTTGTACGGACATTCGTGCTTTGGTTCCCACGCATTCGCATGTTCCTTATGCAAATATCCATTCGAGTCTTCTGTGTTTTGGTGTTTGCTAAGGTTCTTTGATTGCCATGCATGTTGCTTCTGTGACCATTCGCCTTTTGAAACTTCATTGTCTCTGAGCCAACGCTCAGGGACATACTCTTCGGGAGATGGGAAGTAGCGCTCTTCGTTCGAGAGTATGTAATGTGGAAATACTACATGGGACTGAAATGAAAAGGTTATCAAATTAAAACCAGACTACGACAAAAATATCGCAAGTTACGTGTATAGTACGCGCATCGGCGAGATCACTTGAAATGAAATTATTGTTCTAATAATATCACAGTATAAATAATAGTAGAAATAAAAATAAAAAATAAAATAAAATTGTTGATTATACTGGGTTGCCATATGAGTTAAATATTTTTGGAATGGCCTTTGATAGTTCTCTAATTTTATATCCATCATGATAAAATCCGATGTATTTAAAAATATTTTTTTAAAGGGCCCACTGTCACTCTATTAAATATAAATATATGAGGGACAATTCCACACCAATTACCTAGCCCCAAACTAGGATACCCTGTACTATGGGCACTAGATAACGGATAAACATACATAGATACCAATATTACATCCATGACTCGGAAACAAACATTTCTGCTCATCACACAAATGATTGCACCTTGCAGGATTCGAACCCGCGACCGTTTGATTTCGTACCTAGGGTCTCTAGCCACTAGACCAAGCAGTAATATTGCTTTATTTTTAAACACACTAAGCCTATGCCACCCGGAAAATCGAGACGAATTCAACGATAATCTAAGCTTAAGGTAGCCTAAGAGCTTTGAGGGAACAAACAAACATACATACGCTGTTAAAATCCTATGCCTTATTTAAGTAGTCGGTTAATTAGTAGATATGTTATTTATTTGCAATCAAAGCAGTAGAGATATTAAGGATATAGTGGTGTATCATGTACCCCCTTAGGAACTTGATAGCCAGATATAACGGCGTCCGACTGGATGCACCTTCCGTTTCCCAAAATCACTGGTTTGATTCTGTAACAAAATGATTTACCTATTATATTAAGAGTATAACAATTTTAGGGGAAAACTGGTCGACAGATATAATTTTCTATCACTAATGGCATCGTTTCATAATCGCTTGATTTTTAAAACCTAATAGCCATATATTAAATTTAGAAAAAGGTTGGTGCCGACCACGATAAATTCTCTGTAATCTGCGCTAATGGAAGACTCAAATCATGAAATATATTTTATTTTTATACATATTTAGATACAGATGAATTTTAAATCTTCCCAAAAACCCTTCTCATAAAACATACGAAGGCTTAAAAAAGTAAAAATTGTACATATTGTAGCATTTCGAAAGACAGAAATAGAAACCCGATAGAAAAAGCTTTGAATAAATTATGTCAATTGATTGAATTGAACTAGGCGAATATGTGGGAAACCCCGCGCCGGGTCTTGAGAGAATTTTCTGATTGCGGCTCTATATTCTTCTGCAATATTGTATATATTTAGTAAGAGTTGAACAACCGGTAAAATCAAGTGATTGCAATACCATATGACTAATGGATAATATTCATTATAATATGAATAATATTGATGAATAGTAATTACTAAACGATCTAAACATCGTAAGTTATGTGTCATAATGTTACAAACAGTTGGGTTTGATAGAGGTTATAAAAATATCGACTTATATAAATCAACTAGGACCTAGGACCCAAATTAGCACAACTCTTCTCTATATTCAAACATTAGCACTATATCTTACACAACCAATTGGTTGTGTAAGATATAGTTAAAGGCGCATCAAGAAAAATTGTGGCGTTGCGCTAAAGGTTCAATAGATATTATCTCGAGTATGGCAAGAGCTAGCTAGTGTATTAAAATATGGAAGGTAAGATTAGGATCGGCCAATATTTGTACCTCACCCCCAAGAGTATATGTATAATATTTGCGATGCAAATTTTATGCAAACTGCCACCCTGCTTTAGTGTCAGCGATAACCGAGTTTGTGCTGCGGTATTGTATCACATTTATCGGCTGCGGAATATTGCAGAATATACGGTTCAATACCTACTCTAGACAGTTTCGATTATCGACGTATTGATAGGGGTTGCTAATATGACGGTATTATACAGTTTTTGATGTTTATCTCTCTCTCTCATCTGATTTCGTCAATCCATCGAAAAGACATGATATAATTCTTTTAATGACTGCATAGTTTAGATTTTCTGGGGATACTATCACCAAGCAAAGGTTCCGAAACTCACCGAAGCGATTCCTTTATGCAAGCTTTGAGGTATGGTAGCTTGTCCAAGTCTTTGCTGGTCATTGCTCTGTTTCTTGGCATGTTGTTGTCAAGTTCGTCTTGCAATCTGTTTTGTGCTCTGTCATTATTAGAGAGTAAATACATCGTACTGGCTGCTGCAGCGGCTGTAGTGTCAACTCCTACTAACATCAAGTCCAGAGCTAATATAGCCGCGACTTTATCACCAGCTCCTTTAGATATATGTGCGCAAACTCCCTTGTCAGTAAGTCTTTGCAAACACAATGCCCTAAAGGCGTCAAGTGCTTCTACATAGGTCTTGTAAGCGGGTGTCGAGTATAATCTCCAAAGAGGCGCAGATAATTCTAATTCAGGAACGCTGTGGAAGAATCCATGAATACGTCTAATTATCTCCCTGGCGTCAGCGTCGTCATCGCTCAAACACCCCAGTCGTGTGCCCAAGGCCCACGCTCCTACCGCTGAAAAATAAATTCTTAAGTGAAAAATTGTCTTTTGGATCTTGTCGGGAAAAAGCACAAAGAGACCGCGGCAAGTAGCAACACGGCTTGTCGAGTAGCACTTACACTCAAGGGCCCATTTATAGAGCTCGGTGAGAAAATCTTTTGGCAGCTCTCGGTCCTCGTCGACAATGCGTTCCATTCTACAAGCAAAATATAAAGTCGTCACACAGCCTTCATAATTGCACGTTCACGTTGTAAACCCAAATTTATTTGTGCTCAATTCACTTGTCGTCGTACTAACAATGCCTTGTTAGTTGTTAATCAAAGGCGGTTCATTTGAAAGCAGTATGTTAATTGCGTTTCCCAATTAAACTCGTCTAAGCGTTAAATATTCCGCGTTAAAAAACGCTCAAACGAAACTTTACGCTTTCCATTGAATGGGGTTTGTTGTTCCTAGCAATGAGTCAGTGGTCTTCGCTCAAAACAAATACGCAGACGTCGTTGTTAAAAACGGGATGTGGTCATTAAACTGAGATTCTGCTGTCAGATTGCTGTCTGCGGTCACTGCAACAGTTACTGCTTGTTCGACTGAGCCATTTTCGTTTTTATGCCTTTGAAATACTGCTTTGATCGTTACTGCCCAAATGCAGATGATATAAATGCGAGTGCTCGAATAGCATCTCGCACAAAAGTTACTAGTTTTTTATGAAGTAACTTACACGGGCATGTAGAACGCATGACAGGTTGCTTTAACAACTTATTACCACGTGGTAATGTGATATAATTAATATCACCACAAGCACATGCTACTGGAGTAAAAAATACATATGTAACTAACAATTTTAGACAATTACGTGCAATTATTCTTACTTAACGTTCTTTTCAATGATAGGTTAGAGATTTATGTATTGAACACGAACATATAAATTAAAACAAAATCTGTATTAAATTCAGGACCAAATAAAGCGTTAATTACCTGCCAACAAAATCTTCTGCGACATTATCCAGTTCAGGCACCGCTGCTCTAGCCGCCTCTGGAGCGGCGAGAGCTTTGGAGACTTTGGATCTGAACCTCGACCAAGGTTCTCCGTGACTGCCAACACATACACTATAATCACACACGTGTCGAGATATACTTAAACTTTTTTGAAGAGATCAAACTCCTACTCACACGCCGATCAAACCAGGCTCTTCGCCAAAGAAGTCCTTTCTCAACTCTTGCTTATAATGCTTGAGACAAGGCGCGACCGCTCTATGAGGCATGGTATCTTCTCGACGGTATATCCTCGCTGTCTCCTCAGCGCAAAATGGAAATACCAAATCTGGATGTCCGAAAAGCTTAGCTACTTTGGCCGCGCCACCCGCACCCGCCAAAGATCTCAAAAACCACAGTGTTACGTCGAGAGTTCGCGTTCTCCAAGGCTTCTTTCCAATAGCAAATCGCCAGGAGTTGCCTACCACAGGCAAGGCCTTTGGGCCCGGCATCATGGTGTAGCAACGCGCGCTGCTCATGGTGGTCGGATTGTCAATGGTCAATGGACAACAGCCCCTAAAGACGTACCTAAGGCTGGACGCAGTGGGGCGATCATCTGTTTGCATTGTCGACGATGTCGAAACCCAGACTGGGTAGACGCACTTTTCACGCATGCGTAGTTACAACACTGTCAAGTCAATACTTTTGGAAATTATTTGCAGCACCAGAGACGAGAATTTGTTTGGAAGTTAATCGGCACATCGGGAAACTTTTGCTTGACACAATTAGACGTTCTGAAACGAAGTCTACGACTTTTCCAGAATGATAGGTGTATGCTTACGACGATACTTACACATAATGTGGTGAAATATGTGTAAATTGTTCTAACAGTAATATTGTTTCGTGGCATTGCTTAGCTCTGGTATAACGACACCGTTCCTGTGCCCTACAAAACGCACCATATGGTGACATCACTTAACAGTCTCCTGTTAAATGTCGGCTGGAAACTTCAAATATTGCAAGTCATGTTTAGGATTTCGAATGCTGCTCACTTGCGGCTGTATTTATTTAGTTATGGAACACTTATTAACTTTCGTCTAAGTGAAAATAAATACACATTGGGCAATTTAAATATGTATGCCTCAACTTATTTAGTTAATGTGTGTTAAGGCCATCTAGTTGTTTTCTCTTCTGATTGTGACCTCATCTCATCATCAACTCAGTTTATCACTGAGTTTACGGAGAGTAATTTAAGAATGTTTTATTAGTTCAATCAAACACATCAAACAAAAAAAAGAAGTTCACTTTGGAGAGGAATAATGTGAATAACCTCTTTGCTACCCATGTCCATGTCTAAATCCCTGAGTATTTAGAACTATACTTCTAATTTCTGAACAGAAATCGTAATTGAGCAATGTGACGTAACACACAGACCAGTTAAATCATTCGATCCCTCCGACAGGGAGCGATGCGCCCGCGTCGATTGACTCGTCCGGTCGCCGCACATTCATGCGATTGTGCGTCTTCCGCAATCTCGCCAATCAGTCCGTGTTTCGTTTAGATCAGTCTATCAATATCAATGTTACGTTTCATTATTTCAACTACTTCTTTCTAAATGGTAAATAATGCATTTTTCATCATATGCTCACCTTTAAGTTCACTTACAAGCTAAAAATATTCACTAAAGTATATAAATAAAGAATTATACGTTGTAAAATTTAAATCATAGAATCTATTTGTGCCATAGCGTTGTCTTATCCTCCATTGAAATAAAAATAATCAAAGTATTTAATAGTGTGGTGCTACCGTAGTCTATGCATATCATAATGAAATTAAGGATTATAATCCCACAATTTATCAGGGATATCAAGTAAAAAACTGCATAACCATTCATTTTATTCTGATCATTAGTAACCCGATAACGATATTCAAGTCACTACGATTAGCATGGACATATGTGTAAAGTCATAGAAGTATGGTCGACGGATGCTGTCCGTTTGCAGCAGTCACAAGGGTTCCTTTGTCTGCGGATTGCCCGTGTCCGATAAAGCTGGCGCCAAGTATATAATGAATGGAGCAAATCTGTCTGTTATTCATTCAACCTCTACAAGATTTATCTAGTGTGGGTAATTTAGATATGTACATGATACCTATGAACATAACTAAAGGAGATCTACCTAGCCTATCTGTTCCGATTCTATACCTACATGTATTGGTACCGCATTACAAACGTAGGTGTCCAATACTTGTAAATTAAATTTTGATTCATTTAAAAACAAGTTCGGTTAAATAAGATATCTGTTTTGCGTCTAATCTCATAGACTTACGTATTTGTCTATGTATATCTATGGTCTACCTACAAGCTACATGTCCACAGTACTGTACATAAGGCCTTTGAATTTAAATGAATTAATTGCCAGTAAAATAACTTTAAAATATTTCTGATGCTTTGTGCTCTATTAGCACAACTATTACAGTAGTTAGCTGTTCACAATGGCATAACTTCTTTCTCTCAACGTGGAGATCTTGTTTCATGGCCTACGGATATAGCCTAATCATTTATACTATTGATGCAGCTATGACAGCAGCTGTCATAGCTGCATCAATAGTATACAGCTGCTGTAGTTGTCTAGTGGTTTCCACATGATTCAATATCTCTACAGTTTTCGCCAGTTATGTCTTGATTGCTAGTTCCTTGTTTGCGATTGCATTCCTTGCGGAACTAAACACTGGTCCATAGCAATGTTTAATGGTGGTATTACATGCTCTACCAATAATACAATTCTGTTGCGAGTTCTGTTCTGTTTTACTCTTGAATTTATTTATACTCGTGAAGCGACAATTATAGTATGCGGTATTCTCATCAAATCAAATGTTCAAAAGTAGTTCAACGGGTCAAAAAACCGAAACCGAAACCTTGCGATCGTACTAAATAAGCGCGACTAACAATTTCCCTTTTGCCTTACAGTCGCCGGCTTCGGTGTATTTTGTATCTTTAATCTTGATATCTTTTTGTGTGACAACTTATTCACGCTCGTTGATATTCAAGAGCTGATAGGAGTGTTGCGTAAGACTGTTTTCCTCGTACACGCTAATGCCCTTGAGCGTCCTTTTCAAACTCTTAATCGACTGGCACGGTGCGACGATTTATCAATTAAGAACTGTGTTTTTTGTCGTTAATGGATAGGTGTGTTCAGTTCTTCAAATGGCATAAAACAGCATGTACAATAATGTCTAAGTAATTAGGAATCTTTGGTATATTGGTGTCTCAGTCGCACACGGATCGTAAAGCAATTGCGATAGAATCGCGATTTCGCCGGTATTGCAGCCGCCGCGCGCTCGCCCACGTCGAGTAGCGCGTGGAACGCCCGTAGCGACAGATTTATGCGCCGATCGCATGACGCTCGTGCTAATTCCGGAAATCTTAACACCACCGTCAACTGCCCCCTACCCGTGAATGCCTTCAACTTAATCCTAACTCCTTGCTACAACGCTATGAGCACATTTTACGTAATTAACTTCCTCTAACTCACATTTTCCTTGACCTTGAAGCTTTGATTATGTAACTTGATAAGGATTCGATCGGTCCCTTTTCACACTTTAGTTGCATTTGTAGACTTGAGTTAGGAATACAATTTACTGATCATTGATCATATTCCCAGCGGGAGGCAGATCAAATAATTTACGAAATGAACATCAAAGGATCGTATGTTGTAAACCTACCAGTACGATGTTCAATTGTTTGCTGATTAAAACAAAAAATTGGCTACCATATTATGTTTGAGAGTATTTCCCTAAATGCAGATGGTTATTGTCATAATTTGCCCGTGACTTTGTATCGCGATATCGGGGGTATCATGTCATAAATTCAGCCTCATCCATGTTGTTTGTGCCATAAAGTCTTCATTGTAATTTTAACTAATGTTTGTACGAAAATAAAACAAGAATGTATTCTTCGCTATCCCTTTATCCTGGCTAGTTTCCACAGGGCAGATCTTCCTTGTCGCTACCCGTACGAATCGCGTTTTATATTACACGCATACTTTACACCGTGTCGGAACGAGTTTTCGTTGCATCCATTACCGAATGTTGAGTTGTTACAATTCGCAACTCCACACAGCATGTCCTCTCATTCTCTCTTGTTTCCACGGCATCGTTTATTCGTGACGTGTCATGACGTCGGGGATTGCGTAGTCGTCGGTCGGGTAGGGGTGTTATGGATATTTAAGTACCTAAACTATCTGATATCCGAAAAAAGTTATTCGTAAACGTAACAATAGTTTCAGATATTGGCATAATTGATGGTTGTTTAGTGGTCCTGGTCATTGACTCCACAGCTTATCATAAGTGTGTTATTGGTTAAAAATGTTTATATATATAATAGCATGTTACATCATCAAGAGCTTATCTTATAATGTTGCTAATGGAAAAATGTAGATAACGGATGGGACTGGGACATAATCCGTGTCTTTGCGCTGCACATGCTATCCCGTAACAAATACATCGCCGTTTTAATTTTGATTTAATTTGACATCATGACATGTCTTGAATAGGACGATATTATCAAAAGTTTTGGATATCCGATTGAAAAACGATATTCAAATCCGTAACAGAACTCCACTATTCATAGCAACCCTAGTCGTATGGTTATCCGGTCGGGCGGCGGCGCTGGGGCGCGGGCGTATCGAAAGGGCTCGCGCTGCGTGGCGTGCGGCGGCGCGACGTATTGATCGCCGCCCAGACCTGGGACGGCGATACCTGTTGCTGGGCGGCTAGGCGGCTCGGCTATGCTGAACCAACACTTCCCGGCCCTGTGCATACTAGCCGAAGCTGCAACTTCACTGGATGGCTTGAGCTGTTGAGCAGATTCTATTTGTTAAGTAAAGCCACCACGCCTGTAACAAAATTTGGAATCCATAGATTTTGATGGGTAAAGTGACTAAAATTACCTTTTAAAACAAATGTACCTAGTTATGTGTTCATTGAAAAACGGCAAGACCTATCGACACCAATATTTGAAATATTAAGCTACTGGAAGATCTTCGTCTAAGGATATTAATAAATCAGAAAATAAGTTACAACTTCTTGTAAAACTTTGTCAAATTTAGTAAGTACATATTATTATTATGGTTTGCCCAGAAACTGTTCATTAACGCCCTGGAATATATGTTTAAGACTCTGGACTGGAAAGGGCATTAACATAAATGGCGAGTAAATCTCCTATCTCTGTTTCGCCGATGATATTGTCCTTATGACGGAGTCACTGCAGGATCTCGAACAAATGCTGACCAGTCTAGCCTGACGCCTATAATCGTATCGGTCTCGGGATGAATATGGACAACTACTACAATATAACCTTGGTTTACTACTATGGAAACCAAGGTTATGTTTAACGACCTTATTACCCCGCAACTGATCGTCGATTACGATCGATCGTTAACAGTATCTCCTTGAAGTTTTTCAGAAATATGTTTAGCTCGGGCATAATATGCAGTTGGGTAGGAACAACTTCGAAAGGAAAGCCGATTGGAGGATTCAGCTGGGATAGGCAGCATTTGGTAAACTACGTCAGGTATTCACGTCGTCCATACCACAGTGCCTAAAGACGAAAGTCTTCAACGCGTGCGTTCTACCATTTATGAACTACGGAGCCGAAACGTGGACACTCACAGTGGGCTGGTCCACAAATTTAAAGTCGCTCAGCGAGCTATGGAGAAAGCTATGCTCAGAGTTTCTCTAAAGGACAGAATCTGAAATGAGGTGGACCGCCAGAGAAGTAACCGACATAGCTCAAAGAATTAGCAAGCTGAAGTGGCGATGGACGGGTCACATAACTTGAAGAACCGATAACCGTTGGGGTAAACGAGTACTAGATTAAAGACCGTGTTTAGGCAAATGTAGTGTAGGGTGGAGCCAGGTGGAGTGATGAATTGCGAAAGACAGTTGGTACGGACTGGATTTGGACAAAGATCGGGCTCAGTGGCGTTCACAAGAGGGCGGTGGACGAATACGGGCCGATGGTGACGTTGAGAAAAGGTCTACCTGTGTAACCAAAATAAAAATAAACTACCTAAATAATCTGATTATGACCGTATCCTATCCTAGCACAATATCACCAATAGCCATCAAATTAACGTCCAACAATAACCACCCACCGTCGCTCAACTCAAATAGCAAAACGAAATGATTTCGTCTTTTCCGAATGTAATTCACCCATGTTTACTGACCCAGTTAATGTTGACAGAGGCTTGACGTCAGCGCGCTTAGGAGCGACTCGAAAAAGCGCCACTACGATAAACACTTGTTTTAGAACGGTTCACACGAAACGTCCAGTACATTCTTGTTTATAATAAGTTTTAATTATATTACCGATCCCGATGAGAGGGTTATCGGAGTGCTACAGCTGCCAATCTTAAAATTATTCCCTCCGAGTGCGTAGAGTGAATTGTGTTTATTATCATGCAGATAGGTGTCGGTGTTATCAATTTTAGTTCACGTTTCGAGTTTCTCTCGCTGTCGTGTGCTGATTATTGAAACAAAATTTTAAATGCTGCTCTCTATGTTTAGTCTGCACATTGTTAGGTTCATTTAGTAAGTCGGGAACTTAGATTTGCTTGTAATCAAGCATGCTGTCATGAAATGCCGCAGTTGTAAAGGATCCTCTTCTTGGCAGCAGGCCAAAATGAACGCCCTGTTGGCATTGAAACCTTTTCGCAGCACGAAGTTTTCTTTAGATTTGACTATTACACTGTCACAGACATGTCTAGATTTTACGGGACTGAGTATTCTAACTAGACCTATATCATCAACATTGATATTTCGTAAGAGTCTCGGTATTACCATAAAAAGATTAGAATTGGGCATTCTGCGTCTAAACCTTATCATCTTTTATCTCAGGCGATAAATTACTATTGACATTTAGAAAGTTTTATTTAACTTTATTTGTTTATTGCAGAGTCGTCTTCAAGCCAGATTATTCCCTAAACTTACTCACAACAACGCAGTTTCAGTTTCTACATTAAAGCACTCGATTGAATGAGTTACATAACCTATCTCACTGAACGAACTCGCCTGTTTGCAAGCGAATTCATGACCACGTTTCGTAACACAACCTTTTTGGTCTAGACCTTGCCAGCCAGTCTAAGTGGAGGCTTGTCTAGGATTTGAGCTGGCACGCTTCCAGCGGCTGGCTCGATCCATAGACATTACCCTTGAAAAGCATCTGTTATTGTTCACACTGATACCGGTATCGAATGTAGTGAAGTTTCGAATTCAATGAGAACTTCAGACATGATTGCATTTGAAGCGGTTGACAACAGCTCAATTCATTGGCTTCTTGCACTTGCATACTTTATTGTTCTATATTGAATTTGATGAGACTGGTTGCTAACCAGCTAGCAACTGACCCGTATCTCGTTTCCTTTGTACGCAAATTCAGATCAGCCTTGAATTGCATTTCCTGTTCGATATGATACTGTTATTAATCTAACACCATCATAACATTAACCTATTGTTGTAATGTAACGCGAATATTGAAATTGAAACAGAAATTACGTTGTCTCGTTTCTTTACATCACACATCACCAGCCCCAAGGAGTCCACTGCTGAACTACAGGACCTTCCCCATAATAGAGGGGGTGTCATGGTGCCTTAATCACCATTGTTTTTTGATGTTGATACTTACTCGAGAAAATGATGTTGCCCATTCCCTTTGAGTTTTGGAATGGGCAATTCACATCTACCGCGGAACGAGAAGTGAGGGCGTTTTTCTTAATCAGAATTTATTCTGAACTAGCTGTGCCCGCGGCTTCGCACGCGTGGTCATTTCTACAGGTGTAAAGTACTCTATGTGCTATCCCAAAACCTGAACTACCAATATACTAACATTTGATCAAAATTCCTTCAGCCGACAAAATGTTTTTTATCGATTGCTCGGCATCTAATCATGGGATTTAATTACCAAGCACCCCAGTTTTTAAGACAAAGCCTAAGCTATCCAACAGTGAAAACAGCATCGCAATCGGTCCAGTAGTTTTTACGTGATGCGCGAACAAATATACAGACAAACAAACAGTGACAATATTTAAAAAAAAAAACTTGCTCAGTAGCTTATATAAAGTACCCTAGACCATTATTTTTAATTATCTTCTTTGTACTTCTTATTGCTTTATTATAAGTATAGATATAGAACGATAAAACGTTTTGATATACCTAAACGTTTTTTCTTAACTCGTCGTATATAGTCAATATAGATTTATTATTGTCACTGACACCTACCACAAGGTCTCTTATTGGACGCACTTTGTGGTTTGGTATTGTGTTTCTTGATACCTGTGCGGTGGCAGTGGTTGCGAATATTTACTGCGCAAATCACATCACACTATTATAATAAATGCAACAGTGTAAGACACAGAATAAGTAATAGTACAAATAACTTTGGCTCTGTGAGTTTGTTAGCTTTCACTTTAAAACGGCTCAACCGATCATGATTAAATTTTACAAGGAAATAGTGTGCGCATCATGAGGAAGGCTTTTTTTAACTTTTACTAGTAAAATATACATGCGGCCACAGCCGCGGGGCGCCCTATATTCCTTCTTACAGCACAAAAAACTGTCACGGGTGCAGTACAGGACTTTGCAATGAAAGTATTTTTCGACAGTAGTCTTATTAGTTGGCGTACGCCCTAAAACCTCACACAAATTCGGTCAAGAAACACTTTAGTTAATTTCATACAACTCTCAATAAACGGCATCCAATTAAAACGTTTTGACGTTAAATAATGACAAATTCTATCATTAAACGTTCTAAAACCTCACACAAATTCGGTCAAGAAACTTTTTAGTTAATTTCATACAACTCTCAATAAACGGCATCCAATTAAAACGTTTTCACGTTAAATAATGTCAAATTCTATCATTAAACGTCCTAAAACCTCACACAAATTCGGTCAAGAAACAAGTTAATTTCATACAACTCTCAATAAACAGCATCCAATTAAAACGTTTTCACGTTAAATAATGTCAAATTCTATCATTAAACGTCCTAAAACCTCACACAAATTCGGTCAAGAAACAAGTTAATTTCATACAACTGACAATAAACAGCATCCAATTAAAACGTTTTCACGTTAAATAATGTCAAATTCTATCATTAAACGTCCTAAAACCTCACACAAATTCGGTCAAGAAACAATTTAATTTCATACAACTCTCAATAAACAGCATCCAATTAAAACGTACATTCGTGTCGCTTGGTTGATTTAGAACCAGAGAGTCGAAATTGCCGTAAAACCCTGCAGAGTTACAAACTTAACACAAAAGCTTGCGTGCTAGTATATACTACACGTAATTTTTCCACCTACGTGCACCAGTAATTCCGTGACGACGGCCTTTCGGACAAGGTGCACGCTCACTTGAAATTATTTTTTGATAACTCATTTTTCAGAATAGCGTAGGCGTATTTTCAAGTCTTATTGACTGGCTGTGTCCGTGACTTTGCCCGCGTGGTAATTTTTCTAGAATAAAAGTATCCTAAATGTTATATTTCAGGACCAAAATTGCATTCAGCCGTCAATGGTTTTTTATCGATTGCACGGTGTCTTCTCATCGGATTGAGACAACAAGTGCACCCAGTTTTAAGTCAAACTCTAAGCTATCCATCAATGAAAACCGCTTCGCAATCAATTCAGTTCAGTCAGACACCATACAAAAAAAATATTGTTCTGTAGCTTATTGAAGTCCCCATGACCATTCTTTTGATTTATCTTCGTTGTACAGACTTTTTGTAGCTTACTGCTTTATTATAAGTATAGATTCAGTAAATAATTAAGTTATAGTTGTTTTCTTTGTTCAAAAAAAAAAAGCCGTTATTTTGAGCTTTTCTCACGAAAACGCTCTGCCTGCCCTCGTCAGTTTTTTCGGTAAATTATAACCCAGGTATGTTCAATTCTAGATTGAATAGATATCTACTAGGCGAGCGTGCTAAACCTTTGACCTCATCGTCGCTTCCCACCAGGCGAGATCGTGCTAAACGATAGCATAGTAGGTAATAAAAAAAAATGTGTGCTACATTAATAAAACAATTACACTAATAACTAACTCTATGATTGTGTACATAAAAAAAAACTTAAGCCTTACGAGACCAGTCCGTACGCCGACACAGCATTTTTTTATCTTACGATAACACCAGAGAGCTTTCCATTTCTATTTGACGAGTCATAAAAATGATTAAGATGATTTAGGATGAGGAAGCTCAGTCACCGTCCTCGAAAGAGTGACGCATCTGTGGTCGGTGAGTCACAGACTGTCCCGTGGACCAATATCTCCAAACCGAACAACGGTTACTAACGCCCATGAATAACGCCGTAATTTTCCATTCAGGTTACGAGGAAATTGTGTGAAATTTCTAAGCTATTCAAAAGTATATTTTCCCATAAAATGTACTCGATCAGCTGAGATGCACCCAAACACATTCCCCGGAGTTCCTTTTAGTACTCCATCATCATGTTCTCATCAAAATTTGTATGTATAAGGTAACAGTAAGTGTATACAAGGAAGCGCTTTGCCAAGTGGAAGAGAATGAACACTTACAGTAGGGTATAATATACTTCCTCAGATGTCAAATTCAAATACAAGTACTCATCGTAACCTAGTAGTGTAGGACGCCCTGTGGCCAGGTGGAGTGACGACCTGCGCAAAGCGGCTGTCAGAAAATGGATAAGGAGAGATGAAGACCGAGCTCAGTGCCGTGCGTTCGGAGAGGTCTACGTCCAGCAGTGGACAGATTAGGCTGATGACGATGATCGTCAGCTAGTCATTGCTAGACTATTTAAGTCTTCTGACAGTATTTTCTGTTAGGAGCTCCATCTATACTTATAATAAAGCAGTAAGTACCAAAAAATCTGTTCATCGAAGATATGTAAAAAAGACTAGTTTACTTAAAATAAGCGACTGAAAAACTTTTTTTTTTAAATCGTGTCTGTCTGTCTGTCTGTATGTTTATTCGCGATTCACGTAAAAACTTCTGGACCGATTGCGATGCGGTCACTGGTGGATAGCTTAGGGTTTGACTTAAAAACTGGTGTACTTGGTATATCAATCTTATGAGTAGAATTCGAGAAAACGATAAAAACCATTTGACGTCTGAACAAAGTTTTTGGTTTTGGTGCTTTTGGTTCTGGATTATGACAGGATCCTTAAATCCCAGAAAATTGACCACGCGGGCAAAGCCGCGGGCACAGCTAGTTGTCCTATAAAGTCTGATTCCCATGCTGTACCTAACACACAACTAATGTACATTCACTACAAAGCTGGTTCACGGAGTCCTCCTAACCTGAATCTTCAAATCCGAAATTCATGAGCGGCTTTACAAAGACACTCGTAAAACTGCAGGCTTGCGTCATACATACTTTACTTATGCTGCTTTGGTTGAGATTCTCTCTGAATTCTTAACGCTTATAGTGCTCTATCAGTATTCTTCCTTCCTTTAGAAGGAAGTGTGTTAAGCTTTTATAAGTGGCAGCTCTAAATTTGTATTCTGTTCTTGATGTATTACTAGGTGTGCCAGCGGCTATGCCCGCGTGGTCATTTCTCTGGGCTAAAAGTTAATTATGTGTTGTTCCAAGACCGAAAGTACAGCCGTCAAATAGTTTTTATCGATTAATCGGCTTCTACTCATCGGAACAATATCATAATGAAAAAAAAAAAACAAATTTATAATTCTCTCGTTTTTTACCAAGTACACCAGTTTTTAAATCAAAACCTATGCTATCCTTCAGTGAAAACAGCATCACAATCGGTCCAGTAGCTTTTACTTGATGCGCGAACAGACAGACAAAAATGTTATATTCTTGTTCAGTAGCTTATTTTAAAGTAACCTTTTTTATTATCTTCATTGTACAGACTTGGTACTCACTGCTTTATTATAAGTAGGTATATTTATTATTGCTTGATTACTCTATTATCATCACCACTATTGCTTGCGTATTTTAAAACTGTTGTAAGTTAAGTACAAGAAGATGTTTCTTTAACATATTGCACTGTACCAGCATAATCTGCATCTGCAGATAGCAGTATTTTAATAAAGCTAACATAAATCAATACACACTCTAGCAGCCAAAACTTGCAGCAATATTCTCCATATTAGACCACCGCAATGTGTGCAAGTTTTCCATAATATAAGCAATACTAAAGTAAGGAAATCCCCACAACAATCTTAACGCTTGCTGTTTCATAAAGGCACTTATAAAACTGCAGCGCGTCTGCATCATAACTCACCGTACTCCTTTAATATGCAAGAATCGCGTGTCTGCGGCTGCTTTTTAATATGTATGACGTCTGCCGCTGCAACTAGTGGCAGAGCCGTGGCAAGCCCAGGGTTGCCAGGTGTTCGGTATTTTACCGAATTGTTGAGTATTTTACCGCATTGTTCGGTATTTCAGTTCGGTGTTCGGTATGACAAAAATACCGAAGTAAAAGTGTTAATGTATTTTTTGAAGTCCAATCATACCACTAACTTAATTACTGATTATCAAAATCAAATCAATACACATTTGGCACCCGTGCTTCTGCGTACACAAATCGTTTTCGTTAAAATCGTTTAGACATTTCTAGAATTAATAAAAATGAGTTTTTAAACGGAGAACACACTTCTAGAAAGTAAAAATAAATCTAAAGCGTTAACATTTTGTCGGTTTGAAATTTGCAATATAACTTTCACAAAAAAATTCAACGCAACTTTTTTTTTTTAGAAACCTTTGTTTAACCAAAATAAGTATACATTATAATGAAGTGTTTTATTGAGTTCACGCTCAGACCTTATCTTAACCACAGAATAAAAAATAGTAAGTCCAATAAATCCGTTCGCCAGGCAATGTTCGGTAATTTGAAAATTTGATCTGGCAGCCCTGTGCACCGGATGCTCGACGCACAAACTGAATTAATCGTGCCAGCTTATTATGTTTTGGACTTCTAACTTGATGCAATACAATCGAAGACGGGTGGTATGTTGTGGTTAATGGAGTAATTTCATTGTTTTTTGGCAGTATGCCGGATAGCGAATTTTTAATGTTTCTGGTTCTTCATGTCTGGAGGTTATTGTACTGTTACGGATAGATGAGAGTATATGCGTGGTTGGATGACTTCTGTAATGGCTCTACCAGTCGTAGCAACTAGGCGGAAACTCTAAACACATTTTCATCTTAAATTAAAATTATCCCATTGATATCTAGTACAGGGGTCCGATTCAGTTCAATTCAATCCATACCAATATATAAAATAAAAGTGAAACGTTGTCTGTTGTTTGTTTGTTTGGGGAGTTTTAACTCGATAACGGCCGGACGGATTTTGATGAAATCTCATCATCATCATACTTCACTTTTAAACGGCTTAACGGAATTTGATGAAATTTGCAATGGAGATAGCTTATATCCTGGAATAACACATAGGATACTTTTCATCATCATCGCCCCTCACGCGGGTGAAACCGCGGAGCGCAAATACTTCATAATATATATTTCATTCAATTGATCAGAGTTTCAACAGGCTGAGTTTTTTATTCTATGGCAGCTGATAACCGTGACAGTTAGGAATATGTTACAAATCCATGTAGAGTTCTTCAAAGTCAGAAAAATGAGTTTTGTCCTTTATAAGTAGCAGAAAAGAATGTAAAGAAAAGAAAGTTATCATAAATCGGATTTTACTTACAGAATCCTATTTTTATTTATGGTTTAAGTAACTTAGTATCTAGTGCTTATGATAAACAAAAAGTTGTATGAACACATTTTGCTAAAGTAGCTACAACTTTACTGACAGAATCCTATTTTTATTTATGGTTTCAGTAACTTAGTATCTGGTGCTTATGATAAACAAAAAGTTGTATGAACACATTTTGCTAAAGTAGCTACAACTTTACTGACAGAATCCTATTTTTATTTATGGTTTCAGTAACTTAGTATCTGGTGCTTATGATAAACAAAAAGTTGTATGAACACATTTTGCTAAAGTAGCTACAACTTTACTGACAGAATCCTATTTTTATTTATGGTTTCAGTAACTTAGTATCTGGTGCTTATGATAAACAAAAAGTTGTATGAACACATTTTGCTAAAGTAGCTACAACTTTACTGACAGAATCCTACTTTTATTTATGGTTTCAGTAACTTAGTATCTGGTGCTTATGATAAACAAAAAGTTGTATGAACACATTTTGCTAAAGTAGCTACAACTTTACTGACAGAATCCTATTTTTATTTATGGTTTCAGTAACTTAGTATCTGGTGCTTATGATAAACAAAAAGTTGTATGAACACATTTTGCTAAAGTAGCTACAACTTTACTGACAGAATCCTATTTTTATTTATGGTTTCAGTAACTTAGTATCTGGTGCTTATGATAAACAAAAAGTTGTATGAACACATTTTGCTAAAGTAGCTACAACTTTACTGACAGAATCCTATTTTTATTTATGGTTTCAGTAACTTAGTATCTGGTGCTTATGATAAACAAAAAGTTGTATGAACACATTTTGCTAAAGTAGCTACAACTTTACTGACAGAATCCTATTTTTATTTATGGTTTCAGTAACTTAGTATCTGGTGCTTATGATAAACAAAAAGTTGTATGAACACATTTTGCTAAAGCAGCTACAACTTTATGAAAAATCTATATTTAGATTTTCTCTTTCCTAACATAAATATGAAAATAAAAAAGTTGATTTTATTGAAGCTGTAGTGCAACTTTGGAAAAAAAGCATCTTTTTGTTCGTTATAAGCAGAAGAACACAAATTAACGAAAAAAATACGTTTAATAGATTTAAGGTAGAAAAAACAAACATTTTCATAAAAACCTTATTTTGTAAAAAAAAGAGTACTATGCAATCGTTTGACCACGATAAAAACACATCTTCCTTTTTTAAAAGGATAATAGCTGGGTTGGAAAACTAAACCTATCTATCTATCTTCTATCTATACTTATAATAAAGCAATAAAACACATCTTCCTTTTTTAAAAGGATAATAGTTGGGTTGGAAAACTAAACCTATCTATCTATCTTCTATCTATACTTATAAGCAATAAAACACATCTTCCTTTTTTAAAAGGATAATAGTTGGGTTGGAAAACTAAACCTATCTATCTATCTTCTATCTATACTTATAAGCAATAAAACACATCTTCCTTTTTTAAAAGGATAATAGTTGGGTTGGAAAACTAAACCTATCTATATATCTTCTATCTATACTTATAAGCAATAAAACACATCTTCCTTTTTTAAAAGGATAATAGCTGGGTTGGAAAACTAAACCTATCTATCTATCTTCTATCTATACTTATAATAAAGCAATAAAACACATCTTCCTTTTTTAAAAGGATAATAGCTGGGTTGGAAAACTAAACCTATCTATCTATCTTCTATCTATACTTATAAGCAATAAAACACATCTTCCTTTTTTAAAAGGATAATAGCTGGGTTGGAAAACTAAACCTATCTATCTATCTATCTTCTATCTATACTTATAAGCAATAAAACACATCTTCCTTTTTTAAAAGGATAATAGCTGGGTTGGAAAACTAAACCTATCTATTTATCTTCTATCTATACTTATAAGCAATAAAACACATCTTCCTTTTTTAAAAGGATAATAGCTGGGTTGGAAAACTAAACCTATCTATCTTCTATCTATACTTATAATAAAGCAATAAAACACATCTTCCTTTTTTAAAAGGATAATAGCTGGGTTGGAAAACTAAACCTATCTATCTTCTATCTATACTTATAATAAAGCAATAAAACACATCTTCCTTTTTTAAAAGGATAATAGCTGGTTGGAAAACTAAACCTATCTTTACTTATAAGAAATAAAACACATCTTCCTTTTTTAAAAGGATAATAGTTGGTTGGAAAACTAAACCTATCTATCTATCTTCTATCTATACTTATAAGCAATAAAACACATCTTCCTTTTTTAAAAGGATAATAGCTGGGTTGGAAAACTAAACCTATCTATCTATCTTCTATCTATACTTATAAGCAATAAAACACATCTTCCTTTTTTAAAAGGATAATAGCTGGGTTGGAAAACTAAACCTATCTATCTTCTATCTATACTTATAATAAAGCAATAAAACACATCTTCCTTTTTTAAAAGGATAATAGCTGGGTTGGAAAACTAAACCTATCTATCTTCTATCTATACTTATAATAAAGCAATAAAACACATCTTCCTTTTTTAAAAGGATAATAGCTGGTTGGAAAACTAAACCTATCTTTACTTATAAGAAATAAAACACATCTTCCTTTTTTAAAAGGATAATAGTTGGTTGGAAAACTAAACCTATCTATCTATCTTCTATCTATACTTATAAGCAATAAAACACATCTTCCTTTTTAAAAGGATAATAGCTGGGTTGGAAAACTAAACCTATCTATCTATCTTCTATCTATACTTATAATAAAGCAATAAAACACATCTTCCTTTTTTAAAAGGATAATAGCTGGGTTGGAAAACTAAACCTATCTATCTATCTTCTATCTATACTTATAATAAAGCAATAAAACACATCTTCCTTTTTTAAAAGGATAATAGCTGGGTTGGAAAACTAAACCTATCTATCTATCTTCTATCTATACTTATAATAAAGCAATAAAACACATCTATATATGTACTGTGGTTCTAGTAGGGTAGGGGTGTTCACTACTGGGGGTGCTCAATGATAAACACATGAAGTTCTGCTATAATACCTTTTATTAGGTTGCTACAATTACACGTTATTAAACCGACAAGTACAGTGCGCAATGGTTGGGAGACGACTGGTTGGACAAAGGAGGGGCGCGGACGGCGCACACGAATTGTGCTTACTAGCACTCCTTTGTCCAGAGCCTACATGTAAGAACAATGAAGAAAACTAAAAAAAAAGTTCACGTATGTTTGTATGTGAGTTTCTTTATTCCTCCATAACTTATGCCTGAACAGATTATAAACGTATGGGGTATCGCTACAATCCTGACATCACCCCGAAAAAACACGCTTTTCTTTTTTGAAAAAAATATTAATTAGTTTATCTTCGTCTCTACAATATGGGTTTTAATTTGAAGGCTTACTTTAACTGTTGGAATGTTGCCATAAGTTCTATTTTAACAGGGCAGGTGTGTTTTTTAATTTATGTCTTGTAAATATTTTGTAGTAGGTATTGTAAACTGCTATACGAAAATTGATGTCACTGGCTATATTAAAGTTCCGATCCGTGATTTAATAGATTTACAATATATTTTAAAATAGATTTTCCCTGAATACTGTTAGTTATATGACAGGGTTTGTTTTTCCCAGGCCTCTCAGTAATATTAATTCAATGAAGGTGTTCACTATGAAATGTAAAACAGAATAGTAGTTAGACTTCCAAAATCAGAACTCGGAATTCCAATGAGGTCTTGTAAAGACGGATGTTAATTTGCTATTGTTAACTTGACGTCATCGACAATTATTAGCAAACGTGGATTTATTATTCCCAATTAATACATTATTGTTATTGTGGTAAAAAAAGGCAGGACAAGAGTGTTTGGGTTTCATATAAATCATGTATGGACGTCCATAGTCCATACATGATTTATATGAAACCCAAACACTACTTATTTACGTTTCAGAAAAGAAATATTAATAGAAACTTTCCTAGCTGCACCCCGCGGCTTTGCCAGCGTGGTCATTTTTCTTGCATAGATGTACCCGGTGTGTTGTTCCAGGACCAAAACTACCTTTAAAGTGTAATAAACCTTTAAACATCAAAATAATAGTTTTTTTATCGATTGCTCGGCTTCTAGATAGCTAAAGCTCTCTCAAATCTTACGTTATCCAACAGTGAAAACCGCATATCAAAACACCTTTGAAAAAAATTTGATATATTCTTGTTTAACTTAGCTTATTTTTGAGTCTTCTAGTGTTTTTAATTTTCTTTTTTTTACAGACTTTTTGTTACATACTGCTTTATTATAAGTATAGATAATACTCTAATTTTGTAGGTCTACAATCCGTTCAATGCCGAATTCCGGTACCTAATACAATACCTATAAGATTATATGACCTAGGTCTTATATGTAGACAGACTCTATAGAAACTATATATAACTATAGAGTAATAGAATGTAATAAATATATAATACTAGCTGTGCCCGCGGCTTTGCCCGCGTGGTCTTTTAATTTAAAAAAAAGTAGCCCACACGAGTTATTCCAGGACCAAAAGTACCTATAAAGTACAATATACTACATTTCTTCAAAATTCGTTCAGCCGTCAAATAGCTTTTTTACCGATTGCTCGGCATCTAATCATCGGATTAAGATACCATGTACCCCAGTTTTTAAGTCACACCCTAAGCTATTCAACAGTGAACACCGCATCGCAATCGGTCCAGTAGTTATGACGTGTTGCGAGAACAATCATACACACAAACAGAAAGACACAATTAAAAAAAAACTTGTTCAATAGCTTATTATAAGTATAGATACATATAACTATAGAACTCACCGGCGCCGTCGCTTTAAGGCTATGAATTTTAACGCGTGCCGAACTAGGTACAAACTATTGTGCACGAAACCGCAGACTTCGTTTATGGATTCAGAAGTAGGCCGCATGGTAGGTAGCACGTACGCTTGAGTGTAGTGACTGCAGCCAACATGTCTAACCATTCTGTTATTATGTGGCTTTGCTTCCTGAGACGTAAAATTTAATGTAACTGCCGTGCCTATAGTCTGACACGGCGTAACTTTGAGAAGTGCAGGAGTAAGTTTGCAACAAACTGAAATGTTATGATGTTATACATCCACCGTATGGGAATAGACTCTAAAGGCTGCAAATCAAATTTTATGAAACCCAGTGTCGCCTTTCGCATATTCGAACGATGGGTATACCATATCAGGCCTGTCTCCCTCGATGTACTTGCGCGTGCTAATTTCTGTAACGCCGGCGTTACTCTATCCGTGGCTTGCCGCGAAATAGATAGACTTACGCGTTAGAAAGAGAGACGCATATAAAATAATACGCCTTAAGGTCGTGCGAGCTGAATTGCACTTTATTGATTGGCTTCAAGAGTCGCTTTTTATTTAATTGTATTAGTGGAGTGAGCCTTCTGTACGTTAGTAATGTTATTTCTTCTGTGACAATATCTAACGCACAAATTGCACAAAAAACCTCCCAAAAATGTTTATTACTATTTTAAGCTATAAAAGCCTTTTGTCTCATACTGACTTTTAAAATATACTAGCTTTCGCCCGCGACTTCGTCCGCGAGGACTACAGTTTATCGTGAAAAAAAAGCATCCTATGTTCTTCTATGATATTAAAAACCAATGCAAAACTAGGTATAGCACAATGCTCTTTATGTTATTTGACAGACTTGTTATTTCATTTCCATGGCAACCACAGACCATTCTGTGATGGCAACCGTTCCGTACATTAAGTAATCAACGTTTTCCAGTTTTCCCACGGAAACTTTCAATTTTCCGCGATAAAAAGTGTTCTATGTTTTATTCTAGGGTATAAGCTATCTCCATTTCATAAAAATCCGTCCAGCCGCTATCGCGTGAAAGCTCCCAAAACAAACAAACAAACAAACAGACAACGTTTCACTTTTATATATTGGTATGGATTAATTTAATAAATTCCACTTAGGTCATTCCGATTCAGATACAGTAATTATGCAGCAAATATTTAATTATAGTATGTAAATGTTAGATTAACTTTATTTAATCAATTTAGGCGCCTATTATTTAATAGTAACGTTAATGCAAGCGTAACTGTTCCAATTTGAAGGGCACTTTATCTAGCGGAGTTACTAATCATAAATAATACTAATAAACTGTCATTTTAGGGTGATGAGCATATATTGTGTCGAAGCCGAATAACACTTTAATCTACTTCTAAAAGGAGGAGGTTCTCAAGTCGTCTGCATTTTTTTTTGTATGTTTCTTACTTCATATTTCTGAAATTATTGAACCGATTTGGATAATTTTTGCTTTGATAAAGGGAATAGGTAGGGTTGAGGTAGATGAGCATGTACGTCGATGAATATATCTACTTGGGCCAGCTAGTCTCCTTTAAAAATCGGCAGGACAAAGAGATCAGTCGCCGTATTGTGAATTCCTGGAGGAGCTACTGGTCCATGAAGACGCTGATGAAGGGTGACCTTCCTCTATCACTAAAGCACACCCTCATTGACCGCAAACTTGGTCATTGACTGAAGCTCAAAAGTCCAGGCTCAAGGTTTGCCGCCAAAGAGCCATGGAGCGGAGCATACTCGGAGTCAAAAGGAAAGATCGTGTTCGAAATACCACGCTCCGTTCAAAGACTGGCATTGCTGATGCAGGTTTCAAATTTGCTAAATTGAAATGGGATTGGGCAGGGCATATAGCCCGCATGCACCCAGAAAGATAGGCAAAAGTAGTCACACAATGGGAGGCCAAAGACGGTCGGCGACGTTCGTGGCCGGCCTCACGAAAGGTGGCGTGACGACTTAATCGCTTATCAACCTAACTGGCTGGATTTCGCTTTGGATAGAGACGCGTGGAAGACAATGGGGAGACCTTTGCCCAGCAGTGGGACAATATAGGTTAACAAAAAAAAATTGAATAGGTCCGTTTTTTTTTAAATCAATATATATGTTACTGAATGGGTTTTTTAAATTTATTCATTTGGTTTTGTGTTTATATTGCCTCATATCTCTAAGATTACTTAACCTATTTTAGATGATTCTTGTTTTATTCAAAAGTTTAATCTTTCAGTGTAGTCAAACAATTTTCATCAAAATTGGTTCAGTAGTTTTTTATTAGAAAATATATTTGTTTGAGTGTTTGTTTTCTCATATATTTTACACTGAATTCAAAAAACTCTGTTTTGTCTTATGTTGTATTAGTATAAATATTAAATTTTTTAAAAGTGTTATTTATCTGGTTCAATTATAATTATTATATTATTTTTAAATATACGTTTTTAAGTCGATTTTTTTAGAAATTTATTTGTATGAAATCTGTGGATTTTGCGCAAATAGACTCCCTCGTTCTCCTATAAACATGAATTGAATTCGCGAAAGTCGAAAAAGTTATTTCTGTAGAACTCCAATACTGTGGACATGTGTATATATTCTCACTAGTTAATTTTGTTGAACTTCAACTCAATGCAGCTACAGCCCAGGCCTCACAGGCCACTAAGCATTCTGTATTTTAGATGTATGATGTAGTTAATTTTAAACCCCCGAACTCAAAAGAGAGGGGTGTTAAAGTTTAAGGTGTGTATGTATGTATGTATGTATCATTGTATCCGTGTATGTGTCTGTGGCATCGTAGCTCCCAGATGAATGGACCTATTTTGATGCATTTTGTTCCTGTTTGAAAGCTGATGTGATTGAGATGGTTCTTAGCTATAATGGGGGGGGGGGTTAAGGTCGTAGCTCCCAAACAAATGGAACGTTTTTTATTATTCTTTTCATTGTCTAGCGTAAATCATAAAGATTTTCCTTATTTATATTACAATCTAGCCTTGAATTAGGAAAATCAGCAATTACTACCGACCGATTTTGATGCGGTTTTTAATGTTAGACAGCTGATGTGATGGGTCGGGCGGGGGTTATATTCTTTTATAATTTGTGCTTGTAGTTCCTCTGTTAAAATGTGTCTGCTCCATTAGTCACATCATACACAAACAGTTTACTATAAATCTTGTGTTTCTCTTTTTCCAGTTTCCTCGATGACCTGGACCGGTTAGGCGCGAGAGATTACCAGCCCACCGAGCAGGATATTTTAAGGACTAGGGTCAAAACCACCGGCATTGTCGAAGTGCACTTCTCCTTCAAAAACCTTAATTTCAAGTAAGTACTAGACCAAATAGAGAGAGAGACGAAGTACCTACTTACTTCAGCCACAGTCTGATGGCTGAAGTAAGAACTTCGGACGCCGAATACACGACGACGCGACGGCCGGTCGGGCGTCCCAAGGCCCTACTCTCATCTGATTAAAAAATTCGAAGTTTCGGTCTTTGTATTTGATGATCGATTATCGGTACTCTTATCATTTGAAAATCATTATTTTCTTCACGAATTCGTAATTTTACGCAACGGTGACTAAAAATACTAAAAAGCACTAAAAATACTATTTTGAAATGATTATTTACCAAGTGGCAGTGGGCTGGTCATATTTGTCGAAGGACTGATAACCGTTGGGGCAGACGTGTTCTTGAGTGGAGACAGCGACTCGGCAAACGTAGTGTAGTGAGGCGCCCTTCAGCTAGGTGGGGCAAAGTGGCTGGCTGCAATTATTTAAGAGAAGAGTCTATGATCGGGCTCAGTGGCGTGCTTTGGAAGTGGCATATGTCCAGCAGTGGACTGGCACGGGCTGATGATGATGATGATATTACCAATATACTCAATACTAAGCTCAAAACTTAGTACTTTTGAATCAAAGTGCCCTGATACCGCTAAAGAGACGAGGTAGAGGGCCCTGCGCTGCATAAATCCTAAATATACACTGTAGAAACATCGATGACGTCACGAACCTGACTGAGTTCAGGTATAGTTAGGTAATCAAATTCGTCAAGTGATCACCTCTAATTGGTATAGTCAATTAGGGGTGATCACATCAGTTCCTGAGCGAAACGTGCGCAAAGTGTCGAGTGTGTGAGTGGAGCGAAAGGACGAGTGATGAGAGAATTATGGCGAGATCCTATTTACTATTACTAGGATAGATTTAGATCACACGCGTCAAGAATGGCAGTTATGCCTGTTTTTTTATTAAGATAGCTACTACTAAATATACCAGATGTGAGTAAAATCGACGCGGCGATATATCCTGATAATAGTAAATAGGATCTCGCCACAACTCTCTCATCGCTAGTCCCTTCGCTCCACTCGCACACTCGATACTTTGCGCTCGTTTCGCCCAGGAACTTTTTGCTAGCATGTGGTTTTGGAATTGCACCCAGGGGTAAGGTAGAGTCGTACCACGTGGAAGTCGGGATGCTCCGATTCGTTCCTACCCCCAAACAACATCCATAACCCTCCTGCTGGTGGCTGGTTATATTTAATACTAAATAGCTAAGGAATAATAAAAAAGTGGTCTTAACTATCCATACTGAAACACCCGATTCGGGTATGTTTAGGAGTTCCAATAAACATAGGCCTCCCCCAAAGAGCGCCACGACGAGCGATCTTGTGCCGCCATCCACTGACTTACTGACTACAATGTCATCGGTCCATCGTGTAAGGAGTTTCTACAAGGTTTTTTTAGGACTAAAGCTCCTGGGGCTAACTTCAAGCTGTTCCTTGTTAAGAAGTAGCGCAGGACAGGGAAGAGTGGATCTTATGATATCGGAGACCAAGACTCACTTTGGGTCGCGAAGCCAACTTGATTGATTTTGAGGTCAGCTTAGGGGGGCACTAAGAACAATTTCTTAGCCATTTACTTGTTACACTAATTGATTGATCATGTTGTGTATAGTAAAATTATTACTTGACCTTTTCGTATAACGTGCGCGAATAGATCCGACATTTCCAATAAAATGATTTGACCTTTTCAGTTAATTATAGTTAACTTGTCGGTTATTCAATTTTAATACTATATTGATAGTTAATAAAGCTGATTAACTATAATCTCTAAAGGCGAATCTTTAAAATTGAAACTGCCATCAAGCATGCAGTGGACACTTCGAATAACTGATTAGACCCTATCAAATGAACATACTCGTAGTCCAAGATGCCATTGAGAAAGATGATGCTTGAAAGTCTGTTCTGATTTCTGACCAGTTATATTGTCCACGCTGACTACACTTTAACGCGATGCAAAGTATCCTATGTCATTAACCAGAGTTCAAACTATCTCCATACATAAATTTCATCAAGATCGGATCAGCCGTAATGTGACAAGGTGACAAACACACACAGAGAGACAGTTACTTTCGCTATAATTGACCGAGCAAGCAAAGTGAGCTCAAGTCTCTGCTTCAGGTTCAATAAATATGCTTTCATGTGTTCGTTTGTTAGTACTGAACCAATCTGGACGAAACTTATTATACAGGTTTAACGATTTTTTAGTCGTCGATTTCAAAGTTTTTTTTATTAATTTGTAATGTACTTTAAGTTAATCTCATACAAAATTGGTGAAGAGATGATGAGGATCTTCGGCGTGATGAGCAGAATAGTTTCTGAAATGCAGTAAATTGCTCACTTTTAGGTTTCTACCAGTGGAATCAGCCTTTACCTACTAGGTAAGGACTGATGGAGCACCTTGGTTATTAATGTTAGTTTTACAATAAGGTCACTAATGGCGCTACTGTGCACCGCTAGCTCGCGAGGTCTACTGTTCGAAGTTCTGGGTACCTACTAGTATTGGCATGGATAGTATAAGAGCTTGATGTCACATTGCAGATTGTTCGACGTGGGCGGTCAGCGGTCTGAAAGAAAGAAATGGATCCACTGCTTTGAAGATGTCACCGCGATTATTTTCTGCGTGGCGATGTCCGAGTACGACCAGGTGTTGCATGAAGACGAGACAACGGTAAGGACTCCATGGAAAGACTGATCCTGGGCACCCATTGTTGTGTGGGTCCAGTTTATTAATACCACCCTTCATCACCACCACTTTCTCATTCCGCTGTGCTGTGAGAACCCGGAAGTGAAGGGCAACAGAATTTTCACGAGTACTACCAACTACAGTCACCAAACCGCCGGCCAAGCGTGTGGTTATAGAAAAATCCCCCTACTATAGGGGAGCCCCATGTTCAGCACTGGATTGGATGTATTGGGGTGATGATCTGATCTGATGTTATGTGATGCTGTGTGCTCCCATTGAGTGACATCGCTCACCTTGCTTATGCAGAAGTCAATAAGTAATTAAAAAAAAGTGCCGGGTAAAAAAATAACACCTTTTTATTAAGTCACTTGTTTGTCTTTTTTGTCGTTCCGGGTGGAATCTCGCAACTCAAATTTCGAGCATTCCCGATACTTTCAGGGTAGCTCACAAATGGACGAAAACATTCCCGATACTTTCAGGGTAGCTCACAAATCGACGAAAACATTCCCGATACTTTCAGGGTAGCTCACAAATCGACGAAAACATTCCCGATACTTTCAGGGTAGCTCACAAATCGACGAAAACATTCCCGATACTTTCAGGGTAGCTCACAAATCGACGAAAACATTCCCGATACTTTCAGGGTAGCTCACAAATCGACGAAAACATTCCCGATACTTTCAGTGTAGCTCACAAATCGACGAAAACATTCCCGATACTTTCAGGGTAGCTCACAAATCGACGAAAACATTCCCGATACTTTCAGGGTAGCTCACAAATCGACGAAAACATTCCCGATACTTTCAGGGTAGCTCACAAATTGACGAAAACATTCCCGATACTTTCAGGGTAGCTCACAGATCGACGAAAACATTCCCGATACTTTCAGGGTAGCTCACAAATAGACGAAAACATTCCCGATACTTTCAGGGTAGCTCACAAATCGACGAAAATGCATTTAAAAAAAAAGGGTGTTAGATTAGTTTTTGCTTCGAAACTTGAGTTGCATTATTCCAGGACTGACATAAGTACATAGATAGATACATACATACAAGTGAAGTTAAATAAAAGATTATAATAAAAAAGGGATATTAAAGACGGGTCGAATAAAAAAATATGCTACTGTTAATGCGATACTTTAACACAACTGATCGGCGATACTAATACGGACGAAAAAATATGCTACTGTTAATGCGATACTTTAACACAACTGATCGGCGATACTAATACGGGCGAAAAAATATGCTACTGTTAATGCGATACTTTAACACAACTGATCGGCGATACTAATACGGGCGAAAAAATATGCTACTGTTAATGCGATACTTTAACACAACTGATCGGCGATACTAATACGGGCGAAAAAATATGCTACTGTTAATGCGATACTTTAACACAACTGATCGGCGATACTAATACGGGCGAAAAAATATGCTACTGTTAATGCGATACTTTAACACAACTGATCGGCGATACTAATACGGGCGAAAAAATATGCTACTGTTAATGCGATACTTTAACACAACTGACCGGCGATACTAATACGGGCGAAAAAATATGCTACTGTTAATGCGATACTTTAACACAACTGCCCGGCGATACTAATACGGGCGAAAAAATATGCTACTGTTAATGCGATACTTTAACACAACTGATCGGCGATACTAATACGGGCGAAAAAATATGCTACTGTTAATGCGATACTTTAACACAACTGATCGGCGATACTAATACGGGCGAAAAAACTATGTTTTCATAGAACTGCGCCTAAAAGCTAGGTAGGTTTTTAAGGTTGGACATGAAAACTTTCACCAACTCAGTATTTTTTCGCCCGCTTTAGTATTTAATTCGGTCACTTGGTATTTTAAATGCTACCAATTTGTATTTAAAATTCGCCGTTTTCTATTGTATTCGCCCTCAGTCCAAAATACTAAATATGACTTACTGACTTACAAAGTGGGCACTTTGTAAGTCAGTAAGTCATATTTAGTATTTTGGACACCTTTAATTAGATATTATATTCGCTCGGTTTAATACCATCCAATGACAACAGCTCCCATATAACAATATCCCTATATTCTAATTATTCTATAGTCATTTTGGATGTGAAATCTTTGGAAACAAACTTTCCATCATTTTTAATTAGTGCGATAAAGATAATTTTAGTTTTAAATGGATCACGGACATTATCGAATTCTGCTCTGAAATTTATTATACGCGTATGAGTTTTAGTCTGCTTAAGGGCGGTTTGTGTACAAATATTTCACATCCAAAATGGCTGGATTAAAAATTTCATATTAACTGTTGAACTGTTAAACTACATGAGAATTGCGTTATGGAAGGCAGGCGACTAATTAAAACCTTTGGGCAGTTATTTAATTACTATCAGTGCCCGCGGCTTTACCCGCGTGTTCATTTTTCTGGGAAAGAAGTATCCTTTAAGTCATTCCAAGATAATATACCAAATTTTGTTCAGCCGTCAAATCCTTTTTCAACGATCGGCTTCTTCTCATCGGATTTAGATACCAAGTGCTCCAGTTCATAAGCTATCCATCAGCAAACCGCATCGCAAACGGTTTTACGTGATAAGTGAACAAACAGACAGACACCCTTCAAAAAATGTTATTTTCGTGTTCAGTAGCTTATTTTAAGTAACCTTCACCAATATTTTTTATAATCTTTTTACAGACTTTTGGTACTTACTGCTTTATTATAAGTATAAATCCTTAGCACCATATGCAGGAGAGTCTAAAGCTCTAACTCTACGGTCGCAAGTCATTACGCTGTGTATTAACAATGTTCCGTCCCCCCACCAGAACCGCATGCAGGAGAGTCTAAAGCTGTTCGACTCGATCTGCAACAACAAGTGGTTCACCGACACCAGCATCATCCTGTTCCTCAATAAGAAGGATCTGTTCGAGGAGAAGATACGCAAGTCGCCGCTCACCATATGCTTTCCTGAGTACACCGGTATGTACCGCTCACGCCTCGGGCTCCGCCCTGTAACTTAGTACCTTGTCGGTATAATAGACATGCCACCAGCAACGTTTAAAGCAAGTAAACTACTACTACACTACACTACTACCACTATTATAGCTAAGAACTATCTCGATCACATCAGGTTACAAAAAGAAAAAATAACGCAAATCAAAATCAGTCCACTTGTTTGGAAGCCACGATACCACAGACAGACACAGGATTCATATACACCCTAAACTTATAACACTCTTCTCTTTTTAATTTCGGGTGTTAAAAACAATTATGCCACACCTCCAAATTTAAGAATGAAGCTCTCTCAAGACGCACACATTTATACTATGGTATGCAGATCGAACACAACACACAGCAAGGCCTCGTCCATGTTGTTGCTTTGATTCATTCACAGTTCTCACGAAAAATAGTACAGTACCGCCTTGTGGGGTGAAATAGAAATAAAATAAATGTTGGTCCACGTGGCCATCCTCCAATCCGCCATTGCTATGCTTCATGAGTTTGGCAGTGAGGAGATATTTTTTAGACGTTTTTGATTGCATGCTACGATGAAGTCTCTACTGGTCTTTTTTTAGCTTAATTTTCCATTAACCTGATCAGAACAGGACAGATTCTCTTTACTGGCAACTATTTAACATTTGCCGCCCTCTAAAAAGCAATTTTTTTTTATTGATAGGCCAATATTCTTCGAAATCTATAACAGGAACACAAACATTCCCGCGAGCATGCTTGAGAAAACGATATCATGTATCTGCTGTTTATCCTGAACTCTCGGTATTGCAGATACGCTTACGACACTAGTAAAAAATACATGGTAATTGATCTGGCCTGCACAACCACTGCGTGGTGACCCTCAGTGGACTATATTTCGGGTGTAGTCACTGTCCAGGGTATACTGGTTCCTTTTAATTAAGCTTTTAGCGATTAGGCGACCCTCTAGATCTGAAACATTTGATAGGTTACCTTGTCTCTGGATGAACTTGTACAAAACCCATGTTAAGTTCAACGAACATGTTATTCCGGAACCTATTGCTGTTAACGGAACTGCTGCTATGTTTATCTGGGAAAAACTTTGCAACTAAGAAAAAACAAAATCGAGAGACCTGCAGAAGAATACAGCTGGGTTGGGCATCATTTGGGAAACTTCGTCTTGTCTTCTCATCGGCAATACCGCAAACTTTGAAGACAGTGCGTCTTACATGTTATGTATGACATAAGGAGCCGAGTCATGGACAATCACGGTACGACTAGTCCACCAATTTAGAGCCGCTCAGCGGGCTATGGCTATGCTCGGATTTTCTCTGAAAGATCGTGAGGTGATCCGACAGAGAACCAAAATTGTCGTAATAACCAGTCAATCCTAAGATTGACTGAAAAGTAAGCTGAAGTGGCAGAGGGCTGGTCATATCTTTCTAAGTACTGATAACCGTTGGGGTAGACGTGTTCTTGAGTGAGACCGCGACTCGGCAAACTAGTGTAGGGCGCCCTCCAGCTAGGTGGAGCGACGATAAACGCAAAGTGGATGGTAGCAGTTGGAAGAAAAGAGCCGAAGCTTGGCCTCAGTGGCGTGCTTTGGGAAAGGCCTACTTCCAGCAGTGGACTGACATGGGCTGATGATGATGATTATGATGACCTTTCAACATTTATAAGTTCTTTCCTACAAATACCGTAATTGGCTTTAGGATATTATCTCATCCAAACTACTTTGCATATCTTGCCTAAATGAAAAAATATGTTTATTCCGTACATACTTAACAACGCATAAATATTAGTCACATATCATTGAACAGGAGCAATACATGCTATGAGAGCGTAAAGAGAAATCACATTGCATGATCAAAGATATGGATTCTATTTGCATGCTATCTGCATTGAAACTTTGTCTAAACCTATCTATGTGTATGTGTGAAATAATAAACATGCAGTTAAGTAAAACTAGAACTAGTCTATCAAGCCGCTGCCAGTGGACAACATTCCCAAAATGCTGGCAGCATTGCCACGTTGTATGGCAATTCTTAGTCTTTGGGCAAAGTAAAGGCCAGCATTTTGGTCACGTGTTGCTTCGACCAAAAGTGTATGTGTGTGTAACTTGTTACTATTTAGTAACAAAAGAGACAGAGAGATGGTGGTTTAGTAGAGTTGACTCGATACATATTTGGCCTCAAATTTGTTTCTTATTAATAATATCACGAGACATATAAGTGGATGAATGAACGCATGAGTGCCGATATTTAATTGAAATTTAAAACGCTGAAATGAGCTAATTTGGCATTTGAATTCGCGGATGTTTTACTTAAAGCAAGTACACAATAATATATCCTATAATGTGTACTGTGGTTAAAGGCAAGATTCTTCTTACTTCGCTTTGCCTATCATCCGCCGTTTGTCCTAATCACATAATTTAATCACATTTTTATAACATCAAATACCATATTACAGGCGCGCAAGAATATGGAGAGGCGGCTGCTTACATCCAAGCCCAGTTCGAGGCCAAGAACAAGTCCACCACGAAAGAGATCTACTGCCACATGACCTGCGCCACCGACACCAACAACATCCAGTTCGTGTTCGACGCCGTCACCGATGTCATCATCGCCAACAACCTGCGCGGCTGCGGTTTGTACTAGGCCGCTAGTACTGGACCGCTCTAGTGCTAGACCGCTAGTACTGGACCGCTAGTGCTGGTCCGCTAGTACTAGACCGCTAGTACTGGACCGCTAGTGCTGGTCCGCTAGTACTAGACCGCTAGTACTGGACCGCTAGTGCTAGGCCGCTAGTCCGCCCCGCGCCGCCCGCACCTCCCCGCGCCCTTGATATCAACCCCTTCGTGTAAGCATATCATGTTAGGCGCGGCCGAGCGGCCGAGGTTCGCAGCTACGCGTATATATTTTTATGGATAAGCTTACTGGATATGCGTCGATGTGCGGATTCTGATTCGCATAGGAAGGGGGCGTCCGACGCTCCGGCTATCGGCGCGCGACTAGACCCGATTCGAAAGGCTTCGAGACCGGACGTTGCGTCCGGCCGTATTAAGCCGTGTATTCACTAGAGACGATTGTTGCGTGCCATGTTGCGCAGCGACTACATTGGGATTTTTGGAAAAAAAAACATTGCTTAAAAAAAAAGGAGGAAATGACGTGAGCAAAAGTAAATTACTTGAAATAATGTAAGAAAATTTTACTTATCGTTAATCAAATATCGTTACCTAGTCACTGACATCCTTTACAAGTCTGCTGGACTGGTTGGTAAATGATTATTTTGTTGTGTAATTGATTCTTGCCATCTTGGCGCTGTAAGCAGTTCTCAGAGACTGCCGTAGCGGGAGTTGTTGGAATTAAAGTTAGATGACAGCTCGAATGATATCGATCGTCGATAGTTGCCAATAAATGTCGGTAGGTGGCAGTTCAAACTGACTCTGATATGATCTGTCATTAGACGTTACACCCAGACCAGCGTACTTGTATCAAGGAGGCCAGTATGCCTAGTGGACACACGGCTTGATGGCGTGGCGTACGTAGCGCCCTGTGTCGAGTCTAGTAGTTTAATTTCCTCTGTAATATAAACCGTTTCATTTGCCGGCGGAGCGCCGCGCTTAGACAGTTTTTGATATGGATTAGCGTTTGATTCTAAATTTTGGTGCTAGGCGATGTACGTAGTTCGGTTTTATCGAGCGGGACTAGTCGCGCGCCGCGGCTGTGCCTCCGTGCGCGCGTCATACTTCTGTTTTGTACTCTGTGGTATGATAAGTGGCTACGTGGCAACTTCGAAAATTACAATTGCCTTTGGATGGATAATGGACTCTCGATCAACGCAATAAGAGCTGCAATATGACGATGAATCTCTTAGTATGATTTTCTAAAAATGAGATCCTCAGTGCCCTAGGAAACGTTCTGCTCTTGTAGGTTACTGCAGTCGATCATCGGGTGGCGATATATCTAACATTGCGCACAACCACGTGAATACTGCGCGTGCGCGATATAAAGATATAAAGCAATGTCTATGTAACTTGCCTCCAAGCTAGGTAAAGTAACGCGTGCGATTGGGCGGCTCGCAGCCCGCGTAATGCGCGAGCAAGGCGGGCAATTGATCGTCAATCGATTATGTAACCGCTAATGCCTTCCATAAATGTATTGTCAAACAGAACGCATGGCGAGCCGTTTTTTAATGTCGGTTTAAACTTGTCACATAGAAATGCGAAACCGCGTATTGGTGGCAAATCACTCGCCATGACAAATATTAGGCGAGAATGCGAAGCGAAGCGTGAACGAGATAGTCGTACTGACTCGTCATGTACGACGTTAGACAGCGAATGCGTGCGTTAGCAAAGCGTGCCAATTGTGTTTGTTATATTGAATTTGTCAAAAAAAATACTATAGTGTTTATTACGCGACACAGCTATAAAATACATTGAAAAAGTAAGAAATACGGGAAGTTATTGCCAGAGAAATAAGACTCCGCATCGTCCTCGCCTCGGTTCGTAACACGCTTCTTGATTGAAATCTTCGCAGAACTCTCGACTCTGTTTCCTGTGTTGGTTTGACAATGCCAGAGTCCGGACATGCGATGTCAAAAGTCCTCATTAGCGACAATCGAGTGTCCATTTCATGGCGTACCTCCGTAGCCCCAGAGTAGAGTACAGTGTACATGAAGGCGCGTGCAGCGTTGTACTCGCGTGTGAAGTTCATTTGGCCGCGCGCGGGGCAAGCGCGAGGAGCTCCGGCAATAACCGCTTATATACTCACTCTCTTACGGACCAAACACAGAAAGGAACCAATATTAATTAACTCGGTAGTGAGACGCACACTTTCACAGGCCTACTCAACTGACTACAACATCATTCCATTGTTAAGTATTATATCTGAGAAATTATTTTTTATAAACTATTGATGCAGTAACCGCTCTATATTGGAATAAGCGTTATTTTACGTACCTACTACATATTTAAGCTAAGACCTGTGTAACCCTTAAAGTAATCCACGTTTAAGTTAAGCATCGTATTACGCACAATATTTTCGTTCCAGTAAGAGCATTTTAATACCATATACAGTTTTTTCTATATTTTGTGTTCATATTATTTTATATATCGTTTTACAGTTAACCTTAAGATTGTAGCCTTTTAAGATCTCTTCTTGTATTCAATTATGGAAATCATTTTAGGTATTTATTTCGTCTAGCTAATAAAGATGGTATATTGTAAACTCATGTTTAATTTTGTATTTAATGGTTAACCAATGTATCATGTTAGTCTTTGTGATTATTTGAGGCGGTCGGAGTTAGTAACGATTAATTCTCGTGGTCATTTGTATTAAGCAGTAACTATAGCGCGGACGCAGCGAGCCGACAGTGTAAGATATGTGAGTATATAATCTTTGTATACACTCACGAATTGGCGTAATCAAACACTTATATATACATACTATAATAACATAATTTATTATTAATAATAAAAATAAAAATCTTACTTTTAAGCGTTAGGACAGTAACTGTATCAATAAACATTAATTGATAATGCAATTTACTATTGTCATAGTTAGGTGATTTATTTTCATTTTATGTTTATCGAGTATGTAAAAAGTGATTAAATGAAATGTAACGCCTACACGCGACCTCGCGGGCCGCTCGCCCTCGCGGCGCCACGCCGGCGGCGGCGCGGTGCCACAACCAAAGATTCGTTCTATTTGTACTCTAACAAGGAACACTAAATTCATGTATACATCATTTTGTAAAGGGTAAGTGCAAGAACTAAGTTTGAAACGAGAAAATTAGCTTCAAATAAAATTGTACCCGTGGCCTGGCAAGGAAAATTCGTGTTTGACATTGCAACATTGAGAATAGACAGCGTCTCTTTACCGTTTCCTACCCGTCTTGTTTTGAAGTCTGCCGGTGATTCTACTTAACCGAATAAAATGTTCCAGTCCTTTGGCCTTTTGCTGTGTAAAATATTATATTATGTTCTAAAATATTTTTAAAACTAATAAAATCAAAATTCTGTTATTCAAGCGTAAACAAATTTACTTTGACAACAATGACGGAACATAGATAAAATATGATATAGTATTGCCAGTAAAATAAATTAACGAGGTGTTTCTAATTTATAGTTATTCTTTACGTTAAAATTTGCACTCGTTGGCAGTATGGTGGAGTTGAGTGTACAGTGTCGCGTAGAGTCGGTTTCCTGGTTCCTCGTGAGCGGCCCGCGACCGAGCGCCCGCGCTCGCTTGTTGCTAGGTAGGTTTCCTGGTTCCTCGTGAGCGGCCCGCGACCGAGCGCCCGCGCTCGCTTGTTGCTAGGTAGGTTTCCTGGTTCCCCGTGAGCGGCCCGCGACCGAGCGCCCGCGCTCGCTTGTTGCTAGGTAGGTTTTTTACTGTTATGTAACAATATGTGTACGTAAACTAATATTAGCGCAGTTCTACATTCAGCCCAAACCCTACATGTAAGTAAGCTTCACACTACATAAACGTTTTTTTGTGAGCGAATGGTGGACGAGTGTATGTTCATTGTAACGTCTCTAATACGGGGCGCCATGTTACTGTAACGGCGGGCGGCGCGAGCGCTCGCCGCGCGCCGCGTTCTGTATAGTTAGTCGTCAGTAACGCATTGCGATGTGTCGCTGCGCTGCAGAACATCGTTACTTGTATGCTTTAATATTTCGAGTGAGTGTGATGTAAATTTTGTACACTGCCGCGTTGTTTGTTCGCTCGAATCACATTTAGTTTAAGATTTACGACAGTGATCGATCCGCACACGCCCATTACGTTTGACACGAACGTGCGCACAAATAGTCGACGATCGCACAAGGCACGCGCGCGCGCACGAGGGTGCGTCGCTCGGTGCGTAGGCTTCTTATTTGAAGACTGAATTGTTGCGGCTCAAAACGATCTCGCGCTTTATTAGATCCGAGACGGGGAGAGTTTTTTAAACGACTAGTTTAGGGATCGGATCGAGATAGATCGTAATCGTGGTGTGGCATGAGTTCTTTCGAGTACCCGTATCGACGAGACATTAGAGAATTGAGCGACAACCTTACATATAATATATAAAGCTGTCTTCGTCACGACGTCGATCTGAATCGATATCACCATGCTTCATTCATATTTGCCAAAGTTAATTACTAACCTCACTATTTATACCTACTGTATGTTCTTTGATAACTAAATTATGTGTGAGGGCGAGGTCGGAGGCGCGAGCTAGTGCCCCGGCGTCGAGTATAGTCGTATCGGTACTGATCAGAGTACAATGTTGAAGAATTACTTATTTAGAATTGATGAACATGTAAACATTTATTTCTAGCGCGTGCGAGGGGTCGTTAGTTGCGACGTGTATAGGGACGGGGCTCGGGGGGCCTTGGGGCTCCCCAAGGGCAGGGGTAGTGGCCCCCGCCCGCCCGCACTCTTCGAACGATCCTCTCTAATGAACAAACGTTTAAGAAAGTAAAATTTTTAGTCACTAGTGGGTAATTTTTGAATGTGATTCAATCTTATCTTTATTTTTCTATATCAAGTGACATCTTGAACGGTTTCGATTATTTCCGACTTATGTTTGTATTGCATTTAATGAAAGCGATGTATTTAACCAACGATGTAATAAACAATATTTTTCTCTTATTTGTATCTCGTCTGCACTGGTATTTTTTATTGAATTTACTATAAATGTACTTTTAAGTGTATAATTTTAAATAATTACTGAAAATGATTATATTCTAATTTTTATGTTCAAATAAATATGCTAGTTTTATTTATTGTCCTTTATCCAAATACTTGCTTTTCACTCATAGTAAGGATGTGTTTTCCATCATAGTATAAATTATTAAACTAATATTAGACTTTAAGATGGTGCTTTGTGTATTGATCTCGAACCTCGTCTTCTGGTACATACAATGTAAATAGGTACTATTCTATTAGTGGGTGGACGGATCACGGCCCCATCTGACTAAGTTGACCACATCAGGCGGGAACTATGGGTGCATTCCGAGACGCGCAAAAATCGATATTATCGCGCTAAAACGCGTACCGAGTCATCGTGAGCGCAACAACGATATCCCTTGTGACGTCAAGGATTACTTCATTACATCCGCCATTTTGCGATTACACCGACCATGCCCCAAACCGATATCATCGTGAGCGCGACATCTGAATCGGAACGCAAAGTAGCACTGTGTCGCTCACAGCGATATTATCGTGAATCGGAATGCACCCTATGTCGTTTCTAGGCCAGAGGTACTCGCGGAAGTTGAAGATTTAATGGCCAGTTGTACGAATCGCACGGGTCGCAACCCGAACCCCACATCGAGTATTCCAGGGGGGCGTTTTTCATATTTTCTGGATTATTACATGTCCATGACTTTGAGCTAATTCTGCAACCCTATTGATTTTAAATGTCAAAACAACTCAAAAAAAAAAAAAATGCGTAAAAACCTACCTATCAAAATGTACCTAAATCTGTTTATTTTGCTTATATATTGGCAATATACGATAGAAGAGAGATGTTTCTTTAGTGTCCCGCTCCTTTTGCACAGTTTCGAACTAAAAATATTCATTGTAAGCTATTTCTTGTTTAAGGGTTTTATGTCATTTGGATGGATTAATATGGTCCAGATTCAATAATCAAAGAGTATATAAATACTACGTAAGAAGAGACGGGACTGACGTATATTGGAACAGATGTTGTGAATTTTTAAAACGTACGCTGAGAATAAGTGCAACATAACAAAACTAATGACCATAGGTAATAACACTCTATATCGAGCATGTTAGCCAACATGACAAACAGAAAAGGATGTCTGCAAACATAGCACATTTTTATCGATATCATTATTTTGAGACAAAAAACGTATAAGGACTATTTTAATTTATATGGGGTTTATAATAATAATATGTTTTTTCTAAGCATGTGGTTTTTATTACATACAAAAATAATACATTATATAATACACAACACAATTTGTGTCTTTTTCCCTTAAAATAATATCTAATCTTCCTTACTCCTTACTTAATATTACAAACTAGCAGTGGTCCGTGATTAATAGCAGTTAAGGAGTAGCAATTTTTTTAAATTGGGTTGTTTCTTTTTGTAGTCGGTGTTTCGAAAATGTTAGCCACAGAAATATTTAATTCATGCAGCTTTTCGATCGGTATGTATGTCAAGTCCTCTTTATCGGTCACTTGTATCCAGTTTTTGCACCTGAAAATAAGTTTTTTAATGAAAATTAGAAGATTAAGCGGTTTTAGGCTACGCGACATTAGGTATTCTAAATTTATACTTTTACTACGTTTACTATTATATAGCGTGGAATGCAGACGGACTTAGAATAAGATAGAAAAAATATCGATAACACCGGCACCGCACTAGTGCTAGCAAGGCTATGTTATTTTGTTGAATATTATGTAAGAAAAATCATTATTTTCTTGTACCTAATAGATTTACCACTTACCTATCATTATTCAGTGAAAATTTAGCCAAAAATGTTCGTTTTTGACCCATCGCTCTAACAGATCGCAAACCACAAATTTCGCAAGTTTTATAGCTCATTGCATAGAAAACTTTCAAACTCAATCACACTATTATTTATTTAATGTAGAAACAAACACCTTCAAAGCATTAAATACATCAACAGACGGTAATTATCACAAAAGTAACTTGCCTAATAATTTTGTAAACAAACTTAAACCACAGGACACATATTCATAGCGAAGGCGTGCAAGAAGGTCATGCATATAGTGAAGTAGAAAATGATAGCCGCCATAGAAACTAGCTCACGTTTGATACAACAGTTATGAACAGATTTTTATTAAGCTGTTTCGCCTGACTGTCAATAATATTCCTTCTTCTTCTTCTTTTTTTATTAGATGGCTTCTGCGGAGGCACTAGCCTACTAGCAATTTCGCCAATGTCAAGTTTAATAGTGTATAGTAATGTCACGTCACAGTCATTCATTGTCAAGTCAAAGTCACGAATCAGTAAAATGGTGGACATTTACTAAAACTTCCGTAGGTGATTTGGAAAAATCCCAAAATGCCATTTATATCTGCGTTTGATTCCTTTGCCTACACTCTTGCACGTTAACGAACACCTAATGGTTAATATTCCACCAATATTACACATCAACACTCGAAGAAATACAAGATTGAGAATAAAATCAAACTCTACAACACAACATTTTGAATTTTTACAAAAAACCCCCAATAATATTCCTTATAGCGAATTAGATTTCAAAATAATATAAAATACTGTTTTTTTTGTTACTCAAAATGACGTTGCTGGAAAAATCCGCATACGCTACGCTGATATACTGATTAACGAAAAATTATTCAAAACTCCTATTTTGATTGATGGCTACATTTTAGCCCGTCAACGGTCGCTATGTTCCTTTTTAAACGAAGAGTCCCTATATTAAACGGCCAGTATTACGCGACCAAATAATGTACAGCCAATAATACGCGACCAATATTACGTGGATTGGCGTCGTAATATCAGGGTGTACATTATTTGGTTGCGTAATATTGGCCGTGTAATATCACACCGTGCTGATTTTGTACAGGCGATAATACGCAGCCAGGATTACGAAGCTAAAATATGTACATGTAATAACAGGGTGTGCATTATTGGCTGTGTAATACGGGCCGGACACTTTCTGTACGGGCGATAATGTACAGCCATATTACGTGTACATCCGTCTCCCTAAACGAACATTGACACACGTCGCATTCTGGGGCCCGTTCACTTACAACGTTCGAATCATCCTTGCGATTATCGCTCGATCATCTGCAGCCCGATTACATAACTTGGCTTCAATCGAATTCTCAGTATCGCAACCACTAATGCCTTGCGATAGAGTCGAAATTGCTATGAAAAAAGTGATAATCCGATTGTAGCCAAGTTCTGTAATTGGGCCACCGGAGTTAGTGAATGGCTTTGGACGTCCACATAGAACTGACAACTGTCAAGTGTCAGTTTCATACTATTCCTCCCCCCTACTATTTTTCGGATGACCAGGCGAACGCCCGACGACACCGTGAACGATATTACGCAGTGTTGATAATATCGGTTTCAAGCTGTCAAATTCATTAGTGCCTTTCAAAATTGCTATGAAAAAAGTGACAATCTGATTGAAGCCAAGTTCTGTAATAGGGCCTCAGTGCTATTACCTAGGCTCCCGCACCAACGACTTTTCGAAGTTATGTGCGGTTTTCCATCGCTCCGTGCTTCGGAGGGCACGTTAAGCTGTCCGTCCCGGCTGTTATTGATTAATAACAGTCGTTAAGCCATGTCAGAGGCCCTCGGGCGGCCTGACAAACTCTGACATCAGAGGCCAGCACTACCTCATACGACAAACAAACAAAGTGCTATTACGCAGTGTTGATCATATCGGTTTCAAGCTGTCAAATTCATTAGTGCCTTGCGATAGAGTCGAAATTGCTATGAAAAAAGTGACAATCTGATTGAAGCCAAGTTCTGTAATAGGGCCACTGGGCCCCGCACAGCAATTCCATAACTTGGCTACAATCGGATTATCACTTTTTTCATAGCAAATTCGACTCTATCGCAAGGCATTAGTGGCTGCGATACTGAGAATTCGATTGAAGCCAAGTTATGAAATCGGGCTGCTGACCACAGAACTTGGCTTCAATTGGATTGTCAATATCGCAATCTCTAATGCCTTGCGATAGAGTCGAAATTGTTATGAAGAATGTGGTAATCCGATTGTAACCAAGTTCTGTAATATAGCCACTGAATTCGCCCCGTATTTATATTCTCTTTGTCTGAATTAGTGGTCGGGCGCAATGAGATTTTATCAATAGAGCCGTCATACCCATTATAAAACACTAAAAAACACAGCGAAATTGTACTATAGCTACTTATATATAACTTAAACTATATTTGCATCACTGAAGAGGCTAAAAGATCACAGAGATAGAACCGCGTCGTCAGAAAGAGATACGCATATCGTCCCCGTAGAGCGAAAATTAACTAAGTGACACTTTTATCGAAAATGAGTTTTGAATGTCACGCTTGTCACATTTTTTCTTTATTTTTCTATTTTACCTCCATAGCTCTAGCTCTTCTCATGACTGAGATAGAAAATGTGAAAACTCACTAATTGCATGATTTTTCTCCTCATATATGAGGACAAAATAATGAAATTATTTTAGTGATTATTAATTTAGTAACAGATGATATAAAAAAAAAACCAAGCATACTTAGTTAGTTTCCCTTTGAAATTTGTGATTAAAATTGCCATTGGACTCGGAGAGAAAATTCACTAAATGATTGTAGTGACATTACATTACATGCTTAAAACAAATTCAGTAGAGCGAAAACTAACTAAATCGTTTTAGTGAATAAGCATATATGCTTTCAGTTGAATTTGACAAAACTTCCTGTAGTAACAAATAATTATTATCTTTTAGTGAGTTTTCACTCATTCCAGTATGCAAAATATATTTATTTGAGCATGACTAACATCTTTTACTTATTTTTCATTTACATGACTTGGTACAACTTGGCAGAAAATTGCTCCCTACCGCGATTCGGGGGTAGTTATTGCTTTCTTGGAACTCGCCAAGGCACGGATTGTCCTATTAATTTATCTTTTAGATAGCATCTTCAATGCTGCTATGAGCAATTCCTCGTTTCCCGACGCCTAGAAGAATGCCGCCGTCATCATCATTCACAAACCAGGAAAATACTACCAAGCCCTCTAGCTACCGCCCTATCAGTTTCCTCAGCTCTCTGGGGAATATATTAAGAGTGACTCATTCTGAGTCGCCTCTGTTCCATTGCAAAGTCCAAAAATCTCATTTCCGACAACCAGTTTGGCTTTAGAGACATAACTCTTGCACCCATCAAGTTCACCGCATCACGAAGCACATCTTCAACAAGTATCTCAAACCCCAAACCACGATAGCCGTCTTCCTAGACGTAGCCAAGGCTTTTGACAGTTTGGCATGCTGGACCGCCTAGTACAGGACTACCACAAGAGCCGCAGCTTTCACTATCATGTCGAGGGAATCAGATCTAACCCGCACTCCATCAGAGCCGGAGTCCCTCAGGGCTCCGCGTTCTCCCCGCTTTAGTCCTCATTATACACCAGCGACTTTCCGCGTCCTCACAAAGTAAAAATCTCCCTCTTTGCCGAAGATACCGCGATCTATTCCACCGGAAGGAAACCAACCCAACTTCAAAACCGCATCCAACGAGCGATTATCGCTCTTGGAAAGTGGTTCCGAAGGTGGCGCATTTTGGTGAACCATGAGAAAAGTGTAGCAATGCGCTTTACTGAGGGTGCCAAACGTTTTTTTCCATCCGGTCACATTACGATGTTTCCCCATCCCGTCAAGTCAACCAAGTACTTAGGGAGTCACCCATGATTATCGATTCAGATTTGACAAACACGTGAAAACCATCCACGACAGGGCGGCCTTCTTCCAAGGTATCCTATACTATCTCATAGGCAAGCGTAGTAAAATATCCCTTAGAAATAAGGTGACACTTTACAAAGCCTGCATCCGTCCCGTCCTGACTTACGCGTCCGTTGCATTCACACATGAAACCCCACCCGCACTCCCAACCGTCTACCCTGGAACTGCTCTTGATGATACAAAATAAATTCATTCGAAATGCAGTAGGTGCCCCTGGTGGTGCCTGACCTGCACTGCGATATCAAGCTTCTCTCGATCCGTCAATTCATGAAAGATGCCTCTCACCACTACTTTGATGCGGTGCCCCATCACCCCAACCCCCTTGTAATTGAAGCCGCAAACTACACGACAGACACGACAGCCCTCTGTAGACGCCCTAGTGATATCTTGAGCTACCCAGACTACGCCATCGCAGTGGTGGATTACACAAAATCCTAACACTGTCAAAGAAATCACTATGTATTGTGCTGGTCAAAATCGCAACTAATTTATAGCAGCCTTCCTGTTTAATTTGATTCAGCAGTCAGATAATGATTTAGAGGTTTTTGAGCAGAAATATCTAGAAAGCGGGCACACACCATAGAGGTGGACTTCATGCACATCTTCATTAAGAAATAACAATGACATTCGCCAATCTATTCTACTATTGACTGGAAGTCTATTATGATGCGTGCAAGGTTTAAAAGACACAGGAACTCTGAACCCCCGTATAATGTTCATGAATTTGTCTGAAATTATAATGCTTGTTGTGAGAGCATTGTCAAAAACACAAGTAAGGATGAAACTAAACAAAACTAAAGTAATGTACTTAGCTAAAAATAAAATGCCTACGATTCGAAAGAAAACGTACCGGGATAATACAATTCCGTTATTCTCATGAAGGGCCTTACCTTGAACTGGATGTCTTGAAGACAGAGGAATCACAGGTGCATACTACAAGAAAAACAGACGAACGTAACCGAAACAGAGACGCCGTTACTTCAAATTTAAAACTGTTCATTATTCCGAAGGCTTACTCTAGTGCTCTTCCTATTTCGGAGGTTAAAAAGAATTACCTGATTGGTCTTTGGACTAAAGGAATTACTCCTCATAAGCAGCATCCGTGGTACTATTCCCTACCTACTAGCAAAACTGCAGTCGATAAAATAGGCGGACCAGTCCCCCGATTCAGAACAATGGAGAATGTCTCGATGAAAATGTTTTTTTATAAATATAATGCATGAATTTATTTTCTTTGTCTTATTTATTGCCTACTTACATAATTTTTATTTCATATAGGAATTGAAACAAGTGAAATTTTAAGTTTAAATTTTAATTTTTATTAAATTAGTTGATAACTCAACATGTAAATTATATTATAACACAAAAAAAAACAAGCGAAATGCCTTGCTAACCATCATATTTACAAAAAAAAGAAGTAATATTTCACTAAAGGAACTTATATTAGCTACAAATTCTAAATCATAACATTTCAAGTGAGCGAAAACTAACTAACTTGAATTTGATTTAATTAGTCCTAAGTAAAAAGGTTTTCTTAAAATCTGATTTCACTAGACAAAAAAGAGCTAATTCTCAACCAAAATTATCAAAAAAGTTTTAATAAAACGCCAAATTTAAATGTTATGATTTATGAAAAACTTTGAAGTTACATTATTACGAAAGTCACTATTTGTTAGTTAGTTAATTTTCGCTCTACGGGGACGATATGTTCTCAGTTACAGAGAGTTGCAGTAAGCGGCCGATCGCCAATCACCACCGATGCCGGCCTGTGACGTCACGTGCGTCAGCTATCAGCTAGAGTAAACTGGGGCAAAATGGATGGAAGGGTTTATTCAAGATGAAAAGAAAATGTTTTTTTTGAAAAACAAATACTTTCATAATAATCCATACCAATATATAAAAGTGAAAAGTTGTCTATTTGTTTGTTTGTTTGGGGAGCTTTCACGCGATTACGGCTAGACGGATTGTGGTAAAACTTTGAATGGAGATAACTTATACCCTGGAATAAAACATAGGATACTTTTTATCCCGGAAAATTGAAAGTTTCTACGAAACTGAAAAAATGTTGATTACTCGCTGTAAGAAGTGGTTGCCATGGAAACGAAATAACAAGTATGTCAAAAAACATCAAGAACGGTGCTATACCTACTTTTGCATTGATTTTTAATAGATATAACATGTACATAGGATGCTTTTTTTTCGCGATAAACAGTAGTCCGCGCGGACGAAGTCGCGGGAAAGTAAACTAGTAGTTCTATATATTCCGGAGAACACCCGTATATTCGCCGGACACTTGAGAAACGAGCGAAAATCTTTTTTATTTTGCGAATTGCTTATAGAATAAATTACATAATGTTGTATACCATTTTAAAGCTAAAACAATAAAGAACATTGAAAAAGATACTATTAAACTATCAAAAATATACTCACGTTAACATTTTCCCGCCAAAAGTGACGAAAGGCACTTTGTGGCAATCGCCACTCGCGGGCCACTAAACACAAAATTGTTTTGCAAAAAACAAAAATGTCTAAATAAGACCATATATTTTCGTCTTTTGCATTGCCACTGTATACTTTGCTTATAATATTTTATATGAGTTTAGTTAAATGATACAAACTTATCTGGTAAAGGACAATGGCGAATTCGCATACATGATTTTATGTCACTAAAATTCACGGCGTCTTTAGGTCAAAAATATCGCTAGTAATTCAGCATCATTTCCTGATATTGTTAGTCTAAGATTTTTTTATTGGGGAGGCCAGGAATAATTGTTATCAGGCTTTAAAGTTTTGTGGATTATGTTACTGTTAACGACTTTTGAAACAAGTCTTAGAGATTTTATTCATTTTATCTGCATAACTAGGTAGGCAATGAAGTACTTACCTATGCGTGATAAATATAATGTTTAAAACTATTGTAGTTTAACAGACTAGCCTTTTAAATAATAATTATTATGAAGCTGTTGCTGCCTAGCAAGATTACAAAACAGTATGTTTAGATATGTTGCTGTTGTTTCACTGTGCAGGGAAACTGTCGTCTAATATTACCACAAATATTTCGCAACAAATCCTAAATAACAACCATAACCTAACAGCAATTCCTTACTTCCTCCCTATACTATAATGCATTGTATTTTCTTTGCTAATATGTTTTGTTTATAGGTTTTATACGTTTTATTTTGACGCACCATTTTGTGTTAAGTATTATTCTGTTTAACGCAAGGAGGCTGAATTACGCTTTCTGATAAAAGGCTAGTAAGTGTAATTCAACCTCCTTTGCCTTAATAAACCAGGTGGAAAGTAAGCGTAATTCAACCTCCTTAAGTTTAAAAACCGGGTGGGAAGTATACTGTTTTGACGATTTTGATGTCCGAACCGGAAACGTCAGTGTATTAGCTTTTTTTCACCCATTGGGCAGGCAACAAGACCAGCAAAACCCGTAGACAGAGAAACCAATAGACAACTAGATAGCTTCCATCACAGTCATACAAGAAAGAAAACATAATAATGCATAGGTCTTGTGAAGAAATGAGACAGAATGATATGATCTTTTGTTGTAGGTCGCGTGCCGGTTTTATCAAGGTCAGCACACCTCTGAGCTAAAAAAAATTGGCAGTTCGCCATAGTTTTGTATGGATTGTGAGAAAAATAAGTCAGCTTGGTGTGTTGCCTGCATTCGAAATGAAAGTTCTCTAGACCTTTTTAGTATTCGTGCCCAAACTACACATTTTTTATTATTAAAATGATTTAATTGCATTGGTTCTCATTTGTATCAATAGTAAATTCAATATAATGTAATATCGTACGATATTGTTAGTATGTATACAGAAGAGAAAGTTTATTCAAGAGAGCAAAGGCACCTACAACTACTTAAATGCCCTAACCGTTAGAGCTACATACATCAAAACTGTGTGGAAGAAGACCTTCAGCCGTGGCCATTACGGGTCGGAGCGCAGACTGACGATCATCAGCCGTTGGTAAGCCCCAATATCCCCTAGCATCATACGACCAACAGTACATGCTGCGCGCCATTATCGCGTTCTCTCTGTCGCTCTTACACGTAACCGGCAACATAGCAACAGTTGATTTAGGGTAAAATTAAATTTATTAATTTTCATTTTCAATACCGTAAACAGTACTTAAAAATGAAAAGACACATCCTTCCTGCCTTTAACAGTCGTCCCAGTGTTTGTAGTGCGCTTTCTAAACACACAAGATGGCATTTTTAATTAATTTTTCATGTTTCGGGAGTCGCTTGTATTTACGTGTTGCGTCGCTGTTTAGGACAAGTCGACACAGGCTGATTAGCTTGTGTTTACTTTGCCACGCAGAGCGGGGTACAACGTATCTTCCTCAGTTTATATATAACATCATTGGTCGGGCGTCACATCGTGCTTGTTTTATTTTCCGCTGCGCTGCGAACCAGTAGGGCAACCACGGTTGAGCGATCGTATTGGAGTTGTAATCGTTTACGACGTCAATGCACTGTCCGTCCTTGTCATATCGTAACAAACTGACAAGGATGGACAGTGCATTGGTATCGCTATCGCTATAGCTTTGAGTTAGGCGGTGTCCGGCCTCATTCAATAATATGTAATAAGCCTGGCCTCATAAGTATTGATTGTTTGACTTACAGCTTTTAATGGATAAAAATTACCAACATCTAGAATCTGAATTCAATGTAATATTTAGGAAAATCATATTTGAACAGCTGCATTTTGGAGTATATCAATACCGGCATCAACGGTAACGGGGCAACGGTTTACGGCATGGATGTAGAATCAGAATGGATAGAGCTATAGCTCCGCCGTTATAAAACATAGTGACACAATATACTTAGTTACAATTTTTACTTTATTTTTCCCCTTTTGATTGTTTGATGATTGTGGGACATCTCATCGACACTTTTATCTTTTATATTTGTATTTGACATATGTTTTTTAATAAATAATGACATAAAAAATTTATAAAACATAAACAAATATGGCAAAAATGAAATCCCCGAAGAGTTTCTTGGTGCTCTCTTCTCTAACGGACGTATTTCCGAAGCACCGGTAGAGTCAGAAGGGTATTTCCTTTTCCTGTGAGAGATTTAACTCTGCTGGCACATGAAAGGGAAATTTCCTTTTCAAACTCAAAGCATACTTAGTGTACCTAAATTTTATTGATTTGATCTTATTATAATATTTTATGTATTTCTTCTTGTTCATGAGATATTAATTTTGACTTGTTAAAGTGCTATTATTTTGCTTATTTACAATAAAGTCTTTGACTTTGACTTTTTCTTCCGATCCCAGTAAGGTATTGAAAGAAGGGATTCGATGCCAAAAGTATAGTAGGTGCAGCGAAAGTATGTGTCTGGGAAGTTGTCTGCTAGTCGCTGCGCAAACTGCTATTTTTCAAGCGCAATCCGAATGTTGAAGATGAAGACAGCATTGTATAACTGCCTCGCTCACTCGCTTACGTTTTTCGCATATTCTATCTCGCTCTTACTTTATGCTTTTTTATCCCCACAGCAGTACCTGCACAATCGTCACAGAGCCTAACTTCACAAACATATACATTGGCTGCGACTACTGTACTTGGTATCGAAAAAAATGTATAGAGTATTTACTTGTATCGGAACATCATTAGTCAAATCAAATTTTAGTCTATGGATAACCTACATTTGTTTAATACGATTTTTCGAAATTGTTTGTTTGTGTGCTTTGATTTGCTGTATCTTTGAAAAAGCGTTTTTTTGGGAATTCCTACCATAATGAAAGACGTAATAGACGTTATGGCTTTACAAAGCAGGCGTGAAAGGCGTTTACCTGATTATCGAAGCGCTCCGGGTCACAGCTTGGCAACAAACTTTATATTCGAGTGCGGCATTAAATTGGGCTTGCAACCAGCCACTGTTGCTACAGCTGCTATATTCTACCACAAATTCTTCAAGGAAGCCGATAAGAACGACTACGACTGCTACGTGATATGTACAGCTTGTTTGTGTGCAGCTGGAAAATCTAGAGACGAGCCTGTGAGACTGAGAGATGCTGTCAATGTTGCCCATAATTCTATCAACCGTGGCGCGGGACCGTTGGAATTAGGCGAAGAATACTGGTCTTGGCGTGGTGCTGTTGCGCAAGCAGAGTTGCTGGTACTCAGATTACTGGGGTTCAACTTGGATACGCCGTCTCCTCACCGGTATTTGCTACACTACCTGCGTTCCCTTCAAGAGTGGTTCCCGGAAGCCCAGTGGCGTACTGCTCCCGTGGCTCGCACAGCGATGGCATTCCTGCAAGACTTCCATCATTCCCCTGCTATTCTAGACTACAGAGCACCACATGTTGCTGTTGCCAGCCTGACACTAGCTCTGCATGTTTTGGGTGTCTCTGTGCCCCTGGCTTCTACGTTAGATGATGATGCTGCGTGGTATTCTGTAAGTTTCCATAAAGAATGGATGATTATGAAAGACTGATTCTCTCTAATGAACTCCATATTAATACTAATAACAAATTATCAAAATTTTGTAAAATACTAATAAGTGTAACAATGGACGGTCAATTCTCAAAGTGATCTCTTCCAGACAACCTTACAATTAAGGACTCAAACGCGTGGATGCTGGGAGGTCAGCAGATAGGCAACCTCATCCCACTGCAGATTCCTGCTCCCGCACTTTTTGTTGTTGTAATAATGAGTTTAATCTTTTGCGTTACACAAATGACGTAAATTGTTTCCCTATTGTTTCAAAAATTAGTAGAACTTGAGGGGTTAATGAGCATAATTTATTTTATTTTCAGGTATTCACCAAAGACATGCAAAAAGAAAGGAACTGGGAAATAATGGAGAAAATGATGCTAGTCTATGGAAGGGAACCAGAACCCATTTAATTTAAGTTTTGTTAAATTATATAGAGGATAATAATGTGTGCAAACAAAGGTTAATGTGAAAATTTATGTCTTATTTATTAGTGTTTTATACATGTTTTTGTTGGGCTGTGAAATTCTTAGCTTTGGTCCTCATACTGGTTGGCTAGTAAGGCCCACTTGCACGAAAACAAAACAAAGTATCTAGTTAGTCCAAAAATTATTGGTATCTCTTTCGTACTACTGTCCGTGTAAGCTCTCTCTCATGATGATGATGATGATGATGCACTACATAACAGTTCGACACCATACCCGTAAGCTCTAAGCTAATCATCATCATGATGATGATGATGCACTACATAACAGTTCGACACCAAACCCCGTAAGCTGAAAGCTAAGGTGTCAATATTAGGTGAACATGACACAAAACAAAGGCCTCACATTTCCTTTTGTAGTCAAACGTCGCGGCTCTGGATATGACACGTCGACAAGCTCAGCAGTTTCCTGTTAACATCAAACATACTTGTATTACATTTTTTGCCCTTAGACTAGACACTAGCCCGGGGCTAAGACAGCTGTGCAAGTGAGCCTAGAGGAGGAAGGGAAAAATAAAAAAGTTAACGCCCACAGCTATTTTTTTTCTATTGCTGGGAGACTAGAATAAATTATTCAGCAGTAGGAAGGGGAATTAATTATTTTGAAAGGAGAATAGACAAAGATCCCAAGGATATTAAGGAACAACTGTGCAAGCAATACAACTTGGCACGATTTCATGCAAAAATTAAATGATGTGGTATACCATTGTACATAGATAAATATATAGCATGTGGGTGTGTTTTTAGGGTTCATGTATGTTTTTTTTGGAAGTTATTTTTGTGGCAGGGCAGTCTCAGGTCAGGGAAAGTCAGTCAAATAGAGTCACCTGGAAAGTCAGGGAAAAAACTGGGCTTATTTCAACCAAAAGATTTTAATTCCATTTTTGTTTTAATATGTTTGTTTCAATGAAAGAAATATCACTAAATTTCCGCGCTGTCTTCGCTCGCGCCTTTACAATAATATTATGTTAATGAACACACAGGTCAATCATTAACAGTTTTTTTAATTACACTGTTATACTTATAACTAATAGCTAGTTATTTCGTGAAGTGTTTGTTAAAAACTAAAGGAAAACTAGATCCGCCATAACCTTCATTCAACAGGCAATGACAGCTAGTGTAGGGATCGCGAAAATTTGGATAATAATTCAAGTTAAGCAGTGTAATTATTTTTTTTGTTAATGCTCTATAATAAAAATATCTGAATATCTCAACGGAACCATAGTAATTTTATCTTCCGAACGAGTCACAGGTTGGGAAGTCTTCTAAGAAAATAAGCAACAGGGGGGATATAGGAGTACTCAAAATATTATTTAAATAATAAGTTCTGATATCTCCCTGGCCTAGGGGAGACGCCAGGATTTAAAAAATCCTGATGTCTCCACAAGGGGGGAAATTAGGGGAGACACGAGTCCGGCACCCCATTCTTCTTTTGTCATACACACGACCACAAATAGTTCGACATTTTTGCGCTCGTTTTGATCGCGCCTTTGTAATACTAATAATTACCTATTTCCGCACGCTGAGGAATATTATTAATATATTTATAATCGAATTTACTTGGTCGCTATTGGTCTCATACACAAGCTCAGAGTTGCGCAGCGTGCAACGGAGAGAGCTATGCTCGGTGTTTCACTATGTGATAGAATCCGAAATGAGGAAGTCCGTAGAAGAACGAAGGTGACCGACATAGCTCTCAGAGTTTGCAAGTTGAAGTGGCAATGGGCAGACCATATAGTTCGCAGAACCGACAACCGCTGGGGAATAAAGGTTCTCGAATGGCGAACACGAACAAGCAAGCGAAGTGTGGCGAGTTCCCCACACGTTGGACCGACGACATTGTAGCCATCGCAGGAAGTCGGTGGATGGAGGTGGCACAAGATGGCGCTCTTTGGGGGAGGCATGATCAGCAGTGGACTTCTAAAGGCTGACGTGATGATGATGATGAATCGAACTTCTAGAAGATAGTTCGTAACTGCCTGGTGCATATACAAATACCTTCTTCTACCTTCTAACCTTGGACCATGAACTCTATATTTTGATTTAAGTCCCAGTTACATAAATATATCTAATTAGTCTGTGCCCCGGAGATCCTACAGTGATTCTTCTTGGCCAAGGATCCCAATGTGGACAAAAAAACTAATGTTAGGGTAGCCAAATGGACGGAAGCCTGGATTCAACCAAACGAGAGTAAAAATAGGTGTGATGATCCACAGCAGCGCCATAATCGATGAGGATCCGTCATAGCTGAAAACAAACACGTTTTATTCTCATTTCTACGCCACTATCGTAAGAATAAAATTGTAAAAAATTTCAAATGCCTACATACTAATTTATGGTAATAACTTAGGGTTGAGGGAAACAGGCGGGGGTAGGGTTCAAAATAAACAACACTGCTTAGATCTACAAACAAATATAATTCAGTTTTTCTAACATTTTACGATACATAATTTTTATAAATGTACAGGGTAAGCTCATGACGTGGGAAAAGCGGTACTAGTTTTCAACTTGCTACCGGTACACATGGTATGTACGTGGTGTATTTCGTATTACATTTAGAATGGTAGCGCGGTTGCAACCGCTCTGATATGCTTTCACACCATATAGATCCGTATGACTTACTTCTAGCGAGGGTGAATTTAGGGACTATGTACCATTCCAATGTGCTGTCAGGTTACAATACTACATTAGACACCAATGACTAGTATAATTTATAAAAATTTACGCTACTTTTAAGCGTATTGAATTTTAATTGTACATCAGTTGATAGAATGAAACTGCAGCAGTAGAATAGAGAGTATGCGTTGGGACTGAGAACTGTGCGTCCCGTGGAAGACAACATAATCAAAACCTCCCTTCGAGTCTCGCATCTAGACATTTGTGCTACTATTTTATATCATTAGGTACAGTGAATTACACATAAATTTATTAATCCATTTAAAGAAATTTATATCTATACATGTGTAATATAGCATTTTCTACTTTACCGATGCACACAGTTTTATAATGCTGAAGTCTCTTGAACATCAGTAATATAAGAGGAATATCTTATGTACTATGATTTATTTATTAAAATCTATTAAATAAATTTCACACAGACAAAATCCAACACTTGATATTGATGTAGACGACACTGATAATGACATTAAATTTTTATTGCACAATTACTAATAGCTACTGGGTTCGAATCGAATACACTGGAGACATTCGTGGCTCACGCGGTGCACCCATCATACCTGTACAACGGAACAACAGCGTTACACACGGGAATAGCAAACTATAGTACGGTCGTCATCAAATCATGGACTTAGCAATTTTCTTTTGTTATTAGCATGAATGAAAACCAGTCACATATTTGTACTTATCAATATTCAAATACAGACAACTACAAACATTGTTCATTAAGCATGTACTGGTCAAAGTATTTATTGGTTGTATGAGTAACACACACTCACGACACATTTCACAACTTCACATAGAAAAGGCAGTTCAAGTTAAAAACACGAGATTAACATTAAGTTGTTAGTGAGAGAGTGTAATACATATAATGGTCATCGGCTTGATGTTTTTGTATGAAATAGGCACTTGAAGTGAAAAATCGGTTTTATTATAAGCTATGGGTTACGTAGATAATAAGTAATTTAATAACAAAAATAAAATTTTATAGAAAAATATAATGACAACCGGTTAAAATGGGAATGTATGAGCTATGGTTGTTATAATGTACTTTACATGCTTGGTTTGCGAAAATAAGCTGCAATGCAAAAATGAACGAAACCTGCCTAAATTGTACACCTGTTCAATTATTACCAAGGACGTCTGAACATAACAATATATAAAATAATTAACAACAATGACATATGCATCTGTACCAATAAAAATAATAAAACTTCTATGGCATCTGAAATTAGTTTGTACATATTTGTACATGGCGTCCAAACGGTGCACCTCACCCTCAGGATTTGTCTATTAATTCCATTAAAATTTCCTAATCTACTAATATTAAAATTACAATAAGAAGTGACAAAAACTAACTACTAAATATAGACTAAAATATTTAGCGCTACACATGATCAATACGCAATACCTACTTTGGCTGGACTCACAAATAAAGGTGTGGTGTTTTTTCTAATTTAAATAATACTTGAATTAGCCTGAGGGTCCAGGGGGGCGTGCCGAGGGTACTTATCGTTTAAACACGTATTGATAAGGATCGCTGGTCAGATAGCAGCTCACGTTCTGTGCTACGTGCTTGAAAGCGATTGGCATCTCCTCTCGCTACCTAAAGGCATTAACCCAGTCAGCAGGTAGGCTTGCCTTACAAAAGGTGAAGGAAATGAAATTTTGCTTTGTATTGCTTAATATGGGCTACTCATGAAAAAACAAGTTTTCGATCTCGAGGGTTAGCCCCCATTAGAAGGTGCCTAAATTAAGTTTTTTGTCTAGATATTTCTTTAACAGTTTGCTTTATGACAAAATTGTCCATAATTGTATAAAGAAAACATTATTTGCAACATTTTTTGCATTGACAGATATTTTGTATGTATGTATTATACAGAAAAACGTTACAAGCTGCGAAAACAATATCTTAACTGAAAATGGTTCAGCGTATTTTCTAAACTGCTGAATGTAGAGACTTGATATTTGGAAGATGAGTTTAAGACAAGGTACGCTCTTGGTTCGAAATTCATGATTAGCCCATACCTAAGCAATACAAATCAAACTTTCTTCTCCTCCACCTTTTGTATGGCAAAAGACTTTTTTTCTCCCCAGTGACTGTGCTACATTCCAAATGTTTCAATTAGTTCATCGAACCGTGTGTTCGCTAAACAATTAAAAACGTCACACCTCAGATCTATTACGTAAAATAGAGCAAACAAAACAATAGGAACTCTCTACTAGAAAAAAGAAGCATTTAACTAAACTATAACACAAACTCCTTTGCCAAATAACAAAAATAACATTATAATAGTTCAAAATACTCTGCAATAACTAACTCTAAATAAATATGATCACACAGAAAAAAAAACGATCGATATCAAGCCCCGATATTCTCGCTCACAATATGCTCAAATTGTAAATTCGCATTTTATAACAATTACATGTGTAACTATTATAATTTGGCATTCGATATCCGTCCGCACAATCCATCATATACATATATAGAAAATAAACAATTAACTGAGTAAATAAACGACAGAAGAGTGATAGATTTCATCTAGTCACAGAATTAAAAATTCGTATATCTACAAGGTATATTTTTTTCAAGAAAGCTTGTCATTGAAAATATCTTAAGTTTATAGAGACGGTGAATAAAGCAATATCTCAATATAAGTCCGAGCGCGCGGCAATATTGCATCAATATTGTTACTACTTTAAACATTTTATTGGTTACAATTAAGACTAATGCCTTTATATTCGTACTAAAAATTCGTCAGATGTTACGTCCCTTTTATATGCGGCAATCGTGGAAAACAAAAATAGTTGTGGCGTTGTAAGCAAGTTAGATTTATTATTGCACATAAAAAAGATGGGCGCCCGTTTAAATCATTGTTGAAACGTGTTTATGGCACATTAAATGAGCGTGTTTTCTACGATCGCGCGTTCCGCCATTACCCCGGAGTTGTGCCTATATTTACTTAGCTACTAAGGCATTTATCTATCTAAATAAGCGTATTTTCGTACCAATGCAACGGTGCCGAGCGCTCGTGAAGCAGAAGTCGTGATCTCTCCTTCCATACGCGTAATAGTACTACAAATAATTTGATAATTAATTATCGACATGGCACTAACTGTCGGCTCAACATATGTTGAACAACTCGTTTCTATTAGTAGGTGCGAGTGGTTGGTTATTCGAAGCTATCGCTTGATGGAACTGGGTTGTGATTTTTTTAAAGATTTTGCTGTTGTCGTGCAATTTTGTCATTAAAAACAGCATAATCTTTATTTATTAATACAACGGATACATTCACAGGTTAAATACAAATAGCCTGGAAAAATGTGGGTATTTTTTTAAACATTTACTTGTGATGTTAATTTGAGTTTACACGAGCCGAGCTAAGCGAACTTATATATTTTTAATTTGTAGTTAATGTTGAGATCAAAATTGTTAAGGTCTTCTAGATTTAAGTCTATTATTATTTTAATGTTAAAATATGAATAATGTTAAAATCTTTTGTTTGCTTGGCTTGGCTCAGTGAGAGAAATTGTTGACAAGGCGATTGTAATACGAAGTCGTTGTGTACTTTGAGCACTTATATTGAAGCATAATTTGAGCACTTGGAAGAGAGTAGAATTATCCTAGATTTGCAAAATCACTATCCCGATGTCCTTTTTAAATCATCTTCAAATGTATTTTAAGTTTAAAATAACTTAAAAACATCTAAAGATGTCTTTGAACTAGTCTAATTTTAAAAATAAATGTTATTGAGCTGTTTGAGATCTATTTAGAATCGATGTTCCAGAGGGGATATTTCGTTGCAGTGAAAGCTGAAGACCCCTCTTTCTTTATAAGTAGCTCTGCCTCTTGTAACGTTTTCTCGTTCTCATAAAGACTGCATAGTTCGCTAAGCACGAAAAAAAAACGTATATCTTGTCACCGTTGAATGAATTGAGAGAAGAAATTCTTTTAAGTAATTCATAGATCAAAGCCTACAAACTGGATTTTGCTGATCAATCCAATGTTCGTCTACGAAATTGTAGCAACGTATCAAGAACTAAAACCCTACTTTTAATTCGATTCAGCAAACTGAGAGTAAGTGAACTCATTTACAGCATATGGTTCATGTTGAGCACAGCATATGGTTCAAGTTACATGAGAAACGAATACTTCTTTCAATGTACTCATATTTTCAAGATCAGCATTGTCAATCACCATTTGAAACTTTTTGATATCACATTTTGGTGCTGTTAGATTGCTGATTCAATTTAAAATTCGGATTATAGTTAAGACCTTTAAAAATGTACTCACAGCCCAATTTTATGTAAGCATTACAATTTCGCATAAATATGTAAACCGAAGCACTGTTGCAAAATAAAGTAACCCTCATGGTGTCAAATATATGTAAACAATTTGCATCGTGTTTAAATAAAAATATATACATCATTTTGACACAATATGATTAAATAATTTTGAACAGACTGGGGCCGTATTCAGCTAGAAAACCTAATCCGCACTGTAACGTTATCGCTGCGCGATCGTTACCATTCGGTGTGGCCATACTTAGAAAAAATAAAAAACTGGGGTAATAATGGGGGAATGAAGGGTTAGGAAAGTGTGGGGAGGGTAGGGTGAAGAGGACGAATGGTGGGAGATGTCGAGGAAGGAGTGCAGGAGTGCAAGAAGTGGGGCAGGTGGTGAAGACCTAAAGAAAGATCACGTTGCAGTGCAGGTTAGGTTTGCTAGCTGCATATGGAGGCTGACCACATATTTTTGCAAATAAGAACGTTTACATTTCAGAAATCGTAATAAAAATAATAGTTTAGTTTGTAGTGCAGTATCACATTCGCCTTGTCAAGCGACACAAGTACGCGGGGGAGGGGCGGGCGAGTGGGAGGGAGCGCGCGCGCGCGTTCATCGCACATCGGTGAGGTTGCTCTTGTCGCCGAACAGCTTCACGAGCTGCTCCTCGTAGTCGTCTATGTTGCGCTTCATGATCTCCATGCACGGACCCAGCAGCCGCTCGAACGTCTGCACGTCCAGGACTGCAACGGGGACGCACATACATTAACTCTCACAAACAAAACTCTTGGCTTCCGCCATATCTGAGAGAAGAATACGGTCTCATGATTTTATCGACAACTCATACACAGTATTATAGCTAAGAAGCACCTCGATCACATCAGTTTTCAAACATAAAAACCACATCGAAATTGGGCCATTCGTTTGGGAGCTACACCAATAAGATTCCTGCCCTTTGCTACGTTCTACAAGTCTTAAAGCTTTGCTAAACCTTCAACTGCGCTGCAGTTCGAAGTAAGAATTGCTTTTTAGTTAATAAAATGTTTGTTGACATTTATCTAACGGAATTCTAGAGAATAACATTCTCTTAACTCTTCCTAATAATGAAAAATAAATGAAATAGTTTTGCTATTGGGCCCATATAACTAACTCCTTTGGAAGTTTTTAATAATTTGTTATTTTGAATCGATAGCGAAATAAGTCCTTTAATATTTTTTTTCTTGTTTTTAATATTTTTTTATGACATACTGTTTTTTTGTTTTATTTAAATACTAGATGAACCAAGCTATCCGTTAACATTAAAACATCAACACAGTTTAGTACAAAAAGTGACCAGAATATTGTCGTGAAAACCAACAAAAATTTCAAAAATTTACGGCTCGCGGAGAACAGCCGTGGTTTTATTTAAAAAAAAAAAAAACTTCTTTAGTGTTTTTATGTATAATATATATATCCTTTTAAAGACAGAAACACACTTATTCGATAATATATGCGAGATTACATTTATCTCGATTTTAGTAGATCAAACCGTTACAATTAACTTCCGTGTTTTTTTTTTGGTTGCTCTAGCGACCAAGGGGGATTTGCGGTTTTGGATCTTGGTCGCTACAGCGCCAAAGGGGATTCAGCGGTTATAAAAGTTTTGTAACTTTGAAAGGAAACTAATTGAAGTGGAATGTTTGACGAAAAGTTTTAAAATCATGTAACAACCGTAATGTAGTGAACACTTCATAATCCTCCTCTAGATTACTTAGTGCGATCCCCCATTGGGGGTCGTGATTAGAGATAAAACGGATATCCGGGAACTATCAGGTATCCAGCCTATTCGGTCTTAATTTTCAATCCGGCCGGATACCGGATTTTAGAAAAAAGTACGAAATATAAAATTTTGGTACTTTATTTAATTCACATAACAAAATATAATCACCTAATTTTCATTTTTCATAAAAAATGTAGTAATAGTACTGCACTGTAGGCAAATTGTGGTAAATCTTTTAGAATTATAATTAACCTTTAACATACCCTCAAAATACAATAGCATGTTTACAATCAACTCAAGTGATCGTGTTTGCAATCAATTCAACAAGTCATCAATTCAACATGAAACACTTGCTAACTTCACGAACGAAAAGATCCGAATTCACCCGAGCGATCGTTCGTGCGCGTCCTACGCGAGCTTGCTCGTTACGATGTGGCAATTGGCATTATTCGGCCGGATATCCGGTATCCGATATCCGGCTAAACAGCTATCCGTTTCATCTCTAGTCGTGATCTCATCATGACATCACTTTCTTTATTATGATGTTTTTGCTTCGATTTTCCGCGACATGAATTGAATCGGGACACTAATATTGACAAAGGCTGATCCGTCCACCTTTTTGTTCGTCACAAACAGCTTTTCCAAGTTAGGGTCATTTGAATTAAACAAAAGAAATTGTTTTTAGTATTTAGTACTATAGCATTTGCTATTAGTATAATTAGTAATTTGAACACAAGACAGTCAATTTTGACAATTGTCAAATAATTATTGTCAATTACAGGTAAAATCTAATTTTTACCCGACTACGGCGAAGCAAGGGAAGGGTAATGAGTTTAACATTTTATGTATGTATGTTCCACCATAGCGTCGCCCATATTGGTCCGGTTTTGACAAGCGAGGTGTCAATAAATTGGTCTTCACTCATAGTTTTTTTTTTACCTGACAGTAGTCGGGTTACAGTTTCTGAACTTATCTCTTGTATATTAAGCATTAGCTTGACTTAAATAGCATTTAAATAAGTAAATATAGAATAATCTTTTGCTATAAAGTATAGTCACATGAAATGCAACTTTTGCTTTAAAAATTATAGTAAAAGCATATGCTGACGTTCCCATTGAGATCACCCATTGCCTGATTTGCGCGCGATGTGAATGTGAGCAGAGAATTCATAAATTCGTCGGAGGCAGACGTTGCATAGTCGGGGTCTCTCTGGAGCTGATGCAGAATGGATTTCTTCATAATAATAAATATGAACGGCATACTTACAAGCAACCTTGGTCGGTCCGACAGCGTAAGCGGAAGCGGCACGCGGCTTGTGGGTCACCAGGGCTAGCTCGCCGAAGTACCCGCCTTTGCCTGTACGAGACAAAACATATATTACAATAATAATTATTATAATGCACTAAGTTTAAAGTTGCCCAGCGAGCTATGGAGAGAGCTATGCTCAGAGTATCTCTAAAAACAGAATCCGGAATGAGGTGATCCGCCAGAGAATCAAGGAAATCGACATAGCCCAGAGAATAAGCAAGCTGAAGTGGTAATGGGCTGGTCGCATTTCTAGCAGACCCAAAAACCGTTGGGGAAAACGAGTTTTGGAGACCACCACCACCTGGCCGGCGGGCGTCCTACACTACAGTTGCACGCTTAGGCAAACGTAATGTGGAACGCCCGCCGGCCAGGTGGAGAGACGACTTGCGAAAGTCAAGGACTGGATGAAAAGAGACGACGATCGGACTCAGTGACGTTCATTGGGAGAGGCCTTCGTCCAGCAGTGGGACTAGTATAGGCTGATGATGATGACTATACTTAAATTAATAACAGCCCAAACGTGGACATTGACTGAGAAATTGGTCCACAAAGCTCAGTTGTTCAGCGAGCTACTACTTATAACAAGCACACATGTAAAAAAAAACACTAACCCCCATCCCCCATTATAACTAAGAACCATCTCGATCACATCAGCTTTAAAACAGAATAAAACGCATCCAAATCGGTCCATTCGTTTGGGAGGTACGATGTCACAGACAGACACACACACACACACACACACCACAGTGACACCATTATATGATATGTATGTATGTGAATGTTCCACCATAGCGTCGCTCCTATTGGTACGATTTTGACAAGCGAGGTGTCAATCGATTCGTTTTCATCGCAAGAGTGTCATAGGTTAATTTTTACCCGACCGTAGTCGGGTTTTAGTTTTTGAACTTACATGTTATCATATTTGTAAAGAATTTGAATAAGTGAGTGTTTAGATACCGATATTTTCTCGTAACATATCTCTCAAGTTCGTGCATTCCTTAAATAAAAAAAAAGAAAATGGGAAAAAATAAACGTGGTTTATTCCGTGATTTACAAAGAAAAGAATTATTGGATTTGGTTATGGTTTAGTATGGTAGAAACGTTTGCTCCTAAAACGCAAATTTCACGGAAATGTACGGCAAAACATGTACAGAAGTCGCAGCCAAACTATATGTTTGTGTAGTTAGGCTCTGTGAACGATTGCGCAGGTACTGTTGTGGGGATAGAACAGCATAAAGTAAGAGCGAGAATATGCGAAAAACGTAAGCGAGTGAGCGAGGCAGTTATACAGTGCTGTTTCACCTTCAACATTGGGATTGCGCCTGAAAAATTCAGGCGCAATCCCAATTTGCGCAGCGACTGGCAGACAACTTCCGAGACGCATTCTTGCACTGCGACTACTGTAAAAGCCGCGTGGGTTCCCTATGCACTCAAAGAGTGTTCACCCAGTTACCGAGGCGCTTGATCTCGTGCTCGTTCCCGTCGGCGCGCGCAAGGCGGATGCTGATGGAGCCGTCCTCCACGAAGTACATGCCGTCGGCGGTGTCGCCCTGCCGGATGATGAGCTCGCCGTCGATCATGGTGCGCGGCAGCAGCGCGTCCGCCAGGTTGGCGCGCTCGTACGCCTGCGGACGGAAAAAATGTTGCCAAATCAAATCAATCACATTTTAAAGTCAATAACTTAACGTCTCATCAACATTATGTATCAAAACTGTGAGTAAACAGTACCTATCTATACTTTGAGTTTTAAGAGGAAATTTCCTTTTCTTGTGCCGAATCAGAGTTGAATCACACCCTTCTGAGTCTACAAGTGAGGCGGAGGGGCGGCGGCGCCGGTGCTTTTAAAATACGCCCATTTTTGACACAGAAGGCGCACGCCAAAGTTAAAATTTTGACGACCGGCACTAGGGCAGTCAGGGGGTACGAACCTCGGCTTGGACGGTCGTCTTGATTACGGAGTCGGACTAAACACCCCTGGCTCGCTAGTGTTAGTAGTGTCCAGGGGGCCCTGAGAAAATGGCTAGGAGCCCTTTGATTGATTTAAATAACTGACCACCTATTCGTAATACACTTTCGAGAAGAATCGGCAAGAAACTCGAAGGCAAATAATAACCCACTGCCCTCGTCAGTGTTTCCGGTAAATTATAACTCCGGTGTGTTCAAGTCAAGAGTGAATAGGTATCTACTAGGCAAGCGTGCTACACCTCCGACCACATCATCGCTTTCCATCAGGTGAGATCGTGGTCAAACGATTGCCTAGTCCGTAATAATAAAAAAAAAAAAAAACTGATTAGTTACGGGACCTTCGACCTCACCGGCGAGGTCGGCGTCTGTGTCATTTTAATAGCTTTTATTTAACTTGCAATGTATGTATGTTAGTTTAGGTCAAATCTTGCAATCTGAATTAACTTCCTTTACCACTTCCTCTTATCCTAAGGAGTTGAATTTTTACATATTAGTTCCGATGACAATGAAAATTTTGATGGGAAGCAACACCTGAATCGACATCCAGGAAAAGGAACTCTTCAACGGTTAACAGCACAAAATTGTGTGTACGTATTTTATTATGATAGACTAAAACCGGCTTATTTTACCATTACATGGTCTCCAGATAAAAGAACTCTTCAAATATCAACAGCACATACACGAAATTTTGTGTACGCAATTTTATTATGATAGCCGGTTTTACAATGACTTGGTTGCTGCACTCAGGGTTGGTTCCTGACTAGGGAACCCCTCAACGGTTAACAGCACAGACACAAATTGTTGTATACGCATTTAATTGTGATATCCCATTCTAAGTTTCACCATGACATGCCTACGGCATAAAAGCTTTTCTTTTAAAACGTGTTTATGTAACTTATTTGTTTTTTTTTTTTCATCTACTGTTACAATGTTAGCATGAATTCCTCGAAACACAACGTCTACCTATACTCCTATCCTATAATGTGGTATCAGTACAGCATGCTTTGGTGGCATTCTGCAGTTAAGGGATTCATCACGTTTGTAAGACGACGCTACACCTCTGTGACAGAGACTTGTCAGTTTTTTTTAGAAGAAATTAAAATAAAGTTTTTTATTTTTATTTTTTGTTTTTTTTGCTTTGTCATCGATTTGTGAGCTACCCTAAAAGCATCAGCACGATAGCTAATCGGGAAATACTCGAAATTTGAATTGAGAGATTCCAGGACAGACAGAAATACATAGATACATACATACAAGTGAAGTTAAATAAAAGCTTTTAAAGTAGAACGTCCTAGTTTTAAGGGTGAATTTAATACTATTTCAGTCTAGCAGAACTGTTATATTTATATAATCAACCACGTACTAATTAATAGGTTTCTTGGTTGAAATATATGGAAAGGATGTTAATTTTCACTTTGTTGTTTGGCACCCAGCACTGATGTAATATCTTATGTTCCGAAAAAAGATAAAGGCTATAAGCTGAACAAAAGGACCTATCGTGTAAATTCTGGCTCTGTCAGGCACTAGTGATGGATTGACATGCTTACTATTGATCGATTACGAAATCTTTAATTAAGGTACAACCTTGAATTAAAAGCAATTATTATGGGAATGTACTTACAACAGTGTACTAATTTCATAATTAATTCACTGAGGATTATTCCAGTAGAGTCAGTGGAAAAAAAAACAAAAATTTGTTGGAATTTCATTGATCTAATTTGCAAAGGATATCTTTACGCGCGTACAAACGTTTTTTCCTTTCTTCGTTAATAACTTTCATTCCTCCGCATGAAATGCCCACAACAGGTTAGATATTACTACTCAACTTAACAGAAAACCTAGAGCTTATGTTCCATATATTATTGTTGAATTGTACATGAGTCATACAGTTGTACAGCAAAATTTTCAGTTCATTAATTGTTCGTGAAACAGACAAACACGTTATATAGGCTACACAAATACCTATGTTTGATTTGCAGTACCATTAACAGTTACCGTACAAAGGAGCCGGCTGTGTTATCTCGTACGCCATCTACTAAATTGATATAGTCTATCTAATCGTACTATTTTTTTATCTATAGACTAGCTATACCCGCGGCATCGCACGCGTGTTCATTTCTCAACGTTAAAAGTACTTTATGTACTATTTCGTGACTTAAAATATCAAAATTCCTTCAGGCGACAAAAAGTTTTTATCGATTGCTCTGCTTCTAATCATCGGATTGAGATACCAAGTACCAAGTTCTTAAGTCCAACTATAAGCTATCAAGAAGATTTTATGTGATGCGCGAACAAACATACAAACAAACAGACAGACACGAATATTCTTGTTCAGTAGCTCGTTTTAAGTAGGTACCCTAGCCCTTTTTTGTTTAAATTATCTTCTTTGTACAGTTTTTTTTTCATTCTTATGCTTTATTATAAGTATAGTAGAAAGATACCTAATAGGTACTTACAAAACTGAGCTAGAGTTATTTGTACATTTAATTGAATTGAACTAATTTTGTGTCAATTAATACGAGATTAGTGAATCTAACACTATTGTTTTTAGATTTTTGGTCAGTTAGTTCGAGATTATTGAATCTAACGCTATTGTTTTTAGATTTTGGGTCAGTTAATTGGAGATTACTGAATCTAACACTATTGTTTTAAGATTTTGTGCAGGGATGTTAAGAAGCTTCGTAACCGTAACCGAAACTATCGGATATCCGAAATAAAAGTCTATCCGTAACCGAATCCGATATAAAGTTTCGGATAATTCTGGATAGGGGCGGAGTCTAAAACCCTTAATAAGAATCGTTATGACTTATGAAATGGTATAATATTATTTCTATATCCGTATCCAGATCCGAAATTTCATATCCATAACATCCCTAATTTTGATTCAAATAATTCGAGATTACTAAATCTGACAAAATTGATTTTGAATTTTTGGTCAATTAGTTCGAGATTACTGAATCTAACACTATTGTTTTTTGATTTTTGGTCAGTTAATTCGAGATTTCTGAATCTAACAAAATTGATTTTAGATTTTTGCTTAATTAAAGTCAAAGTCAAAGATTTTATTGTATCATTTTTTTTATCTCATGAACAAGGAGAAATACATAAAATATTATAAAGATAACAAATCAATAAAATTTAGGTAAAAAATAATTTAAATAAAATTAAATATTAACGTTAATTATTAATTTAGGTAGGTTTTAGGTATTTAGGTGCTTTGAGTTTGAAAAGGAAATTTCCCTTTCATGTGCCAGCAGAGTTAAATCTCTCACAATTAGTTCGAGATTACTGAATCTAACATTATTGTTTTTAGATTTTGAGTCGATTAATTCGAGATTACTGAATCTAACAAAATTGATTTTATATTTTTGGTCAGTTAGTTCGAGATTATTGAATTTAACACTAATGTTTGTAGATCTCTGGTCTGTTTGTACGTTTTTGCTTTAAGCTAAAAATTACTTGGAGATTTTGATGCGATATTTCAAGCCTTGAAGCCAAGTTGTATTCTTCTTTCGTTCACGCTTATAGAAAACTAGCAAAAAAAAATATGGGATTGACATACAAGACAAAAGTTTTTGTTTTAAATTAAATAATAGTAAAAAAAAAAGATTTTCTAAAACAACTTCTAATACATTTGTTATGAAATGTATTTCATATAAGAAAACCATTTCAAATAAGAAAATTATCGTCCAATTTGGTTCTAAATAAACAAAATACATACAGATTACAGACTTGAGAACTTCCTCCTTTTTACCCGACTGAGCGGAGGTATTTATTGTCTGGTTTTTTGTGATGGTGCTTTGACCGTGCTTGTTGAAGTTTGGTTATTACAGCTCTGTAAACGTCGCGAGTCTGACTGCATTTTTTTTCATTATTTGCCATCCTCGTACACCCCGCACCCTTAAAGTTTGTGCGTCTTAATTAATAGCTTGAAGAAGAATAGTCATCAAAATCTGCAGTCATTACTGAAAATTTGTACAATAATTTAGATTTAATTAATTAATATTGCTCTCCTCGTTATGGAAAGTTGCGCGATAGCCTAAAACTCTGGAATCTATTGTTTTGAACAGAACAATGACTATTGTTCTTAATTTTTACAAAAAAAATAGGTACATACAGCTGACATTTTAAGCTTTTGGTTAATTATATTTGTCCAAGCGAGCGCGAAGCGCGAGCGAAGCGTCTCCATTTCAGCTACGGCAAAAATGCTTTCGTATGTCCGGCTGTTCTCCTCTACAGGTCGCATTTCTCAACCGAATCTCGTTAAATTTTGTGAGCAGGTTCTATAATTATGTTTTTTTGTCGATTCAGTATTTCGAAATTTTTCAAAATGTTGGAGATTTTTGAAAACGTAACATAAACATATTTCAGACATTTCGAAAAATGTTCAAAAAGTTTCAGTTCTTTTTTGTTACCCTTATTAATAAAAATATTAAGAATTAATTTTTAAAATTAAAAAACAATAAAGAAAAAGTTGCCTGTGATTGCGGCACAGACGATGAGGTGATTTCATTTTTGTCGAATCTCCATGTATTACTTGGGACTACTCTGAATTGGGGCCATAATGTTTGCTGTTTTAGAAAAGACACATTCTAAGTTTTAGGTCAGGTTACTAGGCTCTGATTCAATAGCACACATAGACTCGAAGCTGCGGTAATAAACCTCAGGAACCTACTCTGTAGGTTCCGCTACCGTAGCGCAGCGCTACGTTAGTAGAAGGTATCAAGTAAATGAAGTAATTCTCGTCGTTGAAATACTTGAAACGTCCGGCCGCACCTCAGTCTAGCTTTAAATCAGTAATCAGTATTAACTGATAAGCCCGATATCGTACGTATCAACTACGTATGCGGTATCATGTGACGCGATATAATATTTCCAATTTTTATCGAACACTTTATCATTAAATTGCTTCTTAAACCTTTCGATTGTCATTAAATTTTATTGGATTGAGTTTATCCACGCTGCGGCGCCCTAAACTAACCTAAATTATTATGAAAGTATGACTTGACATCAAAATAAACGATGTTGTTTTCTTTAAGGAGATATTTTTAACGAAATAAATGTGTGTTGTTTATGAAGACGAAAAATTTACGGACAACATTTTATGCTCGAATGCATATAAGTGTTTTACTTCTCTAATTCTCTATGGTCTCCGAACTCCGCCCCGAGCTAAAAGTTTCATGGAAAAACATTATTTAAATGATTGGTTATCTAAAATGTAATTGTTTCATTTCATCGCTATCGAAGTGAAAAGCAGAGTGTATAATATGTTTATAATAAAAGGCATTTTATCCGCGACTTCAATATCTACCCTCGCCTACGGCTCGAGCGCATAAAATGTCTTGTTTTATACCTGTAGGTACTCTCTTTTTCGAAGTATTCGAACGGAGCGACTGTTCTAACAGACACGTAGCAGCAAGCACTTGTACTGACTTTATTTCAATAGATTTTCGTTCGATACTACCGACCTGCTAAATGGAGTTTTATAACTGAATTCTTTAGAATTTTAAAATCGATAGCCTGATAACTTTTTTACTTTAGTATTTCTATATTGCACAACCTATGGATCGCTATTTTGTATGATATTATTAAATGTTAGTCCGATGTTCATGAACAACCCTTATATGGAAATCACTACTTGGTCTGCAACCTTGTCCACATTTTCCCGCGGAAAATTAGCAGTTTTCCGTAAAATTGATTTGTTCTCCGAACATCAGAAAAAACTCCGAAATCGGTGCCGTAGAAGTCGTGATATAACCAAAATAGCAGTCATAAACATAGAATTACAAATATTTGTTTCGACGCGGATCTCGAAATCGCGCCCCTCCGCTGCCTATTATTAAATTAGACCCTGTCCCAATTTAATTTAAGTTGTATTTCGTCAATGTTCAACAGCTTTGAGCCGACAGATTGTATCAATTTGTGAAACTCATTAGGAAAAAAATATAAGCATTTTGAACTTAAGCTCAAACGGAGAAGGTTGAAAATGCAGCTTCCTATCATTGCACGAGTTTGTATGCAGTTACGAAGCCGACCGACAGTACTTCGCACGAGTGGGAATTTCCGTCTAGGCTAAATTGCTCCTTCAGATGCCCTATTAGACGCAGTGTAATTGTGCCTTAGGTCTTAATGAGACCTTCGTCGCTTTGGTAGTTGTGGGTTTACAGGCCAGGAGTGAAGATGTTATGGAATCTACATATAGGCTTGTACTATTATTTAATGTGTGGTATAGGTTTGTAATCGAAGATGGACTTTGTCGGCATGATTCTTCTTCGTAGTTACGTTCAAAGTTTCCGATTACAACAACGTATAGTCCAGAAATTAATTTTGAAATGGTTCTACGAGAAGACCAAAAAACTGTAGACTACAAGTTAAGGTAACTTAAAAACTAAGATATATGATGAAGTTACAATAAACAGCAAGATCAACTAATACTCAAGTGTCACGGTTGCAATAAACAGCTAGATCAAGTAATACTCAAGTGTCACGGTTGCAATAAACAGCTACATCAACTAATACTCAAGTGTCACGGTTGCAATAAACAGCTAGATCAACTAATACTCAAGTGTCACGGTTGCAATAAACAGCTAGATCAACTAATACTCAAGTGTCACGGTTGCAATAAACAGCTAGATCAACTAATACTCAAGTGTCACGGTTGCAATAAACAGCTAGATCAACTTATCCTCAATTCTCACGGTTAAGGGACGCAAACCTTTAGCATCAGAATATGAAGATCGAATGTTAAAACTATGTATTGTTATGGGAACTGAACTCGTGTGCGAATTACCATGAGAAATGAGAATCGGTGTGGTAATAAACCGGCCAAAAGCGAGTCGCACTCGCGTACCAAGGGTTTCGTACTTGCATGGGCAACCCTTTTTTTATTATTTGTTAGGATACCCGCCATAATTTCAACCGGCTACCGATGACGGATTAAAAGATACATCTCTTTAAACTTTGAAGGTAGCCGGTAGGACAGACAGACAGGCGAACGGCAGGCGTAGGCAGGGCGGTCGCACTCCGCAACAAGTACATATATTATACCTAAACTTCGGGGCCGTAATATTGGGGTTCATTCAGTAGTGTCAAGCGTGCGCTCGATGAGTCGCGCGCCGTGTACTTAACGATAAAGTACCTACTTTCGTAAACTTGCGTAAAGTTTTTGCCAATATTTTTTTTTCTTAATTATGAATACCAAGGAGAAACTTAGAAGGTACTGCATAGCATTTGGTCTGAAAAATCTCGTAAAATACCTACATACCGACATTTTATTACGTAGGTAGCCATTTTTTTTCATTCATTATTTAGCATCGAAGTCAGACAGGCACCTTTTATTCATCAAAGTATAACCTATTATGATATAATCAAATAATGAGGTACTAGGTCTATTCTGATAAGAATGTCATTATATGTAGTTAATAGAACTATCAACATTTATAACAATAAGTAATAAAATAATACATTTTTACATAATTGTTTGTAATTACTAGTGTCATAACTTCATACAACCCTACCGAGCGTAAAAGTGACAGAGTGATTCTGAAACGATTAGAGCAATGGAAGCTTTCGCGCATAGTGATACGGTACATTCTAGCCTGCACGCAATGGGTGAGCGCCTTCTAGGTAAATATAATTGAAAGCTTTCAGCGCTGTGCGAGTTAAATTGCACTTTATTGCGTTGTAGCGAGAGTTGCTATGTATTTAAATGACTTTACTCAGTTATCCTTCTGTACTTGTACTATTATTTATTCTGTAGCGTAGGCTATAGAGTTCCGATTTGACCCTTTGGGGCCTTTAAAACTGTCACAATATTTGAAGCAAAAAAAAGGGGAGCTAAACAATGTATCATCATCATCAACAGCTATATTCATCCACTGCTGGACGTAGGCCTCTCCTAGTGAACGCCACTGAGCCCGATCCTCGGCTCTTCTTATCCAGTTCCTACCAGCCATTTTTCGCAAGTCACACCTGGCCGGCGGGCGCCCTGTACTTAGTTTTCCTACACGCTGTCTCCACTCTAGAACTTGTTTACCCCAGCGGTTGTCGGTTCTTCGAGAGATGTGACCAGCTCATTGCCACTAAGCTACAGCTTGCTAATTCTCTGAGCTATGTCCGTTACTTTGGTACTCTGCCGGATTACCTCATTTGTCCTTCAGAAAAACTCCGAGCATGGCTCTCACCACCTCGCTGAGCGACCATGAACTTATGGACCAGTCTCACCGTAGTGTCCACGTTTCGGCTCCGTAGGTCATGACTGGTAGGACGCACGCATTAAAGACTTTCGTCCTGAGGCACTGTGGTATGGACGACGAGAAGACTTTATGTAAATTTTATATTCATCAGATTAATCTACGAGTGCAATGTATGCCCCATGCTCATCTTTTTTGCTGAAAATGCCAATTATTTCTCTTCATATTGATCGTATAAGCCCGAGGCAGACCTTGTTAGGAGTATTTCATTAAAATGCCTCAATTGTCTATCCCACCTGCACGCGGTGCGTAAACAAGGAACACAGCTAGGCGGTATCGATTGCGCGTTGGCTGAAAGCTTGGCGGGGCAATATTTTCGGGACGTTGCACAACGTGCTCGCCCGTGTGTGAAACTCACTAAACGTTTGCAACTTTGGTACTGGGTATTACCGTCCTCGAGTTTATGAAACATGTTGAAGTTATCTCTTTGGGAAGTTGGGACGTAGTTATGCTGTTGGGGTAGATTTGCAGCTTTGGAGTTCGGTTGGGTGATGGGTCGCTTTCAATGAAGAGGCCTACTATACTACAAATAATAGTTGTGGGAGGGTTTAGTGTTAAAAATGTGTTTTAAGGGGTCGAATATGGTGGAAATATGCTTCAGTTACGTTTTTTTTTATTACGGTCTAGGCAATCGTTTGACCACGATCTCAGCCTACTATAACTACTAATAATAGTTGTGGTAGGGTTTAGTGTAAAAAATGTGTTTGATGGAAAGCGATGATGTGGACGAAGGTGTAGCACGCTTGCCTAGTAGATAACTATTATATTTTATATTTTACCGGAAACACTGACGAGGGCAGGGCATTTCACTCCTTTGCAATTCATAAAGCAAATGAAGAAGCGTAACGTTTCGTTCTTGTAAATGATTTTGGTATTACGTTTGTTTGTACAATATTCATCCTCGACGGCCCCCGCCTCCCATTACACTCGTACGCCCGTATACATTGGTCATAATTTTATTTAGTAAATAGTAACATTTGAGTAGAATATTGTGAAAGATTTTTTTGTAAGAACTACCTGTTGTCCGCGATTTCGTTTGCAGTTTTATCGACTTTGAAAAAATACGCAAATAATTTTGCTACATTATTAAGCCATATTTTAAATAAGACCACAGAATAATTAACAGTGATGATGCCCCTCCTTGACGTACCCGTCAACGGTGAACCCTGTTAGCTCCGGAGGCGAGAGCGTAAATAGTTTGCAAAGCCAAATTTTGTTATAAACGTCCTGTTGCAGGGTGCACAGTACAACTGGCCGGTAGACTTGTACGTGTAGGTCTACCTGAAGTCGCTCAAACGCACGAGGCGGTGTGGTCACCTGTGCGTATGAGCGACTCTAGGAGGGAAAGCGCAGACGAGGAGGCCAGTTCTTACGCTACAGAGATGTGATCAAGAGCCATCTTACCGTTTGTAATATTCCATCAGAGGAATGGAAAGAGCTGGCGCTACAGAGGCAAGAGTAGCGCAACTCTGTTAACAAGGCCATGATTTATTTCGAACAAATAATAGTACTAGGTAGTGCTGCTTACTTCAGTGTAACGATTACAATTCTGTTTTCTTAACAGAATTGTAATCGTTACAGTACTTTTGACGCGATGAGGTAACAAATAAAAGCAGAAAAGCGGATAGACTGACAGAACATATTTTTAAAGTTTATCTCCAATAAGTACAGACTTTTTGTTAATATTATTATCTCCCTCTTATTAAGTATTTACAAGTTTTATTTTTTTATAAATTTTTTATATTTGTGTTTTGGTTTCAATCCACAACACCTGGATGTCTAAATATTAAAGCTCGTTTTTAATAAAACTTAACCAGCGCACTCGTAATCGTCACTTAACCCTAATCAAGCTTTACACTATTTATTTATTAGTCTAAATTATTAAAGCTCGCTTTTAATGAAACTTAATCTAGACTATTACCACCGCACCCATAAAAGTCATTTTAATGGAATTTATTTAATGTTAATTGATCTCTCTGTGTGCGGTAGTTCGTGTCTTTGAGAACACTCCTTAGATCGTGGACAGTTGAGTTTTATAAAAATAAAATAACTGTGGTCGGTTGAGTGTGAGACAGTTGAGCCTAACCCAATCTCTCTGCAATAGTACGGAATCAAGTTACAAACGAGATGATATAGAACGCTGTACAATCGCTATATTCGCTGCGAATATAATCTCATTTTAATATAATTTCTTATTTAAACCAAGCTCCCGCAATCAACTCTGTAATCCTAACGACAATTTATGACACCGTAATCTCCTGCCGCGGATTTCATTACTACGAATAAATTAACCTCAAAGGAATGGAGCTCCTTGACCATGCCCGGCCTTGGACTGACAATCCTGAGACGTGAATACGTTTATGTACACTCATATAGTAACCGGATTATGAACTCAAAAATGGTGGCATTATGATATACATTACGCACGGCACATCTCTATTAAGTTTTTTTTTAAATCATAACACTGTTTTTATTACTGTAATTACTGTATTTTTTTTTTTAACACTAAAATCACCATTAAGGCTCCGCACCTATGAGGGTTTTCATCATTTATTATCTATGGCGGCGCGTGTTAGAATGTGGACTGGATTTTAGCGCCATAATATACTTTACATTAGTACCTAACCAATTTTATGTGATTTAATATGTTGATCAAATGTTTTATCCTGATTACAAATGTGACAAAGATGTGTTAAACATGTGAAAACAGTGTTCGAAGAATTTGACTCCATCTGACATCACGGAACAGCAACGAACATGATAAACGAGCTTTTACCAGCAAAATCAAGATCATCCTATTGCATAAGTGTAGATAAAGTTGTGTACGAAACGGCACATAACTAGGTATTAAACTCACTCTCGTGTTTTAATTCCCTTCATTATGCAACCGTTTCATAAACTACTATTATACAACGATAGGTATAGTACAGAAAATACTTAAGTGCCTAATTGTTCCATAATCAACAACAATAAATACACTTCATATAGATTTACTAAAAATCTACAGAATCAATTTTAATGAAATTTCGAAGTGACACTGGAAGTCTGTATTTTCGTATAAAAAGGTAGTTATGCAAATCGGTCTAGGAATACAAGATATACGAGTGAAATAAAATACAAAAAAGAAATGAGCGAGCCTTACAGTAGTCGCATCTGATGTGTAATATTATTAAAAACCAATGCTAATGTAGGTATAGCACCAATGCACTTGAAGATTTTTGACAGACTTGTTATTTCGTTTCTCGTTTCGTTTCATATGTATATGTGAGGTTACATTTGGTAAGTTCACACATGGCTTGTCCTGTCGGACCGAATGTCTGTCCGATGAAGCCAAAATGTTATATAAGTTGACAGATTTAGGCTTAGCCAAATAAGTTGAAATGTTGTTATTAATATTTTTAAGTTAATTTTGTTTTCGCGGACTTAACGGGACGATGTGGTCGCTCAGCGACAAAGTCCTTTAAATTAAATAAAAAAAACTAAAAGTTCACACATGAAATCTCCAACATGTGTTGTAAACATGCGCAGACAAGCCATGGGAATCTATCATCTCATATATATTATATTGTATTCATCATGTTCATAAAGACAAGCGATCGTTACCAATGGAAACTAAGTTATAAAGACTCGACTAGCACGCTATTAAAATAAAAATATATAAATAACCCGAGTGCGAACAAAACTGTTTGTTCGTCTTTTGAGGTAGTGCTGGCCTCTGGTGTCAGAGTTTAACAGGCTGCCTGAGGGCCTCTGACATGGCTTAACGACTAATATTAATCAATAACAGCCGGGACCGACAGCTTAACGTGCCCTCCGAAGCAGGAGCGATGGAAAACCGAACAAAACTAAAAAGAGGCAAACAAGCTTTAGTTTTTGAAATATAAATTGAAGTCGAAGGCATTATGCATATCATTTTTCCTTTAAATAGTCATTCGAAATGAAAAATGATATGAGAAACCTAAAGATGATTTTCAAATACCTATTCAATGACACATATAACATAGTTCGTCGACTTTATTTATTTTCTTTCTCACTATATGGCGTCTGGTTATCACCAAATTGAATTTAGCTTACTGTCATGTCTTTATTAACACTCGCAAGATTAAGAGATAAATCGATTGACGTAAGAATCATCAAAATCGGTCCACGATAAAAAAAAAACTGATGGCACCGCGCGCCATCATCGTGGATGGCACGGTCCACGAGTTTGGTCTCAAGAGCGACACAATGATACAAACATACCTACATAGGCTGATCACATTATACCCTTTGCGTCGCGCAGTCGGGTACAAATAGTGTCCATTTTGTTCATTTTAGTGAACTGCCGACTTAGTCTGAAATCTGTTTAATAATAATGAGGAACTCTACATCGCAAATGCAAGTTATTGTAGGGACGTATAGTTATATTTTTTCTATTCTTTCATCTCTCCGTTCGACTGAACGGAGCACCCAGGCGTGAGAAGTTATTAGAGCGGAGCTTCTAGCTTCATTAGGAAAACAGCAAAGGGACAGATTATACACTTGGATCTACTTCCCGACGAATCTTCATTATTAATTTGGTATGTTGCATACCTATAAATTATGTCACACGTTAATGGGAGAGGTAGGGGGTGTGACATTGTGTGACAAGTGGGAGGGAACGAGACCTAAGCTTCGTGACGTCACATGTGTCACATGTATGTAAACTCCATGAACACAAGATAATTAAATTTTGTTAAATTGGAAGTTTAAATAGAAATTATTTTGGAAGTACTGTCTAAACACGTGGTAATGGTATAATTCAATGTTATAACTGGTCCGAAGCGGCCGGTTCGAGTCTAGCAGCACGGCACCGATCCCGAAACGCAAGCTTAGTTCCAAATAGCTCTTCTAGAACTTTGGCCGGACATAATTATAAATACCCTAAATAATTTCAACAAGCCAAGCATGGCCACACAAGAAACCCAAAATAAAAATGTATATATCCCCCGACCCCCCCATTATAGCTAAGAAACATCTCGAACATATCAGCTTTCAAAAATGAAAAACAAAACGAATCAAAATCGGTCCATTCGTTTGGGAGCTACGATGCCACAGACAGACACACGGATACATACAGTGATACATAAACACCCTAAACTTAAAACAGTCCTCTCGTTGAAGTTCGGGGGCTTAAAAGAAGTCAAACGCGAACTTAGAAGACAATACAACAGAGAGCGACAATGGGAATACTGACCTGAAGAGCCTTCAGCATGGGCACTTTATCAAGCAGCTCCTCGTACAGCTTGCGTTTCTTGAAAGCGCTCTTGAGCAGGATGCGGCGGAAGGTGTGGCGGTCCATGGCCCAGAGCGCGCCGGCAGTCTGCGCCCGGACCGAAGCCGCGCGCGGCATGTTGTACATGAGGGCCAGCTCGCCGAACGAGCCGGAGCCCTCGTACGAGTGCACCACCTGACGACAAACACAACAATTATAAATTCCTGAAAGAATACACTCCGACAAATAGAAAGTCATTCTGAAGCGCGCTTATTGTACGAGACACGGGCCTAAGGAGACGCCTTCACCTTGGGGCGCAATCGCTGGACAGAGCTGTCCATATCACTAGGTGATACTGGTTACGGCCATTCCGCATAGTACCTACGTGCGATAGCCGTTTCCGAGAGCGAGTAAAATCGTAAGATTCTGTTGGAAAATAAGTGCACAATCGCTCCTAACTTTTTATTAAAAATATAGCCAGTAAAATAGACAATTTTTGACCAAGATCACCTCACTCCGGCTCTTTATTTTCAACCAGATTCTTTCAAGATATCCCTTGCTACATTTTAGAGGCAAAATACTTAATATTAATCGATCAGAGCAGGAAATTATACACTATTATGATCATCAAATTAATTACTGCGGCATTGAAGATATCAATATTTTCTATGAATAACATTGACGTTTGTAGGGTCAATGATGAATGAAAACAAATATGAAAACAAATGTGAAAAAACCTGTGAGCCCGCCCGATTCGAGTTATTAGATTAGACCGCGGCACCTCATGTATAATTTTATTTGTTCAACCAGCAAAACTAAGATTTTTTATTGGTACTGGACTAGATTGAAAGCAGATAGATTTTACACCATAGCAAGCTTATATTAAGTGCTATATATATTTTAAGCACGCAGTGAACAACAATAAGTGCTTCATCAATTGATTTTATGCAGAGGACCCGTCATATTATGACCCTGTCTGGACGACTCTATCATAAACGATGATTGGAGAAAAAAGATTGAAATATCAGGAACAATTGGACAAATATTTAACTATGTTTGTACTTTGTAGTTCATTTCCGTACCAAATATTTGTATCTCCATTATCTTTGTATTATTCCGACTGTAGATTAAAGTAATTGTTTAATGAGTAAACGAGATTAATGAGTCGTGTTAAAAGATTTAACAGCGTAATAAAAGTGCAGTTTTTCAACAGCTATAATCTGGGTGCGAATACAAGGTGTCTTTATTATATGCAAAATAAACATAGTGGCATATTTATATTGTTATTTTACTAGTAATTTAATTGTATTGTCTTTCGCGAAGATGGAGCCAGTCGGTAGTCACATGCAGGAACCCAACAATCAAATGATGAACCCCCTTCGAGTTTTTACTTATTACACGACTGCTCAAAAAAGCAGTGTAATGTTTTCAGGGTTTTTGTATGTTTGTGAGTTTATTTATTCCACCGTAGCTTTTAAATGCCTGAACAGATTTGGATGTATGGGAAAAAACTTCGAGTTTTACAATATGTGTATCCAATGTAAGGGGGCCTTGATGAGCACATTCCAACAATATATATTTTAATGTAAGGGCCTTGATGAGCACATTCCAACAATATATATTGTATTGGCATTACTCAGAGAACACGATAAAATTTTCATTGCAGTAGGGGACCACTTAGACTAAAAGTTTTCCACAGAAAGTATTGTCAATTTTATTTATCTCTAGTTTTTGAGTTTTTTGTTCGTTTCTGGCTAGTAGTCGCGTATTATTACATTTTAATTTTAATGTGTGTTGCTTACTTTTAACACGCTCACATATATTTACTTAACTTGTAAAGGAAGAGAGCACGTAAAGCTGTCTGTCCCGGCTGTTATTGATTAACAGCAGTACTAGTCGTTAAGCCATGTCTGAGGCCCTCGACTGAACTCTAGACTCCAGCTTCCGCGTACGACAAGCAAGCATTTGTAACTGAGATAGTGTAGTGTATTTTCATTGTCATGGATTTTATGTTATCCCAGTTCAGCGAGGTGGGCCATAACTCTATACCACGCTGGGCCAATGCTGTTTGGTGGATGTTTTCTTTCTCTGTTTGAACCTTTCCACTTTTTCCCATCCAGCTCAGGTTCAAAGGTTGAGGTAGGTTGCTAATGTCTTAATCAGTAAAGCTCAAAAGTTTTAAGATCGTCAACGTAAATGTGTCTGTCGTGGTGATATAGCAAAATTGATAATTTCATGAAATGGTTGGCACAATTTTCATGAAATTATCGTTGACATCATGAAATGTTTTGGCCAGATCAATGAATGATTAGCGTTTGACGATATAAACAGCTAAACGCACGGCTACTTCATGTTATGGTCAAGTATATTAGTGATCATATCGTAAAATAGTTACATTATCCACCGCTAGAGGCGCTAGGCGGAAGTCCGACTTGGCCGTGATAGGTTAGAAAGCGAAGAAAAAAATATATACACGAAGACGAAGGCGTGAGCTCGCTGTGCTTCGCCCCCGCCTTCGTGTTTTTTAGCCTTGAAAGCCTATCTGTTTAATTGATCACCTTTGGTATCATGAAAACCTTATATTAATGATATTTAATTATATGGCCAAAAGTGGATTGAAATATCATTAAACGTTGACGTTTCAACAATATGGTCAGTTTTAGCTGGCCATTTCATGAAATAGAATAATGAAAAATGTTAATAATTTGCAAGAAATAGAATTTCATGAAATTATCCATTCTACTATATTGCTACGACATATCTACAGTAATGTATTTTAGAGGAAAAGTTGTGTATCGGGGATTATCTCTGGAACTATAATAATTTATTATCATTGATTATCTATGATAATAATTATGATATTAATAATTTATTATTCTCCTTAAAGTGTAGTTACATACATTCTTATATAACTAAGTAGGTAATAACAGAGTTGGGGCAACAGTACCTTCGTGAATCTCTGTAACCTGCCTACTCTTCAGAGCCTGTACAGCAGGTATCTCTACTCTCAGGCTACTCTCAGTTCATTCCATACAAATGTATATATACTTATAACTGAAAACAAACAACATAAGTTTGGGTCCATTACGAATGTGTATGTGTGTATTGTGCGCCTGTTGATGAATTGGGTTAGTTTTTGAATTATTATAATGTAAGTGTAGTGCGCGCGTGCACTAGCATACGAGTAAATTATTTTATTTTAGTGTGGCTAATAAATTCTCTTTATCCCTGTATCTAAGTGTAAGAAGGTAATTCTTGGTTAATCCACTGATCCGTTTAACATAATTCATATGTACGCTGGGCTTACTGGATGGTTATTAGGCTATATTTTAGGATGATCTAACAATTAAATAATGAGCTGACGCTTTGGTCTGCTTCGTCATCCATTCTCCCTTCTACACTACCCTTTTTTACTTTTTTAATTCTTGTCGACCGCGCCGCGTTTATAGTTTGTGCAGGATGCAGATGTGCACATAACGTTATGTATTGTGATAATAACGTATTTAGAAAAATCCTTATCGGGTGTGGGTCGCTAGTCGTTCATAATTATACTTGTATAACATGAACAAGCAAGCGAGAGTGTCGGTCCATCGTGTGGGGAGACCCCCCAGACGATGGACCGACGACATTGTAGCCATCGCAGGAAGTCGGTGGATGGAGGTGGCACAAGATCGCTCGTCTTGGCGCTCTTTGGGGGAGGCCTATGTTCAGCAGTGGACTTCTAAGGGACATCTGACATGATGAACGTGAATTGATGTGCCGTATATTAATGTGGTTTTCATACCACCTGCTCGACAATGTCCAATTAAATATCACGCAATCTCAACGTCAAGCAAGTCATTATATGCCAAGGGATATAATGTTATAATGAAAATCCCAAGATGTATTAATGTGATTTGAATTTGGAACCTTAAAATTCGAATGAAAACTCCCATAGATACGGGCATTTTAAAGAGTTTATTCGAAAATCGAACAGGTGCCCTGCCCATAGGCAGAACAAAAAATAAGTATAGTAAAAATAAACTATTAGGAGTTTTTTTAACTCTTTGACACTTTAGAAGATTTTTTTCATTTTCTTCGATTTGTGATCTATCCTGAAAGTTTCAGCCGGATAGCTAAACGGGAAGTACTCGTAATTTGAATTGCAAGATTCCAGGACAGACAGAAATACATAGATATATATAGATAAAAAGCTTCTAATAAAATAGGCGCGATTGTAAAGAATGTGAAACTTAAGACGGTTTTTGGTGTTATTTTAACAATTCCGTATTTTATTATTTTCAAGTTGTCGAGCGATAGTGATTTGACTCCGGAGTTTATTAAATCAGACGCTTTAGGGATGATTAATAATCTACTACAGGAAAAATCAAAACATAAATACGAAACAGCCTGCAACGATTATAATCAGTGGACAACAACAAAAGGAGTCAAGGCTGTGTCCGAATCCGTCCTTTTTGTTTATTTCCAACACTTAGCATCAACTCGAAAGCCAAGTAGCCTATGGTGCATTTATTCTATGCTCAGATCTGGGTTTTTATTGTCACGCAGAAGGTATGAAAAGTAGAGTATTCACCTCGAGGATAAAGCCTTCTTCGTCTTGGGCGACTTGCCAACCGCGTACAAAACTTTTAAACTCCCTCGATAACTCTAGAGTTGCGCTCAGGATCCAATATGCCGCCCGTGACGTAAGACACTGCTTTATCCCCTTGGTGCATAATCTACTCTTATTGAATACTAGCTTTCCCGCCCGCGACTTCGTCCGCGCGGACTACAGTTTATCGCGAAAGACATAATCCTATGTTCTTCTAGGATTATAAAAACCAATGCAAAAGTAGAGCACTAACGCTCTTGATGTTTTATGACAGACTTGTTATTATTTCGTTTCCATGGCAACCGTTTCTTACAGCGAGTAATCAACATTTTCCAGTTTTCCCGTAGAAACCTTCTATTTTCCGGGATAAAAGTATCCTATGTTTTATTTTAGGGTATAAGGTATCTCTATTCCAAATTTCATGAAAATACGTCCAGCCTTATCGCGTTAAAACTCTGCAAACAACCAAATAGACAACGTTTCACTTTTTTATATTGGTATGGATGTTCAGATTGACTATACTCGTACATCCTTTCATCAACTATAGTATGTCTACGTTGTTATGAATTGTTTATAAATGTAAATGCACGTGACCGTATGAACTGAAAAGATTTGTCACTTACATAATATCACATAACATTTAGAATTCACACATTTTCAGATAGTAACGTGACATTGGCGAGAATCGCGCGCGTCGCTTCATCTTACGTCATTCACTGTGGAGAGCAGTGAACGAGGTTCATACAAGAGCCAGATAAGTGGCATAGTGTCATAGAGTGCAGTAGCAGCGTTAGTGTTAATGCAAAGGCTTTGCAACAAGGAGACCTGCGGCCCTATTACAGAAGGTCTAATACAACCAGTTGCAATGAGATTTTCATTATATATTTTCTTAAGGCCAATTTCACCGATTGCATCATAACGAGCTTAACTGAACTCGGTTTCACTTAAACAAGTTCAAACGTAGAGTTTGATCTCGGTTTAAGTCGAGACGATTTCACCGGCACGATATTGATTGCGTTCACGTAAACCAAGATTCACTATCAAAATTTCATAGCAATGTCGCTGTCAAACTGATTTCATTGATAGGTTGATTTAAAAGTTCATTTGTTTTGTTGTTTTTGTTTTCTATAGACTACAACACAGATAAAACTGTAGGCTTCGTAATCTTGTGACGAAGTCTTTGTCATCAAGTGTATCGAAGTGTTCTTCGTATTCGCGAATCCATTTTGGGCGCCTCTTCATCACTATCTTCAAAAGCTAGAAGCCAATGCTCTCTCCATCTTTAATTTTAGTCAATACACCAATATCAGCTAGGTACCATGAGGTAAAAGTAAGTACTGATGCATGTATCATTCGTTTAGCGTGGAGCAAAGAACATAATAGATACTTTTTATTACCGAGTAATTTGGTTATTGAACATGTGCCGTACAGATGTGCCGTCTCATAAACGCGTTCAAAGGGCTTAAACCTCCCAAAATCGGGCGTTCAGAATTTAAACTCGCTTAAGCCTTAACTGTGTTTACTTTATTTTGGAGAAAACCAAATTGACGTTTTGAACTCAGTTAGCCACTTTAAACCAATTTAGCTTGCGTTGAGCGCGTTCATTTTTGATGGTGAAATCGGCCCTTAATCAGTAAGTGACAACTTGAAATGGTAAACTATAGATTGAAAAGGCATGAATGTGGGGCAAAAGTTTCGTAATCCTAATACAAACAAAATTAATCCCAATAAACAGTTTAATTTGGATTGAAATTGCATGTTAAAAGTTACGGAATAAGGACACAGTGCCCGTATTAGGTACCTTACTTCTAACCTACAATTGCAAACAATTAGTAAGTTTATTAAAATTACTATTGTTTGTATTGTGGAATAACGCAACTTGTCTTGCCCCACTTTCGTGCCTTTTCATTGATAGTTAGCAATTTAAAGTTAACACTTACCGAGAAAATATATAATGAAAATCTCATAGCAATCGTTTGACTTCAAATAGCAACCGGACTTCCGTAATCGCAATGCTGAAGGAAAATAAGTCTGTCCATGTGAGACAGTAACGTCACGCGGTTTTTTTTACCATTACGCATTACGCTTCGAGCAATACAACCAACTGTTGGTAGGCAATTATATTAAAATTATGGTACGTTGTGCTGTGACGTAGTCTTAGTAAAGTAAGTCACGTGACGTCTATTTGTCACCTGTAGATCTTGATTTTTAGATCATGAGTAGGTATAGCCGATAGACATTTTAGTTTTTTTCACAGCTGTGAGCTGCTTTTGTTGAAAACGCTGCTTTTGTTCGTACTAAAATTATTTTATTTTATGAATATATGAATGGTAAGTGAATGTTATTCTTGACTTACTATACCTACTATATTTTTATAGGTGTTAATCTTTACCGACCGCATGGACTAATCTACTGTCAGATCCCGCGTGACGTCACGTGGACACTCGGTCGATATACGCTCGTTTTATTGTGTTTAGCGGGTTGTTAGGCAGGCGGAGTTAGAAATATGCGCGTTTACAAGTTTTATGAGCAGTTTGGAAGCACCCTCATACTTCTACTTCGTGGAAGATTTTGACGCAAGCGCCTTGATTGTAAATGAGGTAATCCTTAGCCCTAAGACGAGTAATAGCGTTAACAGACGTACTGATTTATCTGACCTGACTAAGTACCTCGACCTAATAATATTATTGTCCAGTACCTAATTATAGTACAGGGTTGGGGCTTGGGGCTAGGTAATTGGTGTGAATAGTCCTGAATACATTTATTTAAATTTATATTACCCTGTTAGCTATCTACCTTATTACCTATCAACAAGTACTAACTTTGACCTTGAAGTAAATATGCTCTACAACACCATATTATCGGACTACCATACCATATTATTTTGGATAACGACCCATCAGACCACTGCGACATTGGGATACATAGTACTATTATTTATTGTGATTAGGGCTACAACATATGATTGTTCGGTATCTGAAGTAGGTACTTAGTCTGGTCAGCCAAATCAGAACGTCAGTTACGGCTATAAGAGCTCATGATTGTGCAGAATGCGGGAAGCAGCATAAATAAAAGAAGAAAGGGGACCAAGTGTAATAGTATCTGTAGACCCCACAGGGTTTCCAAAGGGGGGGGGGGGGGGGGGGGGGTTCAAGTGGAAAGAACGCAATAACGTACACTATATTACATTTCTTAATAATTCGTTCAGCCATCTAATGGGTTTTAATAGATTGGTCGGCATCTAATCATTGGAATAAGATACCAAGTACCCCAGTTTTTAAGTCAAACCCTAAGCTAGCCACCAACAGTGAAAACCGCATGACAATCGGTCCAGTAGTTTTTACGTGATGCGCGAACAAACAGACAAAAAAAATTAATAAAAATACAGTAGCATGTTTTAAGTTTTAAGTACTTGACCTTTTTATACGCTTTATATTAGCTTCACTTGTATGTTTGTATGTGACTCCTTTGGACGCTATTTTGACCCACTTTAAAAGTTTTTTTTAATTATCTTTTTTGTACAGACTTTTTCGTACTTATTATAAGTATAGATACTTTAATTTCTATTTTCCCTCGAAATTATCTAGCTGCAATGGAAATACTTTTATCACCGGTGAAGTCAAGGGAGCTCGAGGATTCTCGAGTAATACGCGAGTCTCGAACAGTCCTTTAAATAAACACGCTGCCCTTTAGGAGGATGAAAATGTTCCGAACCAGAATTACAGTGAACGAATTAAACTTACTGCAAAGTTCAAATGAATTTCTGAGTTGTTATTCAAGCGAACCATATTCTGTAAATTTAAGGGAGTTTACACACAAAAGTAGCCGACTAACCTATCGACAACAAAGCCGTATGTAAGGCTGTAACCCGCTGATACAGCCTATGCTCGCCTCCCACAGCTCCCACTGCGAACTCCTTACGGATTCCGTTTAACTTGCAACGGCAATCTTCATAGAAGGGCTTCCACCGCGAACGAGTGAACGGAGCGGAGCAAAAGATCACAAAGAGTTACAAAAGTGATCGAAGAGTTGAGCGGATTTCTAACAGACCTCAGCGGACCGCCTAGCATTGAGTTTTTTTTTCGCACCGGTTCACTATGGCTGCTGACAATGGAAGGCAAACCACTTGCTCATCTAACTCCTCTCATTTCCCGCCTAGCTCACTCTGCGAAGCCCGTCGGCAATGGAAGGCAAAACCTATGTTTTAAAAGCTTTTATTTAACTTCACTTGCATTTATCTATGTATTTCTGTCTGTCCTGGAATCTTGTAATTCAAATTTCGTTAACTTCCCGATTAGCTATCTGGCTGAAACTTTCAGGGTAGCTCACAAACCGAAGAAAAAGATATTAAAAAAATAACGCAGAGAAATAAAGTTTAAAACAAAAAAAAAGGGGAATAGCCATTCATTAAAAAAAAAACAAAAAAAGCTTATTTTTTTTATTATACTTTTTTCACTGAAACTCGTTCTTAGTGGATGACCAGGACTATTTTACTCCTTTCCGCTCAGCTATTTCCCAGTCAGAAAGTTTTCCCTTTCGCAGTGGAAGGCGAGCATTACGTACGGCTTTCGGCTGGTTAGTCGGCGACTTTGGTGTGTAGACTACCTAAGGATTATACCGATACAAATATACATCCGTCTGGAAAAGGAAGGACCACCGGACCACGGCAATTAAAAGTTACTACGGTAACTGATGTTATTCAAGCCACGACACGTATTTGAATGTCTTTCACGTGAATTATTCTTGGCAACCATGTGAGCACATCTGCATCACATTTTTTTATAAGTAACCTTGTCTCATTCGACATTTTTAGGGTACATTGTCCGTCTGTCTTTCAAGACACTTTTTCTCAGGAACCCGTGGAGGTATAATGTTGAAAATAATAGATATCAAATACTCAGGTCTCATCCCTTGGAGCTGTGAAAGAAAACGATCTTCTAAAATTTGGAAGTTTGATTTAGAATCTAAATCAACGCACTCAACGGGGGTTTATGCCGCATATTTTGGACACTCGCAAGGGAATCAAAAGTTATAGGGTACTTCCCGTTGACCTAGAATCGAAAAATTTGGCAAGAAGCAATGTCTTGGTCGCTAACTATTGGTCTCATACACAAGCTCAGAGTTGCACTCGGTGTTTCACTACGTAATAGAATCCGAAACGAGGAAATCCGTAGAAGAACGAAGGTTACCGACATAGCTCTCAGAGTTTGCAAGTTGAAGTGGCAATGGACAGGCCATATAGTTCGCAGAACCGACAATCGCTGGGGAATAAAGGTTCTCGAATGGCGACCACGAACAAGCAAGCGAAATGTGGGGAGACCCCCCACACGATGGACCGATGACATTGTAGCCATCACAGGATGTCGTTGGATGGAGGTGGCACACGATCGCTCGTCATGGCGTTCTTTGGGGGAGGCCTATGTTCAGCAGTGGACTTCTAAAGGCTGACGTGATGATTATGATGATGATGATGATGATGAATGTCTTGGAGCACAAGTAAAGGGAAAAATCCGAAAACTGTAGTTTTTTTTTGTACTGGGTCCTCGATGCGCTGGTCGACTCGTACTTGGCCGTTTTTTGTATTAGTCGTATTCGGGCGTCATTAGTTCATTAGAAAGTATAGGAATCATTTAATCATCATTGGCGAAATCCGGTGTCCAATCAAAACGAGCACAAGCGGACGCAGTCCAATGATAATCAATCAAACTGGGTTGCAATTTGCAATGTGTGCTGGATGTGCGGTTGTGATTCTGGCGATCATTTTGCTCCAATAACAACAAAGCCGGATTTGGCAAAGTAGGTGATCCAAAATTTACTTTAAAAAAATGTATACAGTTTTGCCCTCCGTCATAATCGGAGACAGTTGAACACAGTTGTGTTGTGTTTGTCTTTTTATATAACTAGCCACCCGCCCCGGCTTCACACAGGTGTAATTAAGAGAAAAAAAGGTGAAAAATTTAGTTTTTGCACACTAGACCTTCACTCCGCTTCGGAGGTCGGCGGCTAGCTTCACTCTACTTGCAGTTCTCGATTAGGTTTTATTATATATATACAGGATGTAACATAATTAACATAATAATAATAATAATAATAAACACTTTACTGCACCAGAATTAAGGGAAAAAAATAAATACAAGAAATCATTAACATATTTAACCTATTAAGTACCGGGGTGGAGTATTCCTCACGGCTTGTCGAACAAAGTTAGTTTTACAACTTATGAGATTTCTAAAATTGTCCTAAAATATCTAAAGTTGCCTTGACACAATTGGGGGCATGCCTCTTCTGAACAACCTCAGCCTTGGGTATTTTTATAAAGCGTAGGGACGGAAGTTCGGGAAGGAGTTCCTCAACAAAATAAGGACATCAGACATGTACGAAGATCTCAAGAAGAGAATGTGCGTCACTTTAATCAACGTCAAGAATGTATAAACAAAGACTTCATAATCCTAAGAGAGTGCTTGTACTATTGTTGGAGGGGTTATTCAATCATTACTGTATTTGCTTGTACTAATCTCGAAAATAAATAAAAAAAACAACTTTATTACCCTTATTATCCTCTATACTTCTTTAGCATTTATGAAGCAATTAAATATATTTTTGTCCTATGTCAAATTATTTAAATGAGGTCTCTTCTTGGTCAAAAGTTCACAATTTTTATCCAGTCGCTTGTTACGCGTGCGCACGCGCAGTATGCGCGTGGTAGCATTTTCGCGGTAAGGTATGGTAAGGTAGTAGGACAAGCAAGAAATAAGTTCAAAAACTAAAACCCGACTACGGTCGAGTAAAAATAGCCTATGACACTATTGCGACGTAGACGAATCGATTGATACCTCGCTTGTCAATATCGGTTAAGTGTTTAGTTTGAACACATAACACATGCTTTGCTTTGCTTCGCCGTAGTCGGTTAAAAATATTACGATACTCCGAGTGCATCTTATATTAATCAAAATCAAGAATCTAAAGCTTGTTTGCCTCTATAGAGTTTTATTTGAGTCGTTTTTTTATAATAATTTACTTTTATTTTAAATATTTTTGATTAAATTTATAAGAATTATATATTTTTGGAATAGTCATTCATTTTGATACCTTACTCGATAGGTATAAAACCTATCGAGTGATTTTTTTGTTCCGTCGGTTTACAATATGGCAGCTGTAAGCCGCCATATTAGTTTTCTTGACATTCACTCTCACGTGATTATGTTGAATCCAATAATACCTCATTTATCAAAATCCATGAAGCCGTTTAGGCCTTAGGACTCGCCAAAGGAACATACAGCCCAAAAACATAACACTCCGTAGTAGGTTAAAAATAAAGAGTTATTGTGTGTCATAAGACTATGTGTTTAAAAGAGTTATTCTGTGTCATTAGACTATGTGTTTAAAAGAGTTTTTGTGTGTCATAAGACTACGTGTTTAAAAGAGTTATCGTGTCATAAGACTGCGTGTTTAAAATATTTATTGTGTGTCATAAGACTATGTGTTTAAAATATTTATTGTGTGTCATAAGACTATGTGTTTAAAAGAGTTATTGTGTGTCATAAGACTATGTGTTTAAAAGATATTTTGTGTGTCATAAGACTACGTGTTTAAAATAGTTATTGTGTCATAAGACTATGTGTTTAAAATAGTTATTGTGTCATAAGAATATATGTTTAAAAGAGTTATTGTGTGTCATATGACTGTGTTTAAAAGAGTTATTCATAAGACTATGTGTTGCTCACCTTCTCGATGCGGTCATCGCCAGCGACTATGACGTCGAAGCATCCGTTCTCGATGACGTAGAAGTTGTCTCCGTCATCACCCTGTCTGATGATGTACTCGCCGGGTTCGCAGCGCTTTTCGAACATCGCATCTAACACCTGATAAAAAAATAAAAATGATAAAATTAGTTCCTTCAAATAAAAAGAAAAATCACCAAGGTAAGAGAAATAAGTTAATATGAAAACGTTTAAAAAAAAAGCTTTTATTCAGTAACCATGTCATGATGAAACTTAGAACGGGCTATCACAATCATATGCGTATTCAACATTTCGTGTCTATCTGTTAACCGTTGAAGAGTTCCCTAGTCAGGAGCCAACATGGAGTGCAGAGGCAACCGTTCCTTACAGTTAGTAATCCACATTTTCCAGTTTTCCCGTGGCAACTTACAATTTTCCGGGATAAAATGTACCCTATGTTTTATTCCAGGGTATAAGCTATCTCCATTCTAATATTCATCAAAATCCGTCCAGCCGTTATCGCGTGAAAGCTCCCCAAACAAACAAACAGACAACGTTTCACTGTTATATATTGGTATGGATGGTGGAATAAATAAACTCGCATACATATAAACCCTGAAAACAAAACACTCCTGTTATGGGTAGTCGTGTAATAAAAACTTTATCTAGACAAAGTTATGACTCGATTAGTCTAACTAGTCTAATAAGCTAGATCAGCTTAGTATAGAACTCGCTCAACTGACCAAGATGACGCTAAAAACGGTGCGCCAGACAGTTAATCAACGAGAAATTCCGTATACAGCATTGAGCAAATACGACAAAAATCGATCAAATATGAGCCCTTTTCTATAGTTTTCCGACTCATCATCAGCCTATATCTGTCCACTGCTGGACGTAGGCCTCTCCTAATGTACGCCACTAAGCTCGGTCTTCAGCTCTCTTCATCCATTTTCTTTCAGCCGCTTTTCGCAGGTCGTCACTCTACCTGGCCACCGGGCGTCCTACGTTTGCCTAAACACGGTCTCCACTCGAGAACTCGTCTACCTCAACGGTTATCGGTTCTTCGGGAAATGTGACCAGCCCACTGCCACTTCAGCTTGCTTATCCTTAGAGCTAAGTCGGTTACCTTGGTTCTCTGTCGGATATCTTCATTACGAATCCTGTCCTTCAAAGAAACACCAAGCATAGCTCTCTCCATAGCTCGCTGAGCGATCTTAAATTTGTGGAATAGTTTGACGTTTCGGTTCCTTTGTTTATTTTGTTTTGTTTGTTTTGTTGTTTGTATACTTCAAAACCCAACGGTTCGTTTTCCAAACAGGGAAATACTTTTTCAGTATCTTAATAATTTGAAATAACAAGAAAATTTACGTAATTAAAAATAACCTGACTGAGAATGGTTGCAACCAACATTAAATCGTTATAGATCCTAAATGGTCATTCCTAACGAGTAGCGGTGGTAGCCTAACGGTTCAATAGTGCAACTTAGAATCCAACGATACCGGGTCTGGTTCTAGGCTCCGCACCAATGATTTTACTAAGTTGTGCGGTTTTCCATCGCTCCGTGCTTCGGAGGGCTCGTTAAGCTGCCATGTCAGAGGCCCTTGGCCTGTCAAACTCACGACACCAGAGTGGCCTCTGGTGTCGTGAGTTCAGCACTACCTCATACGACAAACAAACAATGGTCATTCGAAATGAAAAGTTATAAGAGAAAAACAAAGATTGATTTTCAAATACCTATTCAATGATACGCCATAACGTAGTTCGTCGACTTTAATCTTTTCTTTTTAACAATAATGGCGTTTGGTTGTCGCTATATTGAATTTTGAGTAACGTTATGTCTTTAGTGACACTTGCAAAATTAACACAAATCGATTGAAGTAATAATAATCAAAATCAGTCGACGCGTTTGGTGTATTTAGTGCCACAAATGAACAGACATACATACATACATACATAGGCTGATAAACACAATACCCTCCGCTCAGTCGGGTAAAAACATACGTGAATATTGCCAGTCAGAAATCTGAATGAAGCCACAGAAGTTTTTAGTTACTGTATTCTCACTCGGTACGAATACCAAGCGTGTTAAAATGTTAAAGTGACGGAAAAAAACGATTGTAAGACTTCATTGTTAGTTAATTGACAAGCGTGAAACTGAATAAAACCATGAAAATAACTAAATAAAAGCGTACATTGTAATAGCGTGCCTGGAGACTTAAGCATTGTTCTTAATAGGTCAATTTGCTGAAGTTCAGTACCTTTCTATTCATGACAATATTATGTATTCTGTGGCATGACAATATTTAGTCTTTGACAAATTTGCTATCGTATAAGGTAGGAACTAGCAAGCCTAGCCTAGTACCTAGCGGCACTGTGCATACATGGCTAATTAACTCATTTGACCTTCTCACATAACTACAAATTTTATTTAAATCGTTTGTAAAAAACGTCGGTTCTGAGGTATTCAAGCTATAATAATATACTACAAATTAGCTAAACGTGAGAAGAATCCTACGTTACTCGGTATCCGCGCGTCATCGTATTACATCTACTATCAACAAGATCTCTAATGGTAGGCATGGAGGTAAACATAGGGCGGTTTCCGCCTAACAGACTATTAAATATTCTGTGCTAACGGTATACTCGTACTGTACTTCCTAGAACATCGTGTCGAAACGTTTGTTTTAAATTGTTTCAGAGAATGTAAGTTTTTCAGGTTCGCGGCTCACTCGACACACACGAGTCTGCCAAAAACTAATGCTCCAGTGATGTAAAATAATTGTATGCCAGCGCATTCTCTTCGGTACATTACCTACGCCTGTGAAAATTGCGTTACACGGATAAATCAGGGACGCGCTTTTGTCTACTTTTAGGTGCTAATTAATCGATTTCAATAAGGAGGTTTTCAACTCGACTGATTTTCAAGATTTCTGAATTTATTTGCATTGCTCTGACTCGCCTATCTCTTATAAATTTCATCAAATTGGTTCATTTGTTTTTTTTACTAATTCCCTTTGTACCCGGCGATAAATAATGAACATCGGTCTTTGGAAAGAGACTCGGCTAATTTCGGCTTCGTATAGCGTTGTCACACCCTACTTGTGTGACGTTTGTCAGTTATATTCTTTGTTTGTCAGTCGTTATACAGGTGCAATAGTATTGTATTCTCTTTGGTGCAATAGAGTACGGTCGCATTTACCTGAAAATATTTAATATAGAGTTGTTTAAGCCCCCCAACATTAAATCTATTCATCTACAAAATAATACATAATTGATTTTTCATCCCAATTATTTGAAAAACGCTGATTGGTTCCTCGAAAATAGGGAGCACCTACCTTGCTCATTCTTTCCGGTCCAAGACTTTCAGAGAGGGCAGTAATTAGTTTTGAATTTGGAACGTGAATATTTGATGTTGGCGATCGATCGGTTCCGCGACGCGGGGAATTGAACACCGCTACTAAAGATCGGGAGTCGAACGATGTTTCGTCGAGCCATGCAGACTTATGGTATTAGGCCGAGAATTTAGTATAGATCAGATGAAGGGTTGCTGTGCTGATTCAGTTGACCAATGAGCTCTTTTTTTTTGTTCATTGGGTCGCGTAGCACGCTGTCTGTATTTAAAAAAAAAAACATGTAAATGTACGAAGAAGAGGAAAAAAATAAAAAGTGCGCGGATTACAATATCATCGTCACGGAAACATGGAATATTGACAGTGCAAAAAATAAATAATTTCACGTAAATTTGTAGCGTATTAAATCATGACTCCGAGGGAGTTTTGTTATAATCCCGATTAAATAGAATATATTGGGTACAACGCCATCTGGCGAGGAGGGGCGTCTTCTCTCCGAGATCGCAAATAATGCCGGCGTTAGCAAGACCTATTGGTAGAAGCGCCATCTATTGGATCGAGGTGTGTTTTTCTCCTCAAGTGGAAACCAGCTCCAAGTTTAGTAAGCAACGCCGAACGACCGTCCGCTGCGTTTCGTAGTCGGCCAGTTGCTAAAATGATTAAATGTAAGCGATGTTTACTAAAGTCTGAATGATAATTTGGCCTTCCTAAAAATCCATGGATAATGGTTTCTCCATTATCCATGGATTTTTAGGAAGGCCAAATGCCTCTGCAAGTGGAAAGGCAAAGTTTTCATCTCATGGCTCAAAATGGTTAAAACGCAGCGACAGCTAGTGTCGAGAGACATGAACTGGAAGGAAGGTGTAAACGATGCGGAAACCTCTGTCGGGAAGTAGTGCAACTTTTGATGATACCATTATAATAAACGTTTCAGGAATATTTTCAGGCCCTGGATAGCTTCAAACAAAGGGCAAAATATTTGGAAAATCCGGAATAAGTCGTATCTTTGAGTTGGCGAACAAATCAGAAATTCAGAGGGCAGCGATTCATATGTCAAAAATAATTTACACATACAAATCGCTTGCGATGGTCACACCATGGAATGTTTTGACAGGTTGAGTAGAACACAAGAAACAACCAGTTCATTTTTTTTTATATGGAGTTGAGATGATAAACAAGTTAATCTCGGCGGAACTTGACTGGATTGCACCGAAGCTTGCCGAAGGACTGTAACCTGTATAGCTAGGCCGACAGGGTCTGGATTGTGATGCAAGCTGCAGTGTTGTTTCCAGAGGCTTCTGGAAAACCGGATGTAGTTTCAGGCTGCAGTTTTGCTACTCATCGTAAAAACCAGAATCCGTATATATACAAAAGGAAGGCCTGCTGGGAGCATTTCCAAAACGGACAGTGAATTAGTTTGCTTCGCATAGTTGGCAAGTGATTGAGATCGGCGCAGGTGAGAAAATTTGTTTGTTCCTGGGTTCCAGTAGATTCTGTGCGAAATCGACATTGTCTTACGGGTTTTAATTCGCAGGCAGCAGCGGACACGCAGTCTTTTGTGTGAACAGAGCTACCGAGATACGCAGTGAGGAACGTCCAGAACGAAGCGCGGAAACCGTGACTACTTGGTAACCGGCGAAATAAGTATACGAGAGCAAAAGCCAGGTTAGTGAGATATCCCGTGATTCAAGGATTGTTCTAACGAAATATATGTTTTGACTTTGTGCCGCGACCATCTAAGGCGGGCACCTCGAGACTCCATTAAAACACAGAGGAACGTGGGTTTCAGGAAGTAATCGAACATCAACGGACGGCCGCTGCCGTCATCACTGCAAGCTGCTTTTGCGCCGATCTCCGAGGGGCACCAAGCCGATCTGGGGGGACGCCCCATCTTTCCCGTGGGACGCACCATCTGTCCCGTGAAAGACACCGATCATGAGAGACACCAGACACCGACTGTGGGAGACGCAGAAACCGTTCGAGAGGAGCGGAAGGCACCGTTCGTGGAGAGCAGGAGGAGCTAAACGAGTGGAGTAAAGAAGGCGATCCGCGGCGGCACGCAAGTCGACAGTACGGCGACCCGGGAAGCTTCCAGGTTGGTCCGTTCCAAATCATTTCGAGTCAGCGAGCTGCGGTAGTGAGGGAAGCCTTCGCCTACTTGCGTGTTAGGATACAGTTTGAAAGATACTTTCTGTTTTAAAGTTTTACATCCCTCTGGGAAACACAATCTTACACACACACACACTCCTTTTGCACAAGTACTCTTTTAATTTAGAACGTGCTAGGCATAGACGACAGTATTCCGTTGCGTTGTGACCAATATATAATGAACTGCTGACCACTGTCTCTCTAAGTTTTTACTAGCCTAGGATACTGCAGTTCTAATGTAGATTCATATCGTACAGGCCGAATTTATGTACTATTTATGTAAGAAAATATTGTACATAATCATATTTGAGTATTTAAATCTTATGATAAGAATTAGCTGTGTAGATCATATTTTTGATGCAGAACAAACATTGTTAAGTGAAAAATACTTCATTTAGAATTCCTCAGTAAAGGGGAGAGAACCAAGCTTTGATAACTTATGTGTGTTTTTTTTATTCTGTAATAAAGCCGTTTGTTATTGAATTAACTATCTTGTTTTAATTACCTCGCCTTTACCTGGGAAGGAGGACCGTTTCCTTAGCCGGGCAACGGTCTTTCAAATTAATGTAGCGAAAGTATTATACTACCCACTTACACCTGAAAAAATACTACGCAATATATGTGAATTTCACGAAAATTAATGTAGCGGGAGTATTATACTACCCACTTACACCTGAAAAAATACTACGCAATAAATGTGAATTTCACGAAAATTAATGTAGCGAGAGTATTATACTACCCACTTACACCTGAAAAAATACTACGCAATATATGTGAATTTCACGAAAATTAATGTAGCGAGAGTATTATACTACCCACTTACACCTGAAAAAATACTACGCAATATATGTGAATTTCACGAAAATTAATGTAGCGAGAGTATTATACTACCCACTTACACCTGAAAAAATACTACGCAATATATGTGAATTTCACGAAAATTAATGTAGCGAGAGTATTATACTACCCACTTACACCTGAAAAAATACTACGCAATATATGTGAATTTCACGAAAATTAATGTAGCGAGAGTATTATACTACCCACTTACACCTGAAAAAATACTACGCAATATATGTGAATTTCACGAAAATTAATGTAGCGAGAGTATTATACTACCCACTTACACCTGAAAAAAATACTACGCAATAAATGTGATACAGAATCTATGACCAACTATGTCCCTGGAATATATTTGAAAGCTTATAGGTAACAATTTTATCGAGTGGAAAAATGAAAATGAAGTGAAGTCTTTTCGGAAACCTGTAACTATTTTCAAGAATTAACCAAATGTAAGCAACCTTCACCATTGGTAGCCAGTACCAATAATGACTTTCAAATCGAGATCTACACAAAATTTAGAACACAATATCTGAAGAGACTGTCTGAAGGACGAATAAATCAAAGAAGTAGAAAGTGAATATAAATTTTTAGTTAGGTGTTAGTATTTACCTAGTTTATTTTTTGTCTATTTAATATCCTTTTAAATAACTAATATGAGTTGGTAAAGTATCTAAAAGCGCTATCCTAACACGCAAGTAGGCGAAGGCTTCCCTCACTACCGCAGCTCGCTGACTCGAAATGATTTGGAACGGACCAACCTGGAAGCTTCACTTGGACGCAAAATTATTTTTCCTCGGGCGAAGTATATTGAATCGCTCGCTACGCTTGGGCCTCTAGAATCCTTCACTCCGCTCTGGATTCAAAATAGCGCCCTCGCCGTCAAAGTATTATTTTGCTCCCTAGTAATACAATCTACTGTTCCTTTTCCTAGTAGTTGCAACAGCTCTCTATAGATATTTAAAGTTTACATGTTATCGATTTGACGTAAACTAATAAAGAACTTAAAATGTAGTATTTATTTGAAATGAAATGAAATGACACTTAATAAATACGGTGATTAATGTACCGTCGTCAGTGTTCGGAAATCGTCGTAAACACCAATTGTCACTTTCCAAAGGCCGATGTGCATTATTTATAGCCGGGTACTGTACAGTAGTCGCAGCGAAATGGTAGTCTCGAAGTTGTCTGCTAGTCGCTGCGGAAACTGCTATTTTTCAGGCACAATCACAATGTTGAAGGTGAAGACTACATTGTATAACTGCCTCGCTCACTCGCTTACGTTTTTCGCATATTCTATCTCGCTCTTTGTTTATGCTGTTTTATCCTCACAGAAGTACCTGCGCAATCGTTCACAGAGCCTAACTGCACAAACATATAGATTGGCTGCGATTACTGAAAATAATTTATTGTTTGTTTTGTTTGTTTGTAGCTTGAGGTAGTGCTGGCCTCTGGTGTCAGTTTGTCGGGCCGCCCGAGGGCCTCTGATATGGTTTAACGACTGCTATTAATCAATAACAGCCGGGATCGAAAGCTTAACGTGCCCTCCGAAGCACGGAGCGATGGAAAACCGCACATAACTTTAGGAAAGTCATCGGTGCTGAACCGATGTCTAGGACCGAACCTGGTATCGTTGGATTCTAAGTTGCACTATTGAACCGTTAGGCTACCATCGCTCTATTATGAATAACTAGCTGATGCCGGCGGCTGCGCACGCGTGGTCATTTGTCTAGGTTAAAAGTAGTCTATGTGCTATTCCAGGACCCAAAATACCAATATACGAACATTTGATCAAAATACCTTCAGCCGTCAAAAATATTTTATCAATTGCTCGGCTTCTACTCATCGGATTGAGATATCATGTACCCCAGTTTTTAAGTTATCTAACCGCATCGCAATCGGTCCAGCAGTTTTTACGTGATGCACGAACAAAAAAACAGTCATAATTTAAAAAAAAGTTATATTCTTGTTCTGTAGCTTATTTTAAGTACACAAGACTTTTTTTGTACACACTTTTTCGTACTTATTGCTTTATGATAAGTATAAATAATTTATTTAAACCACACTTTGCTCTTTCTAATTGTGGTATGTCCCCGCCGTGTTTTCCCAGGCATTATTAATCCTAATGGACCACCCCAGTTCAACCTGCGAGTGCTGTGAGAACCAGCTATCAAAAAGAATTCAGTAAATGGGTAACAGTATATTCCTGAGTATTTTTATCAACTACTGCGATCACCAAGCCGCCTGCCAAGCGTGCTGATTATGGCACAACCCCTCGATGTGGCTTTCTATGTGAGAGGCCGATGTTCTGCAGTGGACGTACACCGGCTGTTGATCTGATGTGTGTCCCGGTTTGAAAGCCACTGTCAAATTGGTACGGAGACCCAGCTCATTGCGGTAAGTAACCAAGTTCAACACAGTGCCCGCAGGAATTTTCAAACCCGTCGCACGTCTTGTTAACGCAAATCTTTTTTCTTGTTTTGTAAGGGAAGTGTACGCACGACGAGGGTCTAAAAAAGCTTGGATTGGATTGCAATAATCATTATGGGCTGGCTATGGTGCTCACCATTCGGTAAACTATTGGCTCGGCTTGGTTATAAAGAAAAAAGACAAAAAACCCGAGAGCGCGGCAGATAAGGCAAGGATTATTTTACTTGTATAGATCTATTGCAAATTCATCAACTTCTCAGCTTCCAAACTCATCTAGCTCCTAATAGCGTAGTCGATAAAAAGACATAAATAAAAAAAAACACGCCTGCCCTGCCAAAAAAAGAACTTATGCCAATAAATTATATACTGTTGGAATGTGCTCATCAAGGCTTCAATATGATACCGATGTTGTAAAATTCGAAGAAACATGTTTTTTTCACATTTGAAAATGGAGCCATTTTGAAAGAATACTGTTTTTTTTTTTCAAAGAAATATATATCTTATTTTACTCGGGATAATGATACATCCAAATCTGTTCAGGCATTTAAAAGTTATGGTGGAATAAATAAACTCAAATACAAACATTCATGAACCCTGAAAGCATTACACTCCATTTTTGGGCAGTGGTGTAATAAGCAAGTAGATTGCTTACAACGGAGAACTTGTTCTCACGCGTCGGTCGGTAACAATACGCGGCCTTGCTTGCAACTAGCAAGCAATGCCCTCTTCAGGGTCAGAAATCTATCATATATCAACTATAAATACACATTAGACATGTGTGTACATTAGATACTGCTGGTTATTTTATTTTCCCGCTTAGTTGCTGAGCGACTTCTTTTTACACTCATCATACCCGCATTAGTTATTCCGTGTCGCGGGGAGCATGGACACACACATACAAAACTCTAGAACAAACATTTATATGCTCCATCCATCCCACAAACCCTGAGACACTAATCAGCAGGCAGGGATGCTCATTATCAACTGCGCCAGTCTTCACGTGTGTGATTACGTGACCTAAGCGATTCTGGAGTTTTGCATGACTGGAAGACATTGGAGAGTCTGGTCTAATCTATTTTGTACCTCTTGAAGTCTTCGAACTCTCAGCATTAATCAACTACAGCGCTACACTTTATTAATTTACCTGCTGCATTTGCTGTGCGTCCAGCGAGCGGAACAGCAGAATACTGCGGACAGCCTCAGCGAGTCTGCAGCGCTGGGCGTCCGATTTCGGGAAGATGGCTGGTGCCCCTTCATCCGAGTCATCTTCCTCAGGGTCGTAGGTTTCAGCGAAGACTGACTTGCGCCGGTTGTTGAAGCGCGCCACTGGCGGCTCTGTACCATAAATATTTGATTAGAACATGGTCAAAGCGCAACAAAAATACCTTAAAAATACGCGTATAGAAGATTGAACATCTGTCAGAGCAAATCAAAACGTGTATCAATGATATAAAAGTTGATAATAAGTGTTAAAAAACTGTGTCTTGTCGACCAATTCGTCACAGGCAATGTCATATCATCATTTGATAGCAGTCTTGTGGACGCGAATGTTTTCGTTCTGACGTCGGCAAACATGCACTGAACAGCTGCACCAGATTTTCTTAGTATTTTGATAATCAAACGACCTTTCATTTCCTTTGATAAGCAACTGTGATTTGATTGATACGATGACTTATCGGATAGTAACAAGTACTGACGTAACTCGGTTTTTTTTCTTTGTAGATAAAATGATAAATGTCGCGGATAGATTGAAAATTCTGGTGAATTCTAGCGGAGACCAGCGCGTCATACTCGTTCATAAAAAAGCAAATATCACATTAAATTAAAATTAATGTTTGACGTCACTAGCACAGATTCTTCGCGCGGCTCACACGAATAGCATTTTATTTCGTAACGGAGAGATTTAGTTGACTGTTCAGTGAGTTATTTACCAAAACCGCGAGGCGACAATGCTCTCAGCAGAGATAATTAATTAAACATAAATAACATATTGCAATAACCTCGTGACGGAAATAGATCACCGACTGTTTTTGTTCACGTAATTTGCTTACCATACGGGACGATTTCTATATCTACTGTTAAAGCCAAAATGTACAACGCGTTAAAATTTCACACACACTATACCTATTACAACTACCCTATAGAGTAGAGGATTGCAAACCACACGCGTAAAACCAACCCTTTTAATTTTGCAAGCCTTCATCTCTGCTCGAAGCCGTGTCGTCCAATGGAGGACATTATAGGAATCATTTTATGAAAATAATAAAACGAGACCTTGAAGTAGTCTCATGTTTCAAGGTATTTTCGAAAATGTAGTCTTAAAAATATTTGAGTTATATAATCTATGTATATCTGGATTCTAGAACGACGTTCAGTTTAATTCTCGCCTAGGGCCTAAGGAAATTTAAAAGAAACCCTTTTTAAAGGCTAGGATCTCGGGGCCTAGATTTGAACGGATATTTCTATGGAGATGTACAATCACTCAGACTGAGTGTGGTTCGCATCTTGGAATACAAGCATCTGTAAGGCCCGTTAATTTATATACTTCTAACTCAGCAACCTATCAGTCTTCGATCTGTGTCAGAGGATTCAGGAAGTTCAAAAAACATCAAAATTAACCCATCAGGCCCTATAAGTATAGAAATTTAGAGACTAAACCTTGACGAGAATGTTCTTTTTTAATGGTCGGGATATTTAACAGAAGAAAGAGTATGGACGCATTATTCAATTACATTGGTGTGAGTGCGTGTTTTTAATTGACAGCGCGTATCAATCCAAGTGCATGTAATTATCTTCAATCTGTTATTTTCTTACGCCGTTTTTTCTTGCAACACCAGTCATTAAACGATTATAGGCGATCAAAGTACAATTAATATAAAAACGTAATAGCGTGTGTTCATTCCAAGCTCCTTCAATATATACCTATAGTTTCGTAAACAGGGAAACTATTTGAGCACAATTATCCATGAAAATTGAAACATTCTCAGCTTTCCCAGGTTAAATTATGAACTAAATAGTGGAATACGTGACCTAATATACCAGTAATTTGGTCGTGCCACATTGTCTACTAGCTGTTCCAACGGCTTTGCCCACGTGGTCATTTCTCTGGGTTAACAATAACCTACGACTTATTTCAGGATCCAAGTACCTACAACACAAAATACCTAATTTCGTTCAGCCGTCAGATAGTTTTTCATCGATTGCTCGGCTTCTTCTATTCCGATTAAGATACCAAGTACTCATTTTTTTAAGTCAATACTTAAGCTATCCAACAGTGAAAATCGCATCGCAATCGGTCCAGTAAATTAGGTGATGCGCGAACAGACAAGACACCATTTAATAAATATTAGTAGCTTCTTCTAAGTAACCTAGACCAGTCTTTTTCATTATTTCATTAAACATACTTTACTTATAGATATAAATAGAAAGTGCCAGTTAGTGCTATTTAGTATGTGCAGTAGCATTCCATGTGTAACAAGTGACGTTATCGTACGCGAGTTTCTTCACGGCAAGATTCAACCATAGATAAGTTACGAAACGTATCGGTTTATAATGAGACAATCCTTGAACCAATGAAATATTCAATACACTGTGTCACATACTAATCTCACCATTTTCACAAACTGTTGTTAAGTAACAAATTGCTTAATAAGTTATGTACCATTGAAAGTTCTAGTTGAATTGGAGCTTTCTTGCATAACTATGTCCCATCTCATACTTGTCTACAGCAAATAAAGAATGTACAGCTGAAACTGATTTGCTTCCAATGAGATAAGCCATGCTTTAGAATGGTTCTTGGATTAATCTAGTAAGCCGTGATAAGTCACAATTGTACATAATGAGACCATGACATCACTAGTACCAGGTGTTTACAACTAACCAGTTATGGTAACACTGTAATTGTAATCGATCCAGTTCGTAATCTATACTAGTATTATAAAGAGGAAAGATTTAATTTTTTGTATGTGTGTTTGTTTGTAATGGATAAACTCAAAAAATAGGGCACAGATATAAAAAAAAACACCAATAGAAAGCTACATTATCAGCGAGTAACATGGGCTGTATTTTAATTTTCTAAAAATTTGCGGTCCTTACGAAAATTGCAATAATGTAACCCAAGGTATCAAAGATTTCGATTACTCGCTGTAAGGAACAGAATGACATCCGTGGAAACGAAATAATAACAAGTCTGTCAGTACGTGAGTTTGTTTGTCGTATGAGGTAGTGCTGGCCTCTGGTGTCAGAGTTTATCAGGCCGCCCGAGGGCCTCTGACATGGCTTAACGACTAGCCTGGACCGACCGCTTAATGTGCCCGGGGGGGCCAAGCACGGAGCGATGGAAAACCGCACTTATGTGCCTAGGATCGAACCCGGTATCGTTGGATTCTAAGTTGCACTAATGAACTGTTAGGCTACCATAGCTCCTTAGTACGTGAGTAATAATGCAGTTGTCTAGGTCAAAAAGCACCACGATCGTTGCTGCCAAAGATTTTGAATTACGCTGACTGCCGTTTTTATTTTATTAGAAGTTACGACGGGTAGTATATTGCTGAAAGTAAGAAAAATGCCGCGGTTTACCGCTATTCTTGCGAAGCCGGGGCGAGTTCCTAGTGTCTACTAAAATTTTACAAATACACGTGCTATGTGAGGCACTTCAAATAACGTGTTTTAAAATTGTCGCATTGCTCAGTTTACACAACTCATTTGAACAATGGTAGAGTACATAGAGTTGACAAAATATTGCTCAAGGTCCAATTAGCACCTGCGTTTTTCTATAGCTGACTTGCTTGTTGTATAAGGCACTGCTGGCCCCTAGAGTTTTTTAGGCAGCCCAAAGGCCACTGACATGGCTTAACGAATGCTTTTAATCAATAACAGCCGGGACTAACAGCGTAACATGGCCTCCGAAGCACAGAGTGGAGGGCATCCGCACGTAAGTTAGAAAAGTCATTGGAGCCGAAAACCGAAACCGGTATCGTGGGATTTTATTACGAACACATAAGGCCCGTAAAACGAACCGTTTTCGCTTACTGTCCGTCAGCTTTTGACATAAACGCCATACAATAAACGTCAAAAAGTAACGAGACGTTGGAAAAACAACTCGTTTCATTTCTATAGGAATGGGGAGTAAAGCGCGTCACAGACGACTAAGATACGATAATATTTTATCTTAAGATAATATATCGCTCGCTATACAATTTATATGAACCGTCACAAACGGCGAAGATAATATAAATTTGCATCTTACAGTATCTTAAGATATCGAGCGATATGGAATTTATTAAGTCATCTTAAGATACGAAATATATATTAATATACTATCTTAAGATACAAAATATATCGTAATATGCTCTACAGGTTGCTCTGTTTTCGTGACGGTTTTTTTAACCCCTGAACAAAGAGACGGGTATTATAAGTTTAGGATGTGTTTATCTCTCTCTGTGTATATATGTGTGTGTGTGTGTGTGTGTGTGTGTGTGTGTGTGTGTGTGTGTGTAGCATCGTAGCTCCCAAACGAATAGACCGATTTTGAGGCGGTTTTTTCTGTTCGAAAGCTGATATGATCGTGATGGTTCTTAGATATATGGGGAGAGGGGGGGAGGTGAAAAAGAAAAGGGGGTGAAAATCGTAGCTTCCAAACAAATGCACCTATTTAGCTGTGTTTTTTTTATGTTTGAAAGCTGGGGTAAACAAGATGATTCATAGCTATAATTTGACGATGGAGGGGGGAGGGGGAGGGGAGTGGTGCGAATCGTAGCTTTCGAACGAATGGACCGATTTAGCTGCGGTTTTTTATGTTTGAAAGCTGAGGTAAACGAGATGGTTCTTAGCATACTGCAAGTCGTTGGTCTGTACAAATGCTCTCCCGCATGTTCGTATTTTGTCTCACTATATCTTCCTTAATCAAATTATGAATTTCGAGAAAAGTTTCCTTCGACTTCTTAAAATAAGTTTTTTTTTGTAGAATCTGCGTAAAGATTAAATTCACCGCGGCTTATTCTAAATTTAATGTGATTTTGATCACCTTTTAGTGCGCTAATGCAATTTGCATATCAAATTCAAAATCAGAATCGTCGTCTGATGAGCTACCTAATAAATCTAATAGTGAAACCGTATTACTCATATTTTATCACCTGTATATAGAAAGCGGTGAAGAAATACGTGTGGCACCTAGGACGGCCTGCGAGCGAATGAATAATTTCAATATATTATCGTATCTTAGCCGTGTGTGATACCCTAAGATGCTATAATATTTTATATGCAGATATCGTAACATCAAATATTATAGTATCTTAATCGTCTGTGACGCCCTTTAGTATGCTGGTCGGCTACCATCGCAGTATAGCTTATATTTTCTGTACACCTATATAGACCTAGCTAATAATCTACTCGTATATGTACTTATAATGAAGCAGTAACAAAAAAGTAATTTAAAAAAATGGTCTAGGTTAATAAGCTACTGAACAAGAATATATCATTTTTTTAAATAGTTTCTGACCGTTTCTCTGTTCGCACATCACGTAAAAACTACTGAACCGATTGCGATGCGGTATTCACTATTTGGTAGCATAGGGTTTGACATAAAAACTGTTGCACTTGGTATCTCAATTCTATGAGTAGAAGTCGAGCAATCAAAAAAGTATTTGACAGATTACAGAGAAATGACCATGCGGGCAAAGCCGCGGGCACAGCTAGTAACATTAATAACCATGCTTATAAAAGCACGCATCTGGTTCCCTTCAAGTAGTAAAACTGCTGCGGACGTCGGCAAATAAGCCGATCTCATCATCACAAAAACATCAAAGCGTTTAAAAAAAAACACACAAATGGGACATGCTGTAAATTTACATGTTGGCAAACAGTCTCAAGGGAACAACCAACATTAACGCTAACAACATTGTTGCCTTATTTTAACGATAATGTCTTATCGAAGTTTATAGCTTATCAATTGGTTATTGTATTAGAGTATGTTTATCATAATTATCAGCCCGCATCAATCCGCTGCTGGACATGGGCCTCTACCAAAGCACGCCACTGAGCCCGATCTTTGAGTCTTCTTTTCCAACCGCCGCCAGCCATCTGGAGTGTGTCGTCGCTCCACCAAGCTGGAGGGCGCCGTATATTACGTTTGCCGAGTCGCGGTCTCCACGTCTACCCCAACGGTTATCGGTCCTTCAGCAAATATGACCAGCCCAGTGCCACCTCAGCCTGCTAATTCTATGGGCTATGTCGATAACTTTGTTTCTCTGTCGGATCACCTCGTTCCGGATTCGATCTCTCACAGAAACTCCGAGCACAGCCCTTTTCATAGCACATAATAAATAATAGTATAGCACACTGAGCGACTTTGAATTGGTGAACTAGTTGTACCGTGAGAGACCATGTCCCAGCTCCGTAAGTCATAACAGGTAGGACGCACTGGTTGAAGACTATAGTTTTCATAGACATTGAGGAATTGGTGACGAAAAGACTCGACGAAGTTTACCAAAAGAGAGTAGGTACCTATGTTGTAGACATAAATTCAGATATCAAGATTAAGATATCCAAGTACCCCCATTTTTAATTAAAAGCTAAGCTGTACAACAGTGAAAAACTGCATCGCAAACGGTCCAGTAGTTTTTACGTGATGCGCAAACAGACAGACGATTAAAAAAAATGATGTATTCTTGTTCAGTAGCCTATTTGACTGAGCGAGCGCGAAGCGTCTGTTTCAGCTTCGGCAAAAATTATTTCGTATGTCCGGAATTCCGGATGTCTGTCCGGATTTCCGGCTGTTCTCCTCTACAGGTCGCATTTCACAAACCGATCTAGACTAAACATGACAGGCGAAGCTAATTTTTAAGTTTTTTTTGTCAACGGCGATTATTGATTGGGGGGTATTTCCCCCAAAAAAAGGGTAATAAGGGGCTACTGAATATCTCCGCCTAATTAAATTCGAGTTCGATGGTTTTTTTTTCATTTGAAACTAAGTTACGACTCATAAAAATTTGGTTAATTATTGATGCGGATCTTCGGCGTGATGAGCAAAATAGCTCCTCAAAGTGCATTCAATTTCTCACTTTTAGGTTTCTACCAGTGGAATCAGCCCTTTACCTACTAGGTAGGGATTGATGGAGCACCTTGGTTATTAATGTAAGTGTTACAATAAGGTAACTAGATGGCGCTACATTGCACCGCCAGATTGTTTGCAAAAAAGTTTGCACGTGCGAGATCTACAGCTGACAGAGCCTTTAGTTTTAGTACCCTAGACCATTTCTTTAAAATTATTTTCATTGTACAGATTTTTTGGTAAAAGTAAATATATCTATCTATCTATCTAATCAGCCCGTATCCACCCACTGCTGAGTATAGGCCTCCTCTCGTTCTCGCCAGTCTTTCCGGTCCTGTGCTAATCTAATCCATTGGACCCCAGCGTACCTCACAATGTCATCTGACCATCGGGCGGGTGGTCTGCCTCGAGGTCTAAAAAAATATATAGCTAATCTTAAATAAATAAGATTGATTCGTAACTGATGGCACAGAATAAATAATAGTTGATGGCAAAGTGCCAAGAAATAGACAAATTCCATTCTCAGTACAGTGGGAAAATGTAAATATTTCTTGGTGAAAACCATTATCAGATCTGTCAGTGAAGATAAGTTGGAAACTTTATGACGTCATACAAAAAAAAGTTTTCATAATTTACCTACATTCTTTCACATGGAGCAACATCTGTTAATACAGAATAATTAAGTATGGCTGTTTCTCTCTGATATAATTTTGACAAAAACAAGCAGTAAATGTAGATTAAAAAACTAATCTAAAACCCTGTTTTTTTTCATTTTGTAAACTGAAAGAACCCTGAAAGTTTCAGCCGGATAGCTAATCGGGAAGTGCTCGAAATTTGAGTTGCAAGATTCCATCTGGAATGACAGACAGACAGACAAACAAGAGTCTTTTAATAAAAACTTGGTAAAACATTTACAAATGCTATCATAAAATAGGGTGGGTGCTCCTAAGCTCGGCCCTCACCCAAAAGTCGGCACTGCATTCTATTTTTGTCATTAAAAAGAGTTTGGTGCCGTTTAGGCTTAAACTATATTCTTTTTATATAAGTTTGCACCTGTGAGCACAGAATAAATAATAGTACTATAAGAGTAAACTAGCTGATGCCCACGGCTTCGCTCGCGTGGTCATTTCTCTAGGTTAAAAATACCTACTCTATGTGCTATTGCAAGACCCAAAATACCATTATACCAACATTTGATCAAAATTTCATGAGCCGTCAATAAGTATTTTATCGACTGCTTGGCTTCTACAAATCGGATGGAAAAAAAATAAAAAAATGTTATATTCTTGTTCAGTAGCTTATTTTAAGTACCCTGGACCATTTTTTTTTATTTATCTTTGTACAGACTTTTTCGTAGTCATTGCTTTATTATAGGTATAGATGTTGGCAGGATTTTATATAAAATGGTTATCTGTAGAGCGTCAGTTCTTCAGCAATAAATGACATACTACTTTTTAAGAATTATTTGTAATATTATTGGTTCTGGATAATATTTAGCATCTCTATAAAGTGCTTTCTACAAGTTTTTAGAAAATTGTTTGTTCCTAAGGTTGACCTCAATGGTTTAAGTTGTCAGTAGCAAATATAAAATAAGTGTTTAACACACTATTAAAGTCTCCATGTTTCGTGTCCAGTCACATTAGTGTCAATTCTCTTGTTCATCTCACTACACTATACACAAAATTTAGTTTAGAGATTCTTACAAGCTATTTGATCATTTAAACTAAATGTAAGGGACTGTGGAGGGGGTGAGGTGAGGTGTGGGTGTAGAAGTTTGGGGAGTAGGTGCGGGAAGGATTTTGGGGGGAGGTGCAGGGGTAAGTAGTCAGGTTGAGGTGCAAAGGGGTGAAAGGGGATTATGAAAAAACAGAAATCCCATATTTCCTCCTCCCCGCACCCACTTCCTCTTACCACCATGACCATCCCTCCGCGCCTCCTCCTTCCCTTCCCCCGCAATCCATCATCCCCTAGCACCATTATCACATATGAAAATATATATATTGTAGTGAACTGGCTTAACACATTTTCAAACATGGCACAACTCTTAAAGTGGCATTAGGGGCCCTATGATAAATAAGCTGAGGTGTAAACGAAATAGAGGTCGACAACGTAAAAGATGGGAACGACGTACTTAAACTCACAGCATTTGCCGAGAGGCACACTGAACTCCAAGATAAACTATAACTCAGCGAAAAAAAAAAACAACAATATAATTAGCACAAGAGAGGAGTTTCAGCATAAAAGGGCTATTGAAATTGAAGCTGAGCTCTTATAGTAAGGAAATAAAATTATTGTATTTTTAGTTCACAATGAATTATTTTTTCAATATGTCCCATATTATTTTGTTGGCAAAAGTCTGACCCTTAATGTATACTTATAAGTTATAATAAAGCAATAGGAACGCAAAAGTCTGTACATTGCAGATATTTAAGAAAAAAAATGGTATAGGGTACTTCAAATAAGCTGCTGAACAAGAATAGAACATTTTTAGAATTTGTGTCTGTCTGTTTGTTAGTCAAGAAGACAAACATGTCTGTATTTTTGTTTGCGCATCATGTAAATACTACTGGACTGATTGCGATGCGGTTTTCACTTTTGGATAGCTTAGGCTTTGACTTAAAAACTGGGGTGCATGGTATCTTAATCCGATGATTAGATTCCGAGCAAATAATAATAGAAGCCATAATAAAAATAATTTTGACCAATGAAGGAATTTTGATCAAATGTTGGTATATTGGGGGTTTACACCATCTGATCGCACAATCCGTTTGGAGTGTCAACGGATCGCAGTGAGTAGTGGCAACTGATATTGCGATCCGTCGCCACTCAGAATTTATTAAATACTAGCTGTACCCGCTGCTTCGCACGCATTGTCATTTCATTAGATTAAAAGTACCATAATGTACTATTCCAGGACCTAAAATACCAATATACCTACCAAAATTGATCAAAATTTCTTCAGCCGTCAAAAATATTTTTAACAATTGCTGTAAAATAATAATAAAATTAAATATTAATTATTTTAATTTTAATTGCTTTTATTTTTGGCTTCTAATCGCCAATTTGAGAAATCAGTTACACCATTGCGCTATCCGTTGAGACTCAAATAAAATAAAAATATTTTCCCATCGGATCGCTATTATTACGTAATTTTTAGTGTTGCTTTATGTTATAAATATACCTACAGTTGAGTACGTAGTACTAATAATACCTTCATTTCAAATGAAAGATTTAGTTAGGTACATACTCGTACTACGATGATCCGTATATAAAGAGGATTGTACAATGGATAATAAGGTATCGGGAATGGTATCAGTAAGTACATTTCCAAAAATGGTTACTTATTGTTACTTATTATTAAAATAAAAACACAATATTGATTATTATGTCATACTAGCTTTCCCGCCCGCGACTTCATACGCGCGGACTACTGTACATTGCGAAACAAAGCATCCTATGTTCATCAAGGATATTAAAAACTAAAAAAAAAACGTGTTAAAAAAGTGTTTTAAATGCAAAAGTAGGTAAAGCACCAATGCTCTCCTTGTTTTTTGACATACTTGTTATTTCGTTTCCACGGCAACCGTTTCTTGCAGCAAGTAAAAATCATTTTTCCTGTTTTTACAGTTTTCACGTGGAAACTTACAATTTACTGGGATAAAAGTATCTTATGTTTTATTCCAGGGTATAAGCTATCTTCATTCAAAATTTCAGCAAAATCCGTCTAGCCGTTATCGCGTGAAAGCTCCCCAAACAAACAGACAACGTTTCACTTTTATATATTGGTATGGATATTAAAAGTAAGTAAAAATTTAAAAATAAAAAAAACTCAATTTTAAAGTATCTAGTAAGTCCTTCACTTGACCGGGTATCTTACTAAATCTTTAATTTAACCTGTGGACGAATGCATTTTTACTGGGATATTTTTTAAATATATAATTATTAAAAGGTTTGCCATACACGAAATCTGCATTTGAGGAAGGTAAATGAATCAAAAAATAGAAAATCATATTTTTTTTAACTTCTTTTTACTTTTTTATTTTTTTGCAAAATATGCAAAAATAACCTCAAATATCCCGTACGGGATAACGATAGCCGACAGGTTAAAATGATGATTTTATTAGCACTATGTACTTAACCATAGGTATATATCATAAAGCAACACTAAAAATCATGTAAAAATAGCAATATCTAACCTAACCCAAATTGCGATCCGATGGGAAAAATATTTAATGAATTCTGAGTGAAAACGGATCACAATATCAGTTGCCACTACTCACTGCAATCCGTTGACACTCCAAACGGATCAGTACAAACCCTTTATTGTTTTTTTTTGTCTGGAATAGATCATCGAGTACTTTTAACCCAGAAAAATAACCACGATTGCGAAGCCGCGGTCATCAGCTAGTGTAGTATAATTTTAGTTTAGACATTTTATTTTGTTTAGGAGAAAAATTGAGATGGTTTTGGCAAGATTTTGGTTTGAAAATTAGAGTAAAATAGGTCAAATGAATGATAAAAGATATGAAAAATTATGGCTACTATCTAGAACACAAATATTATACATGTAAAACAAAATTTTAAAAAACAGACTTTTTATTTTGGTAATTTAGCTTCAAATTATCTCAAAGATTTCCATTTGATTGTTTTACGAAAAAACTACTTTTGATCAATTACCTGTAATTTTGAGTTTTTTTTTCATTATTTGAAGGGGCCTTTCTAGAAACATAATTTCTAGAGATCTTTCTATGTCTTCTTAGAAAAAGAACCTGCACCCATACTGCATTTTTTTTCAAAAAAAAATAATTGGCCTCTTTAGTAATCTGGATCCAAATAATAATAATGTTATTTTATTACACCGCCGTCTACTCCTTGTTCTTCCAATACAGTCTATCCAAAGATTGCCTGGAAGAGATCGCTCTTAGCGATAAGACCTCCCATTGTACTTATTTAGATATGTTTAATGTGTTATAATATCATTTTAGGTGCAATAAAGTATTACCTATCTATCTAAGTGCACATTAGGTGTACAAACAATCTCATATTGAGCAACTATTAATGTAATCCACCCGCAGTTACTTCAGTTAACCGTGATCATGGTGCTTGCAACAGTGCCGAAATATTGGGATCTCAATACAAATAGTATCCATGGTAAATATCTTTCTAATGTTTATACTTCCTATTAATATTGTATGGAATATGTTTCGTTTTGTGAGAATATACCTATTGAATAAACAAAAAAATGTTTGAAACAGATAGGCTTTTTAGAAGTCAGTTCTGGAGAGTGAAACCATCAAAGGTAAACATTCCTCACCTTCTATAATGTGTAAGTGCGTACAAAATTAGGCCATCATAACACTCATTTTAAGGTGGCATTACTAATATAGTAGGTAGATTAACATCATGAAGTGTAGCAGTGCTTCTATTCACTATTATTAGAAATTGTTCTATCATTTGTTTAGATAGTTTTATGACTTGACTTATAGGTATGTATATATTACATAGTAAGGTATCTAACTTGCATTACAAAATTTTCAAACATTTTCAGGTGGTGATCTGTGACATAAATGGAAAACAATTGTGGTTTTAAATACACTTCTAACAATTCTCACTCATGTACTGATAAATAGCATACATGCAAACTAAGGAACTAGGCGCCTACACAGGATAATTAGCCCATTTATGAGGATATTACAGTACACTATGTCAAATACCCACCCACCTTTCGAAACATCTTCACAAACTGTTTTACAACTAAAAACATCAGAGAAACAGTACCTTCTTCATCTGATATTATGGACTCATCAGGGGTTCCAGCGACGGGGCCCTTCACTATTGTGGTCGTCCTGTTGTTCTGTAACCTTGTGAAAAACGCGACCGCGTAGTTGATCACGTCCCCTGGCTGCTCCAACAGGTAACTTATAGTGAATTCCAGTAAGATCTCTCTAAGGTCATCCGGGACTTGAATTCGTGCACCTTGAGGCCGGCTCATTGCTATTAGCGTCGCCTCACTTTCTCAATATTATCCCGTATTGAGAAAAGTCTAAACGAGACCTTGATTACAACTCTGATATCATAGCCATCGAATTAGCTAAAGCGACACACCAACGAGCAAATTTTACAATGAGAAGTAGCACTACATACAAACGTTAGTAATAAATAAAACCACACTATTATACTAAAACTTTTCCAATAACAGTCTTGGCTACGAGAATTATTATCTAATCACACACTTTTTACAAAATAATCCTCGTTCTCCAGCCTGACAAATATAAAAATCTCCCTTTACTAAAAGTAAAAATGGCGAATTTTGGATTTGGATCAGTCAGTGTTGTCAGAAGGCTCTAGTCAAAAGTTACGTAGGTACGACGTGTAGCAATAGCATAGTCTTTGAGAGACGTACGTATTCATACTTCATATTAAAAAGAGATATTGTTATTTCAAATCAAATCATTCATTTGCAAATTTTGCAAGAATACAAAATATCAATTCAGTTCTTGTTAAATTTGTATCTCATAGCCTGCAAGCATAAACATTTCTTAATTTCCTTAAACGTTTGATTTAGTGCGCTTATGGATAGTTGACAGATCAGCCCCCGATTCAGAACCTTTCGATAACTCAGTTTTCGATCGATATGGTATTATTTATTCTGTGGACTCGGTTTGAAATCGTTCAATTCAAAACATTTTTCATTCACAATATTGAATCGAATTGATTCGGTTCCTTATCGAAAGGTTCTGAATCGGGGGGCAGGTTCATATCGTTGCGATTTGATTTGGATAATTTTTTGCGTCTCTGTGTGTGGAGAAATGTGTTTTATATTGAAGAAAAATCTTACATCATATGGCAGAAAAAAGAAAGAAGAATATTTTCGATTATTTGAGAACTAAGTGTAGTCTATAAGCTGACGTTTTTTTTTACAATACATAATGTTTTTTATTTCTATTTTTTTTATTTTATATGCAAACCAGTCCATATGCCCGTACCAATATATAAAAGTGAAACGTTGTCTGTTTGTTTGGGCAGCTTTCACGCGATAACAGCTGGACTGATTATGATGAAACTTTGCATGGACATAGTTTATACCCTAGAATAAAACAAAGGATACCTATTATCCCGGAAATTGTATTTTTTCTGGGAAATGTTGAATATTCGCTGTAAGGAATAGTCACCATGGAAACGAAATAACAAGTCCGTCAAAAAACTTCAAGAGTATTGGTGCTAAACATACATTTGCATTGGTTATTAATATCCTACAAGAACATAAGTTTTTTTTGCGATAAATAGTAGTCCACGCGGACGAAGTTGCGGGCGGGAAAGCTAGTACTACATAAATGTACTACATTATATAAATTAAATGTTCATTGAAACAATTATTGCTTACAAATATAACAACTATCGGATATAGCGTCCTTAATTAAACGATTCCTTCAATGTCGTAAAATCCGGTTTCGACTGTATCTAAGATTTTTAATTAATTTACTGACTAGTGAAGTATTTTGAATTGTGTATTGAGCCTATGATACCACTAGATAAAAGGCTCAAGAACTCATATTATACTGACTTCAAGAACCCATAGAACCCATAAAATGCAACGAACTCTATGAATCAGTTGTTAACGCATTATTTTCAAATTTGATTCGTGAGCTTAAATCGTCTCGTTAATACACACCCAATTATTCAATCTAGGGTTTGGTGATAATTCAGAATAGGACTTTTATTTTATTTGTTTTAGTTTGGCGACAGAGCGGTTCCATTCCAATGTACTTTGTGTAGATTACCACTTCCATTTATTTTTTTCTATTCCGTGGTTATGCCTCTGTGCGAGATGCTTGAGATATTCATTTGTGAAATGTAACATAAAAGTTACATTTTGACTATTGTAACATGAAAGTAACATGATGGTGTCAAGAGTAACGTAAAATGTTACGATATTGCATTCTGGCAACGTTGAATTTTGATTGCCCTACTCAAAGAGAATACAAATACTGCCCAACTTCACATCGCTCCCTTTTGCTGAAATTGTTGCCAGAATTGAAAAAAATTGAAGCATAGATAAAACCTAGCATAGATAAAAACTAATAATGAAATGACTCTGTACCTTATAAAACTTCATAATACTCCTACTCCGTAATCTCTGTAGCCATTTATTACAGAAAAAGTTGCAATAAGAAATTCAACGCGGCAAAGTAATATCAAATGTAATGCACAGTATATAAGTGCATTTTAGCATGCACATTAAATTTCAGTTGCAATAAGAAATTTATTATATGGTGCCTATTATTTATTCTGTGACAAGACGACACAAACAAATATAGTGCTATTAGCGATCTTGGTTGCAATCAGATTGTCACTATCAAGTGCACATAATGAGGCGCGTTAGTCGAAATGACTATGAAAATCTGTTTGCAACCAAGATCGGTAATAGCACTACAGTGCTAGTAGTGTGCAGTATGACAGAACTTGGTTACAATCGGATAATAACTTTTTTCATAGCAACTTCGACTCTATTGCAAGGTATTAGTGATAGCGATATTGACAATCCGATTGAAAACAAATTCTGTAATACGGCCCCAGGTGCAGTTTAGCATGCACACGATGGTCAAAATCTGATTGCAACTAGTCGCACTGACATCAGTGGCCCTATTACAGAACTTGGTTACAATCGGATTATCACTTTTTCACATCAATTTCGACTCTGTCGCAAGGCATTACTGATAGCGATATTGACAATCCGATCGAAGGGGCCCGACCACAGAACTTGACTTCAATCAGATTGTCACTTTTTTCATAGCAAAATCGACTCTATTGCAAGGCACTAATGAATTTGACGGCTTGAAACCGAAATGATCATCATTACGTAATAGCACTGCTGCCCCCCGATTCAGAACCTTTCGATAGCGAACCGAATCGATTCTATTCGATATTGTGAATGAAAAATGTATTGGCTGTGTTCACTTACACGCTCGAATCATCCGTGCGATTATCGCTCGATCATCCGGAAATTGGGCCTGTTCACATAAACGTTCGAGGACGCACGGATCACCCGCGCGTACACTCGAAATCGTTCACGGCGTCGTCCGGGTCAACCTAAAAATAGTAGTGGAGGGGAGGAATAGTACGAAACTGACACTTGTCAGTTGTATGTGGACGTCCAAAGTCGTTCACGATCTCCGGATGATCGAGCGATAATCGCACGGATGATTCGAGCATGTAGGTGAACACAGCCGTTGTGAACGACTTTGGACGTCCACATACAACTGACAACTGTCAAGTGTCAGTTTCATACTATTCCTCCCCTCCACTACTATTTTTCGGATGACCCAGGCGAACGCCCGGACGACGCCGTGAACGATTTCGAGTGTACGCGCGGGTGATCCAATTACAGAACTTGGTTACAATCGGATTATCACTTTTTTCATAGCAATTTCGACTCTATCGCAAGGCATTAGTGGTTGCGATATTGAGAATTCGATTGAAGCCAAGTTATGTGGTCGGGCCGCAGGCCCATTGAATTGAACGATTTCAAACCGAATCCACAGAATAAATAATACCATATCGATCGACAACTGAGTGTGAATCGGGGGGCTGTAGTGCATTCCCTAAGTCAATGTGATTTGTTGATATCAGATTTTTATAGCAATATCGACTATAGCGCACCACATTAAGTGCACGTGATAATTAATAATCTGATTGAAAAAGTTAAGGAATTGCTCAGCTGTAATAAGGCTGCTGTTCAAAACATTTTAATTCAAATTGACGACAAAATTGAAATTGACGTCCTTCCCCCACTTTCGCTCACCCTTCCCTTATTTCCCTGCAACCTTCCTCCACCCCTTTTCACTTTCCCCCCACCCTTCTCATTTTCTCACACTAAGCCCCTACCCTTCCTTACAGTCTTCCCTCACTTCGCACCACTTGCCCCACATCCCGCACCCTTCCCCGACATCTCCCAACATTCGTCCACTTCCCCCTACCCTCACTTTCTCAAACCTTCCCCACTTTCCACAGTTTTTTATTTTTTCCAAGTATGGTCAAAGATAAATAATAGGAGGATAATGGCCACACCGAAAGGTAACGATCGCGCAGCCTGGCGATCCCGTTGCGGTTTGCTAGCTTGAGTGAAGTTGAGTGGCTTGAGCTGACAAACTAACTTCCAACCAAAGTTGGTGGGTGCCCAATACCTATATTATATATTCGATCAGAATATTATTCATCCACACCATTTATATATAAAAGTGAATCGTTGTCTGTTTTTTTGGGGGAAGTTTCTCGCAATTACGGCAGGACGGATTTTGATGATATAGAATTCGGAGATAGCACTCGGAATAAAACATAGGATACTTTTTATCCCGGAAAATGGTAAGTTTAGACTGGAAAATGGCGATTACTCGCAGTAGGGAACGGTTACCATGGAAACAAAATAATAACAAGTCTGTCAAAATACATGAAGAGCGTTGTTGCCTTTGAGAATATAGTTCTATATTCTCAAAGGTTTGGGCTATACTTTTGCTTTGGTTTTTAATATCCTAGAAGAACATAGGATGTCTTTTCGCGATAAAATGATGTCCGCGCGGTCGAAAGCTAGTTTTTAATATATTATGTTTTCTCTGTGTTCATGAGATGTTAATTTTGAATTGTAGGTAAAGGTTCTATTATTTTGCCTACTTTCAATAAAATACTTTTGACTTATTTGGGGAATATCATTTAAAAAAAAAATGTGACCAGTAAGCAGTGTTGCCATGACAAAAGTCAGTTCCACGGTGAATCCATTCAAAAAATACGGTAGATTCTAAGAAATTACGGTAACTGCACCAGGAAAAATACGGTGTAAAATACGGTGTACTAATGGTTAACAATACAAAAATTTAACCGCACAAATCACTATTTATTGGAAAACCTAGAACAAATAGCTAATAAAAAAACATATTTTAATGAAATGTAACAAGAAGTCTTAAAATATCTAGGATGGAGGCTACACCGCCAATTTTTTATATTTTTTTGAGTTGATTATTTGTGCTGTATTGTGGTTGATACACAATTTCATCACAAGACTGGATTTATTTTGATTTTCCTTGAGAACTTGTCAGAATTAATACGACTATATACCTAACAAGGGCAAGATATTGCTGCGATGTGGCGACCGATCGGCATAAATAGATAGATAGATAACTCAAAATAACTAAAACATATAAAATATATGGGACAATGGGCGGTCTTATCGCTAAAAAGCGATTTCTTCCAGACAACCTTTGGATGGAAAGGAATTAATATACGGCAAAGACGGTGGTGCATTATAATATTATAAATAAATAATAAAATCTGAATACAATGAATAAACATATTAATAAATATATATATACACATATATTCCAATATACCTACACATAAATATGTAAAAATATAGTACATACATTATAATAAAATACACATACATTTATACATTTACTACATATACATTTACAAAATATATATAAACATAATACAAATTATATACAGTGAAACCACAACAGAATAACAACAAAATAGCAAGAAGTGATATTAATTAAAGAGATAAAACTTCTTTACTTGAACATTAAAAACAGAGAGTGACTGGGCTCGCCTTATAGTAACTGGCAGAGCGTTCCATAGGCGAACTGCTTGGATGGTAAATGAACTGCCATTAAAAGAGCTTCTATGTAGAGGGATCATAAAAGCTAAATTTTCTGATGACCTGAGTGACAACTTGTTAGAATCAGACAGGAAATTAAAACGTTCCATAAGATATCGCGGGGAGGAGGGATTAAACAAAATTGTATAAAGAATAGAGAGTATATGAGCATTCCGGCGAAGACGTATTGGAAGCCACTTGAGCTTAGTTCGAAATTCAGAGACATGATCATATTTGCGCAAACCAAATATAAATCGAATGCAGAAGTTTTGAAGAAGCTCAAGTTTGTTTAGCATAACATGGTGTACCTAATTGCTGTGCGTGCGAGCGGGTTGACATACATTGGGTGCTTCACATTCGATTTGGCGATGTGGAAACCGTATTTTTAAACATTCTCGCAATGTAACTAAAAAAAAACTTGTAAAATTACTTGAAATTAAAACGTATAATACACCCACTAAAATTAGTAGCATTGTATTTCTCCGAGAATCAACTATCATAGGGTTATGGATGCGTTCTAAACTTAATTAATGCGGTTAGTTTTTGTTTACAGTAAAATACATTTTACAAATAAAAGTCACGAACGTTGCCAAGATATCATTGTTAATTTTATTATGGTTTCGAATATGAGTAGTCTTTTTCATATAAATAAGCAAACTTAGTAAAAAATTGTTGTGGATGTAGCATTTTTTTAGTAAATACGGTACATTTACCGTAATTACGGTGCACATGGCAACACTGCCAGTAAGCCATATCAATATGCAGCACAGATTCATCATAAGGGCATGTGTCCACTAACAAAACAGTCTGCCTACACAACACCGCTCCGTGCCTAGTGCATCGTTTACAATAGAGTTCTACTTATTTCAAAGATTCCTATGGCTGTGCGAGATGAGAAAAAGAAGTTAAAGTTAAAGAATTTTATTGTAAATATGCAAAATATTAGCACTTATATAAGTCAAAATTAACATCTCATGATCAAGGAGAAATAGATAACATATTATAACAAGATCAAATGAATAAAATTTAGGTAAACTAATTATGCTTTGAGTTTGTAAAGGAAATTTCCCTTTTATGTGCCAACATAGTTAAATCTCACGCTGGAAAAGGAAATACCCTTCTGACTCTACCGGTGCTCCGGAAATACGCCCGTTAGAGAAGAGAGCACCAAATATGTCAAAACATCCATCCTCGTAGAGAATATGGGGATGCAATTTTTTCCATATTTGTTAATTCTTTATAATTTTTCAATTACAAATATAAAAGAAAATAGTGACAATGAGAAAGCTCTGATTCACAAGGTTGACCATTGTTCACTACCAGGTAGGTAGTTGGCTTTATTTCGAAAACAGGCGCACTTACACAATCTACCACTAAACTTTTTAAACTTTAAAATACCAGTATATATTTTAGGATCACAGGATTGTAGTTCTAAGCTATTTTGTCTTTTATATACTTTTCTAACATAGTTTTCCTTAGATACACAAATCTCGAAATAGAGTTATTCACGGGGAACGCCACAATATGATCAGTCGACTCATACGGGTTGAAGTCACTGGTTTCCGGCATTTCGTCTTCGTCAGAAAACAAGTCGGGCTCCTTGCATTTCACAATTTTGAGTATAATACATTTGACTTGTTCTAAAAACATGCAAGCATCTTGCACGGCTCTGCAAGTTACCAATTCGAATGAATCGGAGATGGAAGTGATTGAACAACCCGGGTATTCAAATATCTTGTTGACTATGACGCCCGCCCATTCTAGCAGTATGTCGTTTCTTATGTCACCGTTCAAAGTCAGCCAAGGCGTTACTATCATGTGCTTGTCTTCGACTTTCAGGGTCCAGTTCTTGATGCACTTGACCAGGACGATGGAATTGTCGTTGAGGCCAACGCGTTTCACGATGTTTTGAGACTCTAATTGGCTTAATCTATCAACAAGGTTTTCGCTGTCCAATCTTATGATTTCCTGTAAAAGAGTTAATGCTGTTGTAGCAGTGTAGTGATAATAAAGCAGTTAGTACCAAAACCTTGTGCAAAGACAATAATTAAAAAAAAGAAAGTCTAGCGGACTGAATAATTCGGCAATAAAATAAGCTACTGGACAAGAATACAACGTTTCGATGTGTAAACATCTAATGGCGCGGTACGGAAGTAACGCCGACTATTGGCGTGGCAATCGAGCGTTCTGGCGATGCAGAGAGGCGGGGGAGGGGCGGTCCTTATTGGTATCCTGTTCACCACACTGTCCATCACGATAATTATCTAATGAGACAGTTTTCCAAATATACTTTAAAAAAAAACGATTTTTAAATTGCAAAATGTAAATACACTTCAGTGAGAATTGAACTACGTAATTTCGATTCCGGTCCGAGCGGTCTACCGCTAAGCCAACCAGACTGACGGTATTATGACGTAAAGTTAGTATAGATAAGTTAATAGATCAGCAGCCTGATTCCATAACTTGGCTTCAATCGATTCTCAGTATCGCAACCACTAATGCCTTGCGATAGAGTCGAATTTGCTATGAAAAAAGTGATAATCCGATTGTAGCCAAGTTCTGTAATTGGGCCACTGATGAAGAGTTGCTGATTCACAGTTGACCAATAAGAGCGTGCGGTGCAAAACGTTGCTCGTTGTTTTAGTTTCATCTTTCTATCTTATAAAGCTGTTTTTTTTTTCTATCATGTTTACATATAATTATGCCAGGCGTCCTGCGACGGCTCATTTTTAATCTTGTCTATCTGTCTGTTTGTCTGTTCGCGCATCACTTACAAAATACTCTATACAAATGATGCGATGCGGTTTAGACAAAAAAACTGGTGTACTAGGTATCTCAATCAGATCGGAGTAGAAGCCGAGCAATCAATAAAAACTATTTGATGGAATGAAATTGGATAAATTGGTACTTTTGGTTCGCGAATTACACATAGGATTCAAATATCTTAGAAAAATTACCACGTGGGCAAAGCCTGCGCACAGCTAGTGTAAAATAAAGCAATTTTATATTTTTTCTTGGATGTTAGCAAAACTACGTACTCAGTTGCAACTGATGTACGTAATCTAATATTATAATAACTCATTTTAAGTGTACAAGTCGAATACAATAATGTTTCCTAAACGTTATTTTTAGTTACCTTCAGTTCCTTGAAGCTCGAGCCTTTTCTACCTTTGTCTTCTAAGTGTTTTATAATATCATCATCCATGTCGTATTCTTGCTTTTCCTTTGTGCTGACTATGGCATTTCTGGAAAAATAAGTTATAAAAAATATTTAAAAAGTCTTTACAAAGAATATATTAAAAAAACACGCCAGCCCTGCAAAAAAAAAGAAAGAGCTTTTGCCTATACATTATATACTGTTGGAATGTGCTTATATAAATTTGATACGCATATTGTAAATTTCGGAGTTTTTTTGAGTATGAAAATAGTGACATACTGCTGCCACATAGAATGTTTTCAAGAAAAAAATAGCCTATGTTACTCGGGGGATGTAAGGATTTTAACGATACCCCATACGTCTAAATCAAGAAACTCACATACAAACATACATACATGAATGCTAAAAACAATACATTCCTTTTTTTGGGCACTCGTGTAAAAAAAGCTTCTTTGCAGTAGCCATGTCATGGTGAAATTTAAAAATTAAATATATAATAATTAAATGCGTACACAACATTTCGTGTCTGTGCTGTTAACCGTTGAAGAGTTCTCTAGTCAGAAGCCAACCCTAAGAGCAGCAACCATGTCACGGTAAAACATAATACCGGCTATCATAATAAAATGCGTACACAAAATTTCGTGTCTATGCCGTTGACTGTTAAAAAGTTCCGTAATATAATCCTGGATGTTGATTCCGGTCATGCTTGCCATAAAATTGCATTGTCATCGGAACTGAACTAACGTAAAAACACAACTTCTTAGAATAAGAGGAAGTGGTCTAATTCAGCATGCAAGATTTGACTTAAACAAACATACATTGTATACATACATACGTATAGCTAGCGGCACGTAAGTCTAGCGGTGAACGAAACGTGGCGGGGAACTTGGCAAAGTCAGTTTTCGGTAAAAAGTATTCAACATTAAAACACATTATATAAACTTTGACTGTGCCAAGATCCCCGCCACGTTTCGTTCACCGCTAGACTTACATGCTAGCGGCACGTAAGTCTAGCGGTGAACAAGCAGTATACAAACATTGCTAGTTAAATAAAAGCTTTTAAAATAGCACATGTTTCACATGTTGCATTAACGACTTCATTGCAAAAGTTAAAAAGCAAACAGAAAAATTACTTTGCCAAATTCTGCAGCGCAGATGGGTAATCTATATCCCGATACAGCGATGATATCGTTTTTAAGTCCCATGCTATGTTACCGCCACTTTTGCTTTGCCAAGTCACCGACCCAGACTTCAGTTTGTGCTTTGTTTCAATGTCGATGACCGTCAACTGCTCGTCTTTAGAACAAGGCAGCCCTGCAGAGTCTACGATGGCTGGTTTCGTCGCCGTCACCACATCCAACAAATCCATGGCCTGTGACTCACACAGCATGCAGTTTATCTCCGCAGATCCCTTGATGTTTGTCTTCGGCATTTCCGCATTGATCATTTTAGCCAAAGACTCCGCAAATTCCGAGTTAAGTCTTCCGATCCAGCGCCGTTGGTAGTTCGCGGAGATTTTGTACGCAGACTGGACTATGTCTTCAAGGTGCAATCTGTGCATTTGATTGTTGAACAGTTTCTCTTTCGCGGAAATCGCACCGCACCTCCTAAGCTGGTCAACAACTATGCGCAGGCTGTTCTCTGGGTACGTTCTGAATACGGCGTAGATTTTCTTCGCCGTGTCCGTTTTGACCTCATTGTTTAGAGTCAGCATTACCGTCAGAAACACCCCTTCCCTTAGTATCGAGAAGTCTGCCGATTTATAGATGTTGAACAATTTGTTCGCTGTAGCCGGGACTATAGAGAAGTTACCATAGAAGTCTTCAACGTTCATAGCCACGCATGGCAACCTTCGATTGTACGAGTCACTTATGGACACCTGCCAAATCAACCAAACCAGTTCGAGAATAGGCAGTCTCGCTTCGTTCATGAACTTTGTCATGTTTGTTGAATATCGAAGTCTAAGTTTCTTTATCAGACCTTCGTACTTATGTATTAGGTGTCTACGACGCCTCATCTCATTAAGAAGACTGTCCTTTTCGTGCATTATATTGGGATTCAACTGTAACATCATAGCCCGTCTGTGGCATACGCTCTGACTCTTTTTCTCATCATTCAAGGTGAGGATATCCTTGGCGACTATGTTCCTCACTCGAAGGCACCCCGGTTGTGAGCTGGGACTGGCTATAGTGATCGCCGCTTGGCACATTATTATTATGGTGTCCTCCACTGTCGTCCAGGTCACAGTCGTCTCAGGTATTCTTTTGCGACCTTTAGTAACAGTCTTGATTTTCATTACGGGGTTCACTTTGGGCGGAGCTTTTTTCTTGGCAGCCGGTATCTTTTGCTTTTTACTTTTAGCTAGTTTCGGTATTTTGATCTGTGGCGGCTTCTTCTTCGGCTGTGGTTTGGCTTCACGGACGTAGTACGTTCGCCAGAGTCGCGCTATCTCCATGTAGAAGCAAGAGTCGAGTCCGCAAGGGCCGTGTCCGTCGCCGTATCGGTGCCCGTTATCATAAATGCCCACCTCTTCCTCCCTGCGCACCGGTGGAGACAAAGTCTTTTTCGATCGTTTCTCTTTTAGCACTATATTCGTACTGACGCTTATGTCGTATACATCTTTCCAGTAGTGCTTCACGTCTTCGTACGTTTCGAAGTAGTACTTCCTCTCAAGACTTTGCAGATCGACTTCCCGAGGCCAGTGTCCGGTGGTGTTAATAATGCTCGCATTACGGTTTACGTAAAACAGAAAGGAAATCAAGCAGCTGTTCGCGTAATCGATAGTCTGAACATCTGGTTGGTAAATAAGCTGGATGAGCCCGTACATCGCCAGCGCTTTCAGATTCAATCTCAACGAATTCCGCAAGCTCTTACATTTCATTATGCCGTGAGCAATTTCAGGGGGCGCATCTTTTAGTTTCATAGAAAAATGATTATCGTGCATCCTCAAATACGAAATCTCGGCCAAGCCAGTGTTGCTCATGTTGCTGATGGCAAATTTGACCGTCATTTCGGGCATCAAGTCGGTCATTGACAAAAATCCCAGAGGAAGATCAGGTGAATCGATCTGCGGAGGTGGTTCAAAATACACCAATTTTATTACGAATTCGTGTAGTTTTTGGATTTTCATGTATCGAGGGTTAACGAACATGGACAGAGGTCGGCAGGCTGTTTCTAAGGTTTCCTTTTTGATTGCTGGTTTTTTAGCCATCGCTCTCAAGTGGACCTCCTTGTATTTCGAGCGCACAATGGCGTCTGTAGCTTTGATATGAGGCGCACAGATTAAATTCAAATAGTTGTAGTCGTTGCCACTTCCTGGCCACTTGACTCTATAAATTTTTATTTGCCCAGCGGCTACCAACTTCTGCAAGAACGATTTCAGTGCTTTCGTCACCATCGGCGGCTCATTGATTTGTTTGGCAACCAAATTGCTAAGCGTCTGGTATCCAGTGACACATTGTTTTTCTTTGACAAGTCTTATTACACCGTTGCCGAATTTCAGCTGCCTTAGAGTTAGACTTTTTCTGGGTGCTATTAAGAATGTCACGTCTTCTTGATTGGCTGTGACTTCAGTGATATGTCTGCTTTCAAATTCATTCATAGTGTCCGGTGTCTTGTCAGGGTATATCTGATCTGGTATGATTACTTCTGAAGTGCTCGGCGTAGGCTGTGTGTCTGTTTTGTTTTTGGTTTGGGAGATGTATTCCATAAATATATTTTTCTCTTCAACGTATTTTGCGTCACTGTGGCCGGCGGCAACCGCGACGTATCTGAAATGTGAGGCATTTCTTTAGATTTTAGAGAATGTCAATGTTTTAGTACATACTAGAGACCCCTCTAAGGCCGTCCGTACAGTTAAGCCCCGTTTTCATTAGGCGACATTTGTCCTGCGACCTCGCCCGACACGAATTCTACGTGTCGGGCGACGGCGCGCGGGACATCGCCCGACATCGCAGGAGACATCTACGTGACGCGGAACATGTCGGGTGTCGACGCTCAGATAGCGTCGACCTTGCGCGATTTAGTGTGGACCAACGAAACTGTATCGGGCGACATCTCAACCACAACGTGGGTATGTGGACGAGTGAAATTTCGCTCGATATTGTCGCCGGACAGTCGCACGTAAATGTCCCGGCACTGCTCGCGACATGTCCCTCGACTTTGTCTCCTACGGCGCGGGTAATCCGCGCCGGGACTGTTTTGTGCAACTTGATAGAGCAGCGCTGCGTCAAACGGCCGCACGTCGCATTGCAGCGCGGGCGAAGGAGCCCGCCTCGCGAGGGACGGGGCACGCTCGCGGGTCACACGCGACGGGGTACGCGAGCCGAGTTGTTTTTTGAAAATTAATGAGCGCCGCTGCGTGATCCGGGTGCGTTTACAGTCATGAAATATTATACGGAACGTGTTATTATAGAAGTTCAATCTCGCCTGTTTTATGCGATATATCTAATAACTTATATAAAGATTGGGTCATGCTAACTGATACTTTTTTACTTTAAATGTACTAGAACTAAGATTCAAATATGTTTCCAATTTGAAACGAAATTATTAAAGTAACCTAAGTAGTTGAAACAATCTTTCGCGTCTAAAAAAAACTACATATCTTTTGGACTGGATTAGTCTCGAAATGATCCAAAGTTAGCAGCTTTAAGACTCCAAACTAAAAGAACATGGCGATCTCCCATACATATTTTTATGTCAGTAAAATTCACGGCATCTTTAGACAAGAAATATCGTTAGTAATTCAGCATCATTTCCTGAGATTGTTAGTCTATTAATTTTTTTATTGGAGAGGCCATTAATAATTGTAATTAGGCTTCAAAGTTTTGTAGGTAATAGATAGATAGATAGATAGATAACTCTTTATTGTACACCACATAGAACAAAAAATACAATAATAACTAAAACATTTATACAAAATAAATGGGACAATGGGCGGTCTTATCGCTAAAAAGCGATCTCTTCCAGACAACCTTTAGATGGAAAGGAATTAATATACGGCAAAGACGGTGGTGCATTATAATATAACAAATAAATAGTAAAAACTGAATACAATGAATAAACATATATACACATATATTCCAATATACCTACACATAAATATGTAAATATATAGTACAGTATATATATATATATATATATATATATATATATATACATATATAAATATATATCCATATACATAGTATATACATTATAACAAATTACATTTACTACATATACATTTACAAAATATATACAAACATAATAAAAATAATATACAGTGAAACCACAACAGAATAACAACAAAATAGCAAGAAGTGATATTAATTAGAGAGATAAAACTTCTTTACTTGAAGTTTAAAAACAGGGAGTGACTGGGCTCGCCTTATAGTAACTGGCAGAGCGTTCCATAGGCGAACTGCTTGGATGGTAAATGAACTGCCATAAAAAGAGCTTCTATGTAGAGGGATCATCAAAGCTAAATTTTCTGATGACCTGAGTGACAACTTGTTAGAATCAGACAGGAAATTAAAACGTTCCATAAGATATCGCGGGGAGGAGGGATTAAACAAAACTGTATAAAGAATAGAGAGTATATGAGCATTCCGGCGGAGGCGTATTGGAAGCCACTTGAGCTTAGTGCGAAATTCAGAGACATGATCATATTTGCGCAAACCAAATATAAATCGAATGCAGAAGTAATGTTACTGTTAACAACTTCTGAAACAAGTCCTAGAGATTTTAATTATTTTATCTGCTTAATTAGGTAGGCAATAAAGTACTTATGCGTGATAAATATAATGTTTAAAGATATTGTACCTATTAAATTACATACCTAGTGTAACAAACTAGGCTTTTGAATAATAATTATGTTCAATCTGTTAGGTACTGCCTAACGAGATACAAAACAATATGTTTAGATTATATGTTTCTGCTGCTTCACTGTGCAGGAAAACAGTTCAATATTAGCACAACAAATATTTTGCAACAATTCCTTACATGAAATATTTTATTTACACAAACCTTTGTTTCTTTTGTATTCATTGTTCAATACTTTAAGCCGCATGCCCTATGTACTAAAATTTCTTTCACGACGTAGATGACTGGTAGATAATGCTGTTTAGCATTAAGTCATTCCTTGTACACTATTTTTGTGCAAAATAATTAAATAAATAAACTTCCTATCGACAATTTCTTACACTTACTATACTTTTCATACTTTCTATACTTTTCGTGGTATACTTTTCGTGTAGGTAGAAAATCAATTTGTTTTAATAGTTTATGTTCTGTAATATCTTGGGATTTCTGAACAGCATTAGATGATTGTTTTCACTTGAGTAAGAAGACCTCTAGTGTGGTACTGTATAAATTTCATCAAAATTGGTTTAGTAGCTTTAAACAATTCACTGTGTAATAATGTTTAGGACTGGATTGCAAGTCAATTTTGGACAATTTAAGGACGTCCAAAGATGCTGAACATGGGTGGGTGTAGTTCTGATGACAATTAAAAACTACAGTAGTAGTAGTAGTAGTAATAGTAGTTAAAAGAACTACACAATCGGATGATGGAATCCTTTCGAGTTTGGGCTCATTTGGTTTGTCTTGATGAGATCATGTCTGGTTTTATGTGGTATCAAGGGTCTGATGATGGAGCCGGAAGGTAGTCACAGGAACTCAACAACAAAATGATGGAAACCCTTCGAGATTGGGCTCATTCGGTTTGTCTTGATGAGTTCTCTGATGTTATGTGGTTTTCAGGGTCTGATAATGGAGCCGGAAGGTAGTCACAGGAACGCAACAACAAAAGGACCATTTTCCAAATGGTCAAAACTAATTCAGTTGTAATATATGTAGGTTTTATTCTACGAATAAATAATAAGTCAGGAACTCTAATTCAGAACAAATGCCACACAAAAAGTGTCCCTACTTAAAACCAAAACGACGTATGATTCAAAAACGAATCACTTCCGAGATTACAAATAGATATGCTTGATGATTGGTTTAAATTCAAAACAAAAGCAGGGATTGGTTCACGCGCGTGCTGCAATGTCTGCTATGACAGCTGAGTCATAGCGGCGTGGACGATGTTATGCAATAAGTGGACAGGGCCAATAAGTAATAAAGCAATATGATTGTACAATGTTTTTTTTGTCTTACTTTTTACAATTCATTGAACTCTATGTCCCTCGAAATATAATTAATTTGGTATGTTTTTGTCTAGAAGACATTCAAAGAGAATCTTTCTTCGCAATGTAGTGAAGACGGATTCTGAGAAATTGAAAATGGAATGTCCTCTAATGGTATGCTGTTGCCTGTGAATTTTCAGCTGAGGTTTAAGTTCAGTAAATTATTTTTATATATTCCCATATACTATCAAGCGTTTGGGTTATTGTTGCAACGGCCGTGGTTGTGAATCACTCCAAAAAAACAACTCAATATGATCTTGGGTAAATCTAAAAGAAAATAAAATTCCAAAATTTGTACCTCTACTAGCCGTGCAAAATGTAATTTAAAACTTGAAATACATAATGAGGAGTCCTAGAAATCCAGTTTTGGACTGAGTTTTGGTCACTGGTTTCAAGGAGTTGGTATATTCTTTGTCGAGTAACAGTATTCGAGTTTTTTTTATTAAGCAAAATTTAACTGACTTCGTTTTGCATAGTATATTGCATAGAGATGGTCATCTCGGTTTGATAACGTATTTGAACGTCTTTGAATATAATTATAATTTTGCAACTTTTTACTATTGAAAAGTGATCCCTGGACATTTTAATCTTGTATGGCTCCTGAACCACTTCACAACACATGCTGGCATGATGATTCACAGCTGTAGTTCACAATTATAAAAACTAAAACGTACGCGAAGATATGACGTGTGCTCGCTTGCATGAAACATGTCCGACTGATGACGCGCTGGACACGACTTTTAAGCCCCACCTACTTGGGCACGACTTTTGTTGTTGACTGTTACATTTCCTGACTTATTACTTATTCGTAGGTTTTATTCACTAAAGTGAGTGAGTATCTACTATTGTCTTTGGCATATATTCTTTCCGATGTTTGCTTAGGCCACTAAAAATAAAAAAATAAAATATTTTTCCAAAAAAAAATATATCGATTTCATAATAAGAATGTTATTTTGTAAACAACCACTAATAAAAAGGATAAAATACAAAATTTACAATTTATTTTTTATTTTTTTACAATTGAGCCAGAACAGTATCACTTTTTCGAAATTACCAACGTTATAATAATGCAAACATACAACATATGATAAGAAAGTTTTTTGAAGGCGGTGGTTTTATTACGTTGGTAATTTCGAAAAAAGTGATACTGTTCTGGCTCAATTGTAATTATTTTATGCTTTTTATTAGTGGTTGTTTACAAAATAACATTCTTATTATGAAGTCGATTTAATTTTTTTGGAAAAATATTTTATTAACGCCTGCTTAGCGTAAATATGTATAATAATTTTCTAATGGAAAAATTTGGATCACTGACGAGATTCTCATTCTTCATTCTTATCTTATTATTATTTTATCTTAAGATAAAATATTATAGTATCTTATTCGTCTGTGACGCGCTTTAGTCCTCCTACAAATCCTATTTTTGCCTTTGTCCTCAAAAAACTCCCTGACTATCTTCCCCTTAAAGATCCTACATATCATCCTAGTTTTATAAAACTCAACAATACCTAGCATGTGTCCTAGCTCCATTTGGCTGAGCCCATCAGTAATTTCAAATGCCTAAACGACTTCTTACTAAGAATTAAATAAGCAGATTACTTACCTACAAATCCTCTGTTTGCCTTTATCCTCAAAAAACTCCCTGACTATCATCTTCCCCTTAAGGATCCTACATATCATCCTAGTTTTATAAAACTCAATCCCCAGCATGTGTCCTAGCTCCATTTGGCTGAGCCCTTTCAGCCCTGCTTCTAGGAGCCTCTCATATGCTTGTCGCATCAAGCTAACTCCAATTTTGTATTGATACTTGACAGGTGCTTCGTGATGTTCTTCTTCCGATTGTGACGACTCTTCGCTTTTTGATACAATGCAGATGTATTTTCTCTTCTTTAGCACTGGTGGATACATTAATTTTGGTTTCTTTTTTGGTGGCTCGTCTTCTTCGATCTGGTCTATCTGTAATTTTGTATGGGTGTGTGATTTCGTTATTGTCAAAGAAATAATAAATAAATCTAAAAACAAGGTGTTTTTAGAATGCATTGTCATCGATTTGTGAGCTACCCTGATAGTTTCAGCCGGATAGCGAATCGGGAAGTGCTCGAAATTTAAGATGCGAGATTCCACCCGGAACTACATATAGACAGACAGACAAACAAGAAAGTGGCTTAATAAAACGTGGTAAAAAATACTTAAAATAAAAAAAAAAAACTTTACGAATTTAAATGATATAAAAAACTTCAGAAATTTATTTACAAAAATATATTTTTTCAGGCTTCCGTATCCAAAGGCGTGGCAACTCTGTCTGCCAGGGGATGTAGATCCTAAACGAAATATAAATTTAATCTTTTAAATTAAATTTAATCTGTATGTAGCTGTATGCATGACTCAAAATGGAAAAATGGGTGGTTATAGATGGTCCCATCTTTGAGAAACTGCACCTATCAAGTTAAGTTGATCTTAAAAAAACTAGTCCTAAAGCGAAGGTAACAAAGAGATATCATCATCATAATCAGCCCATTGGTCTCGAATGCTATTTAATATTTCTTTCTGCTATTTAGAAACGTGAGTCCTAGTCGGTTAATCAATAACAACCGAAAGTGACAGCTTAACGTGCCCTCAGAGATCACCCTGAGAAACTTGAAAACGAAACCCACGTCAGAGGCCCTCGGGCGGCCTGACAAACTCCGACACCAGTTGTCAGCACTACCTCACACGACAACCAAATAGGGAGCTGATTACGAAAATTACATTCTGTTTCAAATCCAAGATGGCGGACATGTTTTCTTCTAATGAAATTATAATAATTCAAGGATTATCGCGGTGCTGTTCACGAAAATTACATGCATTTTCAATTCTAAGATGGCGGATATGTTTTTAAAATGATATGGGTGTCATTTATGAGGTTTCTCGGGCGTTTATTATAAAAATTACATCCATTTTCATGCATGATATACGTCACACACACACACACATGTTTTCAGATATTATAATCTAACATGATAATTTGTTTGCTTAAGACTTTATCGATATTGATTTTGTCACATTAGTCGCACTTATAATATAACCTCGGCCCCCAGCCCAGAGTAATTAGTTTTGTTTCTAAGAGAAATAATTGTCTCTCGAATAGTTTGGTACTCCCGTGCGCCGAGGACTGAACCCGGTATTCTAGGATTCTAACTCGCACTGCTATAATATCACAAGACTATCAACCCCTATGTTAAGTCATCTCAGATGCCCTCGGCCCGCGGCTTGATGTACTCTGACACCAGAGGAACGCACTACCTCATATGATAACAAAACAAATCTGGTTAATCGCAAACACATTTCACTGGCCAACATTTCTAGAAGGACGGACAACCGCTGGGGTAGACGTGTCCTCGACTGGAGACCGCGTCAAACGTAGTGTAGGACGCCCACTGGCCAAGTGGAGTGACGACCTGCGGAAGGCAGCCGGCAGAAATTGGATGAGAAGAGCCGAAGATCGGGCTCTGTGGCGTTCATTAGAAGTCTATGTCCAGCAGTGGACGAACACAGGCTGATGATGATGATGATGAATCGCAACTTTGGATAACCTGGGTTCTACTGTATATTTATTACAAAAGTTATACTTACAAAATCAAACACATTATTGTTCTTCCTAATTCTCTTCACCTGTGATCGTGTAAAAATGCCACGTTTCAACAGGTCATCAGCATTAGCTGCATACCGAGGGCATGATTTTAAGTATTCCATAATTTCATGTGTGGTGCCAGTTTTGGGCACACTCAGTAACCTGGGTTGGTGAAACCTGTTAAGTCTGAGGAGTAAGCTTTTAACTCCTCTCGTACCCATGTACTGGGTGACGCACAGGACTTTGATCAAGTCCAGGTTGTGTAGACATCTTCGGAAGTAGAAAAGGTTCTTCGGCTCTTTTACTATATTCGTCAGGTTAGTTTTTCCGATTGTCATTTGACCCTGTTTTTTTTTTAAATAAAATTAGTGACAGTTTTACATATAAATACGTTACAAATGGGAAATATTTGGTTTGAGTTTCAATATTTCAGCACAATTGCAAGGCCCCTGTAATAATTCCATTCTTGTTCTAATGTTTAGGATATACCCTGTTATAATTCCATTCTTGTTCTAATGTTTAGGATATACCCTGTTATAATTTCATTCTTGTTCTAGTGATTAGAATATACCCAGTTATAATTCCATTCTTGTTCTAATGTTTAGGATATACCCGGTTATAATTCCATTCTTGTTCTAGTGATTAGAATATACCCAGTTATAATTCCATTCTTGTTCTAGTGTTTAGGATATACCCTGTTATAATTTCATTCTTGTTCTAGTGATTAGGATATACCCAGATAGATAGATAGATAACTCTTTATTGTACACCACATAGAACAAAAATAACTAAAACATTTATACAAAATATATGAGACAATGGGCCAGTTATAATTCCATTCTTGTTCTAGTGTTTAGGATTACCTATGTCATGTAATAGTGACTACGACAGGTTAGAACTTCTTTAATATAATGTTTGACAAAGCTGGATCTTTTCATTGAATTATTGATAACTAGCTGTGCCCGAGGCTTTGCCCGCGTGGTTAATTCATTTAAAAGTAGCCGATACGTGTTATTCCAGGTCCAAAAACTACATTTCTGTAAAATTTGTTCAGCAGTCATAGTTTTTTATCTATTGATCGGCATTTAACCATCGGATTAAGATACCAAGTACCCCAGTTTTTAAGTCAAATGCCAAGATTTCCAACAGTGAAAACCGCATCGCAATCGGTCCAGTAGTTTTTACGTGATGCGGGAACAAACATACAGACAGACACAAGATTAAAAAAAATATTATATTCTTGTTCAGTAGCTTATTTTAAGTATAGACCATTTATTTTTTTATTCTCTTCTTTGTACAGACTTTTTCGTTCTTATTGCTTTATTATTTGTATATGTCCTGGTGATATCATAGAACTGATCATTTCATATAATGGTTGCCCACATCATGAAAAAGTTATATTTCATGAAATTATCGGTGATATCATGAAATGGTTTGGCCCGATGAATGAATAATCAGCGTTTGACGATATGAACAGATAAACGCATGGCTACTTCATGATTATAGTCAAACATTAGTAATGATATCATTAAATAGAATGCGAGGGTGGAAGTCCAACTTGGTTGTGGTAGGTTAGAAGGCGAAGGCAGGAGCGAAGTGTTGCATCTTTGTGTTTTTATAGCCTTGAAAACCTTTAGTTTGAACACCTTCGGTACCATGAAAACCCTACATTAATGATATGGCCAAACATGGATTGAAATATAATTATACGAAATTATTATAAATAATGATGTATATAAAGATATTTTGTTACTATTATTTCTTTCACGACATGGATGACTGGTAGATAATGCTGTTTAGTAAGTCTTTCCTTTTACACTATTTATGTGCAAAACAATTAAATTAATTAAAAAAAAGGATGATTGACCAATAATTTTATATATATTAGTAATTACTCTGCTCCACAACTCCTCCCCAGTTTTTTAGTTATACCACAGAAGCTTTGCATTTGCCAGGAAGAAAGGTAGCCAAACTAGATTAGTGCAGCATTCTATCAGTAAAATAATTTTCAGAATGGGGTAATTGAAGAAGAAAGAATAAGAATAAAAACATTTATTAGCACAAGACACTATAAAAACAATAATAATAAAATAAAAAACTAAGTACCTACTAAAATCATACTAAGTAAATGAAAGATTTGTAGCTTGTGCCTAAGGGGCCTGCACCCAGCAAAAATGTCTAGTGGCCACTGGACGCTGATTTTCAGACAAACCCCGCAGGTGATGTTAAAGGCAGTTGCTAATAGCTGTTATGATATATGAGAACACTGTGTGTGCATTTGTCATTTACCAGGATATTAGCACAAAAGAAAAAGTAGTACCTCTATTATCTGAACATCCGAATATTACCCACAGTTCGGATTCACGGAGCGTTCAGATTGTAGTATGAATCTATACTTATTATAAAGCAATAAGTATGAAAAAGTTTGTATATATATATATATGTATATATACTAGCTTAAAAGTAATCATAAAAAGCTAAAAAAAAAATGCATGTCTTTCCAAAAGAGCTTTTGCCAATAAATTATATAATGTTGGAATGTGCTTACCAAGGCCTTTAATTTGATACCCATATTGTAAAAATCGAAAATAAATAACATTTTCAAATTTGAATATGGAGCCATACTGCCACAACATTGAATGTTTAAAAAAAAAAATAGCCTATTTTATTCGGGGGATGTAAGGATTCTAACGATACCCCATACTAAATCTGTTCAGGCATTTAAAAGTTATGGTGGAATAAACTCACATACAAACATACATAAATGCTAAAAACAATACACTCCTTTTTTTGGGCAGTTGTGTAAAAAGAAATGGTACCATATACTAAAAATAAGCTACTGAACATGTTTTTTTTTTAAAGTCATTTCTGTCCGTTTTTTTGTTCGCGCATCACGTAAAAACTACTGGACCAATTGCGATGCTGTTTTCACTGTTGGATACTTAGGATTTGACTTAAAAACTGGTGTAATTGGTATCTCAATCCGAAGAATAGAAGCCGAGCAATCGATAAAAATCGTATTGACAACTGAAGAGATTTTGATCAGATGTTGTTGGTATTTTAGGTCCTGGAATAGCACATATAGTACTTTTAACCTAGAGAAATGACCATGTGTGCGAAGCCGCTGGGCGTATTACAGCTAATAAATAAATATTAAAGCATTTTTGAAATAAAATGTTTTTTCTAAATTCGTAATATATTCTCAATCATCAAAAACAGAATTTTTACACTTCCTTACATTTTTTTTATAGAAATCTAATATTGCACTTTGTCACATATCTGATAAATAGTTGATGTAATATGTTTTCTGTTCTTTGATGTTGTAGTCATACATATAAAATCCACAAATACTAATTAGTAAAAAAATTGCATAACATATAACAAATACATAATAATAAAATGTATTTATTGCAAACAAACAAAAACAATCAACACAATAAAAAAAAAAACACGATAACATGACTCGCAACAATTAGTAACATTAAATTTACCATGCCGCGCTTCATGTTAGCATGCACATCTGATGTTGTTGATGTTACATGTATGTGTGACACCAAATGAAAGGCAGGCAATTGGCGAGAGTGGAGTGTGGTTTGAGCGTTCAGATTATAATGGTGTTCAGATCATCTGGGGGTTGGTTTATCGAGGCTCTGCTGTAGGTACTTACATTCTCCCTGCTTTTTCCGATCAACTCCAATACACAATATTGCATCGGCATTAAGTGTTGCAAGTATGTTATCGGCAGATGTTTTGCTAATGCTTGCCAACGTTCCTCCAGAGTAGCAACTAAAACCAAACTTATACCATATTCGGCAACAACTTTTTCATACTGCACATCTATGAGGTAGTTGGAAGGTATAAGCTTTCTAGTGTTGTAGTATTTGCATGACCCGTATTCGTTAGGTACAGGGCTATATTCATAGGGGCCATCAAGGTAATCATCCTGAAATGGATAGTTTTTATGATGTTTTTCTATAATAATATTATTATTATGTTTCAAACTTGTGGTGTAACTAGGGCTGCCATCTATTTTACTGAAACGGGATAAAGATTTCGGAAATCCCGGACATTTAGTTAAAATAGGGATTTTTGCCCCGGATGACCTTGAAACATTTAAAAATATTAATGTTTATTTAATAACATACTCTTGCCTTAATGTAAATGTCTGAAATAACTCCAATAACTTAATTGAATTATATCTATCATACTCTACTATAAAAATTAGGTAGGAACTTACCTAAAAAAATATTAGTAATTTAGAACTCTCTTCATTTTGGCATCAAATTCAAAACAAATTATAAAATAAAATCAGCGTGGTAGGTTATTAGTTGCTACAATATTTTCTATAACTCTCTAGTCGACAAATCTGGATGGATGGCAGCCCTAGGTGTAACTCTGTATATGAGCTCATATATTTAACTACAGAAGCTGGAAAATGTAGCTTCTCATGATTATTATAATAGTTTACCCAATCACTTCAAAAATCCAAATAGTGCAGGATACCATGATACAAAAGAACAGCAAAACAGATGTTTGAATAATAAATGTAGTTATTATGAACTTTAGTGAGACTTTATAACAATATTGTTATAAAAGCTGCTTGTAAAATGTCATATATCGTTACTTACAGGATCTCGAAGATCACCTGTTTCCTCATCCACAATGAGAAATCTATCTCGTATCTCCACGTGTACTACAGGCTCAGGCAGTTGGTACAAAGAAATGTCTTTCGATCCTAGAATACTCCTCCAAAATCGAGCCTTCATCTTCTCCGTGAGAGGCGTAGAAATACGGTGCTCTATTCGCATCCATAGCAAATCGAGTCCAATGCCTTCTAGGCCTTCTAGAGCAATTTCATCAATTATGATATGTTTGTAGTTGAAAAAAAAATGTCCCAGCACATTATTTTCACTCGTTGAAGCACTCATTTTATTTTAGTTACATATTTTTTAGTAGCTTTTTTTTTTGTCGTCGGGGTTTTTGATTGCCAACTTCCCCCATAAAATGTCAAAAAGGGAGCTACTGTATCCTACTACTACTCCTGTATCCGCCTTATTACATCGGATTTCGATCCATGCCGTAAATATCCATGTTCCCTGTGTTTACAATAATTCTTTCATTCTGCTGTCAAAATTACTTCTTTTTTTTTTTTCCTCGTTCGAGGATTTGGGGTCACACTTCTCGTGTATTTGCCAGTGTCAGGTTTTTCATTTTCTTGCCAGTTTTCTTCATTTTTCTAATTAGAGTTTTTTTTTTTTTTGCATTTTTTTTTTTTTTTTTTTTTTTTCATTTTTAAATTATTAAAACGAGGGAAACAAAGTATCTATTTACAAAATTAACAAATTGGAGAACGAAATATCGGAGAAAGGAAAGGATGGTCAGAGGAGCAAGGAGAGGATACGTGTCAAAATTACTTCCTTCAAGTTCAAAACTTATACATTTTTTTATTATTATTATGATTGTCCCGCATGAATAGTGCATGTAGCCAGCGTCAGTAAAGAGATGTTACTAAAAATTGTAAGGTTTTTTGATCCAGGACCATTATAACCCTGCGACTATTACTTCATAAAAATAATAATTGTACACTGACAAATGTCGATCGAACCGACAAATGTCAGTCAAACTATCGAAATATCATGCTATTTTTATGAAACGCAGGTTGGCGTATTCGACTGACATTTGTAGTTTTATTATGATTTGTCACTATAATGAAATAGGGCCCTACAGTGCTATTACGCAGTGTTGATCATATCGGTTTCGAGCCGTCAAATTCATTAGTTCCTGGGACTGGGGTACTGGGATACTAGCGGGAGAACTATGCCTTCTAGTATCCCTGTTTATGTATTTGTATTTTACTTCTGGATTTGCTAAACAACTTTATTCCAGGACCACTATTAACATAAAGTTGGCATAAAGTGAATGTGTTTTTTCGTGTTTTTGTGGTTTTGTTGGCAATTTTATTGGAAATAACATTATTGAGTAGTAGAATGTGTTTTTTCCCTCTGTATAGCCCCAAAGACTAGGTTAGGTTAGGTTAGCACAGTGACCACATATTGCCAAAGTTAATTTAATAAACTTAAAACTGAAATAACTCATAAACTTAGCGTCTCCGCGGTGGGGTAGTCCATTGTTCCTGGACGCTGCCTTTCAGGACGATTCCTAGGTGTTTGTTGAAGTTGAAGAAAGTTACTCGGGGAAACACTTTTATTCCGACTAGGATGGAGAAAAACAACGCAATGCAGATCAAATTAGTTATACTGCTAAATTATATCTCATATTGAGATTTATGAAATATTTATAGGCTCCTATGGAGAATTATAATAAAATCTGACCTATTTATTTTGTAACAAGAGTCTGTCTACTTTTTGAATCTTGTTTGAATATAACTAAATCGAACTCTTCTGCCAGATCTAGTCACAATAGGAGCAGGACGAGGTGAACTAGAAGTCAAATTATTTACTGATAACACTATATATAATAGGACCAGAAGTTGCAGTAGATCCCACAGGATCACCTGATATTGCTGGACGCGGCACGAAAGGAGCATCAACATCAGCAGATAAACCAGATTCCATGTTTAACTTGATAAATACTGACCGTTGATTTACGACCCTTAATGCTCACAGTAATAGTCTTGTATCTTCTCCTATTAATACGATACGAACCAGAACACGGACGTTGCAACGAACGACGAACAGTGTCATCTCATAACTAAACATGCGTTGCCTTCGCTAAGTCTTTGAAAACGAAAATTGACGGTTTCGAATAATGCGAAGCAGGAACAGGACGCAATGCTTCCATGTGCCTTCTGAGTTCAGAGAAAATCTGTGACATCCGTTCTAAAAGGAACATCTGTGACATCCGATCTAATAGGAATAAATTCACCAGGCAAACGAAGTTTCTCCATAAACAAGTTCAGCGGAAGAAATGTTAATGTCCTCTTTGAGCGCTGTCCTCATGCCGAGAAAAACAAATGAAAGTACTTTCGTCCACGTCGTTGAATGACACATCAAAGACGCTTTAAGTTGGCGATGCATCCACTCTACCATGCCATTAGCGCATGGATGATAACTAGTGGTAAGAATTATTTTAGTAGCGCAAACATTCAAAAGGCGCTGAAAAAGAGCGGATTCAAATTGACTTCCCTGATCGGTTGTCAAAACACTAGGTACACCGTAACGTGACACCCATCCATTGAAAAGAGTATCTGCTACGAATACTTCCTCAGCAGTGATCGATTTCATTGGCCAAACCTCTGGCTCTTTAAAACGTTTACAGTCTTTTGCACGAACGAACCCATCTACGACATTCCGCATTAATATTTGGCCATTCAGTCCCCATGCGAGTGGTAGCCCGCGCATAAGGGTGGCTAAGGTTATGGCATAGATTTAAAGCAGCTCGCCGAAATTGTGGAGTAAGATATGGACGAAGACGTCCAGTAGAAGTGTCACAAACAACAGTAACATTGGTACCAGGAATTGTCGTGGTAATTAATTGGTGGAGTGCAATCTATGTGTTATGTGTCCGTCGGGTGGCAGCCGGGCGAACCGGGGGTGGCAGAATCACGGCGAGGGTCACCGCCCGCAGCGTCACAGCAGATGGCTGGAGTTCGGTTTGCCACCGACGACGGACGACACGATTTGCTGTGGGGAAGGGTAGCCTGGATAGTGTACCAGTTGGAGAGCAATTTGGGCCTTATGACCAGGCCGTACTGCTCGATGGGCCTCAGAGGCCCACCCCCGTTGGAACGGGGCCTACCTGCGCCTACAGCCAAGGAGAGTGAGGTGATATTGTAAAAATAAAACGGTATTATAAAGAGTACTTACAGATAATTTAATCAGTGTTTCTATAACAGTGTTTTTATATAAAAGGCTTAAAATCTAACACGTGGTTACGATGGTTAAGTCAAATAGTCTATGAAGAAGAGGGGGCACGAAAAGGGGGCTTAAGGTTATGCGCGCGATTTGTGGATCGTCTATTTTACGCGCACTGGGAATAATTGTATAAAGGCACCTTAACGCCGGCTGGCTTACGTCACTAGACGGGAAGATTTCGGCAGCGCAAACGCTTGCCCACGTGCTCGGTGATCCTCGGGTCCGGGAGCGCCCTGCTCGCTCGCGTCGGGTAGGCTCGCAGGCTGGTTGCGCTGCCCCCCTGGCCTTCTGGCTTCCCGCCAGCTCCGGCTCCTTTTCGCGGCAGTCTCCCTTTGTCAAAATGGCCGCCCACGCGGCTGCTGTGCTACTCGTCCCTTTGGGACGGGCCACACGCCGGCCCCAAAGACGTGGCTTGTCTGGTCTGTGTCCCTCCACGGACGCGGAATCCTTATATGGTGAGGCGCGTGCCCTTGTCCATCTTCCGCCCCCCGCCCGGCCTTCAGCTCCAAGTATATTCAAGTTCGTATTACTATAAGTTTTAGAACTAAATAGGGTTTCACTTATATTGCTAGACTACTAATAAATACTAATACATTTACGTAAAATCCTGACATATAGAAAGATGACAAAAAAGCTTTTATGAACAGCCGAACGATCCGATACGAAAATTAGAGGTCTAAATATATTTGAAACGATTGGGGAGGCAGAATGACCTGCTCGCTTCTCCTGTTAAATTTCACCGTTTTGTTATTGATTTAAATAACAATAAGCCATAAGTTTGTTGTCGTGGGACACGTGGAGAGCACGCCTAACGTGGTATCAAACTACTCGATGCCTTGCTATACGAAAGATGTCAGGCGTTATGTTTTCATTACTGGTTCATCCAAAAATACCAGTTTTGTCCATATAGTGGGGTCTCTATGACCACTGCTGGGATTGGCTTCCAGTCTGTCTTAGATGAAACCACAAGATATTGACATCTATCACGAAGCAAGGGTAGGCGAAGGGTCATAGAAATGGAGTTTCACGACAGAATGAGAATGTTTTATAATTTAAATGAAGACTTCTTTCGAATCTCAGTTATCTCTTGGTCTGAAACTTGAGAGATGGCAAGTGCCGCAAAATCTTCTTCGAGAGATTTTTTTTCAATGCGAGACATAGTGTCCGCAATTATGTTATCTATGCCCTTAATATGGACAATGTCCGTAGTGAATTGACTAATAAACGACAATTGATTTACTTTGCAGACTGGTAAAAAAACGACGATTAAAATTGGCCATGCCAAGAAAACAACGCATACATACCTTGAACAGTCTTGGGAGGGGGGAAATCTATTAGGGCAGCTTCAGGGCGACAAGTACTCTCTGCTTTAATCCAATACCCTAAAAAGGTAGCTTCCGAAACACCTAATACACTCTTGGTAGTATTAATAACCACACACCATACTCATAAAGCTTTTTAAATAGTATTTAGTAAGGTGATTTGCATGCTGTAATGGACCTCGAGAATAAACGAGAATGAAATCAACGTAGGCAAAACATAAATCTAGCCCCCGTATGACTTCATCGATGAATCTTTTAAAGGTATGCCCAGCGTTTCGTAAACCAAAACTCATGTACGGAAATTCATATAAACCGAAAGGAGTAATTATTGCAGTCTTACAAACGTCACCCGGATTAACAGGAATCTGCTGATTCCCCTCGCTGGAGAGCTGCAGAGCGCACGTGTCGGAAAAATATATTGCAAAAATTTAAATCAGTGTCAAACCAATGTTAGCTTTACGTAGTTCAGAATTAAGTGTAGTCTGATTAAAATCACTCTGACCACTTGCATCGTTGTGCTGCCGCGATATTGCGTGTACTACGCGTCATACTCTCGACGAGGAAGCAGGACTGATGTTGGCAACTACGTAACGAGTGAGAACGAAACAGACGTGTAGCGCGTTGAGCAGGAGCTGCATTGCACGTGAATATCGCTTGAAAGTCCGTACGTATTCAACTCATTATTAAGTACGTAAATTGAACTACGATGAGCTTGTTCAAATCTCCGAATAAACAGGACGTTAGTCGAGGCGGTTCGCAACCCGACTTGTCAAAGCTTAAAGAACATGCAGAGATGCAAGTTACTTTGCATTCTAGAAAAATGAAACAAGGCGATCGGGATGCTTACGAAATAAAAGCAGAAATCACAGATCTTCGCAATGAATTAATGTCTTTCCTTACTGATTTTGATAAAAAACAGGATGAAAAAATTAATTTACTACATACAGACATTACAAAAATTATTAGAGAGGAAGTGAGCTCTGTTAGGACGTCTTTGGAGAGACTACTTCAAGAACAACAAATAATTAAATCGGACATAGCAGAGATTAAGGAGACCCAGACTTCCCATGAAAAAAAATCAGAGGACTAGAATCAGGTTTTCAAGAACTGAAATGTGAGGCTAAAGGCGCATCCATGCAAGTAAAATCCGCACGCTATGTATGTGAGGATTTTAATTTGGAAAATAATTGAGTGTCGTGGGAGAATGGCACAACCAACCTTGCACAGTTATAGGGTTTTAACAGTAGGTACTAGCTTATAATATTAGAAAACAAAACAAAAAAAAAACACTGTGAGGAAAAATGACACGCGTTAAAAACAAAACACTGTTAATAGGATAAAAAAAGTCTGAAAATTATTGTTCTATGATTGCCAAACTTCGGTTTAAAATTTCACGTTGTATATTATTTACTGGCGTTAAATTTCACCTCGCATATTTAAAAAAAAACCCTTTTTGAAATAATTTTGAGTTGAACTTTTAGTCCACGTTTAGGTAGTAGGTACCATAAAAGTAAGTACGATGAGTAGAAGTAGTAGGATCGATGCAAATTATCCATTGGAAGTGGCAGGCCTCTCGAACTCTGCTCGATGATGTAGGCAGGAAACTAGACAGAACGCAGGCAGGCCGACAGGAAAATAATGGCATGAAAATAGACGGTCACGAAGTGAACGGTTGTCGAGGGTCACCAGTTGAAGAGTATTGATGTGGGACTCTTCTTCCCAATGTTCCTGGACCCTGCGACTATCACAGATCAGAAATCTAGAACGCCCAAATAAAAGATTAACTATGAAGAATATTTCACTTAAAATATTTTATCCCAATTGAAGAAAAATGGATTTGGCGATACTACAGAAAATACTGCATTGAATGATTTTTCGGACGATATAGTTTTAGCCCTTAAAAGGAAAAAGTCAAAAGTTACTTTGATCTTTGATGGCTGTGCATCTAACATCGCTACGGCTAAGATGTTGGGTTGCAATTTTGAAGACACAAACAATTCAAAATCGTTTTTTGACCACCCATCTACCGGAGACCCAGTAGTTGTAATATTAGATCCATTTCATATGGTGAAACTTGTGCGTAACACATTAGAGGAAAAATACACTCGTAGATAAAAACAAGAAAAAAAATTGAGTGGGCACATTTGCAGAAACTGAAAAATGTTCAAGATATCGTTTAATTGCATTTTGGGAATAAATTGGCATCTATACTTCCGAAATAATATCATGAACGTGAAACTAGCGATTCAAACCTTAAGTCAAAGTGTAGCTGATGCGATTAAGTTTGGTTCGCAACAGTTAAACATGCCTGATTTTCAAGAAACAGATGCAACTGTTAGCTTTTTAGAAACGTTTAACAACCTTTTCGACATACTAAATTCAAGACCGACCGATACGGGTTTAAACACCCTTTTTCAGTGGTAGAAAAAGAAAAACTACATGACGTTTTGGATTAAAGCGAAAAATATATTAAAGGTCTCAGTCAATGTGCAGTCAAAAAAAACTCGAACAGTAAATGAACAAAGAGTAACAGTATATACTAACTCTTTGAAACCAGTGACCAAAACTCAGTCCAAAACTGGACTTCTAGGACTCCTCATATGTATTTCAAGTTTTAAATTACTTTTTGCACGGCTAGTAGAGTTACAAATATAGAAATTTATTTAACCATATTAAGCCAAGATCATATTGAGTTGTTTTTGGAGTGATCCGCAACCACGGCCGTTGCAACAATAACCCAAACGCCTGACAGTTTATGGAAATATATAAAAATAATTTACTGAACTTGAACCTCAGCTCTAAATTCGCAGGCAACCGCATACCATTGAAGGACATTCCGTTTTAAATTTCTCAGAATCCGTCTTCACTACATTGCGAAGAAAGATTCTCTTTTAATGTCTTCTGGACAAAAACTTAATAAATTAATTATATTTCGTGGGACAAAGAATTTAATGAATTGTAAAAAGTGAGCCAAAAAAAAAAAACATTGTACAGTAATATTGTTTTATTACTGACTTGGTCCGGTCCACTTATTGCATAACATCGTACACTCCGCTATGATTCAGCTGTCATAGCAGACATTGCATTACGCGCGTGAACCAATCCCTGCTTTCGATCTGAATATAAACCAATCACCAAGCATGTCTATTTGTAACCTCGGAAGTGATTCGTACTTTGAATCTTACGTCGTTTTGGTTTGAAGTAAGGGCACTTTTATTGTGACATTTGTTCTGAATTAGAGTTCCTGACTTATTATTTATTCGTAGGTTCAAACTTATATGATTTTATCTTATGATTATTAAGTATGATTATAGTATTTTATCAATCGACTAGCTGTGCCCGCGGCTTTGCCCGCATGGTCAAACATGTCTTCTTTTTTTTGCAGAGAAACCTAATACTTTAAAAAAAAGTAGCATATATAGCAGCCGCTTCAGAGATTAGTGGGAACAAACAGACAGGCAAAAACTTATTTATAAATGTATTTTTTTATAACCCAACGAGCACAAAGCAGTGGTTTAAGAGCTCTGTAGCGTATAGAATTATAACTAAAGGTTGCCAGTGGTAGCTCTATAGCGCGCTATGCAGACCTTTTGCATCTGCTAAAGCTCTAAAGGGGCGCCTTTTAGCACCATTATAACAGATCCAGTAGAGTTGCTAAATGGTGTTTTACAGAAGTTAAAAGCTGATATTGGCACTAACTGAATGAACAAACGTTAGTCGAATCAGCTAATCATTCATTCGATTTGGTACACAACGCAGAGTGATTTCGGTGTTTTTATATGGTGAGTATAACCTTGCAGTTTTTAGTTAATGGCTGCGGTATCGTGTATTAAAATAACAAAATGGTGGACTTATTGTGCAAATTTAAGATTTGGTTTGCATGATTCCTTCAGGTGAAAAACATCGGCAAATTTAATTTACTGTGGCACATGTATGGTGTTTTTGACATTAAATAAATAGGCCTTCAATTTGTTGAAGATATCATATTAAAACTAATATGAATATGAAGCGTGGTATAACATTTTTATCAAAATTTTGGCAAGACTATCGCTGAAATAAGTTAATTTGTGGATAACTAACAAAAACATGATGTTCGAGATCATATTTGAGTGTGCTGTGTGTTTAAATAAACAAAAATATAAGAACAAATACAGATTTTATCACAGAAAATGGCGTTCCTGCAATTGCAGCCTTGGATTCTAATTTTCACTACAAAAGCCCTCTTTTATAGAAATTGGTGCTAAAATTCAGTGGTAAAAAGCTCTTAGTTCCATGTTAGTTGCAAAATTATTAGCTCGAGAACCATTACCTCCACATAAGGTCCAATAGATATAATATAATAACCTAGAGTGTGAATTTGATATCATATAGAGCTTACACCTGCATCGCAGCACACGTAAAACACAGACAGTAAACATAACTTAGGGTACAGCAAAACTAATACTAATAACCCTTGCTTGTAGAGCTAAAGTAGTATAGGTACATTATTTAAACATTTGTTTATGGATTTATAAAGTTTGTGCCGTTTTTTTCTTTACATATAAATGAATAATAACTACTGTAAATGTGTGGCGATTGTCCTTTACTACAATAAATAAATTTATAAATAAAATTGATGTATTATTTATTTTAGCCGTAAATATAACGGCGACCATAACGGTTCTTCCAATGTATTAAAAGCTATTATTCCCTATCTTGAAGCACTGCAGGCTCTGTAGTAGTTCTACAAAAAGGAGTTTTAAGAGCCGAAGTGCTAATTTTAACTAATATGCATAACAATAGCTGTAAGAAGTAAATCAGTTGCACATTTATATCTTATGCAGCACTGCGTTGCATAGTATGCCACGCGGGACCGTAATGCAGCTGAAAGTGCTAAAAGAGATACAATTCTAATCAATGGTAGCATAAAATACTACATGAAACCATTATGCGGCTGAAAGGGGCAAAAGAGATATATTTCTAACTACTGAGCAGTTAATGGTGCCATAAGGTGACACAAAAATATCTTAGGTTCTTGCTGCGGTCATAAGTTTTAATATTACCTGTTGTAGAACATACACTTCAATTTTATTTATTTGTCTATGTCCATATGTCTAGATTCATCGCAAGAGTGTCTGGCTGTTTTTTACCCGTACTTATTCGAGTTTTATTTTTGAACTTATGTCTTGTTTATGATATGACTGCACGTTTAATATGGAACAACATTTTCGAAATATAGAAGATGGGATAGTATTTGTAAATTATTTGTATTGAAGAACGTCATGTCGTAAAAAAGCTAATATAATGAGCTATGAAAGAACCCTTACAAAAAATAAATAACGAGCTAGTCTTACGCGTGTACTGCATATGATGTGGTGTCATGCTCCGCAGCAGCGCCACCATAATTTATAGGGATTAGTCATAGCGGAAAGTAATGTACGTTGAACGTACACCATGAACGTAAGTCGATAATTGCTGTGCATAGAACAAAAATTAAATAATAAACATTTCATTGTGACGCTGCTGGGGAGTATACTCTCCAGCAGCGCCACTTAGAATTCGTACTTAGCAATATTATTAGAAACTATTTAATATTGAAAACTAGTGTACGAACGCTCCTTATAGTGTACATGCTGAAAATATTATGATTTAGTAGTCAATAGTCAATAGTAATTTATTCATAAAATTATTTACATGTCAAAAAGATTAAAATATGTGAATACGAACAAGTATACAAGAATGTCATATGAAAAAATACAAACATTGACAAATTAAAATTAAATATAACATTATAATAATGACAAAACAAGGAATTAAAAAAATAAATTACAAGAATGTCAAAACAATTATTTTAAGTACTATGATAATATTTTATAATTCATGAATTCATCCACACTATAGAACGCCTGCTCAATAAGCCAGCGCTTTAGTTTATTTTGAAATGATTGTAAACTGGGAGCGGCGGTGATGTCGCCTGGCAGTCTGTTGTAGACGGCTGCCCCCATCACGTGGGTCAGTTTACTTGACTTGGCGAGTGTGCGGGGGACCGCGACGAGCTTGTTGTAGTATTTAATGCATTTAATTACATTGGGGATTATTCAGGTAAGCAAAATCTTTTTTGACAGAATTTGTGTAGCCATAGATATAGATTAATCTAGACACCTAATACACATGGTGCACCTTGAATTGCTTCCAAATTATTATCGACTTTTTCAATCCTCCCGCCACTCGTCAATAACGTTTTCCGCGATATTATTAGGAATAGTTTCTTTTATTTACTGCTTATTCATTAATGTTACGGCGACGGACTCGTGGTCACACCATTTTGTCACCAAGAGTTTTTTTAAAAAAAAAACCTCTTGGTCACATCACGACACGAGGCTAAAACGTATCGAGTTATTATAATATTTTAAATAGTCACTAATGACTAGGAGAGCAGAAGCGCTTAGAAGGTTGGAGGTTGGAGATTGGAGGGGAGGGGAAATGGGGGAATTGGGGAGGTTTATATAAAGTGTGGGGAGGGTATGATAAAATAGGGAGAAGAGTGGAGGAGGGATGAGAAAAATGAGGGATATTGTGAAGTCGGATGACATCTGCCAAACTTAAAACAACTATTACTCGCAACTATAGATCGTTGCCCATGCCGGTTTATGTTGGGAACGATATTATCGCAGCTGTTGATCACTATGTCTACTTGGGTTAGACGATCCAACGGGGTAGATCCAACTTCGACAAAGAGATCAACCGACGAATCCAACTCGGATGGGCAGCGTTCGGGAAATTACGCCATATCTTCTCGTCGCAGATACCGCAGAGCCTCAAGACGAAAGTTTATAATCGGTGCGTGTTGCTAGTGATGACATACGGCACTGAGACGTAGTCGCTAACTATTATATGGGCCACTGCCTGAACACTGCCCACTGGCAGTGTTCAGGCAGTGGCCCATCTTTGCACTCAACGCTCTCCTGGTCACCAATCCAGATTGTGACTTGTTTGCGGATGGATGGTCGAATATATTTTCAGTGTGTTTGCGTTTTTGTGAGAGAGAGTGAATGGAGTTGTGTATGAATGTAATTGTACCTATTATTTAATCATTTTATTAATATATTTTGGTTTCACTGTGTAAATATTGTAAATATTATTGTAATTGTAAATATTGTTATTTGATCTTCATTGAATATTATTGGTTATGAAACCGTTTTAATTGAAGTAAATAAATATATAAAAATAAATAACCTGAATTGGATTTGTCGGTTGACCTCTTTGTCGAAGTTAGATCTACCCAGTTGGATCGTCTGATCTAAGTACACAACAGCTTCAATAATATCGTTCCCAACATAAACCGGCATAGTTAAGTAAGACTTGCTTAATTTCTCGTTGTTTATATATAACCAGTCATTAATGACATTGTCGGTTATTTATATCATCAGCATTCACATTATTAACATTGTCTGTAATTTTGACTTTGCCTATTATTTTTGAAATTGATTGTAATTTCTCTCATCAGCTGTCAATACTGGATGTTTTGAAATTTGATAGTTGTGACCTGTCAATTTGACAGCTGTCAATGAAATCTATCACTTCTGTACAGAAAATACTAGTCTAGGATCAATAGTTAGCCCTATTAAGTTTGACAGCTATCATCCAAAATGAAGATATCGATGAGATCTGTCACTTTTGTAAAAAAAACTATTAGTCTACGATAGTTAGTTTCAGAGTTATAGCCCTTTTAAGTTAGACAGCTCTCAACTAAAATGAAGATATCAGTGAGATCTATCATTTCTGTAAAGAAACTACTAGTCAACGATCAATAGTTTCTGAGTAATAGCTGTTTTAAAGCTGTCATCCAAAAAAAAAATATAACAAAGAGATCTATCACTTCTGTAAAGAAACTACTAGTCAACGATCAATAGTTTCCGAGTTATTGTAGCAGTTTTAAATTTGATAGCTGTCATCCTACTTCAGCCTACTAAAGTGAAGGAATCTGATGTACTGCGAAAATGTAAAATTTTTTTTTTGCTCTTTTTCTAAATCCCCACGAAAGATCTTGGTGGGGATTTAGGGAAAACTATTTAGCTTTTTGCCAAAATCCCTACAGGTGGGGACGGTCTAATCATTTATTTTAATTTTAACTTATTTTGTCTAAATTAATACTTCCTTATTGACATGAGCTAAGTATCTTGTTTCTTTTCGCGTATTTTGAAATAATGAACATAGTACCTAAACGCTGAATCCGACTAAATCTGATTGATGTCATTAAGGGTCAAAAACGTGTGACGCTAATTTTTATAATGTACTTGCTCCAAAATCATTAAAAAGGAGTCAAATGATTTTCGTCACTTTAAAATGTAAAACAACTATTAGTACTCAACAAACTAAACAAAAAACAACAACTAAACAACTATTGTTTATTTTTGTCTAATCTGGTCTATCGTAGAACAGCATGGACGGCCAATAAACAATTTGTTTGGATCCAATAAGTCATACTGCTCAGTAGAACAATTATTTTTTGTCGTATCTTTTCTATAGTAGAACAAATAGTAGTACCAGACTAACCCCCAAGAGACGGGTCCAATTTTTTTTTATATATATTCAATTTAATTTATTTTTATAATATTTAAATATTATTATTTATGTTTACGCTAAGCAGGCGTCAAATGCTATAAAAAATACATATTTTTTTATATAAAATACCATAGTCCTGTACTTTATTGTATTGTGTGTTCAATTTTATCCAAAATGGGCTTGGTAGTGTTGTTAATTACAATTAACGACACTACTGACAAACACAAAAAAAAAAAAACACAATTGTCGTCTACAGACGACACTACTGGTAGAGCGGCTGATAGTGTCGTTGCCAAAAAACGGCAACGCACCGCTCGTGGGTCGGCACTTTCCGCCTCCGCTCGACGATATTCGATGTTTCACATAAGCGAGGCGTCTCGCCACAGCTATGTTTTTTACAATAAAATAAACATGCTATTTAATAAAACTTGTTTAATTTTCTGTTTCTCTATCCATACCCAGTCTGTATTTATGCTAAAACTAGCTGCATACCGAGGCTTTGCTCATGTGCAAACATTGCCAGCCTCGTTCGAAATTTAAAGAAATATTTCCTCCAAATTGCAAATCTCTAGGTCCACCGGTTTAGGCTGTGTGTTGTCTGTGAATCAGTTGGTAGGTATGTCGCTTGTGACATACTATTTCATAGGTATCAATGTATGTAACACAATCGGCAGTCTTATAGCTTACAGCAATCTCCAAACCAGAGTAAATGCCAGTAGTATTCATGTCACTCAATCTGGAACAAATAAGAAAAAATTATAAAACTTTGTATGTATTGTATACTGAATGCACTAAATATATAATATACAAAGATATGAATATTACATTCATATCTCGGAAACAAATACTTCTGCTCATCACACAAATGATTGCACCTTGCGGGATTCGAACCCGCATCCATTGGTTGACTTTCAGTCAGGGTCACTAGCCACTCGGCCAACTGGTTGCCAAATGTAGTGGCACTGAATGTAAATGACAAAATGAATTTTTCACCTCCTTTTTGAACAACAAATATGACAATGTGCAAAATTCAAGTTATCAGATTGCACTATGGAGAGTGAGCATAAGAACTGCACAATCTGATTCCCTTATCACCGTACAAACTAGAATATTGGCAATGCGGCACCTTTTTATGATAGAAATACCACACACAAGCACGAAGCGTTACACTTCTTCATTCATTGTAAGATCTGCAAAAGAGTGGAATGCCCTGCCCTCGTCAGTTTCTGGTAAAATATAATGAATCCAGGTGTGTTCAAGTCAAGAGTGAATAGGTATCTACCAGGCAAGGGTGCTACACTTTCGACCACATCATCGCTTTCCATCAGGTGAGATCATGGTCAAACAATTGCAAAAAACGTAATAAAAAAAAGGTGCATTAGATATGGGTTGAAAGTAGGCAGTTCCCGATGAAATTTACTTATTTTGTTTTAATTGTTAATATGACTTGGTATCTTTTGTCGATACTTTTAATACATTTTGACTGTTATTTTTGCAAATTCTTTCATAATGAATGGTCTAGGATGTAAATAGGCCTGTGATTGTTCCTCAAAACCTTCTGGAGATGTTTTTCTTCTGCAGCTGGCTACAAATTCTCTCATCAAAAATATTCTATAAATAAACCATACATAGATATAAACCAATATTACATCAATGATCCTTGCGAGATTCGAACTTGCAACCATTTGTTGACTCTCAGTCAGGGCACTAGCCAATCCATCTCTTACAACCACCTGGGTGAACCGTGGAAAGTTTTTTTTTTTACAATAGCTTACCTTTGTCCGCCTGGGTGTTACTTGGGAAATATTTAGTTTCCTCTGTCCACCTTGTTATCAAAACTTTTCTGATTTGAAGTGCATAGAGATAATAATTTATTGGTCTATTTTGTTGATATTTGTTGTTAAACATTGAACATCCATAGATATTTTAATAGCCACATGGTCAGCACCAATATTAGGGGCTTGAGAGCCTGTCCATTAGTTTGGAGATGTTGTGTTTCTGCAGTTGGCTTCAAATTCGCCCATCAAAATATTCTTCATTTTATGTTTTTGTAGGTTAGGTACTTATAGTGCCTGTAATCGAATAAATTAGAAATGTTAAACTGAAATAAGTGGTAGTAGAAGTAAATATCGAAATATTCTCATTGTATCGAACTATATATATATATATATATATATATATCACAAAAAAACCGTGAATTTTCTGTTTGACTTTCGCAAGTTTGGAAGTCGAATTTTCGGAGAATTAATGCCTGAAATTAATAAACCGCAACTAATTATGATACCTAGATTACCCCTTCCCTTTGAACTTATGCAAACAGTCAACTTTTAATTCAATAAAACTATAATTTCGTCACAAACTCAAAGCCAGTTAATACGAAAGGTTAGGACAGAGCAACCTTTTTCATTTGACATGTCTCGGTGGCGATGAAAATTTAGACAATACCAATATATGTCAAAATATGATGTTTCGTTCATTCATTTCGCTTAACAGCTGATAGTAGGGACTCGGTGAAGATCACCGAGGAGATCACCGGTGGATAGTTAGACAATTCGAATTGGGAGATTCATGCTCATAATGGTGTAAATAAACGTTAGTTTCATTATCACCAGAGTTAGACAATAAGGCTGCAGCAGGTCTGAGCACCATAGGTTAGGATAGACAAGATACACATTTCGATGGGTTTGCGTTTTAGTGAAAGTGGAAGGTTGCCCTTCATTAGCGACTTCATAAACCAGCCTCATCTTAAACGTCTCGAGGAGCCTTCAGGCGTTTTCTATGAGGCGATCGAATTCTTTATCTTGCCAGTTGCTGAAGGAAACTATCTGGCCCAAGTAGATACACTCGAGAGCATAGAAATCGCACACTACCTACATTTTCACTTTGACCCTAAATATTTTTTAAATTAAATGTTGGTTGCAAATATAACTTAAATTTAATTAAAGTACACACTGATAGCTTTCTAAAAACACATAATTCCTAGTCATGACCTTCAAAATCATTACAGTAGCAACAAAACAATAGAATGACCCAAAATAGCTCGTTTTAGGTAGCGCTGTTTCTGGGATTTTGAGCAGGTATAAAAGGGTAATAAAACAATAAAATAGATAAAATAAACATTTAAATATACGAGGTATTGCCTCCTCTAGCCTGAATTACAGCTTCCATTCGATGTTTCATCGAAGAAATGTTTTTTTTTTACATAATCCTGCGGTATGCTATCCCATTCTTTCTTAATTGCGGTTTGAAGCTCTGTGAGAATCGTGGGCGCCGTGTTACTTGTCTTTTCAGCTTGTCCCATAAGTGCTCAATGGGATTGAGATTTGGGCTTCTAGCAGGCCACGCCATAACCGGTACATCAACCTCCTCCATATACTGGCGCACTATAGCAGCGGTGTGTGGTCTTGCATTGTCTTGCATGAAAATGAAATTTTCGCCGACAAATCCCGAAAAAAGCACTACGTGTTCTTCCAGGATCTCTTCGATGTAACGTCGGGAAGTCAGTCCTCTAGATCGACGTTCGGTATTGGGCCCTGTGATGAATACTAGTTTGGTTTTCGCCTCTAGTGACATGCCTCCCCAGAACATGCACGTACCGCCGCTGTATGACACACGTTCAGAGATGCAGCATTGAGCGAAACGCTCACCGGGTCTTCGGTACACTCTACCCCGTCCGTCGTTACCATGAAGACACATCCTGCCATCCATCCAAAGCGCTCCGCCGCAATGCGTGACGCAGAAGGCGCACGCCAAAGTTACCAGGGGGTACGAACCTCGGCTTGGACAGTTGCCATTGATTACTTGGGGAGTATTGAACTAAACAGGGGAGTATCGAACTAAGTGTCATTTCAATCATCCCCTAACCTTTTATACCTGCTAATAAGTCATGCAAACCGCGCTTCCTGAAACGAGCCATTTTGGGTCATTCTATTGTTTTGTTGCTACTGTAATCATTTTGAAGGTCATGACTACGAATTATGTGTTTTTAGAAAGCTAACAGTGTGAACTTTAATTAAATTTAAGTTAATTTGCAACCAACATTTAACTTAAAAAATATTTAGGGTCAAAGTGAAAATGTAGGTAGTGTGCGATTTCTATGCTCTCGAGTGTATATTCATCGACATAATGTATTACTTGCCCATCTACCTCGACCCTACGTTTCGTGCTATTGGTCATCAGTTGAGTATTGGACCGATTCATCACGAGTCCTACATCAAGACTTGCCGAGCTCAGCTGTTGGAGCATCTGTTAAAGTTCAGGGGTGGTTGGGGCGAAAATAATAATGTCGTCGGCAAAGCGGAGATTTGTTATCCTCTTTTTGCCGACTTCAATGCCTTTTGTTTCTCATGAGGTTGCCAATTTTCGGAATATTTCCTCAAGGGTACTCGTCAATAGCTTGAAAAATATTATACTAGCGACCCGCCCCGGCTTCGCACGGGTAGATATATAGAAAGATAAAATTAGTAGGTACTTTATTTGGACAAATAAAACAACAAAATGTTTGTTTATAGGTTTTATACTCACGTTCCATTTCGTCTAAAGTATTGTTCTGTTTAACGCAAGGAGGTTGAATACGGTTACTATTTCGTGTATTATTAGCATAGAGCAATTCCTACGTCAATGATTATTATATGTTCTGTAATTTCGTTTCCATGGCAACGTTACATATACAAAGACCCGTATCTCCTTACTTTGTGATCTTACGTAGTATTTATATACTCTTTGGTTTGTGATACAAAGTAATCGAGTTTTTTGCAAAAATTAATACCTCAAGTTTCTTTATTGCAATTTTCGAAAGGAACTCTATTTTTTTGAAAAATAAAATCCTTCTTGTGCTACTCGCTGATAATTTAGCTTTCTTTATGTGAAAGAATTTTTTAAATCAGGTCTGTATTTTTTGAGTTTATCCATTTCAAACAAATAAACAAACAAACAAAAAAAAACAAACAAATCTTTCCTCTTCGACTCCTCCTTTCGACTTCCTCCGTGACTACTGTTTATCGCGAAAAAACCATCCTATGTTGTTCTAGGTTATTAAGAACCATTGCAAGTGTAGGTATAGCACTAATGCCCTTGAAGTTTTTTTAACAGATTTTTTATTTCGTTTCCATGGCAACCGTTCCTTATAGCGAATAATCAACATTTTCCAGTTTTCCCGTGAAAACTTACAAATAAAAAAAAAACAAGTGCCATCATAATTATTTTACAGTAGGTACCAAGAGAATACGGTAGGTACCAAAGATTTTGAATTACGCTTACTGGGTGCCTTGTGGCACAGAATAAATAACTATGACCTACCAAATTGTGTCCCCCTGCCATTGAGGTATGTATAATAATACCTCAGTGCCCCCTGCCTACCTCATACTCGTACGTGTTAAGCTTCATAAAATACGATAGGTCACGTTAATATGGTACATTTTTGAGTATTACAGAACTTGATGAAATGTAGTTTCTGTATTTAAGTGACTTTGTAAATATAAATAAAAAAAAAAAAGAAGATATGTAGTAGATGGGTTTCATAATAAAAAACAATAAAAAAATGCGAAAAACAAAGTGTGTCGCATCCATAAACTTTTTCGTAACTACTCTTTCGTTATGCTCTAGTACTACTTCCACGCAATTTCTGAACGACTACGTTAAATGTTCCGACAGGCACCACTAGCTTCTTACTGATTTGTTGTCAGACGAATGACTTGTTGGTTGGTGCGGCGCATAGAGTAACTTATATGCGGCGTTAGCTCGTCTACACGGCCCACGACACAAATTAAAACAATTTGCTTTTCTTTGCACTACTTACACTTTTCGCAAAGATATGGCGCCGCGGAAAATATCTCCAGACAGTCTTGCATATAGATAAAATATCAGACGAATTTGTATACCATGTGCACATCGATCAAACTAATTTGCGGCTCACGTGGACTGGTGATCTGTGTGAAGTCGATTGTCTTATTAAATTTAAGTTTAGTCCTTTCAAACAGATTCTCTGTTTGCAAACTAGTCTAAATTTATGTTCTGTCCTGTCACATCTTTTTACAAACTTCATTAAGCAAGACTAAATTTAAATTCTAAATGCAAACATAAGGACTGAACTACGGGACATCGAGGGAAGGGGAAGAAGGCGGAGGAGGTGCGGGAGGATACTGAGTTGCGGGGGAGGGGAAAGGGATACTGCAGGGTTTATGTGGGGGCAGGGGAAGGTGTGATTTCAGTTTTCATACCCCCCTATCACTACTTACCTTCCCCTCGCAGCTTCCCCGCCTACTTCCCTCTTCCTCAAAACCCACCATACCGCCCGCATCTCCCCCGCCTACGTCCATCTCCCCTGCACCACAGTACATATATAGTCCTACGGACAGTAGTGTATCGAGGAATAAACGGCCGAAATGAAGCACGCGGTGCGGGGGCCTGGAGGCAGGGGCCTCAGAGTGGTTCTGAAAAGAATGCTACGAGCCAGTACCGCGCATGAAGTATCTTCACGTAAAAATGCGAGAAAGAGAGAGCGTGCTGTGCAAATAGGATGCCAGTACCACAAATAGATTGGATCAAAGAGTATAACCTGTTTGTTTGAGGTAGTGCTTGCCTCTGGTGTCAGAGTTTGTAAGGCCGCCCGAAGGCCTCTGACATGGCTTAACGACTTTCTTAGAGTATAACCTTTTAATATAGGTATACATATACTTATAATAACGCAATATGTACGAAAGTCTGTACAAAGGCAATTTAAAAAACTGGTCCAGGTTACTTAGAATAAGCTACTGAAAAATAATGTAACATTAAAAAAAAATCGTCTCTGTCTGAATGTCTGTATGTTTGTTTGATTTTTGTTCGCGAATCAGGTAAAGACTACTGGACCGAATGCGATACTGTTGGATTGCTTAGGGCTTGACTTAAAAACTGGTGTACTTCCTCTGCTCAACGGATTGAGATACCTCAATCCGTTGAGTAGAAGCCGAGTAATCGATAAAAACTTTTTGACGGCTGAAGGAATTTTGATTTCCAGGTATTTTAAATCTGGTAAATAGAGTACTTTTGACCTAGACATATGACCACGCGTGTGAAGCCGCGGGTACAGCTAGTATATTATATATAGTAGGATTGGACTCTTTAATCCAATCTTTTTGACCCGCCTTTGAGTTTTTGCATATGTGAATATTCTCATATCTTTGCAATTCTGCCGGTCTGTTTTTTTTTTCATAGGTCGTACTTGCGTGCTTCTTTCTCTCCATCAGCGGGCCTACTGGCATATCACCTACCCTGCGCCCCTACATATTGCAGTGTGTATGTATGGATGTTTTAATGTCTTATTTTCATCGGTCGTACTTGCGTGCTTCTTTCTCTCCATCAGCGGGCCTCCTGGCATATCACCTACCCTGCGCCCCTACATATTGCAGTGTGTATGTATGGATGTTTTAATGTTTTGTTTTCATCGGTCGTACTTGCGTGCTTCTTTCTCTCCATTAGCGGGCCTCCTGGCATATCACCTACCCTGCGCCCCTACATATTGCAGTGTGTATGTATGGATGTTTTAATGTATGGTATTTTTACATCAATCTGACACCGAAAGGAATAAACTCAAATAATCTAGATAGTTATATTATCCTCCGTGGCTTTACCCGCGTGGACATTTTACTTGGGAAATAGTAGCCTTTGTACTCCAAGACCAAAAGTAGGATATTTTACCAAAATACGTTCAGATGTCTATTTTTTCATCGATCCACTCATCTCATCGGATTGAGATACAAAGTAGGTAGGTACATTTCTTTTAATGTAAAAACCTAAGCTTTCCATTATCCAACAGTGAAAAACCACATTTTAATCGGTCCAGTAGTTTTTTACGTCATGCGCGAACATACAGACACTGTTTATAAAAATACTTAAGCCCCCCGATTCAGAACCTTTCTATAACTCGGTTTTAGATCGATTAGGTATTATATATTCTGTGGATTCGGTTTGAAATCGTTCAATTCAATACATTTTCATTCACTATATCGAATCAGCCGTGGTGGTCTCTGCTTAGAATAAGACCTCTCCCAATCCTCCCGTGGATTTCCTAAGAGGCGACTAAGGGAATACACACCGGAAGATGGGAAGCAGCGTTCTCCAAGCACATTTTTGATATTTGTTTGATCCCTGGATCTGGCAACTTACAACGCACGCACCTTGAGGACCGATGAGAAGTTGATAGAGCTGGAAGAAGTAGTAAGTAAGTTGCGCTGGGGTATTATTATATATATATCGCTGGGGGGTTATCAGAATTCCGAAGAGAGGGAAAGGATACGATGACCCTCAATTCCGGTAACTTACTCTATTACCGGGAGGGCGACCAGCAGTCCTAACATGGTATCGGGTTTCTCGTCCACAAGTCCCTCGTCAGCAAAATTGTGAAGAAGAAGTTTTTGGTAGTTGCTAGCATTAAGCATAACCAGGTTAGCGTCGCCCTAATAGGACACGGCTTCCAAGGCTAAGTTCAAAAATTCTACCATAGCTATAGTCTCTCCCTGAAGTTGGACAGCATCGTATCTGGATCGAGCATTGGAAATGTATCTCTCAACAACAGTACTGTCATCTGCATAACGTACCAGCTTTCAGAAGGTCATTAATGTGCAGTAGGTAAGAACAATGTTGCAGAGAGATCAGATCCCTGAGGTACGCCGGCAATCATAACCATTTGATCAGACGAGCAGCTAGGACTACTCGAATACTTCGTTTCTTCAACAAATCAGATATCCAGTTGCATAACCCAATAAGGCAGCAGAGCAGGTATGGTCCTAATGAGGGAAATTGAAGGCCATCATGCCGATGCCGCGATGTCGATGTTATCTTATTTATATTCGATCTAAGTTAAGATTAGTAACACAACCCATGTAGGTACTTGTAGTTACTCATTAGGTATAATCATTCTGTGGCTTATCATGTTCAAAGACTAGGTACTCTAAGAAACAAATGAAATATAACAGTTCAATTAAGTTTCAATATTTTTATTTACTAAAGAAAAGGAATACATTTTATCCTTTGCTAAAATATTTAGCATAATATTAATAATATTTCAATGAGAAAATGATCATAACATTCCAAACAATGACAAGTAAAATATAAAACTCGCCTGTACGGCTCTATTATTTCATATTTTGCAAATCAATGCTTTAAAATCTATCTGTTCTAGTTACAAAAAAAATTGCACACTATTATAATTATAAGAGCAGCGAATACAGTGTAACAGTTCTATCACTGCATTGCGATTTTGCATTATAAAACTCCTACTTAATCCTATGCTTAAGGAAATTAAACTTAGGCTCCAGTTTAGGCTTAAATTGTGTTTCGTCTCCAGAATATTGAAGCAAAAACACACTTTAAACTTTAAAACTCTATATCCACTTTGTTGGAATATCTAAGCAAAACAACGGGTATACAGTCTTTAAAACTTATTGTTTTTTTATAACTTATCTTGTAGGAAAGAAAAAGCCGATACTATAGATCTATTTATATGAAGTAGGCTTATAATGAAATGAATTATTTATAGGTAGATTTGTAGGTCTAGGCGTCTAGGTATAGATATAAAAGATTATTTCAACACGATCAAACTTTAATGGCAGTAGCTTGTCCAAACTATAGGCACTATATTCGAAACTCACTACCTATTTCAAAGGCGAATTACAAAACAAAACAGTAGTGGAACGTCATGCGATTGTACCTAAGTGTGGTGTAGCAGTAAATTTCTTCATGTTTCATTCTGATCCCAATAGATGGCATACTTATAGCCAGCCCATGTTGGGCGCCAAAACTCTTCATGCAAGAAAAGTGTCAATTGAGAATAAGATCGTTCAGATGATTAAATACATTTAGATGTAGCCTTCTTTTCACGTTTCATCACGGTTAGGTACATCTCAAGATGACCAACAGCATGCTCCAATTTGGGCGCCAAAATTTCGTGCAAGAGGTACTTAGCAATGATTAACTTGAAAATCAATGCTTAGAAGTTTTTTCCTTCGGGAACTTGCAGATAACATAACTTTAGCTACGGCATTTCCCCCGCAGGTACTACCAATATTAATACGTTTATGAGCCAAGGATACCTGGGATATTTACACCACGGAAATATTAAGGGTATTTAGTTCTGCGGGCGCACGATTGTAATATTCCGTTACCCGTTTAATTTTAAGCCGTATTTTGTCTGAATTGTAGACGAATCATGGTTTAAACTTAAACAGATTGTTTAATAATATGGTTAATTTGATTCAGGGTCGGTATAAACATGGGATTGAACAGGAAAGCGTTAAAATGACAGATGCAATAGGTAAATTATTATTTAGGCACTTCCCATAGAGGATTGTAATTTGATTCAAATTTGATAATTTTCATTCAACGGATCATTTTGATAATTTTGAAATGAAAACTTTTTATGATTATTTAGTCTGAATCACTTTATGTAGGAAAATGTATTTATAAACTTACTACGTAGGTATGCAATGCAACATCAAAGAGCTTCCGAAACTTATAAATGTAGAGATACAGTAACTTTTAATTACTTTCCTACTTTATTTATAGTACCTCTTTAATGGACTTTCCATTAATTGTTCCCTAGATGTTTTTGCTTGGTTATTTTTGAATCGTGCATAGTCTAATTGCACAGCGTACCTAGCTCCGGTTGGTTAGTGTGGTGGTTTGTTTGATTGCGAGTTAGTTTTGGAATTAGTTGCTAAATAGAAAATGAGAACTTCGAAAGCTCTTTGTACGTCATGTTAAAAAAGATCGCAGTTTAAATGTGATGAAAAGTCGTAACGTGTCGTAAATGCGCTATATCTTAACATTAACTTTTATAGTAAAGTTTCGGATTTAAAAATATAATAAATCCAATCCTCTGTTATCTAACTCTTTAATTTAATAAAAGTCTTCAATTTCTAACACTAAGGCTTCAAGTTCCAAACAAAATTAAGCTGTATCTATATTATATACTACGGTATCGTACAATCTATATAATTCTCAATATATTAATAAGTAAATCAATATATTTTTACGCTTACAAGATTTTCTAGGCATGTTTATGATTACAATGTTCGAGTATAAAAAGATGGTTTATTTTATAACGTAGTATGGTTATTGTATTGTACATTTCATCAAAACCATTAAATCGTACAAAAACAATTCTTAACAATGCGTCGTTCAAAATGTTTGCGCGCTTATATCCTAACGCTTAATTTAAGTTACTTGACAAAAACTATTTTACATTACAGAACTCGCTATGTACAAGAACTAGCTTCTTACGTATGTATATATACTCGTACCTAAGTGTTACATTTTTTTACCGTTACACAGTTCATGAAAATGATAACTGCATGATCTACATAACTGAACCTTCTATTTAATATTTTTATGAATTAAGCATTAACGCCTGCTTAGCGAGAACATATCTAATAATTTTCTAGAGGAAAAATTAAGATCAAGGATAAGATATGAACTCTACGCAGCACTTGCCTTTATCCAATTCAGCTATAGTGACCACTAAACCGCTATCCAAATTTTCCGCTCAGTTTCTTAAGCCATCGTAACGTCTAATTTTTTCTCTACGAAATTTTTAGATATGAAACTTGCATTTGTTTCAATAATTCTATGCAACAGTACCTACAGTCTTACATGTCACTCATTTATACATGAACCGAAATGGTAACTATAACATGAAAAAAATGTTTTGGGTATGATGTGTTTTGCATGTTTGTACTTATTTGTAATATTGTCCAAACAAAAAATAAGTACCTACCTACCTAATGTCAAATTCTAGCGTTTATAGGTACGCTTAATAGTTATCATTTTCAGACTCTGTAAATGATTATATCCTCGTGAAAGCAATCTTATTGTACGCACGGTTAAGTAATCACTACTTATATAAAAATAAAAGTTAATATGTGCGTTTGCTTTGGTTAACTAAAAAATAAGTATAAAAATGGCAGTTACATTATTAAAATAACAACTCGATGAAGTATTGTTAATAATACGAATTTACTAATCACTACAAATAAATAATTTACATACAAAATCATGGCATCTTTGGTATGATATAAGATATAAGTAGAAGAAAGTAAATATGAGTATTAGTAAAGGCAGTTTTGAGAATGCCCCTTATTTTTTATCTTGTATAAAAATTATTCCTTAGAACTCTAACGGGTCTTGTAATTGACATGGTTAGAGTTTTAAGGGGCCTAATTGTCGTAACCCTCAATGCTTTGTCTACTGTAATCGCTACTCTAATGGCTTTCTATATGTCCACTCTAACATCAGTCCAAGTAACCAAAAACTGTAATGTACAAATTACAATTCTGCCACACTCACTTAGGCACTAAGTCATTACAAATAGAATTGACATTTTCTTACACACATTTCATTGTCAACAATGATCGATGATGGGTTTGTAAACAATGCTCACCAGGAATAAAAGAAACGCTACCTATACAAAATAAGTAGAAAAGCCATTTTTTCTCCCCAATCGCTTGAACATAGAAAATGAATTTTACAACGTTTGGCCCACTTTTCTGGATTTAGAAACGACAGTAGACAAAAGGTGGTGTCGTAGATCGTAGAATGTATGTATGTACACAATGATCACAGTTACAGATTGTAACTTAACAATAGCGCACCAATATTCTAAATTGGCATTGTGGCATCACTTTGCCATCTTACACTATAATATCTATGTTTACAATAAACGCTAAATCTATAACATTATCGAATAATTTATCAAAACGATCTCCTAATAATCTAAATACATCCATAAGAAGCACTTTAATGAATGAAGTATCAGAATTTTACATATCGTTTTATACATGGTACATATAATATTTATAAATTATTTTGTGTCTCATTATGTCATTGGTTTCAACTATAATGTTTTAATCTAAAATTCCTCGGCAACACCAGGCAACAATTTTATACAATTGATTTAAGGACACGATTGAGAAATTGTCCATTACATCTGAAGAGTGAGTTGCAAATGATGTCGTCGAGTTATAAGTAACGCTAGAACTTTAGAATAAGAGAACCCTTACTATAATATTTAGTTAATGACTACAAATAGTAGGTATGTAAAAAAGCGATTTGTGAAAACATTGCAACTTTTTCATTTTGAAACACATAATGACATGAGAGTAGGTACCTACATCTCAAAATGCTGCAACGTTTTTCACATATTCACATTAACTAGGTCATCAACATGTTACCAACAAACTTATATTCTTCAACTATATTATGTAAACTATGTATATCCTAAACAATCTACAATTTGTTACAATCTTACATACTTCATTCGTAATAACGTACCGTCTTTTAAAAAAAATACTTTTATTTTTGTCACAAGTCCAATCTGAGACGATCTGGATCACCAGTACGTATATTTATTTCATGGAAGAAATTGTTTTCATCACATACAAATACATAGTGACATACAACTCACATTAAACATCAATATAATCAGTGTCAACATCAACGGTGCTTTACGCACACTAGTTACAATCTATAGGCAACCTTCTTGTACGCTGTCGTATTCACCAATAACAATTCACGAGGTTTGTTCAACAATTAGAAAATTGGAATGTCATTCACGTTCACAAAGTCTTTTTTCTTTTTAAGGTTCGTTGTCACGGGACGAGTGACTGAGATATCGGGGCGGTGGGCGCTTTAATTGCGGTAGATGTATGCGCACGGCTGCGGCGCGGGCGGCGGTGGGGTGGGAGGTCGCTCGCCCGAGGGGGACGGCGACGACGATGGAGGTGAGGGCGACGAGGAGGACCCACCGCTGGCTGACCCGGAACCCGAGCCGCTGCTGCGCTGCGACACTAGACATCAAAATATACTCATGAGTACTACAAAAAAACAATAAGACAACTTACTCCATTAATATTACTTTTATGACAATTTTAATTCAAGAACTGAATATAATCAATATGCCTTACAAAATGAGTAATGTAATGAGTCAATTTATAACTTCCTGTAAGCATAACTATGAACTATAAAGAATAATACATGAGTATGAAAAGTTTGAAAGCAGTAGTTAAATAAGCAAAAAGTTATAGTTGAAATCGATGCTGAGATTTAGTTAAATTGAGTGGTGTAATATAAGTATTCGCTTACCCAACGTGTGGTGATGATGCGTATTATGTTTGTGAAGATGCATCTGGTCGCGCGAGTCCGCCCCGTTTGTTTCTCAGAGATACACTTTCTTCACTGAGCGCGTGGTCGAGAAACCATTGTCGTTGCCGCGCCGGTACCCATCGCCCTGTGGTCCGAATATCCCTGCGTTAACTGACATGCGCAAGAATGCAGGCGTGAGGTTAATGGATTCAATGAGCAGTTATCAGCAGGTCGAAATGTAAGTCACGTTCATTACTTCAGTGTAAACGGAATGAATCTTGAACGTTAAACGGTATTTTTGGTTAAATTCATAATTAACTGATTGTAATATAACAATAATCAAATTTATATGTTTTTGTTTTAAAGTTTTCAGATATACCTTGGTTACATAGATGATGTCGTTGTAAATACAGCTTCGAGAAAGTGACTTTATTTCAACCAGTTAATGAAAAGGCAAAGGTAAAAATGTTAAGATAAAAATGTTATTTTAAGACAAACTTATTTTTCTTGATGATTTATTATAAGTGGTAAAGTTAAAATGAGGTGGGCAGGCCAACGAGATGCGAGATGTTGTGGAGACAAGCTTGATGTAAGAATTGCAATATCAAAATAAACTTACTTTATATGCCTCACTTAACTAAAGAGAAAAATGTAATTAAGGTTTTTGATTGAACAATAATCATAAGTAATTAAAATTGTAGAATGTAAGTAAATGGACATTATGTCCTTAGACATTTAGTGCTTAATAAGACATTTAGAGAAGGGTGTTGATACAAATAGCTGCAAATAAACTTAGAATTTAATGGGGAGTCTCATTAAAGTGATATTCACTATTGCTTAAATATTGATGATTAGTATGCAAAATTTAAGATTACAAGATTCAATTCATAAGACTAATATTTTTTTTTTCTATTCAGCTTAAAAATCTACATATTAATGAGACTCATAATCCAATATATATGTTAATATTCGAATACAGCGTAAAATAAAAAAAAATAACAATTACTGCTCATTATAGAAATTGTTTTAAACACGTATCACGATGGTAACAACAGAGATAAAAGATAAAACCTTCAACAAGAATTATCATGTTTATTTTTGTTTCTAATGAGAAAAACCGATGGGTACCAAGTGGTTATTTTTCCATCTTTGATGTCTAGCTATATAGGCAGATTTAATTTTTCTAGTGTTTATTTCATGATCTTACGAAGAACTTATAAAAAGTTCACACGCTATGTGAACTTGTGAACTTTTGCAAAAAAAACTTCTTTGTCACGTCGAAAACAGAACGTCTTCGTCAACTCGCTTTCTGCCAATGATTAGCCCAAGTTATTCATTGGCAGAAATTTTAAATTTTAAGCTGTAGCCGAGAAGCCATGCAAGAAGAAAGAAAAGACGAACAACTGACATTGACCTGATGAGAGCGGAGTGTCCCGAAGTTGTCCCGGCGGTAAGCGTCTGGTTGAAACTGGAACAGTGTTTCGTGGTGGGGGTGGTAGGGAGGGTGCTTGCGAAGGGTAGCCCGGGGAGAGGCAGGCTTGGGTTGTGGAGCCAAAACTGGTTCGGCATAGGTGACTTCTTCGACTTGTTGGAGAAGCTTGGGTTCAGCTTGAATCCTGTCAAAAAGAAAATATTTATGCATTAGTCAAAGTAAACATAGTAGGAAAGGTGCGACAATTATATTTTGGACGTGATGGTTTTTGGACTTCATTGTAGGTACCTTAATGTAACAATAGAAGTAACAGTAAAGTGGATACATAGTGATGCACGTTCCAAAATACAATTGTCGCAGTCAATTATGCTCATGATGATGTTATATGCTATAATTAGTAATGAGATGGATCAGAATATTATGGTATGTATCTACTCTTCAGTTACATCTTTTAGTGAAGACCATCTGTCAGCTATTTTACAATTTACATAATTTCATGAATTTAATATGTTAAAATAGGTGTTTCATTCTAAAACCGACAATGTTAATGGAACGGATAGAAAAGTGACAGAATGGTGAAAAGAATTGTCTCAGTTATACAAACCTATTAATATTCTGTCTTTGCTCAAAATACTCGTACTCTGTATCGGGGTAGGGCATGTTATCGTCTTCATCCTTTTTGCATCGCCTGCCACAGATGTACCCAGCTGCGAATCCGGCTGCCAGTGCTGCTAGGGCGCCAGCGGCTACGGCGAGAGCCAGAGTTTCTACGGAATATGCTGCTGGAGGTGGGTCAGCTTGGAGTACTTCTGGACCTGGTTAGAAGTGAATTAGGCTTTGATTATTCAAAAAGCCCCTAAACCACCTAGAGTAAGGGTAATATACATATATATTACATAAACTTAGTAAAATGTAAAAATATATCTTTTTGCTTGATTTTTCTCAAAGGTACAATTTGGTTGTATTATTAAGTTCGAAGTGCAGGTAGGTAGGTACAATTCCAGTAGAATTACTTTTCCTAAAGTTTGCTTACCTTCACTGTTACTGTTTCCGCCTTTTCCATCCTTGTCTTGCACAATGTTTATGACTTCTCCCTTGTTCTCTCCTCTTGCGTCATCGTACAATCCTGAACTGAGACCACCAACCGCTCCTGCGTCTTTACCTGTAATAAAATAATGCTCTAATATTTTTTCCTGTTAGCCTTCTAGTTTAGAAATGACGGGAATAAAACTAAAAATGTAAAATTGATTCCTGAGGCTTAAATTTTTGGTTGTTTAGGTGTTTTTTCGATAAATTATTATGACCATTGTACTTATTTTTGATTGTTTTTCTATGTCTGTTTGTTTTGTTGGTTTCAATAAATCTTTAATCGGTATACTATAATTATGTGTAAAGAAGAGATACAAAATGGGGATGTCTGGGTCAACAATGCCACTGATGCTACTATCACTATATACAGGCTGGAATTTGTTAACCGCACCCGGTAGGAAAGTAGATAGCAAATTTTACTCAAAGGAAACATTCATTTTTTTTTAAATAAACCAATCTGCATTCAAAGATTTTTGAAAACTTGCTTTCCACACTCGTTAATTGAACCTGCTAAAATCCGAAAAAAAACATCATGTACTTTTATGGCATCAATCGATAGGGTCAAATCTCTCTAACAAATATGGTAAATTAAATAAAATAAAACCATGAAATATAAACTTATAAATTCAATGGAACAAGATAAAGCACTATTTCTCAAAGGTCGATCAGACTACTTATGTTAGTACCTTATTAAAAATTATCTTTGACGTCATTTATTTTTTAAAATGACGAAGAATTACCTAGATTTCAATTTGCACGTGTTTGTAAATAAACTCTTTATTAGATATGTAATTTCTCTTCTCTTTATTAAAGGAACAAACTTGTGTATTCAACAAAATGGAGCTCATTTCGAGCAACTAATTAGTTAGTTTATCTTCTTTTTTTTTCGTTCAATTAAAATAATTTAAGATTTTATGGATTTCATTTTATTTTATTTATAATGTTTGTTAGAGAGATTTGATTCTTATGATTGACCCTATCGACTGATGCTATAAGAGTACAGGATGTTAGTTTTTCGATTTTAGCTGGTTCTATTCCCAAGTGTGGCAAGCGAGTTTTTGAAAATCTTTGAATGCAGGTTTGTTTCTTTTTAAAAATAAAGGAATGTTTTCTTTGAGTAAAATTTGTCATCTCCAGTATTTAGAGTACTTTCCCTAAGGGTGTGGTTAAAAAGTTCCAACCTATACATTCTTTGTAAATAATGTAGGTAATCTCGTGATTTGTAATGAATTGCCGTGTTTGGCTATTATTTTTACTGTTGACACTTCAAACGTCTTTGGTTATTTAATCAAGGACGTTTGAATTGTTAAGAGTAAAAACAATAACCAAAGAAATTTGCAGGGTAATGAGTACAAAGACTATTGGTATCAGAACGGTGAAAGAAAATTTAGATTTCAATATCATAAATGACAAAGTTAACGAACATATAAAACTTACTATGAGGACACGCAGTATGGCTTCCAGTGCTGACGCTCTGGTAGAACGCATTCTCATCGAGCCACCGGCTGACGCCGTGGGAGTACGCTCTGCACCTGCCTGCTTGCTTGTCCCACGCGCAGTACGGATCTTGGAGGGCTACGCATTCGCTGAGAAAGAAAGTATTTGGGATTGTAAAACTAGTTTTCGTTGAATATCAACAAGTTTGGTAGAGGAGAAAATTTCAAAGACACCCCAACATCAACACGAATTTGAGAATGCTTTCTCCAAAAAAGCATTCCCAAATGAAAAACAATTTAATTAAAAATATAATTTTGATGCGAGAAATCATTTTTTTACGAACAACACACCTGTAAAAGTTAAAGAAAGACAAAAATACTTACGAGCAAGAGCTAATCTTATCACTGGAGCACCTATGGAGCCTTAAGCTCAGAACTTCTCTGTCCGACACTGCTATAAGCCTCGCGGAGTCCCTTCCAGCCCTCGCAACTCTCAAGGCCCGCACTGGAGACCCCGCAGCAAAGGCTTGCAGTTCCTCTATAACCACAGGAACTGCTCGTTTGTTCGAGTCGTAAGATACAGCGTTGATCGCCTTTATGATCTTGCCATTATCAGTCCCAATGAAAAGAACGTCGTAGGCCTTTCCACCAGGAGTCTTCACTTGGGGATCTACGGCGATTTGCGTAAATCTATAGCTGAAAACGGAAGGCAGTGTTAAAGAGGCATAAGTTAAAATATAAAAGCAGCAGGGAATAAATTCGACTCAAGATGGAATTAATTGCGTGCCTCCAGCTACTGAAGTCTGAAAATGACAGAAAGAACTACTACTTACTGAAAACTAGTCCTAATAACAATAGGCTCTCCGAAGAATGCCGGCACAGATTCGTCCATCAATGCATGCGTTTTGATGAAGTTCAATGTTTGATCTGGCAGTGTTCTCGAATCGTTGTGGCAAGTTCCTGGTCGTGGTTCTGGCACCTAGAAGAAAACAAACCTATATATAAATCTGTACAATGATGGAGGATCCACAAAAGCTAAGAAGTAATTTAGCGTGTGTTTACACTGCAAAATATTCGCATGAGTTGAATCACTTTGGAGGCATTTGTGCTACATTATGTTCCAACAACAGAAAAACTGTGATACTAAAAGCCAAAGTTGTGTTCGAAGCCAAGACGACTTACCTTAGCGCTATTCACAGGCAACCAGTTTGAGTTGATCGCGTTCTGCTCCTTGAATGTGCCCTCGAAGGTGTCAGCAATATCTTGCATGCTGAACGCACAGACTGCTGAGCCTGATATGCTGTTGGGCGGAGTTGTGAAGGTGCCGTACATCAGCTGAGCGCTCAGGCCGCCATATACGCCTTCGATGAGTTCTGTTGTAGACTCTGAAACGTTTAAATATAATAATTATACCTAACTTAAAAAGTTAAGAGATTACAAAATAGGCATATGTCGCAGGCAGATAGCTTAATCTGCTGTTCAATTAACTGCCTGAATGATATTCAGCGATCAAAACAAATAGCTAAGTAAAACACTTGTTTAACTAGTTCGTTGTTTAACCATTTAACTAGTTGCATAGCCCAGTCATTTAAATTTAGTTCCATTTTCTGCTACCTGGCGCTGAAGTCAATATGGCTACGGTAAGCAACAGTATTGTTGGTATTTCTCATAGTTTTATTGCGTTTACGCAAAAAAAAACTACAATGGAATAGTGTAGTGACAAAAATATGAATTTAGCTGTGACTGACTCGAGCAGTTTAAATTTTTAAGAAAATTTCGATTTTAAACTTGTTGAATACGACGAACGACGAACAACGTTCGTCACTTTCGCGGCTTCTGATTTAGACTAACTTGCAGTCCATTAAACTAGTGTTACTTATCGGACCAAAGAGCTTGCGTATGAAAATCCATTAGCCTTATTACACCCTAAAAGTCTGATAGGCTGATAGTCCGATGTGATCTTATTGGGCAATTTTTGCATGTCCTCATTCCATTTCCCGGCTCAGCTCTCAAGCACAGATATCCTCAATCTTGAAGTAAGTAAAATGTTCACTCACGGATCTCATTGAAGTAGAAAGGGAAGTCGCCGGCCACGGAGCAGTTGAGTCTCGACTTGAGGAAGGATGTCCACCTTTGCTTGAAGCGGTGCGGGCCGCCGCGGTCATCGCGGCAGACTCGCGCCACTCGGGAGAAGACAGACTGGAAGATGACGTTAATTAGCGAAGAATAATACTACTATTATTGGCCGGAACTGGGACAATCAATAAGTATATAAACCGCATCATCAAAGTAATAACGACATTTACTTATTACTATTTTTACTTTTTGTAACATCTTTAGTATCTATAAGTACTAATGACATTGATATAGCAATATTCGCACACCAGCAATGGTAAAATATGTTGAGACTTTACTGTACAATGCGATTCAAATAAGAATAGGACTGGATTCGTGACTAAATTCATACTGATAAACTAATGACATCTAAGTAAAAGTAGCGTTAGCGCAAATACCAAACCATGATAATATTATTTTAAAGCAAACATAAAAGGGATTTATTGAAATAAGTTCGTATTAACATTATTTTTAATGTTTGACAACATCAAACCCACGCTGAAATGCCTTAGATGAGAAAACCCACAGTTTTGTACGCGGAAAAAGTGGAGCTCAATTTTTATTGAATTTTTACTAACAGTTACTACAGTTAAAACTACTAAATTTTGATGTAAACTGGAAACAACATGGAAATTCTATTCATTTATTTGTTTTTGGTGATTTTTATTAAAAGAGATAAATAAAGTATTTACCTAATTTACAATTAAAACTAATTGATACAGGCTGTGGCGTAAAGAGTAGTCAACTTGTGGTAGATGGGTGGAAGGCATCATGGCTGACCAGAATCAAGATTTGTGTTAAGCAAAAATAGCATGGTTTTCTAGACATTGGCCATTTTTAAAACATCTTAGTTAATGGCACTCTTTTCGATGGCATCACATATAAAGGTATTTTCTTTAATTGTTTTTTGATTAATATTTCTGGATAGATGTGCTATCAAATGTGATCTTTTGTTTTTATACCGCTAGCTTAGTTATTGATTATTCATAGATTAATACAAAAAATTGTTAGATGAAAAAATAAACTGAAAGTTTGAGCGCCCGTTGTGTAAAAAATAATAATATGGTGACCTGTGTGACCAAGTCACATTATTTTTTACTATATCATTGAAATTCATTAAAACTGTATAACACATGGTGTTTTCAGCTTTCATTTAAATAATATTGCCTGATAAAGTTAATCACGGTCTAATTTTAGTAAATTTATTATTTAATGTATCATTAAATTTTTGTAAAAGTTAACTTCATACGCCAATAAACTTACAAAAACAGCTCTTTACTAGCTTAACAATAGTAATTTAGCAATAATTCATCAAATTTCATTCCGACCGTACTCTGTCGTTCTCTCTCATGCAAGGAGTTAAAAGATAGCAGTGAAGCATCATCATCAGCCTATACTTGTTTACTCGACGTAGGCCTCCCCTAATGCACGCCACTAAGCTCTTCAGCTCTCTTCATCCATTTTCTGCCAGCCACTTTTCGCAGGTCATCACTCCACCAGGCCACAGGGCGTCCTATGCTACGTTTGCCTAAACATGGTTTCCACTCTAGGACTCTTCTAAACCAACGGACAGACAGACACCATTTAAACATTTGATACTTTCTTGTTCAGTAGCTTATTATTATTTTGCATCATATTGTAACGAGCTGGGGTTCGGATAAAATTAATGTACGGCAAGTACACCAAAAATAGACACGTTTATTTCGAAAACCACAAAAAGAAATTAAATCATCAAATAAAACTCAAACACTTTTTAACTTGACTGTGCTAATCTTATTGTCTTATCTGTTATAAACTTGAGTGTACTAATCAATTATCACTGAATACTAGCTTCGGACCACTTTGATCGTTTGGTTTCGAAAGCCAAGTCATTACTGTCAGGCAGTCGATGCGCGCTCTATTTATACCGCGACGGAAGTTTCCAGAAGGTACTCATACGAGTACCTTCTGGACAGTACATACGAGTACATACGTACTCGTACATACGAGTACATACGTACTCGTACATACGAGTACATACGTTCTCGTACATACGTACATACGTACTCGTACTCGTACTAGCGGTAGTCGGTAGGTATTTGCACTTTCAAGGTCGGCGGCGCCTTTAATGTCGCGCCGCACCTGTCGGCGCAATTAATGTGTTCCAAAATGTTCCTTTAAATGTAGGTGTTGCGTCATCCGACCGAAACTCCTCGAACATTTTAGTAACTACTGTTTTTCTAAGAATCGACCAGCGTAACAATATAAACATTAGCTAAATAAAAAAAAAACTGGTTTATTATAAGGTTAGATACAGATTATTATTGATTTCATGGGTGGGCCAAATCTAGGTGGCGCGGCGCTCCTGTTAATACTAATTTTGATTAGGGTCTAAACTTTTCGTATAGAAATTTTAACATTAGCGCCATGTGGTGATTTGATACCTGACTCTTGGCTCACCCTCCTTTTCAACTTTTTTGTTGTTTCATACCGTGTATTCTCTGAACTCACCTTTCCACAGTTGATGTATTCCACAGCCGTTTCTCTGAAGAAGAAGTAGACAAAATTTCCGTGCACTAACGAATTCACGAAGTCGGGAGCTGAAAATAAAATAAAGATCATCAACTCATAGACTGAGGGGTTATTTTGGCGTGACTGAGGTGAGAAGTGTAGTAGCATAGCAACGGTAAAATTAGTTAACAACTAGACAAAACGTTTTTGTGTAAATGTACCATTTAAACTCATCAGAAAAACACAGATGGCCAATACCAAGAAGTGAGAGTTCGCCCATGTTCGCCGTCAAATATATTTTATGTAGTTTCCGCACTGCGAAAGTTTAAAATCAAAGGATTCGCATTTCAATCAATGTTTATTATGACTAGATCCAAGTCAATATCTAACTTGTTAACTATCTTGTGAATAATAGGCTTAAATTATGCAAAGGGATGTAGCCCTCTTCGCCGGGCGTCGATAATACGATCCTAATCGGATTTACCGATTGTTGACGCGTCAAATGTCACTGGAATGACAGCGTATTGCCGCCAACACCCGTTCTAAATTCAATTAGACTGACGAATGTATATTAAGTTTGACAGGCGCATTCGATATCAATCGACCATAATAATAGGTAAACACACAGACTTCTAATATACAGTAGAGTAAACATTACCACAGACGTTTATGTAAACTTGCTCGTTTTACATTACTTACGTATTGGTGAAGCCAGTGGGCGTTGCATGTAGGTAATTGAGTTACAAGACTTACATTACAAGATGTAAATATACACCCGAGTGGAATGAAGGAAGTTCCTTCGAGTTATGCTGGAATAGTGATCAACTATACGTACTTATAACACAGAGTTAAACATTTTCATGCAGATTTCCCTATTTTGATTTGCATATTTTTTTATTGGCAACAACTTAACACAGTTGTGGAAATAAGTATTTTCTCGTGGTGATAATCATTACTATGAGTTATACTGTGGTGAAATGTTGACAAATCTGTTTGTAGATTTGTACTGTATTGAACTTGTGATATTCAATAGCAACACAAAATCCTATGCCAATCACTCAAACGTAGGTAAAACAGATAGCGTTTAGCTATAAATCCGCCCAATCCCAAAAAACTATAATACCTCTCTCAATTCGAGATATTTCCTCAAGTTGAGATACCTTGAGATATTATAGGTTTTAGAGATTTTCGATACCTACTAATTTAATGGTACAATAAAGCATTTTCTATCTATCTACCTACCCTACATAACTATTTACCATCTTATCCCAAACAGTATATGGGGTCGGTCAGTACTCAGCGGTTGTCGGTACAATACAACATACTTTTCTTCACTTCACTTCTTGTTTTATAGCCATTGTGGAGTTGCCCTATGGCAACTCCACAATGGCTAAATGTTGGCACAATGTTCCATAATTCCGCCACCGTCACGTAAGTAGAAGGTCGAAATATAAGGAAGAATACCAAAATCAAATAAATTAGTAATCGTAAAATAAGGGAAGAGCTACAAGAAGATTCAAAAGAGGGGAAAATTATTGATAATATCTATAGGTCTCTATTTCTCCCTAGTAGCTGTCATCTCAGTAGTCACTCCCATAGAGTATCGAAGAAAATAAACTAGGCATGCTCTTTTGTGAGATCACCTGAACAGATTATGAAAAAACAAGTAGAAAATTGTGGAACCTTTCCTAGGCTCCTGCAGTGCGATTCCTTAAGTCTATAAGGTATAAATTCGTCCGTATTTAACAAATTTCTTATTTCAATTGTAGGTTAAGAGTTACATAATTCTTCTAGAGGCTTTGCAAACGATGATAGAGACGGACTAGTGGAGTCCAAGACTCCAAATATTCATCATTGTCCATTTTCATTCAATTCCCCGTCTAAACGCGCTTGATGTTGCCGTCTACATGCAAATACTCCCCGTTAATAACTTTGTCATGTTGACATACATGCGCAGCATGCGTGCGGCATTACACGCATGGTTAAGTTTAATTTAATACCTACATTAACATATCCATATATTGTACTAGGTAAATTATAATTGTTTGAATATGTTTGGAACGTTTGAATATATTGTTCCGTTCAAAAATTAAAACCCGACTACGGTCGGAAAAAGTTGCCTATGACTCTCTTGCGATGAAGACGAATCGATTAATACCTCGCTTATCAAAATAGCACCAAGTTTTTAGTTTGAACAATAACCCTTCCTTTGCTTCGCCGTAGTCGGATATAAAAAATAGCCTATGACACTCTATAGCTGAAGACGAATTCATTGATACCTCGCTTGTCAAAATCGGGCCGATACGGACGAAGATATGGTGGAACATCCAAATACCCACATCTAGTCTCTAGACATCTATATCTAGCTAGACAAATAAATAAAATTGAAGTGTCTGTTTGTAATGTCAAAATAACAGCTTTTTACTAAATGCATATAAAAGTATACACGGTACTCATAACAAAAAGTCATTTTTAAGTTTTTTGTCTGTCTGTCTGTTTGTTCCCGATAATCTCCGCAACGGCTGAAACGATTTTGACGGGACTTTCACTGGAAAATAGCTGATGTTACAAGGAGTAACATAGGCTACTTTTGTATTCGAAAAATAATTAGAGTTCCGCGCAAAAAATATAAAACCCATAAATTTTGACCACGCGGGCAAATCCGCGGGCACAGCTAGTATATATATATATATATATACATACATACATACATACATAGACTGTTAAACTCATTACCCTTCCCTTGCTTCGGCATACTCGGATAATAAGAAATCATGATTCAACTAAGTAATCATCACTACTTACGAGTACATTTATAAAATAAAGTCGCCGAACGCGTCAGTCTGTTCACAAATATCTCAGAAAATACTGAACTGATTTTGATCCATTTTTCACCTAGGCGTATGTCAATTTAAGAGGATAAGTGTATTGTGTAAATTTTGTCGATCTAGGGCGAATTTTCTCAATGCAGTCAAAAATCTGTCCGGTAGTGTTTTTTTGCATACCTATTACGCCTGCGTATACCATTAGAGCTCTCTATGAAGACAATATGTGAAAGGATTGTTTTTATTAAAAATTTCGACAAAAAAGTCCGCGACACCATATGTCTGTACCTACCTTCAAGCCTGAAATCTCGAAATAAACGTTTTTCAGTAATAAACTAACATAATTTTGTACCTCCGTTTTGTTTACGTTAAACTGTATAAATCCTGTATTATCCTGTAGATTACCATGCTACTAATAATTTAAACGGCCTGTTTGTCTCGTCTTTGCTTAGAAAAGAACTTACCATTCAGAGTCATCGAATCGTAAGGTTCCGTCTGTAATGGCTCCCGGTATATGATAGGCTCCATCCCACTGAAGTCTGCTACCGTGCCCGAGTACAACTCTCCATCTGGAAAAAGATAAATATTTATTTAATTCAGTAAACGTAATTTTCATAGCATTAGTATTAATATCCTAAAAGTCTTCAGGTCTCAGATTGGCATTCAAAAATTGTAACAGTACTCAGAGACGTTACTGATTATCCGACTGAGCGGAAGGTATTGTGTTTATCAACCTATGTATGTATGTATGTATGTATGTATGTATGTATGTCTGTTCCTTTGTGGCACTATACAATGTGTCTGGTCACCGGTGTCGGAGACTTAAGGGGGGTTAAATATGGGGATTTTTATCGACAAATCACTATCTCGATTTTCTCTTGGCCTCTCCATACTAAAATGGCAGCCATTTTGTTTTTTTTACTTCGCAGCTCAGACGCCTACACTGATTTAATCATTGCTATCGATGTAGACGTCTTAGGAAGACGAAAGAGGTATCATTTGAAAGCTAACAATGAAGACAATCAATTTATGATACATTTTATTCAATATATTTTTCACAAAATAACATAACAATATTAACAAAATAAAAATCGTATTTATTTATTGCATTTTTTTTAGTTTTATAAATTTTTTATGAAAACTAACCTGTCAAGCTATTTTTTTTTAATTGTATTATCATAGTACAAGATATTTCCATTAAAATAAATCTTACATCAAGGTCCTAAGTTAAATATTTTCGAAGCTATGATTAAATATGACCCTTAAAAACTCTATTAATAGCACACGTCAAACAATAGACTCAAGACCCCACATTCAATTGGCGTGTCGTAAGACAGGCAGCTGTTCTTTGACAACATGTTAGAAAGAGACATGTATAGGGTGTGAATGAGACAAAATTGCGGCTCTACTCAGGTCAGGATACAATTACAGGTAGTCGTCCCTCGCCTAGCGTTGTGATTACATTCTTATCTGCCGAAGTACTGTGCGTTGCTATTTTCTAACCTCTGCTTTGTGTTTTGGACTCGTTTTGTTATTTTAGTTAACTTTCGTTAACTGAAATGGAAGAGCGTCGTTTTTCAAGCCGCGACGTGGCCAACATCCATTTTGTGTATGGATTTTGCGACGGGAACGCGAATGCTGCTGTAAGAGAGTATGCGAGAAGATTCCCTGATAGACCTACGCCGAATGCTCGCACGTTCATCAGATTGCACTCGAATCTCTCCGAATATGGAATAAGAAGACCCGCTAACGAACGTACTCGTTTGGTGTCTCCGCGAGAGGAAGAAGAGGTGTTGGATTTAATAACGCAAGACCCACAACTGAGTGTCCGTCGCATTGCGATTAGACTCGGTCTATCGAAATGGACAGTTTGGCAGATTTTAAAACGGCAAGGATTGCATCCATTCCATTTTAGAAGAGTCCAGGATTTAATTGGACCTGACGTCGCCCGAAGGACAGTTTTTTCTTCGTGGATATTACGAGAAGCGCGATCCAATCCCAATTTTTTAAAGAGGATTATGTGGACCGATGAAGCAACTTTTACAAGATCTGGATACACAAATCATCGGAACGAGCACCTGTGGCTCCAAGAAAACCCGCATGCAGTGAGACCCAGTAGCTTTCAGCACAAGTTTTCGGTAAATGTTTGGGCTGGAATGATAGACGATATCCTTATTGGGCCTCTTATTTTGACCGCTACATTAAATGGCCCAAGATTTTTGGAATTCCTGCAGAATGACTATCAAGACGCATTAAGCGAATTGCCATTGACGTATAGGGCAAGAATGATACTCCAATTAGATGGAGCTCCGGCACACTTTGCGGTAAATGTGAGAAATTACTTAAACAACACATATCCAACATGGATTGGACGAGGTGGGACGATTGCTTGGCCGCCGCGTTCCCCGGATTTGACACCCCTAGATTATTTTTTATGGGGCACAATAAAGCAGAAAGTGTACGTTAACGTGCCCAACACAAGAGAAGAACTAAGTGTCTACTTCTTTAGTAGACACTCGCAATCTCGAATCTAAAGAGAATTTTCAAATACCTATTCAATGATACCCCACTTAACATAGTTCGTCGACTTTATTTTTTTCTTTTTTATAATATGGCATCTGGTTGTCGCCATATTGAATTTTGATTACTGTCAGCACATGCAAGATTAAGACAAATCGATTGACGTAAGAATAATCAAAATCGATATTTGTGGTGGCGGCCATCTTGGATTTACAATGATCCATACCGATATATAAAAGCGAAACGTTGTCTGTTTGTTTGTTTGTTTGGGGAGCTTTCACGCGATAACGGCTGGATTTTGACCGCGATAGGAAACGATTTACATGGAAACCAAATAACAAGTCTATCAATAAACATCAAGAGCATTGGTACTATAACTACTTTAGCATTGGTTTTTAATATCTTAGAAGAACATAGGACGCTTTTTTCGCGATAAACTGTAGTCCGCGCGGACGAAATCGCGGGCGGGAAAGCTAGTACTAAATATACATAATTATTGTATTGTTATCAGAACTAAATTTCAGATCAATCGGTCAACACGAAAGGGTTAAAATTTCAATCACTTAATTTGAACCAAACAAACAAACAAGTAAAATAATTACATAAATACAAAAAACCCGACTGCGAACAAAATTATTGAATACAAGCTTACCGCCCGCAAAAATAATCACACTAATATTATAAAGGCGAAAGTTTGTATGAACTTAAGGGTGTGTGTGTGTATGATTGTAATTTCTTCACGCTTGAACGGATGCACGTACAAATATACATACAACCTAAACACATATCCCTCTGTGCAGTCGGGTTTAAACAACAGGGCAAGCTAAATAAAACCTTTTAAATAGGGCCCCGTTTAAAATGGGACATACAATATATAATAGTACAAGTATGCATGAGGAAAGTGGAATATGCTTAACTTAGAACTGACACAAAATAGCCAAACTACTAAACACAAAAATCTCTGCTAAGCGACTAAAATCATCGCCGTATTCAGGATATGTCTCTTCAGCCCAACTTCTACAATAGGCAGAGTGCGTAACAGCCCATGGGCTTACGTGATTCAAATATGGGATTGCGGGTTAATTGGTCGGAGGCCGCTCGCTGATATTGCCGTTTTTGGCTGACAACCCTGGCAACCCACATCGGAGGTTTAATGCTGTGGATTTATTCATAGGGTCAAGGTTGGGCTGACTTGGGCTTAGACAATGTCCAGTGAAGGCCTAGCTAACTGGAACTTACTATGAACGTAAGTCTCGTATTGTTTGACAGCTACGCAAATTAGAACTTACGTTATATGAATTAGTTCTTTTTACATGACTGCCCAAAAAAATAAGTATAATGTTTTTAGGATTAATATATATATATATTCAATATATTCGGGACAATTCCGCACCAATTACCTAGCCCCAAACTAGGATACCCTGTAATATGGGCACTAGATAACTGATAAACATACATACGAGTATATACGTATATTACATCCATGACTCGGAAACAAACCTTTCTGCTCATCACACAAATGATTGTACCTTGCAGGATTCGAACCCGCAACCGTTTGATTTCGTTCCTAGGGTCACTAGCCACTAGACCAACCGGTAGTCATGTATTTTTGTATGTTTGTAAGTTTATTCATGTATGTTTGTATGTAAGTTTATTTATTCCGCCATAACTTTTAAATGCCTGAACAGATTTAGATGTATGGGCACAGAATAAATAATAGTACAAGTATGGGGTATCGTTAGAATCCTTGCACTCCCCCGAGTAAAACAGGCATTTTTTTTTTGAAAACATTCATGTTTGCTACAGTATGGCTCCATTTTCAAACGCGAAAAAAATATTTTTTCTTCTAATTTTACAATATGGGTATCAAATTAAAGGCCTTGATAAGCACATTCCAACAGTATATAATTTATTGGCATAAGTTTTTTTTGGCAGGGCAGGCGTGTTTTATTTGCTTTTAAACTAGTTATTAAATATGATTTGAAGGCGTCGAATTTAATAAATGTGCTCTCATAGCATAGTTTTATAATGTTATAAAATAAGTAGGTACTTAATGAAAAAGTTACTAAAATTACGCTTATTCGCTTTGCTAAACGCAATTCCTTGCAGAAAACGTGTGACGTCATTATGACTATGCACGAACAATTCTATTCAATAAGGGCCAAGAGAGAAATGTTATTAAAACTTACCTAAAGATATGTGAGGATGCAGCAGAAGAAACCAAAGATTATTTATTTGCTCATTAATGTTATGGCTAAAGAAGGGAAACGCCAGCAACAGCGAGCGCTACAACGTGGCTATTACGAAGTGATCAGCCAAGGCGTTGCGTGATCTTTCATATAACTATTGTTCTAATTAATACAATTTCTATATAATTATCTCGTATACATGAATAACTTTTATAACGTGCCAATTTTGAGCAATCGGTGTGATGACCCTTGAAAACCAGTGAAATAAAAAACAGATCCATCTCGATCAAGTCAGCTTTCAAACAGAATAAGCCGCATCAAAATCAGTCCATTTTTTTGGGAGCTACGATGCCACAGACTGACACACAGATGATACAAACTTTAAAATTAGAACAACCTTTCTCTTTTTTGTGGTCGGGGTTTTAAAACGAAAAATACTAGCCATTAGAATTATGTTTTTTTTGACGAGAAGTTTATGTTATCGTTTACCTAATTAACCGTGCAAATTACTAAACAAAAGATGTATCTATGATGTATAATTTTAACGACTTTATTGACAGTTTCAAATAGGTTTAAAAATACAAAAATGGAACAGTATGGAACAGTCTGCCCTTCTCTAGATTTGAACTTTTGTACATCGATTTATCTACAGAAATAATAGCCGGCGTGGGTAAAAGCTGTTAATAGAATCGATTCCTCATATCGATGTACTAGTACTTAGGACTCTGTACCAGTACTGCATTAGACTTACACTATAGGTACATAACAGTGTATCTTCACACGACTGCATCGGGCACCGGCCAGTGCTCCCACGGGCGTCGCTCCACTTAATTGGACCAGATCAATAGGAGATAACTAACCGTGTCCGCCCGTAATGGACATCCCTGTGTGCATGTGTGTGAAAAATGCCCGCAGTGTGGGTGAAAAATGGACAGCGTGTGGGTGTAACAATAGATTGGCTATTTTGGATGGCCTTGGGACCAAATGTCAGTAAGGATACCAAATGTGGAAAACAATGGGATTAAGTTTGGTGTAGAGATACGATTTGGTGCCTAATTCGTGTGTATTGTTGTATGTTTAGGAAACTTGTGATTACATGGTGCTTTCTTGGTTGATCTCGCCGGAAGCATTCGCGTGTATGTTACCTTTAGTTTAACGGCAAATCATCTCATGATGTATGTCTTTAGGACGTCACGTCACTATCACACTAATGCATATCAATTTGATTAAATTTCAAATGGGCATGATCGCTCTGGGCTACAAAAAATAAGAATGAGTGTGGTATCTTCCATGCAACAATTAACGACTGCACCGATTTTGTTGAAATTATGCACTGAGTCCGCACCCCGCACCCTCATCTTTGCACTATAACACCTCAGAATAAAGCAATAGTAGGTACAAAATAAGTTAATTCAACATCTTAAAAAAGGAGGCTTTTGTGCAGTCCATGACGTGGTGAAAGTTGAACGGGCCATCACGATTATGCGTTAGATACAACATTTCGTGTCTGTAGTCAGGAGTTCTATAGTCAGTACTTAACCTTGAGTGCAGCAGCCATATCATGGTAAAACTTAAAACCGCCTATCGAATAAAACGCGTACACAAAATTTTGTGCCTGCGCTGTTGACTGTAGAAAAGTTCCTTTATCTGGAGCTAATCCTGATCCTAATCTTGCATACTTACCATAAAAATGCATTGTAAACAGTATTGTGACTCGGCTCTGTCCTTGAAATAATTACCCCCCGCCCCCCGCCCGGTGACGCTGTAGAGGTCAATTATAGACCAATAGCATAAATATCCTTCCTAAAAAAACAGTACAGTACAACAGTAAAAACCACATCGCAATCGGTCCAGAAGTTTTTACGTGATGCGCGAACAAACATACAAACAGACAGACACGATTTAATAAAAAATATATAATAATAGCTTATTTTAAGTACCCTAGACCATTATTTTTTTAAATATCTTCATTGTACAGTTTTTTGGTACTTACTGCTCTATTATAAGGATAGATATAAACATAGAAAGTAGATTACCTATCATTGTACCTAAGAAAAAAAAATACTAACATCCCGTCACTTAGTTTTTCATTTTCGTCTAGTAACAAAATCAAATCAAAAAAATCTAATCAATCGTGTCCAATTTTCATGACGTCACAGCATAGATAGTTCTTCTTTTGCGGTGATGAACGCGTGTGAATTTGCAAGAGGGCGCGCTAATGCAAAGAAAATTGCACAAGGGAGTCCTGTAATTGATGACTGCTCACCGCGGCGAATGCAAAACTGTAGGGGCGCAAACTTGTGTACCTATCACTTAGTGTAAAACTTTAACAAAGATCTATGATGTGTATTTATTACCCGACTACGGCGAAGCAAGGGGAGGGTATTGATGTTAACAGTTTATTAAAGTATATATAAAATGTGTCTGGACACGAGACTCGGAGACTTATATTAATCACTTTTTTTTTAAATATAGTTGCCTATCTATAGGTTCAACAGATAATTTGCTATCAAAGTACGGGATAATTGAGTCTTTACAGCTTAGTGTTTGCGGTAGAGTAGAAAATCTTAATAAGTACCTTATTCTTTTACACTAATTTTCAAATCAACCACATTTTTGCCATGATGTGTAAACATTTTAAATGAAAATTCTTTATTTTCACTATCAAAAGAGTCCTTTTTATACGCTTTATATTAGCTTCACTTGTATGTTTGTAACCGACTCCTTTGGACGCTATTTTGACCCACTTTAAACGGTCAGATTTCATTAAAATTTTGCACACCTGTCAAAGACCGATGACAATGCAATAATTCGAAAAAAAATAAAAAAATGTAGTAAATAAATAATAATTTAAAAAACTAAAAAATACGCTTTATATAGAAAACCAAACTAAAAAATAGAAAATAAATTTTAATAGTGTAAATAAGAAAATATGTTTTATATTTAAAAAAAAACGTGGGGTGCTTCTCATATCTGTCAATGAAATATTTATAACTATTGACCCATGCATCCCACGATTTTTTTGAAATAAAACATTTTTTTCTTATTTGCACTATTAAAATTTATTTTCTATTTTTTAGTTTGGTTTTCTATATAAAGCGTATTTTTTAGTTTTTTAAACTATTATTTATTTATGTCTCGACTTTTATTTCCGTAGATATGAATGATTGAAGACAATCAAATTAATAAAATAATTAAAAAGTAAAATGGCTGGTTTATTTTTTATCGGTTGAATTAAGTGATTAACACCTGTTAAAGTCGCGAGTCTCGTGTCCAGACACGTTGTATATGTGGATGTTCCACCATCCCTGCGTTCGAGATGATGAGATGGCGTTGCGGGCGTTTCGAAATGTACATTTTTAACAAGCCGTTTTCTTTGAACATTTTCAACACTTATGTCATTATACAACTTTTTTTACTACCTATTCTTTCCAAACTGAAATAAAAACGACCCTATACCTGACGGAATAAAATCGATTTTCCTATGTCAACATGTCATCGAAACTTGCAAAACGAACGGTGATCGAAAACGTTCAGAACGCTAATTTCGCCTACAAATGGCCAAAAGGAACGCCAATTGTGATCATATTTAGCGTTTTTAACAGTTATTTTCGCCAATTGTAACAAAACGAACGGCCCCCATAGCGTCACCCCTATTGATCCGATTTTGACAAGCGAGGTATGAATCGATTTGTATTTATCGCAAGAATGTCGTAGCTATTTTTTACCCGACTGTTCCTCGGGTTTTAGTTTTAGAACTCATGTCTTGTTTTGTAGACTACTTACGTACTACGCATCTAAGTATCTGTGGTACTACGATACCTCAGGGTTCGTTCAAAATCCGATAGAACCACCACCGCTCTAGCAAACTACTTAGCCGGAGTTCCACAATGCAAGAAAGTTGAAGGCAAACAAAATCACAATTTCACAGCAACTCGAAACGGCTGTGACAGACGCAAGTTGGAAAATTTATCCAATAATTTGATTCGGTGACCGGAATCGTCTAGATTAGCTTTCTTGGTACCCCCAATGTCAGATGTTGGCAACAGATATCTTGACCTAGTTGCTAAGAGAGCATGAAATGTAGCCGGCAGATCTGAGCGAGCTACGGACTTGATATCGATAGACATAGTAGGTATCATAATTATTATTACATCATTATGTGAGGTCTCTGTTTGAGGCTAACAAGATTCAGAATTAATATACTGAAGGTATAAAAAACCAAGTGGCAGGTATGTAGCCAATGACACTGAATTAGTAAGTAAGAAGCTGAGGTAAGAAATAAGTTAATAACAATAAAGAAGTGGGAATAGTAGATTACTGCATAGAGCGGAAAGTGACTTCTTGCTACACAGCACCGAGTGTTAGTTTGTAGCCTGAGCTATATCGAGGACTCAAAAAACACGAGTGCAGCAAAAAGTCACTTGAGCGAGAGTCAGTAATCTGCTTTTCTTTCTACTACACAAAGTAATATCACAATAAATGTATGTTTAGTCACATTCACAGATAAGAAAGTTGTCACATTGACTTTTAAATTCGCGCCGATCTCGTCGCGCTCATTTTTTATTTATTTTTGTTTTCGCACTACTGTTGCATTTAGCCTGGCAGCAATTTGGTAATTTTACTCCTTAGAGGAGTGTGAGGAAGTGTATCTATGTTTTTAAAAATAATAATCGATATGTCAAGTCTAGTCAAGTCACGATTCAGTAAATTGGTAAGCTTTACTGAAACTTCCTAGGCAGTTCCGGAGAGAACACGAAATAGCACATTTTCTGCATTTGTATCATTTGCCCACACTCGTGCACGCAACGAACACGAAATGGTTAATATGCCACCAATATTACACATTATCACTCGAGGAAACACAAGTTAGAGACAAAAATTCAAAGGAAAAGCACAGTCACCACTTCGTTTCCCGCCAAAACTCCAATCGCGCACATAATTAAAAAAAAAAAAATATTAAACTAATAAATCCTTTTGTGTTGTCTTAGCAGACTAAGTTTAAAAAATAATTAAAATTTATTAAATTAGAGGGCAGTCCGGCCCTGCCAAAAACGAATTAAAATGTCACAAACAAGAGATAAATAAAATTGTCATTACTGCCGTGTCTGTTGAACACTTTTGACCTAAGAGGCCTTCATTTGATACCCATATTACAAAAAATTCAACGAAAAAAAAAAACATACATACAGCCGAACATATAACCGTCTCCCTTTCTGAAGTCGATTAAAAAGAAAATCGCTTGTTATAATGTAGCTATGCAGCCGCCAAAAGGATTAAAAAAAAAAGTTGTGTTCTCGGGATGATGCAAGGATTCTAACGATACCCCATACATCCAAATCTGTTCAGGCATTTCAAAGTTATGGTGTAATAAAGAAACTTAAAAACATTACACTCCTTTTTTGGAAATCATGTAAAAACAGAACTGGGATATAACCGAAAATTAAAAAAAAACTGTGCTGTAATGGATTTCCAAACTTTTTTTTTTAAATTTCATTGGTTGGATAAAGTCGTCAATTATTTAGCAAAGATTATAAAATTAGCTTGCAAGAATTGACATACATATATATATATATATATATATCTATATATATGTATAGCTATATATAACTAACTGCTGCACCCCGTGTTTCACCGATGAAATGTACGTTTTTTTTAGTTTAGGTCAGAAAGTAAGAGACTTTTGATTATTCTTGAATTTCAAACGAAGCAACCAAGACAAGTTTTAGTTCATATAAAAATCTCAATTCTTCCCGAATTTGTTTATTTTCCAGGAAACTTTACACACTTTTCTTTACATAGAAACCTTATGCGGAATATAAATAGCCATATCGATCCAGCTGTTCTCAAGGTATGCGCTTACTAACGAACAACATTCCAATGTTAACCGACTTCAAAAAAAAAGTACGTTCTCATGTTGTATGTACTTAATATTGGCAAAAATGCGTAATATTCATACATGTTAATCTATATGAGTACATATTTGAACAAATATATATTTCTTCGCGAATGTATGTATGTATGTTTCTCCACGTATTTCTCGGAAACTACAATTCCGATTGCAATAACTCTTTTTGTAATAGTTTCAATTTCTTTCAACTTAGGGAAAAGTTTAAGTTTTATCAAAATCGTTTTATTAGTTTATGGGAGAGTCCTTAAATCTTATCTGTTTCCAGTATGGCTTTTTTCTTAGCGATCGAAATAACTGCCTACTTCATTTTCTTAGGCCCACTTTAACGAAACTAAAAAGTACGAAATAAAAACTTATGTTTGTTTTGTTTATCGTATGAGGTAGTGCTGGCCTCTGATGTCAGAGTTTGTCAAGCCACCCGAGGGCCTCTGACAAAGCTTAACGACTGCTATTAATCAATAACAGCCGGGACCGACAGCTTAACGTGCCCTCCCAAGCACAGAGCGATAGAAAACCGCACATAACTTAGAAAAATCATTGGTGCGGAGCCTAGGTTTTGAACCCGGTATCGTTGGATTCTAAGTTGCACTATAGAACCGTTAGGCCACCATCGCTCAAAAAAAAACTTATTAACTACTTCAAATCGTATAAAACTTAAACGAAAGTTTTTTTTAGGTCTGGTCCTGGTAAGAGCCTACTTAGTTACTTTAGTCGGACTGGGCGTAGCAATACCAAAAACCAAAACATATCAATCATTTTTTTTAAAAGCTTTTATTTAACTTCACTTGTATCTATCTATGTATCTATGTATGTATTTTATCTGTCCTGGAACCTTGCAATTCAAACTTCGAGCACTTCCCGATTAGCTATAGCTGTAGCTCACAAATCGTAGACAATGCAATAAAAAAAAGAAAAAGAAAATAAGAAAAAAAAAGAAACATAAAAATGTTAAAAGTGAAAAGACAAAAAGAAAAAACAAAAAAAAACCCTTGAAATCGTAAAAGTTACAAAGCAAAAAAAAAAGAACCCGTAAACTATTTTTGTTTTTTTATATGTACTTATTTTGAATTGCTTTGAATAAACTTAATAAGGAAACAAACTATATTAAAAATCTAACCACATGTAGTTGAGCTGGTTAAACAAAGTATTTAAAAAAGTCAACAGTTGTCGAATGATACAAAAAATAATAATTAAAAGGTCAAATAAAGAGACCAATGAGCATGTACAAAAGTTATTAGGTTATTAGGCTAATTAGCACGTTGTTTCAATTACTCGTGAAGGTTTCTGCGACAGCCAACACACATTAAGCCTGTGTCAAGCGATAAAAAATTGCAGATTATTTGGTTTATCATCATAAATAATATTATATAAATAATAAACAAATTCCTTAAGAGAATACAGCCAAGTATCTCGGTATGACGCTTGATGCGAAGCTCCGCTGGAAAACACACGTCAAGAAGAAAAGAGAAGAGTTAGAACTGCGATTCAAAAGAATGTATTGGCAGCTTGGAAGACACTCCACGCTGTCAACACACAATAAATTATTATTATACAAGCAAGTCCTAAAGCCAGTCTGGACTTATGGTATACAGCTGTGGGGCTGCACCAAACAGAGCATACATTAATTATTCAACGCTTTCAGAACAAGGTGCTAAGGGAAATAGTGAATGCACCTTGGTACATAAGAAACAACGATCTCCATCGGGGCCTCAAAATAGAGTTCGTTGACAAAGTAATTCAAAAGTATGCAGAAGCTCACGACCATAGACTTCATCATGTGAACATAGAGGCAATCCAGCTCCTCGATCACACTGACATCATTAGACGACTTAAAAGGACAAAACCGTTTGAGTTAGTGTAGTGTATATTATTGTATTAGTGTAGTGTAGTCTGTAACAAGTGCTACTTATAAAGTAAACATTAACAATGTGACTTCACCTTAATAGAGACAATAAGAAAAGTTTTAATGGACACATTCTTAGTATACTCAACCTAAAATTTTAAGTTATAATCAAATTACTTATTAGCCAATTTGTGGCTAGATTGTAATAAAAATAGGGTGCTTAAGTCTTCTTAAGTATCCTAAGAAACAGGAAAAAAAAAACATCAGCCTGCATTAGTCCACTGCTGGACTTAGGCCTCTCCTAATGCGCGCTACTGAGCCCGATCTTCGGCTTTTCTCATGTAATTGCTGCCAGCTACTTTGCGTAAATCGTCACTTCATCAGACCAGAGAGCGTCCTACACTACGTTTGCCTATACGTGGACTCCACTCAAGAACTCGTCTACACCACTGGTTATCGGTTCTACTAATGTAATGTGACCGGCCCATTGCTACTTCAGTCGGTGAATTTCGTTTTCTGCCGAATCACCTCGTTTCGGATGCGATCCTTTAGAGAAACCCCTTTAGAGATTATCCCGTTCACATAGCTCGCGAGCTACCTTAAATTGGTGGACCAGACTCACAGTCAGTCCACGTTTCATTTCCGTATGTCATTACGGCTAATTCACTCATTGCTTGGGTCATTATTTAGTTATGTTCCGGGCTTAATATAACTTAAAATCAAATGTCGTAGGGTGGACGAGCGAATTGAAGAGCCGCGCAAGATTTTGCAATCAAAATTTTTGGGTGTCGCTGTAACTGATTACCAGGCGTGACGCTTACCATCAGGCGAACAGTCTGCACGACTGGTCGCTCAATTGCATACAATAATAAAGATTTGCTATCGTGAAGTTGGGTAAATCATGGTCTACTTTTTAATTATGAAAACTAACGCGATTGAAATTCATATAAATATATATATATTAAACGGCTAAAAAATCACGAAATAGAAGATACTCCGACCAATTTCGGACTATTTTGAAGTCCTTCATTGCGTGCTGACATCTTCTATTTCGTTTGTAAGCTGTTTTATTTATATTTTTTAACATAGTCAACTTTATCAAACACTAGGTAGGTATAATGTTGGATTACAATGTACCAGTCCTAAAGACACACGAAATGAAGAAAATAGTCTACTTATTTTTCTGAAGGCAGCTAGACCGAACAGTTCTGTTATCATCCCTCACGTTATTATATTCCCGGTGGATACGAGTAGGTACATAAGTATTTTGCGTATCTTTATTAACTTGTCATCTCTTTGAAGTTACAATGCGATGCGCAAATATATTTCCATCACGGCAGACTGTTTGTTCGGGATAATCTCTAGAATCATCCTTTGTGGAACTGGATTCAGGATGGAAATATTTTATTGCGTGGGCCTAAACGCTTTGGAAGTAGTAGGGCTTTTTGTGAGGAATTAAGTTAAAATAGGATTTAGGTGGGCAGACTATTCAGCCTGGTATGAATAGGCTTAGGCCGGAGAGAATGGCGTAACAAAGAAGATTTATATGTCCAGCAGTGGGTGAAAACAACCATGATGATGATGGGTTAGAATGCCAACTGTGTTTACATGTAGCTTTCTGACTAGGTTTCCCCTAATGAAAATAACGTTGTCTAATTTTAATTGTCGTACTCAGAGTCACTGATGATTAAAACTGAAATCTACCACCTAACCAACAAATTAACAACTTTTGAATAACTCACGCAAATGTACGTCAATTTCAAGTTCACTGTGTATGTGTGTGTTTAACCAAGATTCTAGTTAGTGAATTCCAGCTTGAGTCAGCCTTCTTTAGTACAGATTAAGGTACAAAGCCGCTCTAAATTGCGTTAGTTTGGTATCGGTACATTTAGGTTTCTTTATTAGTTCGTCTAAAATTTTCTTTCCATTATCGAAACCAACCAAAGGAAGGATTTAATCCAGTAGTTTTTATATTTCACTAAGACTGTGAGAAAATCTATGGTGAGTAATATAGAAGAGTCCTAATAGATTAATCCCCCTATCGAGGATACGTCTCATCATAACTTCAAATTCAAAGTCCAACAAAAATGAAGCAAATATTTCTTTAAAGACCCGATCCAATTAGGTGGTCCCGAATCGTCCACATTGATCCCGTTTTTTATACAAGGTTAGTTCTACATGTACGCCCATTACGTACAATGGTCACGTGGCCCATTCAGCCCGGGGTATTTTCAGTGCAACAATGAGTGGGCTATTGTACGCCACTAGACTGTGAAAGTGGGTACAATCGATAGGTATGAAAAAGGATTTCCCTCCAAATTTTGTGACAAAGAAGTTTCATGGCTTGTAAAGCATATACGACCTCTTTTCTTTGTAGAACTGGTGTGTTATCTGTGTTGCTTAAGGTTCTGTTATAATATTTTTGATCTTTATATACTTTAGGAACTAATCATTAACATAACAAGTACATCATCAAAGTAAGAGAAAAACCACTACTGACCAGCCAAAACCAAAAATAAGGTTTTTTTTTTTAAATTATTTTTTGTTTTATGGTGCATTTTTATTAAGTTGTGAGCTACCCTGAAAGTTTCAGCCAGGTAGCTAATCGGGAAGTGCTCGTAATTTGAGTAATTTGAGTCCAGGACAGAAATATATACATAGATACATAGATACATGTGAAGTTAAATAAAAGCTTTTATAATAGCCTATGTCACAAGGGATGATGTAAGGATTCTAACGATACCCCTTGCACCCAAATCTGTAAAGGCATTTAAAAGTTAGTATGGTGGAACAAAGAAACTCACATACATACATACATTAATGAATCCTAAAAACATTGTACTCATTTTTTGGGTAATCGTGTAATAAGGAAAATTGAGGAAATGGACAGCTGCGTTTTCCTGTGTAAGTATCCAACATCTATTGCGATCACCGCACCGCCTGCCCAGCTTGGGGTGTATAGCAAAACTTCCCCTACTATGGGGCAACCCCATGTTCAGCAGTGGACGTCTTCGGGCTGATGATGATCATTACATAATACAACTAACTAATAATAATATTCCTATTTAAATATTTAAAACAAAATCGGGTTAGTTTCACCATTTATAACTCAAGAACGGCTGGACCAATTTTTAAGATATTTTATTTGTTGGATTTGTATTTTACGAAGTCAATTAAGAATAGCTTTTTAAGGCCAGAAGTTAGAAGCCAATGTTTACTTTTATTAGCTTATAAATTAACAATAAGCTTTATGTACTTCATTATATTATCCCTGTAAGCCACTTTTTCAACTAGTCCTATACTATAAAGCCTTTTACTCTTATTTATTGTTAAAATAAAGGCGGCCACACGTAATATTATAACCATGTTTGAATAGGTGTCAATGATATTATAGGAGATGGTATAAAATTGAGTTAGGCCCGAGCCGCAACTCGCGAATATATCGACAAAGTATCTCTTCTCTCAGAATAATATTGAGCTTCCACTAGACCTTCGACAAGTGTAGACTAGTCAAATATAGTTAGGAATACTAGGTTATACATTTACGTTCATTTCTCTGGATTAGAAGTACCATATTATGTTATTCCAGGACCTAAAATACCAACCAATACGCTAAATTATATCAAACTTCCATCAACCGTCAAAAAGATTATTAAAGATTGCTCAGCTTCTACACACGATACGGATTGCGATACGCAGTAACCTACACCAGATTATAAGTTAAAAACTAAACTATCCAACAGTGAAAACCGCATTTCAATCGATCCATTAATTTATACGTGATCTGATGCGCGAACAAACATCCAGAGAGACACGATTTTTAAAACGTTAAATTCTTGTTCTTTAGCTCATTTTAAGTCGCCATGGCCTTTTTTTACCTGACTACAGCGAGTATGTATAAATGTTGATGTTTCATCACAGCGTCGCCCCTATTGGTCCGATTTTGACAGGTGAGGTATCAATCGATTCGACTTCAGTGCTGTGGTTTAAATTGCACCAATATGCGCTATGTGTGCTGTCACCACGCACAAAGTCGGATTAAGATGCGCATTTATTCTCCTCATCGGACACATGACGTCAGGAGTGACGTCATTTTGGTGTGCAAACAACGCTCACAAAATAGAGGTAGAGCAGCGTATGCGGTAACGTCAAATTCAATTGACATATGCCATTCTGTGTTGATATGTTGTTGGAATTCCCGCCAGACTACCATTACATATAACAATGATTATATTCTTTTAGCAGAAGCGTAAGAATTCAACAGAACTAATAGAAAAATGAAAACTAATAATAAAACAAAGTAACAGTAGGTAGGTTCATAGAACAGCTGACTCAAATGACTGAAGCATGCAATCGTCGGTTTAATTTGTAAGCGTGCATATGCTTACCAACAATTTAAACCGACTGTTAGCAGTGTTTGCAGTCTCAGCACTGTAAATGCAATTTAAACCACATTACAGGTATGGTGTCATATGCTTCTTTTTACCCAACTACGGCGAAGCAAATGATGGGTTATGTGTTCAAACTGAAAGCTTGGTCTGATTTTGACAAGAAAGCTATCAATCGATTCGTCTTCATCGCAAGAGTTTCATAGGCAATTTTTTTCCCCAACTTATGTCTTGTTTAGTTTTATTTTTTTGTGCAGACTTTTTGTTACTCACTGCTTTATTATAAGTATAGTTATGTAGATTATCTAAATAATATTTTATATTGAGCATTTATACAATGACAGGATGAGGAAAAATGTATATAACAGAGCGATCCATTGGGATGGGTTAGCATGGAAAAATTTGAGTGTATAATATTTGTGAAATTTGATAAAACTACCCATGTCGTCGATTTTAGAATTTAGTAAAACTGCATTCAAAGATTTTGAAAACTCTAGCTATGTACAAATATTTTACATGGAGCTTTTTGATTTACGCGTCCATTAACTGAAACAGTCGCTCTCTCTTTGACACATAGGTCGGACTAAATTATCCAAACCAAACGTGTCCATCTGAATCCATACTGGGAACTGTCTGTTTCTGTTCCATACCATTATGTCCCGTAATACACACTGACAATGTCTTTACATCTATTGTTATTGAAGGCACTACTGTCTCACAGCCACGTGAGTGCTAACATTTAGATATATCTACTGTGGAGAACATGACAATAGATTGAAGCGGCTATTACTTGTATTAAATGTTGAGCTCTCATGCGCATAATATGCTAATTCGGTTGTAAATCGTTAGCTTTTATTGTCTGTACTGAAGCATGATTTATTTTACGTTGTACATGGTTTTTAGGGCTCCGTACGGCCGAACCAAGTCTACTAGACCGATTATTTTGAAATTTTGTTCACTATATGAATGAATATCTGACCCAAACACGGACTTGTAACGTAAATAAATGAATTTTGTATATCAAGCGGCACATTAGAAAAGTTTTGAAAACTAAGCCTTATAATTATATTGTGGACATTCTGGTTTAAAGAACAATATTTCCAGAAAAATTAAGCAATCGAGACTTAAAAACCAGTGGCTCTGAAGAGACGAGACTTAAAAACGAGCGCAAATGTATTTTTTCAATACAAAGATTGGCTCACGCAGTCAGGCTCTTACCATCAGGCGAACGACCCGCTCGTCAGTTGTATAAAGAAAACATACAAAACACGCTTTAGCAGACAAAACCTCAGATCCTCTCATCAATCGAAAGGATAGATAGACTTGTAATCCTCTATATCAACTTTGATTGTAAGAGCTGAAGCAGTACTAAACTTGTGTAAGACAGATGAACTGTGAACCAAATTAGACCCAGTAGCATCCAGAACAGTCAGAGAAGGCACGAGAAAAAAAAATGCTCGAATTAGCATTTCAAGTACTGAAGAAAGAGTAGCGGCCGGAGCACGTGTGTTCTGAATATACTATCAGTGGCAATGAGATATTTATTACTCGTATTATGTTTTCTTAATCTGTAAGTGACAACTTTAAATTATTAACCATCTATTGAAAAGGCATGAAAATGGGGCAAGACAAGTTGCGTAATCCCAATACTAACAAAAGTAATCCAACATAAACTAATCAATTTGGATTGAAATTGTGGTTTGTTCCCAGTAGTCTGCTCAGTACCCCGATGGTACTAATGGGAAATTGCATTCTCAGTAGTAAACAAGTAAACAATTAAAGTAAGCAATTTATTTCAATGGTGGTACTAGTGGGAATCGGTTTGTTCCCAGAAGTACCACTGTTTAGTACCACCGGTGGTACTGATGGTACCATGTACTCTCACTGTAGGGTAAAAGTTACGTAATAAGTAATTTGAGCCATAAAGCTTAAGCTTATTTGGTAGGCGTGGCGCAAAGGAAAATCATAGAAAACGAATGGCCGGAGAGATTCAAAAGGAAAATATGCTCAGTAGTAAGCAATAACAGAGTGATGACGATGATAAACAGAAATAGCCGTTCTAATGTAGCAATTACAGGTATGTATAAATCTCAAGGCACACGGTATGAAGATTTGCTTCAATCACCGGAAGTCACATTCAATATTGTGTGCTGCACGAGACATTTATAGCGTCACACCAGTATGGATTAGGTAGTGTAGATAACTAATCCAATTATATGAAATACCAGTTAGTTATACCCCAATGTAGGACGACTAGTTATGTTAATAATAACTAATTGCTAAAGTAAATTACGATTATTAACATCGTGTAGGAAGCCTCGTTAATGGTACGATAACTTTGAGTCTTTAACCTAGTTTCGTTTAGGAGCAACCTTATTAAGGTGGGACATCAAATCGTCGTTTCAAAGGTATTGTTTAAAGTTTTAATGTCGTTCCAGAAGGTAAGTTTTGCTAATCTATGCCTCTACATTGTTAGGAAATCGGTTGGAGAAATTGTGTGACACAATTTTTATGATAGGTTAAGTAATATGGCCATTACTCTCTCTCTCTCTCTCTCTCTCTCTCTCATCGACAAGCACACAAGGACGATTCACGAGCATAACAGGATCAGCCACAATAATTATTGTAGTTATATAAATCAGGTTACGAATTCTTGAATGAAACACGCAATACACCAAACGAAAACAAGAAAATTTACGCACTTTAAAAAAACCCGACTGAGAATGGTTGCTATCCAACTTAGATTCGTTAAAGATCCTAAATAGTAATTTGAAGTGAAAAAAACAAGAGAAACCTATAGATAATTTTCAAATACCTATTCAATGATATTTCACTTAACATAGTTCGTAGACTTTCACAATATGGCGTCTGGTTGTCGCCATATTGAATTACTGTCATGTCTTTAGTAGCACTTGCAAGATTAAGACAAATCGGTTGACGTAAGAATCATCAAAATCGGTCCACGCGTTTGGTCAATACAGTGCCACAAAGGAACAGACGTACATTCATACATAGGCTGATGATACCCTTCGGTCAGTCTAGTAAAAAGGAAGGACTTTACGCACTTTACAAGTTGAAGTGCTACTTAACACTTAGGTACGAATAGTTTTGTTTGATTATCAAGATCTAAGATATAAATAATAAATAAATTCGGAGATTCCATAATGCTGTTTTCCCTAAAGAAAGCCCACACTCATAATAGGTAGGTAACTGAGTTACGGAATTTAGAACTTTAATCCCAAATTAATGAAATACAATATGCCTTACCTGCATAAACAGCAGTGGAGTTATGCTCAGGGTCATAGGGACACACAGCCTGGCCGGATTTCTCCCGCTCCATGTGGTAGGAGTCTCTTTGGACGCTGTACTCCCGGCAGAACGGCCTGAAGCTGTTGGTCCCGCAGACCAGCAGCCGGCCGGTCCCGAGGGAGACCAGCACTCGGATGTAGTTCTGACAGCTCTCCTGAAATGGTAACGGAAAAAATATTAGAACATATTACAATATTTTTACATTATGCAAAGTTTAGACTATACAGGATGGATTTTTGAGACGGGACAGTAAGGGCAGGTATCTTAACCGTTATAGTTAAAGGAAAACGTTCCTACGAGACCTTCCATAAATTTTTAAGATATTCTGAAATGCATTCACATATTTTTGAAAAAATGTACAGTCAGCAAGAAAATTGTAATTTTATACAAAACCTTTTTTTGATGCCAACTGATCCTGTTTCTTATAAGTATCAAAAGTCTCTATGGGACCGACTGAGGTTTGAGTACTAGAAATGACAGAAATTGCGAAAAACTTTTCCCGTACATTTTGTATGAAATTACCTTAACCGTTGTAGCTACAAGAAAACATTCATATGAGACTCTCCTTAACTTTTGGAGATATTTTGACTTGCATTCATAGATACCTATTGTTAAAAATGTTCAGCCATCGAGAAAATAAACAATTTACCTAAACTTTTTTTTTGATGCCAATCTATCCTGTTTCTTATAAGGATCAAAAGTCTCTATAGGATCAATTGAGGTAAGAGTACTAGAAAAGTCAGAAATTGCAATAAAAAACTTTTTCCATACATTTTGTACAATATGAATAAAATAAAATTCTAAAATCGTTCGAATACAAACTTTTCAAAAATACTGGCGGCTCTAACCTCAATTGGTCCGATAGAGACTTGATCCTTATAAGAAACAGGAACGACTGGCTTTTTTTTTAAAATAAAATGCACATTTTCTTGATGACTGTATTTCCAAAATCTGGGAATGCAGGTCTAAATATCTCCAACAGTTAAGGAGAGTCCCATACGAACGTTTTCCTGTAGCTATTGCGGATAAGATAATTTCGTAAAAAATGTATGCAGTTCAGAATATCTCAAAAGTTATGGAAGGTCTCCTGTATAAGATCAGAACCTACAATTTAATAATGCCTAGATATAATATATATTTTTTTACCAAAAAAACAAATGGCATTTGGGTTGTCTAACTGATTCATCTAATAGTCAGTTAGTTATATTTTGTAGTAGTTATTTATTAGTGATTTATCAGCTCATGCCATTTTTTTGTTTATTTTTTATGTCTAAAAGAACAAGTAGATTTTCAACATGTTTTCAATAATTTGACATATCCAAATATGTAACAAATAGTGTTTCCGCTCTTTCTGTTATGATAAAACCTAATTGAAATTTTGCTCTCACATTAAAGTAGTTCTCATGCAGTAATCATTTGATCTGATGGTGGAGTAGGAAACTTTAAAATCAGGGATTGATCGTGGTTGTCCAATTTTGCTCGTTTAATATGTATTCATTTGTTTTTTTTTGAATGTAGATCAGACATGTAAGGCTCAATGCTAACTGCCAGACCCAGCTAATCCAGCCCCGATATGTCTGATATGATTACATTTGCATTCCAGCGCCGCGTGCGTGTAATCCAGTTAGAGTGCATTGGGTTGGACGATTGGACCAAGCACGATGCGGGAATTGCGGCAGAGAATAAGGTGGATAAATTGGTTACGTATTCGTGGAATCTTGAGAAAAGCACTAACAAGAAATCCGTATTAGAAATATTTTTAATCGAGATGTGTAAGGTGTTTTTGTAATTTTTTAGTTTAAAAAGCAAGTATGTCTGTTTTTAATTTAATGACTCAGAATAGTATGTAACGGAAGTATTCTGTTCATCACAAAAATTATCTAGGTATGCTTGAGATAGGTTTAAAATACTTACGTAGTTATTCATTAATTATCAATAGTTATCTAACAAATAGAGTGCGCTAAATGTGCGAGTAGAAAAGAGAACGTACTTACATATATTCGTAGTATATACAAGTATGGGTCGGGGCTATATACAGAACGTTCTTAGTTCCCCGCGGCTCTACTCGTATAGTGGATCTGTGCTTGCAGGCAGCGTCAGCTGCGCCCATTACGCAGGGCGACGCATACCACAATGCCTCGTAGGGTTGTCAATCCAAATAATCACTCAGTTAAAATGCTCCAAAAAAGAGGCTTAAATTTAAGTAGTAGTAAAGTGTTTTTCATTACTCATACTCGGAAAGTAGGTTTAAAGCGCCTAAAAGTGCCTAAAGTGTAAGAGCGGGTTGAAAGTAATACTTTTCAGCCCTAGACTGAATCCTATTCAACTGACAGTTATACCTTTCCAAATTTCATCAAAATCCGTTCTGCCGTTTGAAAGAGAAGTGAAATAATGATGATCTCGATGATAAAAAGTATCCTCTGTGTTATTCCAGGATATAAGCTATCTCCATTCCAAATTGCATCAAAATCTGTTTAGCCGTTTAATAGTGAAATAAAATGCTGATCATGATGATGATGAAAAGTATCCTATGTGTTATTCAAGGGTATAAAGCTATAACTGATTGCTCTAATTTTAACATAAACTTTAAATAAATATGTCACCAAAGTTGTTGATTTATGTAAAATAAAAATCAATCAATTTTTCTTTAGTTAATTGATGTTTTTGTTTTTACTTTCCTTGTATTCGTAATGAAACGCACAGTGTTTATTTTACCTCGGGTGAAAATAACTTACTCAGTTTCAAGAACCTAAGGGGTTTGGCGCCCGAGCGTAACGAGGGTTAACCAAGTTACATTTTTACGTAAAAATGTAACTTTTAATAAATCATACCTAGATATATAATACAAATATATATACATATATTATTTAATAACATGTATAAATAAAATTAAACAGCTGGTGGTACAAAAACAAGAATTTTTGGAAGTCTTTTTATATGCTAACCGTTTAATTTTTTTCTTGAGTTTGTCATTGTCTGATTTCAATTGGAAGGGAGTTCCAGAGACGGACTGCTGAAACTTGGAAGGAGTGATCAAATAAAGAAGTGGTATAAATAGGAGTAACTAATATGAGAGTGTTTGAAGAGCAAACTTGCTAGTCATGAGTGTTTGATACGAAGTTAAATTTACATTTTAAGTATAAGTGTACAGGTGAGCTACGGTCATTTAGGACGGAAAATAAAAGACAAAGAATTCTAAGATTTCGTCGCTCACGGATAGAGAGCCATTTCAGTTTGGATCTGTACTCAGACACGTGATCATACTTTCTGAGGCCATATATGAAACGGATACAGTTATTAAGTAAACTGTCAAGTTTGTTAAGAAGGTCTTCCAGTTAGGTCTAAGGAACATACATCGGCGTAATTAAGAATGGGAAAGAGAAGCGAGTTTATTAATGTGATTTTGGTATGTGTGAGGCATTTTTTTAAAGCGTATGATTGAATGAAATGAATCAAAGAACTTACGAGAAATTTCTTTAACATATGGAGACCAGTTAAGGTTTGGGTCAATTATGACGCCTAAGTCTTTAACTGGCGAAGAAAAAGGAATATTAATGCTGTTAAAAGAAAGTGAGGGTAGATCGGAATGGTTAATTTTACAGAGACGTCGCGAGCTGCCTACTATGATTGATTGACATTTGTCAGGATTCACTTTAATACCGTAATTGATCGACCAAGTGAGAAGACGCGACAAGTCGTCATTGAAAATTTGAATCGCGCGAGGCAATTCGTCAGTGGTAACAGAGTAGTATAGTTGTCGGCGTGCATGTGGAAGCTACTTTGTAAGAGAGGAGAAAGTACGTTGATGAAAATTGAGTCAAGCAGTGGGACAAATTCCAACTTGAGCTTGAGCTTGACCTTAATTAATCCATACCAATATATAAAAGTGAAACGGTGTCTGTATGTTTGTTTGTTTGTTTGTTTGGGGAGTTTTCATGCAATAACGACTGGACGGATTTTGATGAAATTTGGAATCAAGCTAGCTTATATCCTGGAATAAAACAAAGAAAACTTTTTATACCAGAAAATTGCAAGTTTCCACAGGACTGGAAAAATGATGATTACTCCCTGTAAGAAACGGTTGCCATGGAAACGAAATAACAAGCATGTCAAAACATCGAAAGCATTAGTGCTAAACCTACTTTTGCATTGGTTTTTAATATCCTCGAAGAACCATAGACATATATATTTAGAAGCTTAAACTCAAAAGCTTAGAACTCTTTTAAATATCAAGTCTCCAAAGCTCTTCAAGCTAGGAGCTTTTCTCAATTATAAGCACATTCTGTACCCATTTTATGTATTATTCTATTTTTATAATATTGTTTTACTTTAAATATTCGTACTTACTTACATTTACTTCACATGCACATGTACACACCTAATACACATTTACACACATCCTCACACATAGTTACACATTCAAACGCTAGAGAGCTGTAAGAAAAATGTATGTTAGTTTAAGGAGATCTATTATTAGTCTATATTGCGAACATGTTAAACTTATGTATCTTTGTTTTGTAAATGCTGTTGATCTTCTGTACAATAAATAAATAAACAAGAAAAACATAGGATGTTTTTTTTTGCGATAAACAGTAGACCACGCGGACCAAGTCGAAGGCGGGAAAGCTAGTTTATAATAAGTATAGATAATAAGAAAGCAAATTATAAATAAAATGAGAATATAGTGCTATCGTATTTTGTTGATGAACCTATAACTAGTTAAAAGACAAAAAAACATCATTCATTTATTTTGTAACTTTTTCAGAGTATTGCCTTTTTCATTCCAAAACAGAAAGTTGTCTAGAAACAGCGATTTATACTTATACCTAAAGCATCTTAAAGTAACACGCGCGACAACCCTATTTCATTCCCATTACGCCTGTAACAGTTCCGAATGTTGGGAGCTTTGTAACAATTTCAGTCCGGACGCGTCTGCTAGAGTCTCACTTGACCAGTTACTTTCTAATTCAGGACACTCTGTGAATGCCGGGATTGCCCACCCATCGGAATGGATTGGTTTAAACAAGCCTATTTGATACAAGTATTACTGGGAATTTGTTCCAGAACAGGAACACTATAAGTATTTAGTACTAGATTAATTTTAAAGTTGGATATATTTGAAAAAAATAAAATTGACTATATTTTATAGAACAAATCATCATCATCATCATCAGCCTATATCTGTCCACTGCTGGACGTAGGCCTCTCCTAATTCACGCCACTGAGATCGGTCTTCAGCTCACCTCATCCATTCTGTTCTAGCCGATTTTCGCAGGCACCTGGACGCAGGGCGTCCTACTCTATTTTTGTCTATACGTGGTCTCCACTCGAGAACTCGTCTATCCCGACGGTTATCGGTTCTTCTGGAAATGTGACCAGCCCACTGCCACTTTAGTTTGCTTATACAAAGAGCTATGGTGGCCCACCTTGGTTCTTCATCGGATATCTTCGGAACTCAGGTGCTCGTAGTTCCTGAATCCTGATTGCCACATAGAGAGATGAATGAAAACTTAGTTGGGTGTTAATCCTTTGGTATTTACTTGCCACTAGCGGCACTTTCAGATTTGTTAGGATTACATTTAAGTGAAAAAAAAACATTACCAATAAATAAAAAACAAATTTACTATCCAAAAGAAGTCCATAGTCTTAACAGTTGACACGTTTGCCATTTATCACATTCTCCGAATACATAGCTGCTGTTACTTCACTCAAAGGGGGATATTTCTTAAGATTTTCACCAGAAATCTTCGAGGCAGTCTGAATCGCAGAAATCTGGTTAGGGGTTGGCTGCAGTCGTAGCACGTCGAACGCTCTGGGCGAAGTGAAATGGCATGTACAACATGTAGTGTCTCCATTTGCAGGGAATTCCAAGGATATTCTTATATATTGGAATTATATTGCTAAATATTTTCTTTGTCGATTGCTAAAACGTCACTGTGCCAAGCGGAGTAAAATTAAAATATTTGAATTAATGGCCTAAGTCAGACTCAGTGGCGTGCTATGGGAGAGGCCTATGTCCAGAAGTGGACTGACACGGGCTGATAATGATGAGGGAAGTTGTAAAACAAACAGAAAAATGAAAATGGTTTACATAAATAAACCCATGCATAATATTTAACAAAATTATTATAATAAGCAAAATTTGTATATCATTAAAATTTAAAAGATTGCAAGGGACATTTGCTCACCAATGTAATAAGAGTCTTTTGTTGTATAATATTTAGATTAAATGATGTCCTTCCTATATATCCTGGTATTCCTACCAACAATGGCCCACGTACGTTCAATTGAGGCGTGAATACCTAGGCTTCCCACAAGCGACCAATCAGCGGCGAGCGGCACCGAGACGCAAAGGACATTCGCTGAGGAACGCACTTTCTGTTGTGTATTATTACATTGAAAAATGACCATTGTTATAGCCCTATTCAAAAATGTTCCATTTTCGTTCAATTGAAGAGTGAATACCTAGGCACCAATCGGCAGCGAGCGCCAAGACGCAAAGGACATTCGCTTAGGGACGCACTGAGTCTTTCCAACCTTTCTATTGTTTCTTATACATTGAAAAATGTCCATAGTCTACTTATGAGCTGGTAATCCTACTCAAAATGGTTCACATTCGTTCAATTGAAGCGTGAATACCTAGGCTTCCCACAAGCGACCAGTCGGCAACGAGCACCAAGACACAAAGGACATTCGCTCAGGGACGCACTGAGTCTTTCTGACCTTTCTATTGTTTCTTATACATTGCAAAATGACCATAGTCTACTTATGAGCTAGTAGTTCTACTCAAAATGGTCCACGTTCATTCAATTGAAGCGTGAATACCTAGGCTTCCCACAAGTGACTAATCGGCAGCGAGCGCCAAACCGCAAAGGACATTCGCTCAGGGACGCACTAGTCTTTCCGACCTTTCTATAGTTTCTTATAACATTGAAAAATGTCCATAGTCTACTTATGAGCTGGTAGTCCTACTCAAAATGGTCCACGTTCGTTCAATTGAAGCGTGAATACCAAGCATTCCCACAAGCGGCCAATCAGCAGCGAGCGCCAAGACGCAAAGGACATTCGCTCAGCAACGCACTGATCATTTTCAACTTTTCTGTTGTTTCTTTTATTGTTGAAATTTTTCTTTGCCTATAGATAAGGTTAATTAAGTAAATTTCTATCGTTCTGCCTATTGAGGTGTGAATGTCTAGGCTTTTAGTAACTAGATATTTCAACAAAATATATGAAAAAATGTGTCTAAAATGTGTCTTCTTCTTTTCGTGAAGATTTTTCAGCCTCTGTTCATTATATGTTTCATGATATGCTCGGGAATTTACTAGGAAGATTTATTCATCTTCACCAACAATAACAATTGTTTACTGTTTCTTATTGAAATACTGAAAAAATGTGCCCCTTAAAAGTACTTAGCATTTCTGCAGTTGAATACTCAGAAAACCTTTGCAGTAGACTGTTAATTACCTTATTTACCTACCAATACCGTATCAGCCAATTTTCCACCTCAGTTAATTCACCTGAATAGCATCGAAAACGGATTATTCCGTAAATAACGCTGCTTTCAGTGCAGAATATATTTTTCAAGGTTTAATTAACCTTTAAGCGTTCATTAAGGCCCGCTGGAGGCGTGGATGCACTAAAGCACTACACAACGTACCTCGTGACAAAAGCCGGTTCTTTTGCCCGCGGTGACACAGGTTTGGTTAGGTGGCCTTAACTATAGAAAATGTACATGTGTATGTGTGGCGTATAGAATTCTTTCAAAGTCAAAGTCAAAGTCAAAGTATTTTATTGTAAATAGGCAAAAATAATAGCACTTTTACAAGTCAAAATTAACATCTCCTGAATAAAGAGATTTACATAAAATATTATAAAAAGATCAAATCAATCCAAATTTAGATAAACTAAGTATTCTTTGAGTTTGAAAAGGAAATTTCCCTTTCATGTGCCAACAGAGTTAAATCTCACACTGGAAAAGGAAATACCCTTCCGACTCTACCGGTGCTTCGGAAATACGCCCGTTAGAGAAGAGAGCACCAAGAATCTTTTCCGATAGTTACAATATGGCGGTTATTGAAATAGAGTGTGAACAGGTAGGTATCTTCTATGTAAAATTAATATGTGAAAGTTTCCATCATGATAAAAAATTACTTAAATTGATAAATCGAACCAAACTGTTTATTTGCAAGAACAAAACAAAATAATTTATTTTAAACAAGATCTTAAAATAAAATATTTTGTTGAAACACTATATTCAGTCTGCAAGCAGACGTGCCAATGCTTACAATACCTAATTATATACTTAATAATTTGTAGTTTAATTATAAATATTATTATTTACAAAATTCCCTGAATCCTTAACACTATGAAAACAATTGCTGAGAAGCCATTCAGTCAAAGATTTTTTAAATTTGTTGTCGTCTAATATTTTAATGTCATTAGGTATAATGGTATAAATCGATATGCACATATTATAAACATTTAAAACACACGCACACACACATACATACATACATACATTTTTTCATTTTTTTATATATTTTTTCTTATTTTTTTTGTTTGTCTTGTACATGTCCTTATGTGCAGGTGGTTGATATAATAAGTTAGCGAACTTGGCTTATTTTTGGCGGGTAATTACTTGACTACGTTTCTTATAAAAACAGGGTGTTGTTTAGTTAAAACACAAATGTCCTTAATGTACATACACGGCAAAAGAAGTACATATATTAAAAAGAGGTCTACAGTTTGATAGGTACATTAGCTTTTACCTGTAAAATCCCCAAAAGCCCACCATGCATCTTATTATATTTGTTTGCATCTCTGTTAACCTAGATATTGCCACAGAATAAATATATGGTATTGCCGCGAATGTCCACAATATGTTGCACTTACAAATGTACCAAGAAGTTAGTTTCTTGCAAATAGTGGCAGTTATAATAATCGGATGCACTTTCAAGCTAAGTATCTTTTTAAAAGCTTTTATTTAGTTTGCTTTGAGTGTGGTGTTGGTCAAATCTTGCAAGCTGAATTAGAACCACTTCCTCTTATCCTACGGAGTTGAATTTGTACTTGTGGCAATGCATTTTTATGGTAAGCATGACCTGAATCGACTTCCAGGATTAGCTCCAGATAAAGGAACTCTTCGACGGTCAACAGCACAGACGTGAAATTTTGTGACGCACTCTATTATGACAGCTGGTTTTAAGCTTTACCATGACATGGTTGCTGCACTCGGAGTCGGCTCCTGACAAGGGAACTCCTCAACGGAAATAAACGAAATATTGTATACGCATTTAATTGTGAGAGATTCTAAGTTTTACCATGATATGTCTACCGCATAAAAGCTTTTTTTATCAAATGTTTTTAATTAACTTGTAGTAATCGAGGTTTTAGGAATATTTCCAACGATTACTCATAGAGTGGAAAAAGTACTTTACAGGGTAATTATTGTCGTAGTTTGTATAGAACTTCAATTTTATGGGTGGACTAGCTGTGCTCGCGGCTTTGCCCGCGTGGTCAAAATGTATGTTTTTTTTTTGCACGGAACCCTAATTATTTTTCGAAAATAAAAGTAGCCTATGTTACTCCTTGTGATATCAAATATCATTCAGTGAAAGACCCGTCAAAATCGGCCCAGCCGTTTTGGAGATTAGTGGAAACAAACATATAATATACAGACAGACAGACAAAAAATAAAAAAATGCCTTTTTTGTTATAAGTACCATGTATACTTTCATATGCATTTAGTAACAAGCTGTTATTTTGACATTACAAACAGACACTTCAATTTTATTTATTTGCTAGATAGAGGATGTGAATAGAACTATATCAGCACAACTTTTGACCTACTTATTTTGAAAATTCGCGCGAAAAACTTAACCCTCCTTTACAATTTACCTCAATTACAATTTTACTATATTCCGCAAATTTTATTACGGTACGTCTGCTGCGGTGTGCGTAATCGATACTTAACTTGTACCGCCAGGGGCTTTGGCAAATTTCTTTTCACTATCGTTAACATTTAAAGAAAGGTGCCAAAATGTTTCAGATTGACAACTTTTGAAGAAGTGGTCAAATAACTACGTGACTTATCCCTTACATCTAAACTACTTTGCTAGTCCCACAGAATAGCTCGCTCCTCGCCATATATCTTCAAATCTTAACAATCATAACTCTAATATTCACGCCTTAGATATAACTCATATTTCACATTCGCCCATAAAAAATGTTGCTAATAATAACGCGCCCATAAACCGTGAAGTCATTTCGCTTAATAGCGTCTTAATTTTCCTCCTGAAATATGAGTTCAAGCCGTAAAACCAAGGCGCTTGACTGACTAGTTAAGAATACTAATTGATATTTTGGTTTATGTCAATTTTGTGGAGAAATGGGACTGGATTACATATCATGTGAAATTTTATAGTTAAGTAACTATGTAAGTGTACGTTTTAGTTAGGTGCATAGTGTCGCTTGCGAAATTACTGGGAATTCAGCGGGTTCTGTTGACTCTATCGTCTATTGCTCTCTTTGTCGTTTGTTTCGTGACAGACAAAGGCAACAATTAATCTTTTAACAAACGTTCCTGAAACTAGTTTAGACAAGAAATAAACGTCTAAGGGTTCGGTCAAACCAACGTGTCAGCTTGCAAACGCTTCGATCGCCGTGGCCAGCCGCAGGATATGTTTGGTTTGAACTCGTCGTTACTAGTACAATTGCAGTAACTGATCGCTACCGTGCAGGCCACCACGATCGCAAGCTAGACGCGTTGGTGTGACCGAACCTTTATTCATTCAAGCGCAGCACTGCGCAGAGTTTTATGGCTTTTCGCGGAGTTACAATAAGCGCATATCAAAATTGATGTAACAGGCAAAGAATCATGCAGAGTTGACAATACATTATGTATAGTATACTATAAGTGTGGCAAATGTCTATATCGACGGTAGCCGCACCCTATGATGCGGGCCGTTTGTTTTATAAAAACACAGCTGTATCCGCGGCTTCACACTCGTGGTCATTTTTCTAGATTAAAAGTACTATATTTATGTGTGTTTATTTGATCAAAATTTCTTCAAACATTGAAAATATTTTTATCGATTGCTTGGCTTTTTCTCATCGGATTGAGATACCAATTGCACCAGTTTCTAAGTCAAATCTTAAGCTATCCAACAGTGAAAACCGCATCGCAATCAGTCTAGTGATTGTTAAGGGATGCGCGAACCAACAAATATACAGACAGACAGACACGTCTTTTTCAATGTTATATTGTTGTTTAGTAGCTTATTTTAAGTACCCTAGACCATTTTTGCTAATTATCTTCTTTGTACAGACTTTTTCGACTTATTGCAATATTATAAGATAAGATTATCAGAGATCATACCTTCTTAAAAATATATAAATGAACTGCTCAATGACCCATCTCACCACCTACTTAAAAATATTACACAATTTCCAAATAAAGAACAATCAACCTCACCTGGCTCGTGGAGTAATTCAATTCCAGGGAAGGGCGGGTTGCTAATCGTCCCCGTACCGAATACTGGCAAATTAAAAAGCCAATCGAGTGGAAACTCGCTCCGGGCTAAGATCCGTGTGGGTGTACCTTATTTGAGTTCGGGTTAATGAGGCCGCTTCAAGGTTGCGGATTATGTTCGGAAAGTTGATATGTGAAGACACAAATAGAAAAAAAAATTACCCTACTATGATTATGTTTTTGAGCTGTATGTTCCTTAGCTGGTGCGTCCTACAGCCTAAACAGCTGGATGGGTTTTGATAAATGTGTTGTTTTTGGATTTGATTAATCACAAGAGTGACATAGGATATATGAAGAGTCAAGAAAACTTATTGTATTTCCGACGGAACTTAAGATTACCAATACCTATCACAATGAAGGTCTTAAAAATACCACTCCAAAGATATATAAAGGAAACTGAAAAGTCAAGAATAAAAATAAATAATTATATAAAAAAACGACTGCGAACAAAACTAAGCAGAGGCAAACAAGATTTAGATTCTTAATTTTGAAATATAAGATGCAGTCAGATGCATCGTACATTTCATTTTTCCTTTGACGGGATCAGCTAGAACCTGGCGAGCTCCTCATACCTCCGACTACATCCTATATTTCAAAATCAAGAAATTGAAGCTCTTTTTAGTTTTATTCGCAGTCGGTATTTTACACAGTGAAACATCTCTCCTACGTAGCTTATGACCGTCTTGTAATGTTGAAAAAACTTCATTTCTAAGTTTGTTGATGCCACAGATCCCGTCGTTTAGGGTTCATCTAAGATCCGTGTGGGTGGTACCTTATATTACTTTGGGTTAATGAAACCGCTACGAGGTTGCGGATTATGTTCATTTTGAAATTGCGTTGCTTGTACGTAGGTTCAGATTCCTGCAGTTGCGCTGAGGGTGCCATCAAACAAGGGATCTTACAAATTGATGAAATTCTACTGAAACCAACGATTATCTACACCATATACCTAGGATTCAAGAAGCGAAACCCTAACTTTTTTTTTTACTCTATTATGCTGTCCTTCCGCATAGCGTAACATTATTCGAATCATTGAGAGCATTGATGTAGGATATACGGAGTGAATTCGTAGCAGCTACTTCGTAGCTCGTAGCATGCTCGTAGCGTCACCGTAGTAATTGTATACGAAAGGCAAATCAACGTGCTGCATCAAGATTTAAGTTCTATAAAACCCGACTACTGTCGAATAAAAAGTAGCATATGACACTCTTGCGATGAAGACGAATCGATTGATACCTCGCTTGTCAAAGTCGGAACAAGTTTTTAGTTTGAACAAATAACCCTTAACTTGCTTCGCCGTAGTCGGGTAAAAAAGCCTATGACACCATAGCAGAAAACGATTCTATTGATACGCCTCTTGTCAAAATCAGACCAATAGGGGCGACGCTATGGTGGAACATCCACATTTATACATACATACATACATACATACATACATAGACGGTTAAACTCATTACCCTTCGCTTGTTTAGCCATAGTCAGGTAAAATGCATTAAATCGCTTGTTTTGAACGGATTTTGATAACCAAAAGCTTGATTAGCATTAATCGATGATTATGAGTGCGGCAGTACTCGACAACGTTTAAAACGGTTAATGGACTCGGAAAAATTGCAAATTGTAGCTGCATAAAGCTAAAAGAAATTTTAATAGTTCAAAGTGAAGAACATTTTAAATGCCCAAACTTAATTTTTAAACTATTTAGTTTAAATAAAATATTTTACCATACCTCATCTTTTCCTTTGACGACACACATTTTGACGTCATTTTCTGGTGAGTACCACACCAGGCGGCGTTGCTCTGTGAGGTCTGTCAGACTGAGGTTGTACACGACATTTCTGAAACAAAACACAAATCATATTATAGTGATAAGCAAAACCTTGGGTTACTGAAAATTGATAATAATAATAAGTCTCAAAAAAAGTGAAATAAGTTAATTTAAAACATTTATATTAAAAAAATAACGTTTTATGCAGTAGCCATGTCATGTTGAAACTAAGAACAGGCTACTCTTTATTTTGATACCCGAATCATAGGTGTTACTATGGAAATTATAAATCACCATTATGTGACGTCTGCCATATTGGATTTAGAATGACGTCACTTTACTTATTGTGTTTTGCTTATCAAGCGCTTTCATTTGATACCCATATCATAGGTGTTACTATTGAAATTATAAATCACCATTATGTGACGTCTGCCATATTGGATTTAGAATGACGTCACTTTACTTATTGTATTTTGCTTATCAAGCGCTTTCATTTGATACCCATATCATAGGTGTTACTATTGAAATTATAAATCACCATTATGTGACGTCTGCCATATTGGATTTAGAATGACGTCACTTTACTTATTGTGTTTTGCTTATCAAGCGCTTTCATTTGATACCCATATCATAGGGGTTACTATGGAAATTATAAATCACCATTATGTGACGTCTGCCATTTTGGATTTAGAATGACGTCACTTTACTTATTGTGTTTTGCTTCTCAAGCGCTTTCATTTGATACCCATATCATAGGGGTTACTATGGAAATGATAGGTCTCAATTTAGTAACGTCCGCCATATTGGATTAAAAATGGCGACATTTCAATAATCGTGCATTGTCAAGAATGAAACGAATGTGCCAAATTTCAGCCCGGTAGCATCAGTAAAAGTGGGTGAAATATTGATTGCAAATTTCCAGGACATACATACATAAAAGTGAAGTTGCGTAAAAGCTTTAAAAAACAAAAGTACACAATGAGATCAGTGGTCTGGGTTAATTTAAATTTGACTCGAACACTAGCTGCAGCACCGCCACATTAAAAAAAACTAAAATTCCTGCAACCAAGGAACACCTAGTAACAATTTAAAAACTTCCTTCCCAAGCTAAAAAAAGCCAAATAATAAATTTCCTAAAACGACTTGCTCCTGTGGCCACTTCGCTTTACTATACTGGCCAATATACATAACCATTTGGAGTTGAACTGCGGTAGACCGCTCCTCGTAGTCTCTTGTTCTAAAGCGAGGGTTCACTTTAAGGTGGAAACTCTGAGTCATAGTTGTTAGGCGAATGTTTGTTCGCGGTTTAATCGCGGCAGGAGTAGGATTCAGGTGAAGTTGCCCGGAATGAGTGTTGGTGCTTGTAGTTTGGGCGTTTATTCTGCGGCTTAGAGCCTTCGAGCCGTGTCGCCTGCGCGGAATGGCTCCAACTGTGATATGGTTTCAGGTGCGAAGTTAGATGTTTGTTTGAATAACTGTTCATACCTAATAGTTTGGTGTCAGATTCGTGACTTAATGCTGGTTAATGGGTCTTGGTTATTTACGTTGGATAGTTACAAAATATTATATCGTGAAGATCTAACTGTATGTAAATTATAGTTAGTTTTATAGAATCCATTTCAGTGAGAGTGCGCGAAATGTTTTTTTTTATGGGATTTTGCTCTTCTGGTACTTTGAATGTCTTTTTTAGCTATCTTGATTTGTTTTAGCCTCATGCTTCTAATATGTTAAATGCCATTAAAACTGGTGTCCTTGTAATGCACAGTTCACGTCACTGATGCCACTGAAAGAGAAACGTAATTTTTTTGTTATGTCTATGACGAAACAACGATTCAAAAATAATATTTAATTTAGCTATCATAGCTATAATCGGTGATTAATGTATGGAACTTTAAAAGAGCACAAAAGTAGGTATTGTGACGAAACGTCTATAACCCGAAACTGCCTGACTTTTTTCTCTCTTCCCTTTCCATAATAGGACAAGCAGAAGATCAGCACCATACCATCCAAGCTGGACATCTCGCCAATTCGTACGAAGCGATTTCGTTCCTTGGTTAGTATACTGCTAAGGAATGACATTTCCTAAATTCTTCCCTATTACCTGAGAACTAAAACTTGGGATCTTCAAGTAATCTTCAGCAAATAGGTCTTCTAGTTCCGTGCTTCATACTCGGACTCACCATCGCTCAATCAGGTGAGATGGTGTACAAATGTATCAACGATAAAAAGTTATGCGTATGGTACGGTGTTACTATCAGATAAGCAAACAACGTGTTACTATTAGATAAGCAAGTTAAAGTGTGCTGGTCATATTTCCCGAAGAATAGATAACCGTTGAGGTAGACTAGTTCTCGTGAGGAGATCACGTTTAGGCAAAAGTAGTGTAGGACGCCCCGTGGCCAGGTGGAGTGACGACCTGCGAAAAGCGGCTGGAAGAAAATGGATGAGGAGAGCTGAAGGCCGAGCTCAGTGGCGTGCGTTAGGGGACGTCTACGTCCAGCAGTGGACAAATACAGGCTGATGATGATGATGATGTATGGTACGGTTGGGAATGAAAGTCGCCGAACTAGTCCAAAAATCCAATTTAATTTTACGTACGCAAAGTACATACTTAAATTTTGAGTAGAATAGTAAATTAGCATAAAATAGTAATGACTGTACATGTTTTAAACATCATCAGAGGTAATGAAGACCTTGGCGTTATCAAATAAGATCATGATGACTCACGATAAGCTTCAGTGATGATACGAGTACAGGAAATTCTAGTTTTGAGTTTCGGTTTAGAAATATTTATCTGATCGCAACGTGTACACTGATTAATCACGAAACGGTAATTAAAAAACCATAAATATTATTACCATTAAAACAAAATTTCCGAGAATAGTACATTTAGAATAACAAAATTACAGTAATCAGTAGTCAACAGTAATTACATGAGAACTTTACACAGTTAATTTGTGATTGACCTAGTTTTGTCGAACTTATGTCACAGTGCAATTATACACTCAGCGCGGTTTGAATTGTGTAAGTTAGAGCCATTCGTTACAGTGCTTTCAGCGTCAGTACCTGCGCACTGTCTCCGGTAATTATGAAACTCGGGCAACCCTTAATTAAGTTATAAGAGAGAATTTCATAAAAGAAATTATGACAAAAACTTTGCCAGTTTTAAAGCGCGAAATAGCCCGTTTTAATGTTTATGACGCAGTCACATAAATATTTTTATTATTTACTAGCTGTACCCCGTAGTTTGACCCGCGTGAGCTATTTTCCGGGATAAAAATTCCCATGTTGGTCTCCATGGTATACAGCATCTACATACAAAATTTCATTAAATTCTGTCCAGCCGTTATTGCGTGAAAGCGCCCTAAACAAACAAATAAACAAACTAACGTACAAACAAACAGACAACGTTTCACTTTTATACATTAGTGGGGATGGGGATGAACCCATGATGGGGACCCTAATAATGTTGCTATAATATAACTCCTAGTACATTTTAATAAAAAAACTAACTTTGTTTTTGTTTTTGAACCTTATCCGTACAATTAAGAACTCAACTAAAAAAAAAAACAAACCAGTGGAGCCATTTGCCAGTTTTTGCGAGACTAATGCACGAACATTGATATATAGATACAAGTAAATACTTTATTTTTAAGTGTTTATTTTTACTCCAGCAGTTGGTGTGCCGTAAGGATGCAGCTTAGTACTAAGTCCACACCTTCTCATCCCGGGTGCTGTGAGAACCGGTATATGGAATCCAAGAAATGGCAGCGTAATTTTCCTGTGGAAGTATCATCATCTACTGCGATAACCGAGCCGGCCGCCCATCGTGGGGGTTATGGGAAAACTTCTCCTATTATGGGGGAGGGCCATGTTTAGCACTAGACGTCTACGGGCTTATGATTTACTATCATACACCTGGAAAAACATTATATCCTTTTTTCAATTACCCTTCCCAAAAAAATATATTTTGTTTAAAAATAAAATTACATACATGCCTTTTAAAAATAGGTAAAATATTACAAAAAAAAATGGTTACATAAAAGCCCTATCAAAGTGTGGTGAGCCTAATTTTACTGAAGGCAGAGAAAGTTTCTACAGAGCTATTATAGGCGATGTAACTTGAATTTTATTGTTATTACAATAAGAGCCTTTAAATAGTCGTTCCATGAAGTTTTAATAGCTGTTCTTTGTTTGACCCGACATACTGTTGACTTACTCATGAAGTATCTTTATTTTATTGATGTTTGAGGATGTTAGAGTTTTGAGTAATGTCAAGTAGCAAATTTTATGTAGCCCTCATCGAAAAATGTGTTATTTTATCAAATCGAAAACAAAATATGCCATATTTACTTATTCAGAATCATGAATTGACATACTCTTTATCATGACATCATCCAGTTATTTAAAATATTGTACAGAAACAAAATCAAAAATTACAATCAATTAATTTCAACGATAGAAAATAAACTTTCTACGAAACAATAATAACCTGATGACTGAATCATCAACACGATAAAAATGCGACAATTGACAAGTTTTCCGATTATATTTCGATTGGCTTTTATCCTATCAATCAATCTTCATGTGACGCACGCTTTTTTTGCTCCTTCGAGTACAATAGAAAGGGAGTCGTAATTCGACAAGTTCAGGGGAGCCAATTTGCTAGTTGCAACCCTGATCCATATTGCATGTCCTTCATCTTTTATGTGCTGTAACGAAGTGGCATGATGCAATGAAGCTGGCCTTGTACTAAATAAACTCAAACGGCAAATCTCGTTACTGCAATTTGTTCTAAAAAATGTTACTTTAATAATGATGGATAATTTTCGGACGAGCTTTTATTTAACTTGCAATGTTTGTATGTATTTATGTAATGTATGTTTGTTTGGGTCGAATCTTGCAAGCTGAATTAAAACCACTTCCTCTTATCCTACGGAGTTGAATTTGTACATGTTGGTTCAGTTCCAATGGCAATGCATTTTTATGGTAAGCATGACCTGAATTTACATCCAGGAACAGCTCCGAATAGAGGAACTCTTCAACGGTCAACAGCACTGTCACGAAATTTTGTGTACAGATTCTATTAATCTAGTTGGTTTGAAATTTGGCATAGTACCGCTGCAGCACTCCGGGTTGGCTCCTGACTGGGGAACTCCTCAACGGTTAACAGCACAGACACGAAATGTTGTAAACGCATTTAACTGTGATAGCCCGTTCTAACTTTTATCGTGACATAGCTACTGCATAAAAGTTATTTTTAAATGTTTTTAAATTGACTTATTTTACATAGAAAATTTCCATTTGTATTAACTTATTATTAAGACCATTGTTATTTCTATAAATGCGAATATTCTACATCTGGATATAAATAGTTCACTAATACTCTTTTCAGTAGACGAATACTACATTTTAGCTGCTTGAATCCAGCGGTCTCCACGACTCTCACCAGATCGGCTGGTCGTAGTTCCAGTTTGTTGTCTTCCGGACCGAGGTCGCCATTTGAAAACCTTTCTTCCTCAAAGTTTATACAAGCTATGAAAGGCCTGCCATTGCCATTTTAATTTGTTAATTCTGAGAGCTATCTCGCTAATTTTAATTACTTTTCGGATATTCACTATTCCTATTTTATTTCTCAAATGCATCCCAAGTTATCTGTACAGCTTGTTGAATGATTTTAAGCTTATGAATCAGGCCCCTAGGCTACTTTATATATTTAGAAAAAAATATATAATGTAGATTAAAATAACAAGAGTCCAATATTCGTTTCAAACGCATTATTTAATTATTGATTTTGAAAACTAACGCGAGTGTATTTAATTCTTATTTTTTCTTGAATGCTGCTCGAGATTTGCAATTAACATCTTATTTTTTGTTAAAAAATTAAATCTGCTCATGTTAATTATTTTCATGAAGCAAAGTTTTATTGCTTTCTTTAAATATATAATAATACCTGTTTATTTCAGGCAGACATTTACACCGAAATAGATATATCAGCGGCCAATACAAATAATATACCTTACAGACTAATAATACTCATGCATACATCTATTAAAATTTCTAACAACGTTAATTACATACAAAACTATATTTTAGAAATAGCATTTTATATTTCTTCATGTCTCTAGGACTTCCGAACCGATTTAGATCATTCTTATTTTATTCAAATGTGTGGCACATCTGAATTTTATCAATATTGAGTAGCATTTTTATTAATGAAACATTTTTTGCGAGTTGTTTTTTAATTTAAAGAATTACTCGTACTTATGAATTCACACCACAGGAAGCAAATTATGTAACAAAGCTACCGGATCTACAGTACTGGCAAAATTATATCTTCTGCAATATCTGTACTGAGCCGAGCATATATTATGATCATTGGATTACGAGATCTCGTGCGTGTTACGATAACAATAACATTTGACTGACACGGCCTTGACCTGGATAGTGAAAATAAACGTTCCGATACTTTGCGGTAACAATCACGGCATTATTACGAGGAGCTACAAGACCTCACCATATTTTTCGAATATTCGTTAGTCGAGGACAAGTGCGCTACACAAAGATTGTATCCTTGTAGATCCTTTGTCAATTATTCGCTTCAGTGATTCTCGGCAAATGGCGGCGGCCATCTTGGGACCGTGTGTCCGTCGTAGGCTCCCATTGTTCGGTCTTCTCGGTCAATGTTTTTGTGTTGAGTCCAATTCGGGTGGCCTGCTGATTGATGATGCAAAAGCTACAATTATTTTCGTGTTCCCGCTGTGATTATTTGTTTTTGTCTTTCGACCCTGCGAATAGATTAATCCGTCTTTTTGTTGAGGACTTTTTAATTACAGGGGCTTAGTTATTTATAGGTTACGAAGCTGAAAGATTTGTTTTCTTGATGATGGATTTTGAGACTATAAGTATTATATATTTTGAAATCATAGGTTTAAGGTAATACAGCTAAATGTATCAATTTTGTTGTTTGTCTATCTGAAGTCGAATTAAGATTTATATGTATTTCTCTTTTTTTTATTTATATACTTACATACTGAATTCTGGACCCAAACTTTGCCCTGAAAAAATATTAATGTCGTGGCGATTTCATAGAATTGATCATTGACATGGTTGTCCACATCATGCAAAAGTTATATCCAGTTCCGACCACGTCAGGAAATAATCAATTTCATTTCTAAAAAGGACCTATTATCAGTTTTGTTATTGAATGTTGATCTGTATATAGTATATTTATAAATCATTTTCACCGGAAACAAACTGTCTGCAGTGCCAATCAGAGTCATTCATACTCATCAATAAACATCACACACCACCAATAATCGAATCGAAATGAAAACGTCAAACATAGTGGCGCTTTTAAAGCGAGATTTACATGTTAAATAAAATTATCGATTTTATTCCAACCCGTTTTCCGATTTGGCCACAGGATACGCATTTGTATTCTGGGGGCTGGCGCATGGCTCATGCCACCGCAATGGCGTGCCTGGGTAAATTGGATTACATGCGAAAATTATGTTATTGTTATAAATTAGTGATAATGCACCTGAGATACAATACAATACTTTGCTGAACTTAACTGACTTTTGTTCATTTGTTAAATAAATGGTATTCGATGAAGCGTCTATCTATCTCTTAAAATCAGACGACAAGTCTTGCACCCTAGTATATACACATTTTTTCGTTTTGGCGTATGAGGTAGTGCAGGCTTCTGGTGTCAGATTTTTTCAAGCCGCCCGATTCCCTCTGACATGGCTTAACGACTGGCAAACCGCACATAACTTAGAAAAGTCAATGGTGCGGAGCCTAGAATTGAACCTGGTATCGTTGGATTCTAAGTTGCACTATTGAACCGTTAGGCTACCATCGCTCTTATGTAAACATTCAAACATAACGACAAACATCTATAGATAAAACAATAGACCATCAATATTTCCACAGTATTGCCTCCACAGAAGTAAGTAATAATTATACCCTATTCAACCACGTTATAGAAATCAGTTAGTAATGTGAACTTGATTAAACCACACCCACATATTTCCAAGACAGACGAAAAGTCTTGCACCTTATATAAACATCCAAACATACTGACAAACATCGATAAATAAACCAACAGACCATCAATATTTGCGCAAACAGAAGTCAGTAATAATTATCCCCTATTCAACCTAGTTATAGGAAAGTTATAGTAATGTTAACTTGATTCAACCATACCCACATGTTTCCAAAATAGACGAAAAGTCTTGCACCTCTTATAAACATTCAAACACAATGACAATCATCCATAGTTAAATCATCAGATCATCAATATTTGCACAGACAGAAGTAAGTAATAATTATCCCCTATTCAACCAAGTTATAGAAATCAGTTACTAATGTGAACTCGATTCAACCATACCCACATGATTCCAAAATAGACGAAAAGTCTTGTACCTCTTATAAACATTCAAACACAATGACAAACATCAATAGATAAAACAACAGACCATCAATATTTCCACAGTATTGCCTCCATAGAAATTCAACAGAAGCGTTATAATAAATAATTCAATCGTTAGGGATATGCGTGTTTCGGAATTTCCCTTTTCTATAGAGGAAATCTTGTGGATATGTGGCCTTAAGGACGACGAGGGATTACAGGGGGTCCATAAAATGTCTTCTAACTAGGTGCAGTAAAGCAGACAAAGAAAACAACGGGGGCACAACTGCTATGTCGACACATAATAAGAAAAGACAGTACCCGGTCTAGGAGTCGACACGATTTTTGAAGTCTAGACACCTGTACAATGTCTAATAATGTTATGTTATCTATGTTATGTTTTAAGTTATGTCATTTGCGTTTCACAAATAAGGTATTCTGAAACGGTAACGGTAAGCACTAATAAAATATATATATATATATATATATATATAAACAATGACCCCCTGCCCCCCCATCATAGCTAAGAAGCATCTCTATCACATCAGCTTTCAAACATAGAAAACCGAATCAAAATCAGTCTATTCGTTTGGGAACTACGATACCACAGACTGACACACGGATAGAGGGATACATACATACATACATACATACATACATACACACACACCCTAAACTTATAACCTTGTCTTTGGAGTTCGGGGGTTGAAAAGAGGGACAAAGTCCACAATTGTATTTTTTATAAAGGGAAGCATTTTTTGCAATTTAGGGAAATAATGGTTTTAGATATAATTTGGCAAATATGCAATGATTTGTATCGTTTGTTTTCTATTTAGCCACCACACAAACAAACATTTTACTATTCCATAAAACCATTTGTTTGGCAACTGCCGTAGCTTGCAAACCATTAGTAATTCCAGTGATATTTGAATGTACATCTTGGTCTAACGTTACATTATCTAATTTTATTTTTACTGAGATTGTACAAAGGTATTTGTCAGTACTAGGTCTGATATCTCGTCAAATTTTATATATTGGTATGGATGGGCAGAGGTAGACTAGCAGTCTTGGCCGACCTAAGCCGTGTAGCACAAACCACCCCCTTTTCAGCTACAATTTGAGACAAAATATTAATTATTACTGAATTTACTAGCTTTTGCCCGTTACCATGTCTCTATGCTTAATCGGGATGTTAAATTGTCATCTCAGACCAATTGTCATACAGACAGAAAGGAGTTTTTTTTTCACTATTGGCTGCCCAAAGGCCTGGGCCTACTTGGCCTATAGGAAAATCCGCCCCTGAGTATGGGAAGGAAAAAAGGGAGAGAGAAGGTGCGTTAGTGTAGGTGATTCAAATCTGACAGCATCCGTGAACCTTAAGCACTGACTAAAGGTTTAGATGTCGTCGCTAGAATAAATTATAGATAGCTAGACAAAGTGACTTTATCTCGGTGGAAGAATCCCCCTCGGATCTATGTTTCTATTTGTAATCAGGAAACTAGCGGCGTTTGTTTTGACTCGCTTTTTTATGTGACAGTGGAAACGGAGGTGTTATTGTTCATGTTGTTAAAATAAGTTACCGTTTATGTGACTGTTATTGTTTGGTAAGGGGATTATTTATCTTTGTGTCCTTAAGGGCCAGAACTATTTCTCCTTCTACAAAAGCCGTATTACTTATTGGTTCTTCACACGAATATCTCGGGATTTTTATGAGTGCACTTCGATTTCCCTTCTTAATAACGAAACCGCTTCGTTCTATTCTATCCAATTGTTCATCAAAGTATTTGGCCAATCTAACAAATGAAAAACAAAGAAACATTTTATCGGTTCAGAAATCCATACCAATACATAAAAGTGTCTGTTTGTTTGTTTGTTTGTTTGTTTGTTTGTTTGTTAAGGGAGCTTTTACGCAATAACGGCTGTACGGATTTTGATGAAATTTGGAATGGAGATAGCTTAAGCCCTGGAATAAAACATAGGATACTTTTTATCCCGGAAAATTGTATGTTTCCACGGGAAAACTGGAATATTTTGATTACTTACTGCAAGGAACGGTTGCCATCACAGAATGGTCTATGTTTGCCATGGAAACGAAATAACAAGTCTGTCAAAAAACATCAGGAACATTGGTGCTATACCTACTTTTGCATTGGTTTTAATATCCTAGAAGAAAATAAGATGCTTTATTTCGCGATAAACAGTAGTCCGCGTGGATGAAGTCGCGGGCGGGAAAACTAGTTCTGGATAAAATAACATAAACAAATAACCTCCTGCTTTTTAAGGTCACTTAAAAAGGACTATTACTTGAAATATATAAGATCTTGATCTATCTATACTATCTAAAGCAGTAAGTAACGAAAAGTCTGTGCAAGGAAGTTAAAAAAAAAGTGTAGGTACTGAAAATAAGCTACTGAACAATAATATAACATTTTTAATCATGTGTTGTTGTTCCCGCATCACGTAAAAACTACTGGACCGATTGAAATGCGGTTTTTACTGATGAGCTTTGATTGAGCTTTGATAAAATTATACAAGGATTTGATGGCTGAATTAATTTTAATCTTATTTATTAGTTCATTGCTCTTTTAGGGCCTGGAATAACATAAAGGATACTTTTTAACCTAGAGAAATGAGCACGCAGACAAAGTCGCGGGTACAGATAGTAATGAATCATTATGTACTTAGTATACATGGGCATTTGTGCAATGTCGTAAAATTCCGTCAGAATTGAATTTGCTAACGCATAAAACGTTGAGAACATCACCTGTGGGCTCCCAAAATTCAAAGATATGTAATATAACCAACAAGCAATTGACCAGTGTGTTGAATCAAATCGAGTCCCAGTACATTATTATGCTTCTCACGGTTTTGTCTTAGACTTGATTGATTTTATAAGTAAATACCGAATAGCCTAACTTGTTCATACAAAATACTCGGCATTCCGTCGATACGTCATGCAAGCGATGATATAAACGATGGATGTTGTTCAGAAACAATTGCAATAAATCCAGCAACATGTGAAGCGCAATTTCTCCGCGGAGGCCGATGCCGAGAACTTTTGCAATATTGACGTGGCGGTCGCCACCCGCTCTGCATGTAAAAACGGGAAGAAGTCCACATACCTACCTTTAGATGTCTTTCACATACCTACCTCTATATATAGCAGTTATGTCTATCACAGTTTGTTGAGTTCAGACGTTTTCACGTTGCACTTTTCACAGCAGCGAGTTTTAGTAGGTTTTTCTCGTAATACTATTTGAGTTGTCGTGTAGAATAGTATCAGTTGGTCCGGCGGATTAATGGTTCGAAAAAAAAAAAATGAAAATGAAAAATTAATTTATTGCCACTATCATAAATACACCACTACATAATAATCCATTATATGAGAGTACAATAGAAAAAAATATAAATATGCGTCCAGCTACAAACATCGACGACAATAGGGCAATTGGGTATCTTCAGCTTGTGCTGCGTTCACATTTTCATGTGTCCGCAGCGCTGTTTTTAAATATACCCATTTTTCGGACTGAGGTATTTGCCGAAATATGAGCAATGCGGGTTACATTACAACTAGGTTAACATAATTAAAAAAAAAAAGCAGTGAAAAAAAAACAAAAAAAAAAACAAAATGCCACCGACTCAAAACAAATTCAAAACTGCGTGATGTGTAAGTACCTATGTAGAGGTGTGTGTTTGTGAGGGTGTGTGTGAGGGTGCGTATGAGTGTGTGTGTATGGTTGCATGAAAGTGTACGATTGCATAAATTTTCTGCCCTTTGTTTTAAAAGTGGCCTCAAAACTGTGTTTTTGTCGCACTAATAGGTTCGAAAAATATTACAACTTCAAGTAAGACTACTACTACCTACACCTGTAAAACAATTGTCATCCCGATGCGTGGCTACCGTACTTGAAGTCTGTTACCTGCAAGGTGCAATCATTTGTGTGATGAGCAGAAATGTTTGTTTCCGAGTCATGGATGTAATCTTCATATATATGTATGTTTATCCGTTATCTAGTGCCCATAGTACAGGGTATCCTAGTTTGGGGCTAGGTAATAAGCTCACGTTAGTGTGTCAAAAATAGAAATTAGTTGAAACATTCAAGTAGTAGAGTTTCTTTGCACGCAGATATTTTATATCTCTCTTTTATATGTAGGGAGGAGGGGAGTGCTATACGTAGCGTAAGTTGAGTACCTATATCTTTAAGAGTGTCATTTGGCAGGCAAATGTAGAAGAGCAACGAACCAGTTTAGGGGCGTACGTACTCAAGAATTTTGGGCAAGTTGCCGGAGCATATCTTGTTTTTTTGTTGCATCTACTTACTAATAAGATAGTTTGTTATCACCGATTTAACAATTTGGACACCAATACACTGATCTCCAGGCAAAGTAGTTGTAGTGGTAAGCCTTTTAAGAAAGAGTGTGCATGGGAAGTAACAATGACAGATAGTCAACCGCCAAGCAGTAGTGTGTAAACATTTATGTCTCTGTTTGAAAAAACTGGGCAATGAGACATGTCTCGGGGTGACGAGCGCAGTGCAGTCACAAGATTTTGCAACCAAAGTTCTGGGTGGCACTGCTTTTTTACACGACTACCCAAAAAAAAGGAGTGTTATGTTATAATTGATAGATTCAGGCGTTACTTTGCGGAAATCCATATTTAAAATGAACAAAATAAAAATATGTAGCTTACTTCCGCTAAAACTGTAAGTCAGACAAATGATAAATGGTAAAATTAACACAAGTAAAACCCCACGCTAAACAAAACCCTACCCCAGATTGAACTAATGAAAAATATAAATGAAAGAAAAGCTAAGACCTGGAGGCCAGAAAAAACACTTATATACAAATAATATATATAAATATATATATACACAATAAAAAATAAAAATAAAAAAAACAAGCTAAACAAACCCTACCCAAATACAAGTATCGAAACACTTATATATTCATATACATATAATATAAAAAAAAAACACAATAAAAACATATACCTCGATCCAAATACCAAACGTCTGACATCAATACGACACGTGTTTCGCCTCTGCACGAGGCATCTTCGGGTGATGTTGACTCGTCGAATGCTGGACTGAGAGTGCCTGAGCAATGGTGACAAATTCCCTTATATAGGCCACGCGCCTGAGCTAGTGCGACTGCACTGCTGCATCGCCGCGAACCAGTTTGAGCCAGAATGAATCGCTATGAATCCAGGGCACAAACTATCCACTATTATGTTTTTTTTTTTTTTTTTGAGTGTTTTGTTTTTAACATTCATGTATGTTTGTATGTTTGTATGTTTGTATGTAGTATGTTTGTATGTGAGTTTCTTTATTCCACCATAACTTTTAAACGCCTGAACAGATTTAGACGTATGGGGTATCGTTAGAATCCTTACATCCCCCCCGAGTAACATAGGCTATAACGTTATTTAAAAAAAACAATATGGCGGCAGTATGAAACCAAATACAAATAAAAAATTTTTTTGAAATTTACAATATGGGTATCAAATTGAAGGCCTTGATAAGCACATTCCAACAATATATAATTTATTGGCATAAGTTGGCAGACGTGTTTTTTTAGCTTTTAAGCTAGTTAATGGGAAACATTAACGCTTACCATCAGGCGAGCGACCTGCTTAATTCATCACTCAACGGAATAAAAATATACTTAAGTATACAGTAAGTAACTATACACTTTGTCAGAGGTTTCGCTGGCTTTACTTACTTTACTTTACTCACTGGTTTTGAATTAAAAACCGTGCCTTTATTCGCTATGACACACGTAACGGGTCGCGTTGTGGAATCGTTCGGCAAATTACGAACAATTCCACGCAAGCGGCGCGTTTCGAGGCCAAGTGGTGATAGCGAAGGGTCTTGATGTACTTGTTATCTCAATTCGAAGAGTAGAAGCCGAGCAATCGTTAAAAAACTATTTGACGAATGAACAAATTTTGATGAAATGTAGTATATTGTACTATAAAGGTACTTTTGATACTGGAATAACATATACGTTATTTTAGAGATATTACCAAGCGGGCAAAGCCACGGGCACAGCTAGTATTATAATCAACATCATCACGTCGAAGGTCAATACGGCTCAATACACCGAGGTTAACTGAAAGTTAATGCTTGCTAGCATTAAGTTCGCACATTTACCTATATTTTGTGTGCAATAAAGAATCTTCTATCTATCTATCTATCTATCTATACGACAGTTCTGATAATCAGACCAATATAGAAAAGTTTCTGTAATAAAATGTTGTGTTCTGTGTAATTGTGCGTAAATAAAGGAATTTATGAAAATTAAAAAAAAAAACCGTCAGTGCTCTACTACCGATGACCCGATGTATATTATTACTAGCTTTTTCCCGCGACTTCATCTGCGTGGACTACAGATTATCCAGGGCACAAACTATCCACTACTTTTATCATTAAAAGGTAATAAACAGACAGACAGAGAGAGTGTAATATTAGTAGAGGTTGGTCCACTGCATTCATCACAGTCAACAATGCACAGACATGCACCGAAGTATAAATGGATATTGTTTTAAACGCAACCGTAAAGTTTTCCAATATAGCGTCGTGTCGACTGCAAGCAAACAAATTGCATACGTCGCGTCGGCTGCCACCAAAATGTGAGATCAAAGAAGGTTTTTGACACCAGAGAACTCAAACATGGGAACTTTGAAGGCGACAGAAACAGCAATAATAATTTATTTAAAACTAGCTTTGCTCGCGGCTTTGGCCGCGTGGTCATTCTCTGGGTTATTATATAGTAACTGTTATTCCAGTACCAAAAGTACCAAATTTCGTTCAGCCGTCATATAGTTTTTTATCGATTGCTCAGTTCCTACTCATTGGATTGAGATACCAAGTACACCAGTTTTTAAGTCAAACCCTAAGCTATCCAACAGTGAAATTTGCATCAGAATCGGTCCAGTAGTTTTTACGTGATGTGCAAACAAATAGACCAAGATGTAAAAAAAATGGCAATCGCTTATTTTAAGTACCCTAGACAATTTATTATCAATTATCTTTATTGTTCAGACTTTTTGGTACTTATTGTCATAAAAGAAGCAACAAGAAGGTGCAACAAGGTGAAGAAGAAAGAAATGCATGAAGGTGGATCAATAATTTTAAAAATAAGTTAATTACATATTCATCTGCATTTATTCTTTGACTGCTTAGAACTTAGAGAATATTTTCCAAGGCTTAGAAGGACGAGCTTCGTCAGCGATGGCGATGGTCCACACCCGTAATAGAGAAAAAAAGCTGAGAAATCTTACCCGACGCAAAAATTTTAGGCGTATATATGTCTAACTTATGAACAGACTGTAATTACAATAGGCTATATGAGTAGGTCTGAAAAGCTGATATACAAACCGACGCTTTTATTGGCTTAACGAACCAAAATGAATACAAAATAACACAAGAGACAGGCCAATACACGAAACAGCGTTTGCATATGCAAATGAATTAAAATTGTACCATTTTATACGATTTTTCTTTTCGTTTCTGAAATTGTGTAACCTTTACGATATAAGATACCTACCTGTGCCTTATCTGGGAACAAACCAGTGAAGGATGATCTCTCTGTGTCATTTAGTTGGCTTAATTTTGGTGAAAAAATGTGGGTCTCGTTAAGCTGGGCGCTGGGTATGCGGGCATACAGAGTTGGTACAAATTCTTAACATTTTAATTAAAAGCGCTCAAAGTGTTCAAAATGCCGACCGCACTGAGGCGCTATTGTCGTCTCATTCTGACGTCACAGTGATTTATGGTACGCAAATGGGAAGGGTTTGCTTTCATCTTTCAACGCAAAATATACGAAATTTGAAATTTTTGCCGGGGTTACAACGTGGGGGTTGTGTTAATGTTACAATATCAAGCATCAAAGAAAAGTCGTGTAAGACATCACTTGGCCCGGGCTCGTACAATAAGTACCTACCACAGACATGAGGTTTCACTGAAATTACGTGTATCATATGATAGGCTTCATGGGATTCAAGGGTTTCCAAATGTGTCACACTGACAAAATTAATTAGATTACAATGAAAGCAACGAGTTTACATTTTTCTTTACGTATGTAGAGTAAGCAGCACGAACAAACGGTTTGACTTATTTCAATAATTTTCTAGAATTTCATATCTAGCAAGGAAGTTTTATGTACTTACGTACAACTGGAGCGACTTCTTCAAAGTAAAATTTCACGATTTCGTTAACGTTTCGGAACGACCACTTTTTTATTATAGATATATCATTCCAGTTGTACGTAAGTACATACAACCGTAAGTACATAGAACTTCCTTGGTATCTAGATATCCACGAGTTATTTTCTCTCTAGGACTCTTTTTGAAGTTGTCAAATAAATCCTTGATTTGGTTATATGTTTCTTATTGAAGTTTCAAGCACTTCCATTTTGTATTAACTTTGATGATAAATAATAAAGTAGGTAAGTTTACAAAGTCTATGTTGAAAATTGTCTATTTGAATTTTCACCAGTCGACAAACTGCACTTAAACTGATTCGAATTGATTTTAAAAGTTCCAGACTTGAAATGAATTTTCAAAGTTCTATGTCCTAAATTTTGAAAAGTTCCAACTCAATACTATAATTTATCAAAGTCAAAGTCAATGTGTATATTTCAATAACTGTATTATATAGTTCACTGTTTTTATTTTATTACTCACTGTTATCAATCCTTAGTTATCACTGTAATCCTTTATAAATGCACATATCACTATATTCACTTGAATTTCACTAAGGTAACTCTATTATGCACGAACCATGCACTGCTAGAAGTATAAACATTAGAAACGGGATATTTACCATGGATACTATTTTTACTGAGTTCCCGATATTTCGGAAATTTTAAACCCTCGATACTATCTAGAGAACGCCACTACATACCATAGATGATATATTTACTGGCGCTACATTCCAAGATTGGTTAGAGAAGCGATTGAAATTAATAAATTAATAAATTTCAATTGTTCTTGACTGTCGAGTGTCTGGAACCCAGTGTAGTCTAGAATGTGAAAACAGAAGTAGTATCGTCCCAAATACGCGAGGTGAATAATGTAAGTGTTGTGTGTTGTGATGGAGTTATTAATGAAAGTATGAAAAATGGTAAACGAGTGAGAAAAAGAGTAGAACATTTTATATGCTCGTAAAAACTTATCCATCCACCCGCAGTTACTTCAGTTATCCGTGATCACGGCACTTGCAATACTGCCGAAATATCGGGAACTCAGTAATTATAGTATCCATGGTAAATATCCCGTTTCTAATGTGCCTACTTCTAATGCTTGTGACCATGTTAGTTTTAATCCATGCATTGCTAACCCATAAACACACAAAAATCGTTATATATAAACCATATTAGTCTCTCTACCTATCATATAAATATAGACCATAACCAACTGCATTATTATTCACATACTTGACAGACTTGTTATTATTTCATTTCCATGGCAACATGTCATTCCGTTGTGTATTTTTGATACCTTGGGTTGCAATTTTAGAAGAGAATCTAATTTTTTGAAAAATAAAGTACTGCCCATGTTACTCGCTGATAATGTAGCTATATCTATAGGTCAAAGTTTTTTTTATCGGTTCAGTGTTTTTTTGAGTTTATCCATTACAAACAAACATACAAAAAAATCTAATCTTTCCTCTTTATAATATTAGTATCGATAGACCAAATCAATTTAATAAGGTATACTAATTATACTACAAGTTCGAAAAGAAAATTTCCATTTTGTGTGCCAATTCACAGTTGAATCTCGTATAGGGAAAGGAAATACCTGTCTGACTCAACTGGTGCTTTAGAAATACGATAGAAAATAGCCGGGGTAGGCTTGTATTTTTTTTCAATTTGATCATTACTGAATATTTTTTATTATATTAAACATACTATTATAGCCAAATTAAAAAAGTACTAATGAGATGTCCCACAATCGACGAAAATGGGATATGAATAATACAATTACTAATATATTAAATTGTAAGGAACTAAGATTGTCCAGTCCCCACAGGCGGCACCCGTTCACGAGTAGATATATACCTAATGCCGCTGATTATACATTAGAATTAATTCATTAACATCAATTAATTATCTTAGATTTGTAGCATTATATCTACTATACAAAGAAATCGGTCGTCGTATCGATAAAGCCTGGAAGAGCTACTAGTCCATGAAAACGCTAATGAAGGGTGACCTTCCTCTGTCGCTGAAGCGCATTCTCATCGACATGTGTATTCTGCCCGTCCTAACCTACGGTGCACAAACATGGTCATTGACTGAGGCGCAAACTCAAGGTTTGTTAGAGAGCCATGAAACGTAGCAAACTTCGAGTGAAAAGGATAGATCGAGTCCGGAACACTACACTGCGCTCGAAAACTGGTATCACTGATGCTGGTTTTAAGAGTGCTAGGTTGAAGTGGGTCTGGGCCGGACATGTGCTCCGTATGCATCGGCGAGGTTGGCAAAAGTCACCACTCAATGGGAGCCTGCAGATAGGCTACGTCGTGGTCGGCTTCGAAAAAGGTGGCGTGATGACCTAAATGTTTACAGAATTGGTTGGCAAGACCTAGCCTTGGATAGAGACGCATGGAAGGATATGGTGTAGACCTTTGCCCAGCAATGGGAAACAGTAGGTAAAAAAAAAACAATATCTGGCATTTTTTTGTACATAGAAGATAATTAAAAAAATTGGTCTAGAGTAGTTAAAATAAGCTACAGAACAAGAATATAACATTTTAAAAAATCGTGTCTGTCTGTTTGTGTGTGTGTATGTATGTTCGCGCGTGAAACTACTGGACCGATTGCGAAGCAAATGTCACTGCTGGATAGCTTAGGGTTTGACTTAAAAACTGGTGTACTAGGTATCTCAATCCGATGAGTAGATGCCGAGCAATCGGTAAAAACTATTTGACAGCTGAAATAATTAGGATGAAATGTGGTATTATTGTTCTGTGGGTACTTTTAATCCTGAATTAAAACAAAGGCAATGTAGGTTACTTTTAACGCAGAGAAATGACCCCGACGGCAAAGCCGCGAGCTAGTAAGAAAAATAAAAGAATTACTTATAATTTTGTTTTCGATAAAATTAATCTAAAACCCGACTACGGTCGGGTACAAAGTAGCCTTTGACTCTCTTGCAATGAAGATGAATCGAATGATACCGCGCTTTTTAAAATCAGACCAATAGGGGCGACGCTATGGTGGAACATCCACATACATAATATAGACTGAGACATACATACATAGTAAAGACTCACGGTTGTCTGGAAGAGATCGCTCTGAGTGATAAGACCGCCCCTTGTGACACTCATTGTTATACTTTATTTTTAGATATAATTTCTTCTTGTGCTTGTGGTCTCCAATAAAGAGTTAATCTATCTATTTATCTATCTACCTTTCCCTTGCTGCGCCGTAATAGAGTTCTAGTATTAGTTAAAAACTAAACCTTTTTTTATTTTTATATTCATCCAAAGGTTGTCTGTAAGAGATTGCTGTAAGCGATAAGACCGCCGATTGCGTTACCGCAATTTATATTTTTTTATGTTTTATGATGTACAATGAACGATTTACTTTTAAGTGGTATGCAATAAAGAGTTATCTATCTATCAATCAAGGTATCAATTGATTCGTCTTCATTTATAGAGTGTCATAGGTTACTTTTCTAACCAACTACGGCGAAGCAAAGGAAGATTATGTGATCAAACTAAAAACTTGGTTCGATTCAAGCGTGGTATCAATCGATTCTTCTTCATCGCAGAGTGTCATTGGTTATTTTTTTGGTATTTGGTATATTTAGATATTCCACAGTAATGTATTCTGTGGTTCAAAACAACCCCCCCAAGGCCACTCCAGCATCCGAGGCCAGAAGTGATTGATGCGGTGATTAGCTTCATTCCTTTTTTGCCACGAATCAACTCAAGTCTCTTTCGGTAGGACTCTAAAAATAGAATACGGTTAAAAAGTTATTATACAAAACGGATTTGGCATAAAATTATCGGGGACTTTACCTATTGACATATACATAACCTAAAATATAAGAAATGCAAGCGTATATATCAAATAAAAAAAACGATTACTTTAATCAATATGAAAAGTATGCAAAGATTTTGACCACCAGGTCTATTCATCATGCCTTCATCATCATGTGCAATGAATAGGACCCATCGAAACGAAACAAATGAGCTCAAACTTTAGGTGGCCTAGCAAATACAAAGGTTCCTATTATAGTAGTGTATTAATTACAAGAAGATTATTTTATTTAGGAGAGGACAGTGTAGCTAACGTACAAGGCTTCCGTTTGGACCCTTTGGATACGGAATTCTAAAAATGTACAAAATCCATATCAATCACTGAGCTCGGCTGCTGGAGTGGTCTCTAGAGGGCTGTTCCGTGGCTTTACCCTGATTCTGACACAGTAGACCGACCTTCCACTGTGACAAGTAATGATGAGGTGCTCCTCTGTGAGCTTCGTCTATTTATTTCAATAAACACAATATAGTCCCATTCTTATTAATTTTATCGAGAAATTTAGGAAAGGTCTTTTTTCTTGAAATAAGTAATTTTATGTTGAAACGTGTTATTTTGTTATTTTATATATACTGCCAATATTGTTATTGGTTTTTCATGACTATAACATTCCTACGACCGCTATCGATCGTCTGAATAGAATCTGTCTGAATAGAAATATCTTATTGTGATTAATGTCGTGGCCATAACATAGAATTGATCATTTCTTAAAATGGTTGTCCACATCATGAAAAAGTTCTATTTTATAAAATTATTGGTCACTTCATGAAATAGTTTAGCCAGATGAATGAATAATCAGCGTTTGGCAATATGAACAGCTAAACACATAGCTACTTTATGATATGGTCAAACATTAATAATCATATCATAAAATAGAAGGCGAGGGCGGAAGCCCGACTTGGTCGTGATAAGGTTATAAGGCGAAGGCGGGAGCGAAGCAAAGCGAGCAACTGCCTTCGTCTTTGCGGTTTTTTATGCCTTGAAAACGTATTCTGTTTGGGCACCGGCTCATGAAAATCCTACATTAATATTATGGCCAAACGTGGATTGAAATATCATTGAACGTTGTTTCAACAATATGATCAGTTTTAGGTGGCCATTTTATGAAATAGAACCATTTCATGAAATTATCAATTCGAAGATATAATGTCTATGACATATGAAATTGGAAGTTTGTTGAGTTGAATATGGTTGCCACAATAGTAGATATTTACATCATTCAATTAGTCTTTTCGTTCTAGCTGTTGACACTCCGAATTTTCTCAGATTAGTATAGGCTGTAAACACTCGGCCAACCAAACCCATGATATTTTTAAAAAGTAGCTTCTGTATTATCACGCTGCTCTTCGCCACATTCCACAATCTTATTCATCCATTCCAAAACCTTAATAACGACTATCAAATCTACTAAAATCAGCAGTATTATCCAAAGCTAAAATCCAGCCGTTTTAATAGATACCCTGCCCCGTCTGTCCCCTAACCCTTAATTTTATAAGGTCGCTTACGGAGCAGAGCGTTATTCGTCCCGCGTCCCGTGTAATGTTATTCCGGGCGAGTGTGATCCTCTTTTGTGCGCCTTTTAACGAAATTAACGTTGTTTCCGCCCATACTCGGTTTTACCGCAATGTATGAACAGTAAGGGATACTTAGCTGTCTAATAAATGGAAATAGTGCCTAATGACTAAACGTATGCCCTGTGGTATGTGCTATACTTGCTTGAAGAAGACAACGAAATATGGCGAAGAAGATTATGTGCGTTTATTTCAGTGGTAATGGTTTTAGTCCACGGCTTCATCCATGTGGACCATGTTCACAAGCTAAGGACGATGACTTTTGTGACTTTCCCACAAGAATCGTACAATCATACGGGGTAAAAGAAATATAAAGTACACACATACCAAATCTAATAAAAATCCGTTTAAACGACACACACATACATAAACTTTCGCATTTTTCCTATGAGCGGTTCAACGTCTCTCGAGTCCGTAACCTGCTCACTCACTGCTTTGCCCCAAAATTACTCCGCGTCTTGCATTTTGTTTCCAAAGAAGTACTTATCTGCATTTTATTATATGGTGTACTAGCTTTCGCCCATGACTTCGTCCGCACGGACTACAGTTTATCGCGAAAACAAGATATAAGTTCAAAAACTAAAACCCGACTGCAGTCGGGTAAAAAATAGCTTTTGGCACTCTTGCGATGAAGACGAATCGATTGATTTGATTGAACCAAGTTTTTAGTTTCAACAAATAACCCTTACTTTGCCTTGCCGTAGTCGGGTAAAAAATAGCCTATGACACTCTCTACATGAAGACAAAACGATTGATACCTCGCTTGTCAAAATAGGACCAAGTTTTTAGTTTGAACACATAATCCTACCTTTGCTTCGCAGTAGTCGGGTAAAAAATAGGCTATAAAACTCTATACGTGAAGACAAATCGATTGACACCTCGCTTTTCAAAATCGGACCAATAGGGGCGACGCTATGGTGGAACATCCACATACCCACATACATAGATACATAGACTGTTAAACTCATTACTCTTCCCTTGCTTCGATGTTGTTGGGTAAAAAGCAAACACCCTAAATTATTCTAGGATATTTAAAACCAATGCAAAAGTATAGCACCACCGCTCTTGATGCTTTTTGACCGACTTATTATTATTTGGTTTCCACGGCAACCGTTCCTTACAGCAAGTAATCATCATTTTCCGGATTTCCCTTGGAAACTTACCATTTTCCGGGCTAAAAGTATCCTGTATTGGTCTCTACATTGTACAGTACCAATTCACAAAGTTTCATCAAAATCGGATCATCCGTTTTTGCGTGAAAGCTCCACAAACAAACAAACAGACAACGTTTCAGTTTTACATATTGGTGTGGAAAGAAACATTTCAAAAAAGCTTGTTCATCTTCCTCTATATATATCTCTCTCTCTCCTCATCCAACCCATATCCTCTATTAATAGGTATTTCGTCAAGTTTCTTGAAGGCATCACGTTATAATGCTTCGAGAGTTGAGACACCTGGCGACCTATGAAATCATAAAGTGCATGTTCGTGTGTGCGACTCAGATCTGATCGTTCTCTTACTGCTTATATGCCAATATTACCGTCTCTGGCAGTATGTTCCGGCGGTATTATCAAAGTGTATCGTCAGTATAAACGAGCCGTTTAGCCTCGACCGGAGTTTACCAGAGCTATCGGATTCCGAGCCTATAGCTGATATGTATACGATATTGTTAACTAGCGAATACGGGCAGCATCAACATTTTTTGAACAACATAAGTGACGGTCTCTCCGGGTGATGCTATCACACTAGAGTCTTTCTTGGCGGCGTTTAGATCAAGCTTATTGATTTTAAATCGACTGCCAAAAGGTGAAGGTTCTCAATCTAGTTCGTGACTTTTTTAGAGCGGTTGTAGCCGATTGGTCTACTAGTGCGCGTAAGAATCTAACGGAACCGAGTTCGGTTCTCGGCTCCACACCAATGGTTTTCTAAGAATTTTAATCGCTCATTGCTTCGGAAGGCAAGTCAAACAGCAGTCGTTAGCCATGTCAGAGGCCCTCGGGCAGCCTGAAAAACTCTGACACTATATAGACCTTATACGACAAATAAGAAAAACATATTTTTTGTATGTAGTAATACATATATTTTATGTGTAGTTCAGTTTCACTTATGGGATTTCTAAATCGATCTAGATGATTCTGTTTTTATTAGAAAGGACGTTCATGGTGGTCCCGTTTCAATGTCATCATAATTGGCTAAGTTTTTTTTATGTTATTCAAAGAATTGTAAGCTACGTAAAGGTTTTTACTCTTTGGGTACTCTTCTTACAGTCATGCTAAGCGAGAAGCCAGAAGCCCTATAGCAGCTCAGCCCATTAGCGTGTGTGTGTCTGCATTCACAGCTTCAACCTTACTGCTCCACATGGCAACATTATCGTCTGAGGCAGTATGTTCCGGCGGCAAAATGTATCGGTGCTATAAACGAGCCATTTAGCCCCGACCGGTTCCTTCCAGAGCTATCGGATTGTGAGCCTAGTTGATATGTATTAGGTAATGCTTTTCTGAATGTGTTCGGCTAAAAAGGGAAGATAAATGGAATATATGTTAAAAGGGGGTGCATACAAGGCAAATGATTACTGATTTTTCATATATCTAAGTTTATATATTTCGCATACGAGTAGCTCTAACAGTTGGTAGAGCACCATGAACAAGATATTAAGCTGTCTATCATTTACTCATCCTAACATAAATCTGTTAGGACCTATATCAATAGGTTCATACCGGTATTAATAGGTACCGGTATGAAGGTGAAATTTCACTCAGTTGGCATTGTGAAGATTTATAACTAATAACCACCTGCGCATAAAACTACACAAAAGCAACGTACCTACAACTGGGATACCGGTTAATACCGCTTTTTATGCTCAAGTTGTTTTTATGTTTTTTCTAGGACCGAACCCGGTATCGTTGGATTCTAAGTTTCAATACGGAACCCTTAGTTAATGGTAAGACAAATGTAATGACGTATGAATCATCAAAATCGATCCACGCGTTTGGTCTATAAAGTGCCACAAAGGAACAGACATACATACATACATACATGTATGTTACCTATTTACCGACTGAGTAGAGGATATTGTATTTATCCATACAATATCCTCCACTCAGTCGGGTAAATAGGTAACATACATGAAAATTATGAACATCAAAACTTTAATATTTTAGCAAGAATTTTAATGTAACTGTAAACATATATAAATTCCATAAGGAGCATAAAAACTTCTAAATAATATTATTAGAAGTATAGTTTAGTAAGTGAAACTTTCAAATAGCTTTAGTGTAAATATATACCTTCATAAATGAGAGGTCAATTTATCGTTCCCGAGCTCTTTTCAGTCCAAATTATTACTCATCTCACTGAAATATTTCACAATGCGCGGATGCATCCTGTGTATTAACACAAACAGGCCCAAAAATGTTAAAAATAGCATCATGAATGAAATAAATAGTATTATTTTTCACCTCGTCCATCGATAAATTAGGGGCTTCTTCGGCTAGTACACTAAACGAGGTATTCGAATTCGAGGTAGTAGGTTGTTAGGTTGTTATATACTCAGCGCAGCAATTTGTTTTTCTTTTGATAGGTGTACACATACAAAACGCCAACGTCGAATGAGCATTAACTTATCATACTGCCCACATTACATGAGAAGTATCCTCTTTCGCCAACATTGGCGTTATCATGCGAGACCCATTTTATTATAAGGACATGCGAAACGGAGTTTGCTGATTATGTCTGGCCTTACTTATACTTATTGTTTATATTTATTTTTAGGACCTTTAGATAGGACTTATTTACATTTTTGGTAACACCTACGTTTACCAAAATGACTATATAAAAATAACGACTTTAAACGGATAAAATAAAAACTGCTGGAGCAATATAAATAAGAGACCACCCAGAGAGTATTGTAACTAATCTCCTTCCCTCAAAATAAATATATCGCTTGGCCAATTGATCGTCTATACTACGTTGTGAATATAAGTAACCCGGAACTTTTAGAGTGCGTGACTGTACTGGGAAGGAATGAAAATTATTATGAAAGTACAAATACAGATATTACAATAAATATGTTAACTTAGCATCTGAGATTTGGTTATTAACATAGTGTTAACAAGAGCATGTTCTTTGATAATATAAATGTGTTATTATAATATTCAAATAATTACTGAAGTCATATCGTTTGCATCTCTCCATACAGCACATCATAAAATATAAAACAGGAAATCAGAAGACTTATTGTTTACTTATTATTTAATTGTGAGAAGGTGTTTGTTTGTTCTGCCTGATATTCTCCGACAATATGAAGTAAATGGTTATAGTTGTCATTAGGAATAAATCCCTTTAGTTTATCGGCCTTGCCGTAATTCGTAGTTGAGACTAAAGCCTCTGATATTCAATATGTTTCCTTAAAATATTTAAGGGTTTTATCTGGACTATGCCAGTGTGAATTATTTAGTATTCAGGAATAATCCTCAGTAAATTAATTATGAAATTATTACACTTTTGTAAGTACATTTCCATAATAATTGCTATTAATTCAAGGTTGTACCTTAATTAAAGATTTCGTAATCGATCAACAGTAAGCATGTCAATCCATCACTAGTGCCTGACAGAGCCAGAATTTACACGATAAGGGTCCCTTTGTTCAGCTTATAGCCTTCATCTTTTTTCGGAACATAAGATATTCTATCAGTGCTGGGTGCCAAAACAACAAAGTGAAAATTAACATCCCTTCCATATATTTCAACCAAGAAACCTATTAATTAGTTCGTGATTGACTATATAAATATAATTAAAGATTTCGTAATCGATCAACAGTAAGCATGTCAATCCTTCACTAGTGCCTGACAGAGCCAGAATTTACACGATAAGGGTCCCTTTGTTCAGCTTATAGCCTTCATCTTTTTTCGGAACATAAGATATTCTATCAGTGCTGGGTGCCAAAACAACAAAGTGAAAATTAACATCCCTTCCATATATTTCAACCAGGAAACCTATTAATTAGTTTGTGGTTGATTATATAAATATAAAAGTTCTGCTAGACTGAAATAGTATTAAAATTCACCCTTAAGGCGTAATTCATCTTTAATCTTACATAAAGAAATTGGTTTGAAGGGTAGGAATATGACAGTTAGGAGGAAGCAATCGGAGTCAACCTCCGCTATCACCGATTACTAATCGAGCCATAATTTATCTGTATTTGATATTTATGTTTGAAGGTTGAGTCAGTAAGCAATGATCTGTTGGCCGAACAGAACAATACTCCACTTACTCATTGTATTGTGTGCGTAAGGGTATCTCCTCTTTGTGAAGTCCTTTTGATAGCAGCAGATATTATTTACAAGTCAGCAATGCATAGGAAAGATCACGTATATAGTAAAGGTTGTGAGGCTTTAAAATCGCATCTATCTCCATACAATATCACTCACTTGGTAATAATTCATACAGTATGTAAATGAATAAGCTATCACTCAATTAGTATATAATGTAAAACAGAAGTTCGTTATTTTTCTATTCTATGAGGATAAGGGTATGTTATACTTATTTCTAACGCTGTTGTATTTAGTGGTCATTCACCTGCGCCAACCAAGGGAAAGGGGGATCCTGCTTCTATCAGAAATTGAAAGCCGTTCCGAGACCTAACAAATGAATGATCATTAAATAAACGATTCCGCCTTATTAGCTCTAAAACCCTCCACCAATTTATTCTAAGATCAGGAAATCTCGTGCCGTTATCTAAAGGGAACATAATAATAAGATATAATGTGCAAAGTTAATAACTGGCATTGAAATTCAGGTAGCTGTAAATAAACATTATTATCAACCCTAATAACACTTCTCCAATCCATGATACAATCAGGAAATCTCGTACCATCATTAACTGAAAGTGACATGATATAAAATAATATGCAAGATTACTAATTATAGTAAAAGTCAGGTAGCTGTAAATAAACATCATTATAATTTTCTAATATCTCTCCACCAATACATGATACAATCAGGAAATCTCGTACCATCGTTAACTGAGAAAAACCCTGTATATATAAAAGTGAACCTTGATTTCAAAATTGTTCTTTAATTTCGATTAAACATACTAATTACATCAAACTAGATACCTTTAGTCCGTATTTTAGGTAAATTCCGACTAGAGATCAGTTATAATCGGCAAATTTGAGACTAGGTGCACCTGTTCCTAGTACGTTCAGATACTTGTTTAAAATATTTATTCCATCCAGTCCTCCTGGTAATTCAGGATATAAGCCATCCTAGTACCAAACCTCATCCAAATCGGTTCAGCCGTTTGAGTGTGGAGTTACGAATGATGATGATGATGAAAAGTTTACATGTGCCAATCCAGCATATAAGCTATCCTAGTATCTGTCTTCATCCAAATCAGTTCAGCCGTTTGAGCATAAAGGAGTAAGAACTGCGATGACGAAAAGTATTACATGTGCTAATCCAACAGATAAGCTATCCTAGTATCTGATTTCATCCAAATCAGTTCAGACGTTTGAGCGTAAAGGAGTAAGAACTGCGAGGATGATGAAAAGTATTATATGTGCTAATCCAGCATATAAGCTTTCCTAATACCTAATTTCATCCAAATCTGTTCAGCTGTTGAGCGTAAAGGAGTAAAATAAAAATGGTGATGACGATGATGATGAAAATCATTCCATGTGCCAATCTAGTATATAGCTATCCCAGTACTTAATTTCATAGCAAATCAGGTTAGCCGTCCGAACGTAAAGGAGTAAAAAATATACCTACATACTTCCGCCTTTACAATGTTAAACAGTGTAATCACTCAATAATCACCAGCATTCTTCAATACACAAAACCCGCTAGTGGCGACCATCATCTGATAAAGAAGAAAGAGTTCCCTAAAGTATTTATCTAGACTTCAACTTAATGCCCATTTTAAGGTTTAGAAATCACTCGAAGATTTATATTTATCTAACGTTTGTATAGTTAATGGTCTATGAAATTTGCAGCTGGAAATAAAGGCCCTACTTAAACCGGTGTGTTAGTTTTTATGATATTACTAGCCGCACCCACGTCTTCACCCGCGTGTGTCAAATTTCATCAGTTAAAAGAGTTCCCTAAAATATTTATCTAGACTTCAAATTAATGCTCCATTTTAAAGGTTCAGAAATCAATCGAAGATTTCTATTTATCTAGCGTTTGCGTAGCCAATGGTATATGAAATTTGCAGCTGAAAATAAATTTCTTACTTAAACCGATGAATTCATTTTTATGGTAATTTTATGATATAACTAGCCGCACCCACGTCTTCACCCGCGTGTGTCAAATTTCATCAGTTAAAAGAGTTCCCTAAAACATTTATCTAGACTTCAAAATAATGATCCATTTTAAAGGTTCAGAAATCACTCGAAGATTTCTATTTATCTAACGTTTGTATAGTTAATGGTCTATGAAACTTGCAGCTGGAAATAAAGGCCTTACTTAAACCGGTGTGTTAGTTTTTATGATATTACTAGCCGCACCCACGTCTTCACCCGCGTGTGTCAAATTTCATCAGTTAAAAGAGTTCCCTAAAATATTTATCTAGACTTCAAAATAATGATCCATTTTAAAGGTTCAGAAATCACTCGAAGATTTCTATTTATCTAACGTTTGTATAGTTAATGGTCTATGAAATTTGCAGCTGGAAATAAAGGGGTTTCATTCCAGGGTACAGCCACCCTAAATTCAAACCTCAACCAAATCCGTTCAGTTGTTTGATCATACATCTAGTCATGAAGTACATCGCGTACCATACCCAAACTAGGTACAAAGTACTTTACTAAAGAATGGAAGCAATATTCATATAAAAGGATTACCACTATTAGCGTGTTGCCTACCGTCCACGACTGACTGCACATGCGGCGAGCGGCAAGCGAAAGATCCGATTACGGGAAGTACTGTCTCGCTCACTCGATATACCTAGTTACCGCGCTACAATCTCACGATCTATGATTTCATGTGGACCAAGTTGGTAGGTACCTAAGACTAGGTGCCGCCCACCACCAAAGCACACGTGATCCCTGCACCTGTTCCAGTATCCTCCACTCGATGCTCGAACAAACATACAGACAGACAGACAAAATTCCCAAAGGTTATATTTCCGTTCAACAGCCATTCCAAGCACCACAGACCAATCCTTCCCAAACTACACTGTACAGAGACCCCCCGACACTCACGGCTCCATTATAAGTATTGATTAATATGATAGAATAATTATATCTCCGTGCGCACTGCTTACGTATTTTTTTTCCTATGTCGATCGTCCCTCGCATCGCTGCACAGAATAAATAATAGTACAAGATAGAACGTAGCCGATTATCTCTTTAAATGCTTTACGTTCACTACCACAATTATCGTATGTTCTCTGCTTGTTAGCTACTACCTTACCGCGTGCGCACGCGCAGTATGTGCGCAATGAGGCATGTTGGCGATATATCGTCACCGACTAGACAAAACATAACACAAAATTCTCTTTACGAGGGCTACGTCCCTCCAGCATGCCGGACGGAGCGGGCGCCGCACACCGAACATAAACACTACCCTAATTCATTAAAACAAACCCCAAGTAACCCTTCTCGAATCAGAAATAATTTTAGTATGCCTCTCATCCTGTTAGTGCACTATTTCGCTGAAACTCCAAGTATCTTCCAAGAGCGCCGCTCGGTGACTCTCCGGGCCCAGGCCGCCCCAATCACTTTAGGTACACTACGATTTTAATGAACTCCGGAGCCGATCGGCGCACGCACAACCACTCACTTATAGTGTTTCTTCTTGACTGGCCTCTCGACACGTCTTAATTTCTCAAGGTCTCGCAACGACTGCCTCGGACGCCCGGCCTCGCTTAACTCTACGTACGTGTCTCGCGGAGACGCTCCGCACGCGACCTATCCAAGGAACGATCCCGCACTGACTGGCTCCCGCTCCCGGGGTTTTTCCATGCGCATGATTCAACGGACTACGTTCGTTGTTCTCCCCACCCTTTGGGCTGCAATGCCTACAACGCCGAGCCAAAACTTTCCACTCATAATACTAAATAATTCCAGTACCTACGAACTTTATGATTAGAATAACAATGCAATGTTCACGTTAAGCAAAGGGTTAAACACATTGACGATCGAATTATGGTTAGGTACATTCACCCCCCAAAATTATAAAAAGTTCATCTGGTTAGAATTTTGCAAAACTAAAACATAATTCGAAATTAGTTTTAAATTCAAAACTTTTTTCTTTTTGTTATTTTTTTCTAATTTTTTTTTTAAATCCATTTGCCACAATACTTAGATACTTTTCAATTTATATTTCATCGCATTATTGTTTCTCAATACGCTACAGTGCACAATGGAAAATAAGTATTTACCATTACTCTTTGTCAACTACTTGCACAGAGAATGCAATTCCATACTGTTCCGCCATTTGATAATTATGATACTACTAAAAATTTTGACTCCTACAATATGTCGCACCCAGTAGAAATATAACAATACGCAATATATTGTAATTTGCTTTGATCCCAAATCTACTTGCCAATTTGAAACTAAAAAGCAAAAATTATTTCACCGGACTGTTACTAACTTTAAGATTCCATTGAATAAAAACACTAACATTGAAAGTGAAAGTTATTCGAATAACTAAACCCTAAAATTCAAAATTAATAACATATTTTTTTCAAGAAAACAAAAATAGACATACATACGAAATCCCCCATATATCAAAATAGCTACATGATATTACAAAGTACAACGCAATGCTCTAATATCTTGCTTACTTTTAGCTCTTTTAAGTCAAATTCTTTCCATTAAGCATAATTATTTTTATTTGTCACTTCCTTTTAAGCGTAACCGCAGACTAACTTAAGTTTTTTCTAATATTTACAACTTTTAGATGATGAATATAATTAGTTGTCTCTTGTTGTTGATATGGAATTAGTAATGTTTTTTTTTTGTACATTAACGACTAAAATTATCTAATGTTCCAATATATATATTTTTTAATTTCCTTTTATGTGTTCTTACCAAAACCTTCAATAATTCAGTTCAACATGATTGCTTATTTTCTAACTAGCAACCTTCCACGGTCACACCCCCGCGAACATAATATAAATTAATGATGATAGCAAAAAGAACCCCATTTCCAGGACCCAAAGCGTTCACACCCTGATCTCATCAGCTGTTCCAGCGCTGAGCGGCAGTTTAACTCTTCGTACATAACTACATACATACATACCTACATACATACATAGACATAATTCTATATCTTTATTAGATTTACTAGCCCAGCGCACCTACGCCCAACGGTTTCACTCATGTTGTTGTTGTTGTTGTTTTATTTCTATCAGTTCCCTATATAGCTTACAGCACCCAAAAACAATACATCAAAAAAGAACCCCTAACTTTAGCTTACTTTATGATAATAACGTCCTATATTATTATTTTTACTAACAAATCTCTTTTTTTTCTGTTATTTCTCTAAAAGTGATCCATTTCATACATTACAATCCATTACTAACTGAACAACACCACCAATATTGTATGTTTATGTATAACTAACTAAAACTTCCTTAATTCTAGAACATAAACACATGTAGACCTACGTCATTTAATATCTCAACCCTAACTCACTAACACCCCCATATTTCTAGAACTTGAGCGTCCCTCTCCGAACTATAAACAAACATACCAACTCACGTTCCACAACTTTTAAACTAAAGCAAACCCAAGATCTAAAGTATTTATTTCAAACTTCACTCCCTAACACCCCCATATTTCTAAAACTCAAACATCTGAACTCACTAAAATGCCCAAACGACTCTAGCCCGCGACGCGTACGCGCATGTGCGCAATGCCAAATATATCGACACCCAATAATTGACTGGTTAAGCACCCCCAGGACCAAAATTCTTGTAATATCTTAAACCTTTTTCACTAACACCCCCACAATTTTAAGACTCAACACTTCTCACTGTGATCTGTATACTCTCAATCTCAAAACGTACTTTATCAAAACATTTTATAATAAATAGTTTTTCCCAGAACTAGTCTCGACAACTCTTTCCATTTCACGAACACCAAATTGTAGGCTATTAAAGCCTACTTTCAGGATAACTGTAATATCCTGGTCACGGCTTCACCATATTGTAACTAATCTCCTTCCCTCAAAATAAATATATCGCTTGGCCAATTGATCGTCTATACTACGTTGTGAATATAAGTAACCCGGAACTTTTAGAGTGCGTGACTGTACTGGGAAGGAATGAAAATTATTATGAAAGTACAAATACAGATATTACAATAAATATGTTAACTTAGCATCTGAGATTTGGTTATTAACATAGTGTTAACAAGAGCATGTTCTTTGATAATATAAATGTGTTATTATAATATTCAAATAATTACTGAAGTCATATCGTTTGCATCTCTCCATACAGCACATCATAAAATATAAAACAGGAAATCAGAAGACTTATTGTTTACTTATTATTTAATTGTGAGAAGGTGTTTGTTTGTTCTGCCTGATATTCTCCGACAATATGAAGTAAATGGTTATAGTTGTCATTAGGAATAAATCCCTTTAGTTTATCGGCCTTGCCGTAATTCGTAGTTGAGACTAAAGCCTCTGATATTCAATATGTTTCCTTAAAATATTTAAGGGTTTTATCTGGACTATGCCAGTGTGAATTATTTAGTATTCAGGAATAATCCTCAGTAAATTAATTATGAAATTATTACACTTTTGTAAGTACATTTCCATAATAATTGCTATTAATTCAAGGTTGTACCTTAATTAAAGATTTCGTAATCGATCAACAGTAAGCATGTCAATCCATCACTAGTGCCTGACAGAGCCAGAATTTACACGATAAGGGTCCCTTTGTTCAGCTTATAGCCTTCATCTTTTTTCGGAACATAAGATATTCTATCAGTGCTGGGTGCCAAAACAACAAAGTGAAAATTAACATCCCTTCCATATATTTCAACCAAGAAACCTATTAATTAGTTCGTGATTGACTATATAAATATAATTAAAGATTTCGTAATCGATCAACAGTAAGCATGTCAATCCTTCACTAGTGCCTGACAGAGCCAGAATTTACACGATAAGGGTCCCTTTGTTCAGCTTATAGCCTTCATATTTTTTCGGAACATAAGATATTCTATCAGTGCTGGGTGCCAAAACAACAAAGTGAAAATTAACATCCCTTCCATATATTTCAACCAGGAAACCTATTAATTAGTTTGTGGTTGATTATATAAATATAAAAGTTCTGCTAGACTGAAATAGTATTAAAATTCACCCTTAAGGCGTAATTCATCTTTAATCTTACATAAAGAAATTGGTTTGAAGGGTAGGAATATGACAGTTAGGAGGAAGCAATCGGAGTCAACCTCCGCTATCACCGATTACTAATCGAGCCATAATTTATCTGTATTTGATATTTATGTTTGAAGGTTGAGTCAGTAAGCAATGATCTGTTGGCCGAACAGAACAATACTCCACTTACTCATTGTATTGTGTGCGTAAGGGTATCTCCTCTTTGTGAAGTCCTTTTGATAGCAGCAGATATTATTTACAAGTCAGCAATGCATAGGAAAGATCACGTATATAGTAAAGGTTGTGAGGCTTTAAAATCGCATCTATCTCCATACAATATCACTCACTTGGTAATAATTCATACAGTATGTAAATGAATAAGCTATCACTCAATTAGTATATAATGTAAAACAGAAGTTCGTTATTTTTCTATTCTATGAGGATAAGGGTATGTTATACTTATTTCTAACGCTGTTGTATTTAGTGGTCATTCACCTGCGCCAACCAAGGGAAAGGGGGATCCTGCTTCTATCAGAAACTGAAAGCCGTTCCGAGACCTAACAAATGAATGATCATTAAATAAACGATTCCGCCTTATTAGCTCTAAAACCCTCCACCAATTTATTCTAAGATCAGGAAATCTCGTGCCGTTATCTAAAGGGAACATAATAATAAGATATAATGTGCAAAGTTAATAACTGGCATTGAAATTCAGGTAGCTGTAAATAAACATTATTATCAACCCTAATAACACTTCTCCAATCCATGATACAATCAGGAAATCTCGTACCATCATTAACTGAAAGTGACATGATATAAAATAATATGCAAGATTACTAATTATAGTAAAAGTCAGGTAGCTGTAAATAAACATCATTATAATTTTCTAATATCTCTCCACCAATACATGATACAATCAGGAAATCTCGTACCATCGTTAACTGAGAAAAACCCTGTATATATAAAAGTGAACCTTGATTTCAAAATTGTTCTTTAATTTCGATTAAACATACTAATTACATCAAACTAGATACCTTTAGTCCGTATTTTAGGTAAATTCCGACTAGAGATCAGTTATAATCGGCAAATTTGAGACTAGGTGCACCTGTTCCTAGTACGTTCAGATACTTGTTTAAAATATTTATTCCATCCAGTCCTCCTGGTAATTCAGGATATAAGCCATCCTAGTACCAAACCTCATCCAAATCGGTTCAGCCGTTTGAGTGTGGAGTTACGAATGATGATGATGATGAAAAGTTTACATGTGCCAATCCAGCATATAAGCTATCCTAGTATCTGTCTTCATCCAAATCAGTTCAGCCGTTTGAGCATAAAGGAGTAAGAACTGCGATGACGAAAAGTATTACATGTGCTAATCCAACAGATAAGCTATCCTAGTATCTGATTTCATCCAAATCAGTTCAGACGTTTGAGCGTAAAGGAGTAAGAACTGCGAGGATGATGAAAAGTATTATATGTGCTAATCCAGCATATAAGCTTTCCTAATACCTAATTTCATCCAAATCTGTTCAGCTGTTTGAGCGTAAAGGAGTAAAATAAAAATGGTGATGACGATGATGATGAAAATCATTCCATGTGCCAATCTAGTATATAGCTATCCCAGTACTTAATTTCATAGCAAATCATGTTAGCCGTCCGAACGTAAAGCAGTAAAAAATATACCTACATACTTCCGCCTTTACAATGTTAAACAGTGTAATCACTCAATAATCACCAGCATTCTTCAATACACAAAACCCGCTAGTGGCGACCATCATCTGATAAAGAAGAAAGAGTTCCCTAAAGTATTTATCTAGACTTCAACTTAATGCCCATTTTAAGGTTTAGAAATCACTCGAAGATTTATATTTATCTAACGTTTGTATAGTTAATGGTCTATGAAATTTGCAGCTGGAAATAAAGGCCCTACTTAAACCGGTGTGTTAGTTTTTATGATATTACTAGCCGCACCCACGTCTTCACCCGCGTGTGTCAAATTTCATCAGTTAAAAGAGTTCCCTAAAATATTTATCTAGACTTCAAATTAATGCTCCATTTTAAAGGTTCAGAAATCAATCGAAGATTTCTATTTATCTAGCGTTTGCGTAGCCAATGGTATATGAAATTTGCAGCTGAAAATAAATTTCTTACTTAAACCGATGAATTCATTTTTATGGTAATTTTATGATATAACTAGCCGCACCCACGTCTTCACCCGCGTGTGTCAAATTTCATCAGTTAAAAGAGTTCCCTAAAATATTTATCTAGACTTCAAATTAATGCTCCATTTTAAAGGTTCAGAAATCAATCGAAGATTTCTATTTATCTAGCGTTTGCGTAGCCAATGGTATATGAAATTTGCAGCTGAAAATAAATTTCTTACTTAAACCGATGAATTCATTTTTATGGTAATTTTATGATATAACTAGCCGCACCCACGTCTTCACCCGCGTGTGTCAAATTTCATCAGTTAAAAGAGTTCCCTAAAACATTTATCTAGACTTCAAAATAATGATCCATTTTAAAGGTTCAGAAATCACTCGAAGATTTCTATTTATCTAACGTTTGTATAGTTAATGGTCTATGAAACTTGCAGCTGGAAATAAAGGCCTTACTTAAACCGGTGTGTTAGTTTTTATGATATTACTAGCCGCACCCACGTCTTCACCCGCGTGTGTCAAATTTCATCAGTTAAAAGAGTTCCCTAAAATATTTATCTAGACTTCAAAATAATGATCCATTTTAAAGGTTCAGAAATCACTCGAAGATTTCTATTTATCTAACGTTTGTATAGTTAATGGTCTATGAAATTTGCAGCTGGAAATAAAGGGGTTTCATTCCAGGGTACAGCCACCCTAAATTCAAACCTCAACCAAATCCGTTCAGTTGTTTGATCATACATCTAGTCATGAAGTACATCGCGTACCATACCCAAACTAGGTACAAAGTACTTTACTAAAGAATGGAAGCAATATTCATATAAAAGGATTACCACTATTAGCGTGTTGCCTACCGTCCACGACTGACTGCACATGCGGCGAGCGGCGAGCGAAAGATCCGATTACGGGAAGTACTGTCTCGCTCACTCGATATACCTAGTTACCGCGCTACAATCTCACGATCTATGATTTCATGTGGACCAAGTTGGTAGGTACCTAAGACTAGGTGCCGCCCACCACCAAAGCACACGTGATCCCTGCACCTGTTCCAGTATCCTCCACTCGATGCTCGAACAAACATACAGACAGACAGACAAAATTCCCAAAGGTTATATTTCCGTTCAACAGCCATTCCAAGCACCACAGACCAATCCTTCCCAAACTACACTGTACAGAGACCCCCCGACACTCACGGCTCCATTATAAGTATTGATTAATATGATAGAATAATTATATCTCCGTGCGCACTGCTTACGTATTTTTTTTCCTATGTCGATCGTCCCTCGCATCGCTGCACAGAATAAATAATAGTACAAGATAGAACGTAGCCGATTATCTCTTTAAATGCTTTACGTTCACTACCACAATTATCGTATGTTCTCTGCTTGTTAGCTACTACCTTACCGCGTGCGCACGCGCAGTATGTGCGCAATGAGGCATGTTGGCGATATATCGTCACCGACTAGACAAAACATAACACAAAATTCTCTTTACGAGGGCTACGTCCCTCCAGCATGCCGGACGGAGCGGGCGCCGCACACCGAACATAAACACTACCCTAATTCATTAAAACAAACCCCAAGTAACCCTTCTCGAATCAGAAATAATTTTAGTATGCCTCTCATCCTGTTAGTGCACTATTTCGCTGAAACTCCAAGTATCTTCCAAGAGCGCCGCTCGGTGACTCTCCGGGCCCAGGCCGCCCCAATCACTTTAGGTACACTACGATTTTATTGAACTCCGGAGCCGATCGGCGCACGCACAACCACTCACTTATAGTGTTTCTTCTTGACTGGCCTCTCGACACGTCTTAATTTCTCAAGGTCTCGCAACGACTGCCTCGGACGCCCGGCCTCGCTTAACTCTACGTACGTGTCTCGCGGAGACGCTCCGCACGCGACCTATCCAAGGAACGATCCCGCACTGACTGGCTCCCGCTCCCGGGGATTTTCCATGCGCATGATTCAACGGACTACGTTCGTTGTTCTCCCCACCCTTTGGGCTGCAATGCCTACAACGCCGAGCCAAAACTTTCCACTCATAATACTAAATAATTCCAGTACCTACGAACTTTATGATTAGAATAACAATGCAATGTTCACGTTAAGCAAAGGGTTAAACACATTGACGATCGAATTATGGTTAGGTACAGTATGCCCTTTCAAACATAAAGGAATCATCCAAATTGGTTCAGATATACCGGAGATCATGTGGACATAAAATAACAGTCGAATTGAGAACCTCTTCTCCTTTTGAAATCTGATAAAAATACCTAAAACGTAAAATGTTGTATAATTCAGTACAGGGTACATAAAAGCGTAATAAATAGGCTATCTTTAAGCTAGTCCATATCTAGTCAGTATCTTTTAAGAACAAAGTATTAGAGTACCTACTTACAAAGTATATTATTTACTATTTTTAATGATCTCTTGGTATTGTCACAAAACTATACAATACTTAATTTATTAGCCGTTTTAAATAGCCGAATAGGCATGCATTTGACCGCAATCTTATGATGACGCGGTCGCCGCCCTTCAAAACGAAAGCTGTCACTCTATATTATGTTTAATGTTTTTATTAATGTGAACATAAATATCGCATAAATAACGCAGTAGGGTCATAGATAATCTATTCAAAACAATATCAAAAGGCTTATCTAGACCCAGGTAAAAATAAAATAAAAGCCAATCGTTTATTCCAGTCATTTACATTCAGCTTTTGTGAAAAAGTACGAAGCGCTCGCATGGCAGCCTGAACAAATAAATCTGATTCTAATTAATGATATTCATTCTCGCGTTCGAACGGAAAATCAATTTTGATAACGTGCCAATAAAATACAATACGCGTGTACAGTGCTGGTGCGATATGTGGCACACCGCAAATAAAATTCAGACACAACGCCACTTAGGGAAGGGCTTTTGATGAATTCATTATTATTTGCTTCTAAACATAATCATTAGAGCTGGGCTCATAACAAAGCTGCAATCTAAGCTTTTTAAACAAGTTTGAATCTAGGTTTGTGGTTTTAAAATTTCGTCAATATGGTACGAATTTGAAAACACCAAAATAAAATAAAATAAATAATAATGATATTGATGTTTGATGTGTTTGCTAGATGCTTGTGTTACAAAAACGCTTACATGAGAAATATAAATAAAAATTGGTTTAAACATTGTTAGGTACAGTACAATATTTATGATTAAAAATAAACAAAATGCAATTAAAAATAACGGAAAATCTACTTTACTAGTTTAGATAACGAATGATTATGGATGGAAAGGTCGATAGCAGAAAGTTTGACTTCGGAACTTTGTTTGGACTATTTAGGAGAATAGTCCCCACCCCCTGAGGTAAGCCATAGGAGCCCCCTCCTATGGCTTACCTCAGGGGGCACAAAAAAGGTCCCGTTTTTTGGTTTTTGCTTACATCTCGAAAACGACGCGTCTTAGGAAATTTTGTTATACAACTGATAAAAAATCTACAATTTTGATTCTCCTTTCCTCACCTTTGATTTCTCCTTTGATGAAGCACTCATTTACTGAGCTATACGGTTTGAAACTGAAATAAGTTAAGCGCTGAACACAGTGAACTAACTTATTGAAATATCCACAAATAACTCTTGTCCTACTCCCGGACAAAATTACTGCAATCAGTATCCACCAGCTACTTTTTATAGACCCAATGGCGTTAGTTTTCATAATTATCTTCAGTCCATTACTTTCCTACTGGACACATACCTTCTGACGGAAACAGGATGATCCCACCACCACTTGATGGAGAACCTACCAATTTAGCGTAGATGATAATTCAAGGACATGACACCAAACCGGTGTCATGTCCTTGAATTATCATGTTCTTGAACGTGATGGATTTCTCTCGATGTTCTTCTTCGCTGGCTTTGCGCAATGACATCATATCTTTAATTGTGTTAACCTCAACAAAGTAAATTTCAAAATTGAAAATTTCTTGTAACTACATACGTACAAAGAGATCAACAAAGAGCCGATATGTTACAGGTTACAGATCGTTGCTCTCAAGGTGGCGTCTTTACGCACTTAACAACTTAACAGATCTGTTTTCCCGAAACTACTTTATTTGTTTAGGCTCAACAAATAGCTTCCCGGACGGGAACTTTCCCGGGACCGCCTCGAATTGCGTCCACAACTTGTATTGTTTAATCAAAAGAACGCAAGACCAAATAATAAGGTTACTTTATATTGTTTGGCGAGTAAATAAGTAAATAAGAATGAGAGTTCTCTTGAGTTTCAACTGTTTCTTGAAAGACGACGAGAGAGTTGTGGTATAATTACTTCTTTCCCCGTTAAAACTCAGGCAAATCATTTATGTAGTACTTCCTCTAAACAAAAACCAACCAAGGTCTAAAACTTAAACAGAAATTATTCTGTGGATTAAGAGAGATGTAAGATCTTTCTTGCATTCTTTCAAGATCTCACACATTTTGGAAATTATAGATGGGGACATATAACTCACGAGATTCTATTTATTTAGACTTTAGTTCTTTGTTTTAGACATTGTTTTTGTAAATACGGGGAAAATAATGCTAATGATACCTGTAAACGAGCACACATGCTCGAAGAGCTCGTACTTAGTATCATCGAACATCACTGAACTCAATTGGTTCGTTTTTAGCAATTATTCTTATGCTCGTTTGAACGTAAAAGTCGAGCATTTCTATCAACGTCTAGTTAGAGGTACCAAATTTCCTAAGCTCTTCCTTAGATTTTGAAAATTGTTATGAAGATCCAGCATTATGTGCCTAGTGATTGTTTTATTGGTACTTTATTTTGTTTCAGTACTTTAAGGGTTACGTAGGTATTTGATAAAAACGAGCGAGCCTTAAGTAGTCACATATGATGTATAACATCTGTTAACACTGTTACACTTTTCAAGCAATCACTCCCATAGATTGCAGAAAAGCGAGCGGATAAAAAAAAAACCTTTTTTTGATTTTGGAGCTTTATGTTTTTGTTAATGTTTTTGTAGGTAGATACACAAAAGATTGTCTTTTCATGCTGTATCCTTTTTTGTATATTTAAGCAGTCATACAGGCACACAATATGTATTATGTTTACATTTTTATCACTTCACAACAAGTTTCAAATGCCACTTAGACGATTTTCTTGGTATTTGAAACTATAATTATGTTTATGACTAGGTACTTAAATATACAGCATAGGCTATACAAAACCTTGCTGATTTCTTTTCATGTATTAGCTACTATTCTCCTTTGACGTCAATGCTTCCTCGTGAAACACCATGTATTAACCTTGTATAGGGTTGAATGCTATTGACTTATGTTATTTTGTGTACTAAGTGGAAGTTTCTATACACCCCTCGTTCGGCTAATTCTAATTGAAGGGCACAACCCCTAACAACCCCGTGGAACACCCTCTGCAGCTCTGTTTGCACAATAGATACTAATTTAGCTGTTGTCCGTAAGTATAAATTATTAATGTATGCAATGGGTGTTATTTCTACTCGATGGTGATCAATAGAGTTGGTAAATCTAAACTACAGCTTGATGATTGAATTCATTGTATTGTGATAGTTGATATGTAACTTACTTCCCCCAAACTAACTACTACGAGACTAATTCCCAACTTACTACTTCCCAACTTAATGACTGAAAACTTAGTTTGGTGGATGTAAGCTACATATTTTTACTTTGTTTTTTTTAAATATATTTTTGTGCTTTATGTAGATTGATGTTTTTGAGATTTCCCGAACGAAGAAAAGCAAGGCGAGGAGACATGCACGCGAAATAAAAACTTTGTGCTGTGTGTATTGATTATTATGATTTCTTACTTCCTAAATCCAAGGAATCTCTTCCAAAACCACTAAATTTCTAAACAATAGAAATACAATAGATTTAAATGCCAGTTATCTAGCTGTTATTTTGCGCTGAAAAAATTTGGATTATTCGAGCAAGACAAATTAATGACAACTATGCAGACAATAATATGGGACATATATAACTTAAAATGGTAGAAAGAGGTATTATTTTTTCATATTTGCGGGTTCAGACCTTGATTCGTGACCCTGACCGAATGTTTCTTATCCTAAATTGAGATTACGTTTTTGCAAAGCTTATGCTTAGAAATTTGAATAAAAATTTCATGAAGAAATGACTACACGTATTTCCAATTCAATAACTTCCCAACTTAATGACTGAAAACTCTTGTTCTTTTCCCAATTCCATTCACAACTCGACATCGGTTTTATTACAACCTCTTTTCTCCCTTTAATAAATCCAGGGAGGGAGTTCTCGCAATGAGAATTCATCGGGCAACAACGTGACCATTGTCATGTAAATCAGATTTGGAAAGAAATGCAAACTTTGCTAGAACGAATGAATATTTCAAATTATACGAGGAGACTCGTCGACGTTGCAAGAGAAATATTGTCCAATTTATTCGTACATATCCTTTTGGGGGTCTGGAAACCAAAGGGAAATCTGGGGACCTTACAGATTATTTTCAATATTTGTCTGACGTGGGCCAATCACAGTGAATACTTAGTAACCCTGTGAATGAAAAAGGAGGACTGGGTTAAAACTGAAAACAAGACATAAGTTCAAAAACTAAAACAACTACAGTCGGGTATAAAAATGCCTATGACACTCAAAGTCAAAGTATTTTATTGTAAATAGGCAAAAATAATAGCACTTTTACAAGTCAAAATTTACATCTCATGAACAAGGAGAAATAAATAAAATATTAGAAAATGATCAAATCAATCAAAATTTTAGATAAACTAAATTGCATTGTACTCTTGGAATGAAGTCAAATCGATTGATACCTCGCTTGTCAAAATCGGATCAATAAGGGCGAAGTTATGGTGGAACATCCGCATACATACATATAGACTGTTAACTTCATTACCATACCTTTGCTTTGCCGTAGTCGGGTAAAAAAGCGAACCTCGCAAAATGAGTCTTCCGTACTATATAACAATGAGTGGTCGCTGAGTGGTACACCTATCCGCTTCGCAATGTAACGACACCAGGTTTGATCCACGCCACCGTACCATTGATTTTAAATAAGTAATTTGCAGATTTCCATCGCTCCGTGCTTTGCAAGGCACGTTGAGCTGTTGGACCTGGTTGTTGACAATTGGTAGCAGTAATTAAGCAACGTCAGAGGCCCTTAGGAGGCCTGACAAACTTTGATAGAGGTCGGCACACCTTAGTATAACTAGTCTAGACTAGACCGGCTTCGCACGGGTTTTCTCTTTATTTGTACACGATAGTACATGTTTTGACTGACTAATTTGAACAAAAAACGTTTTTTTTTTTATTACGGACTAGGCAATCGTTTGACCACAATCTCACCTGATGGAAAGCGATGATGTGGTCGAAGGTGTAGCACGCTTGCCTAGTAGATACCTATTCACTCTTGACTTGAACACACCGGGGTTATAATTTACCGGAAACACTGACGAGGGCAGGGCTTTGCAGTTCTTATAATAAATGAAGAAGCGTAACGCTTCGTTCTTGTGCGATGTATTTCAACCATGAAAGGGTGGCGCTTTACTGATCGTCTAGTCGTACGGTGATGGAAAGGTGATGGGGGAATCAGGTTGTGCAGTTTTTGTGCACACTCTCCATAGTGCAATCTGTAGAATACCGCCAGGCTTGCTACCTCACGTCGATGCGCCAGACTTTGAAGCTTACTCTTTCCCAGAGTGTCATCCCCAATGAGCCTGATAGCACGTCTCTCAATTGAATCCGAAGACTCGAGCTGATACTTGGCAGAACCGTCCCAGAGGTGGCAGCAGTACTCCATACAAGATCGGACCTGTGGTTGATAAAGATTCAAAAGCTGTCCCGGTGTGAAGTACCGCCTAACCTTAGACAAAATACCAAGTTTTTTTGCAGCTACCTTGGCTTTGGATTCAATATAAGACCCAAAATTCAGGTTTGATGTGAGTTCGACACCCAAAAGCTCCAAATGGTCGCCTATTGGTATTGTTACACTTTGGAAAGACGGAGATCGGTGTAGAGGACTCTTTTTAGCAGAAAACAAACATGCTTGCGTTTTAGTAGCATTAAACTTAACCAGGTTAGCATCGCCCCAATCGGACACGGCTTCTAAGGCTAAATTTAAACGGTCTACCATAGCCTCTCACTGAAACTGGACAGCGTCACCAGCTGTGACTTGAGCATTGGAAGTGTATCACTCAACTACAGTACTGTCATCAGCATACCCAAAGGTACCGGGCTTCAGAAGGTCATTAATGTGCAGTAAAAACAGTGTAGCCGAGAGAACCGATCCCTGAGGTACACCGGCCATTGATAGCCATTTGATCAGACGAGCAGCCCTCTAAGACTACTCGAATAGATAGTTCCCTCAAGAAATCAACTATCCAGACCCGATCAAATGCCTTCGATATGTCAAGGGAGACGGCAAGCGCCTCACCATGCATCTCTATGGCTTCGCTCAGTACGTACTCAGAGACATCAATCTGCGACAATCTTAATTCCGACCTTCATGTTTCATTCAAAAGTATTTTCATAAATTAATTAAAGTTACATCTTCTCTTCTACCAAATGGTTGAACCTTTTTAAAAAAACAACGGACTTGTATTTACGACAGAGAGCGTGCTTGGGAAACTTTATATCTTTCATTGTGACTGCATTTTTATTACAAGCACAATTCATACGAAATATTTCGGAATAGAGTCATATTCACGGACAAAGAAATGTGTTTGTGGCAGTGGAGAGTGTACGTAGCCATTGCGAGCACTGTTACGTGGGGCTTCAGTACTGTTTGTAGAGTTGGAATGTATTTGTGTTATTGGGGAGTGTAGGTAGCCATCGCGAGCAGGGTCACGTGGGGCTTCAGTACTGTTTGTAGAGATGGAATGTGTTTGTGACATTGGAGAGTGTAGGTAGCCATCGCGAGCAGTGTCACGTGGGGCTTCAGTACTGTTTGTAAAAATGGAATGTATTTGTGCCATTGGAGAGAGTAGGTAGCCATTGCCAGCAGGGTCACGTGCGGCTTCTGTACTGTTTGTAGAGATGGAATGCGATGTATCGATAATGTGGCCAAAATTTTAAAATAAATAAATAAAATGATGAAGCTATTTAATGATACTTCAAGTTTTCAAGAACAGTATCAGGCATCTTCAAAACATGGGGAATCAATATGCGTAACATACGAATCAGAGCGGTGATCTATTACTTTATCTTAACTTTTCTCAAAAAGTATTTTAGATCAAAAAGGTCGTAGGTGCTTGTTGCTTGTATAATATGGTATGAACTATTTTAATTTGGTAGCAACTCTTTAAAAAACACACGGAGTCTAGTCTAGCTCTACTGACTTTTTCCATATATCTATGGTCCAGACACCACAAAGAATTTGAATCCAGGACTAATTAGGTAGGTACCTAAATGAAAATGTTTGTGCGTATAATATCACGCAACTAAGTAAAAATACGTTAAAATATATATATATCATATCGATACATACGGGTAGCAGGACTAAAAAGGGAATTGTAACGAAAAGGTATATATATCGTCTCGCTTTTATAACTCTGTAACTGTAAGCTCCAGAGATCTAATTTTGGTGTCATTTTTTAGCTTCTATAGTCAGCTCGATGATGTAATATTTAATTTTTCTAAAATTTAGAAGAGGAGGGTGCAGGACGCATAGAGCAAAACTAGCAAAATTGATGTTATTGTGATCTTTAATTCGGTATAACTCGCAATTTGTACGTGGCGTAGACGTTTCCCGACAAAAAAACTGCCTTGCTCCCCACACAGCCCCACCCATTTTTAGTTACAAACAGGTAGCGACTATCGATATAACAGACTGCAGCCTGCAGAATCGTAATAAAATGGCGCCTGTAGGCCGCCAGGAGCGGGGTGTTTTTAAGCCTTGCCTTATCCAACACACAAGCCAAAAATCTTTATAAATGCGAAAAGGATGGCACAATATCGCAGCTAAGGTGTATGAACGGGGCAGAAATAGATGCATTCGCGCTAACTCTGTGGCACAATACAAACAGTATCGATACTTTCCTACTTTCCTTGTGGCTAGCAGTTTTTAATTGCCAAATGCAGTCCTGGCTTTAGAATCCATAGTTTAAAATCAATTTGGAAAATAAAATGCCATTTTTTTATCAATGATTGTTCTACAGTTATTGATTAAATTATGATAGGTACCAAATATTTTGTATTGTAGGTATTTACGTACACATTGTTGATGAAAGTTCTGTGAAAAACTAGTTTTTGCTCTTTTAAGTACATATGTATATCTTGTAAATATATCTTCAGGTTGACCGTCTAACCTGCTCGAATCTCGCACATGAGCGTGTAGTAAATAGATATTAGAACAAATAAATTCTTACCGCTTGTTCTAACAAGCGGCGGCCTTATCACTAGCAATAAAGAATAATATAAATCACTTGTACTATTAGTATGTGTGACTTCATCATCTATGCCCGTTGGTCCACTGCTGGACATAACCCTCTCCCCAAGCAAGTCAATTGACTCGATCTTCGGATTATCGCATGCATTTGCGGCCAGCATCTTTCCTTACGCAAATCGTCACTCCATCTAGCTGCCATTCATCACTAGTTGTGCCAATCCACGGTCTCCACTCCTGAATACGTCTACCTCAACGATGTGCTAGTTCATTATTAGACTATAGACCCCGTGCAAGTGCCGGGAGCCATCGCGGCAATCGACGGTAATTTGTATCCACGAGTTGCTTGCCTCCCCGTCCCGCCGCCCGCTCCCACACCTTAGGCGTTTTCTAGCGGTTGCGCTCGGACTATAATAAATTGTAGTGACTGCCCATACTGTGTTTACTGTGTCTGTGGTCTGAAGTAGATACAGCACGTTTCTTACTTCTCGCTGCGGTTAAGAGAGCCCCAACTTTGCAACGAATTCGAGTGGAGTTGGAAAAACAAATAACTAAGTATCTCATTTGAATGTATAACTTGGGAGTCTTTTAAAATGAAATAGGTGTAGCGTTGTGAATAATTTTCGCACGGTGTTTACACGTGCTTACCAGGTTGGGCACAAAGTTTGCTTGTTGGTAATTAGCAGTTAAGGGTACCTTGTATTTAATCGTGGTTAAACATGACGCTCTCTGTTACATTTTTTATATAAGTATACTAGATGTGCCCGCAGCTTTTCCCGCATGGTCATTTCATTTCTCTAGGTTAAAAGTATCTTAAGTGTTACTTGTTGTTTTTTTTTTGCGTGGAGCCCTATTTTTTTCGAAAGTAAGAGTAGCCTTTGTTGCTCCTTGTAAAATCAGCTATCTTCCAGTGAAAGTCGCATCAAAATCGTTCCAGTCGTTTCGGAGATTAGCGGTAACAAACAGATAGCCGTGTATACTTTCATATGCATTTAGTAAAAAGCTGTTATTTTGACATTACAAACAGACACTTCAATTTTATTTATTTGTAAAGAATAGACGTATAGATATAGATTCGAGGAACAAAAGTACCTACCTATAATGTACAATATAACAATTTACGTTCAGCCGTCCAATAGTTTCTCTTCGGTTGCTCGGCTTCTACTCATTGGATGAAGATACAAAGTGCACCTGATTCTACGTCAAACCCTTAGCTACTCAACAGTGAAAGCTCAATCTGTCCAGTAGTATTTACGTGATGTACACATCATATATGATACAGACAGTAAGACACCATTTTTAAAAACGTTATATTCTGGTTCAGAAGCATATTTGAAGTCCAATAGACCATTTAAAAAAAATTATCTTTATAGTACAGACTTTTTATTACCTACTGCTTTATATACGTATATGTTCTATAGCATGGATGATGATGATATGGATGTCACGATCGCATACATAGTTCTAAGTCCTACATAGTTTTTTTATTATGAATATTGAAAACTACAATCCATGGTCCTAGAAACACCCAGACTTTGATGAATTTGATAAAAAAAACAACTGTCAAATTGAAATCCACTAATCAAACAATTAATATACAAAGAAGAAAAAACTACAACAACTACTGAACCAATTTTGACGTAGCTTATGAGATAAGGCCGGAGAACTAACCAATAAAAAATACATCCAAATCTATCTACGAGTATGTTCTATCTATACTTATATAATAAACCAATAAGAACGAAAAAGTCTGTACAAAGAAGAAAATTTAAAAAAAATTGTCTACTGTACTTAAAATAAGCTATTGAACAAGTTTTTTTTAAATCGTGTCATCGTGTCTGTCTGTTTGTCTGTATGCCTGTTCGCGCATCACGTAAAAAGTACTGGACCGATTGCGATGCGGTTCACTGTTGCATAGCTTAGGCTTTGATTTAAAAAGTGGAGTACTTGGTATCTTAATCCGATGATTAGATGCCGAACAATCGATAAAAAAACTATTTGACGCCTGAACCAATTTTGAAGAAATTTTGTATATTGTACTTTATAGGTACTTTTAGTCCTAGAATAGCACGTATGGGCTACTTTTAAATATTGACCATGCGGGCAAAGCCTCGGATAGCGGTATTCACAAAACTCCATGGCTCCAAGCCAAATCGCAGTGGAAAAGTACCTAGTCAAGAGCAAAATACAAGAAGACTCGGAAATAAGTTTCTAGAATGACAAAGAAGATGGAGAAGCACTCACCTGCCGCCAACCAGAAGGTAATTCCCATCTCTTAGTAATAATCTGAAGTAGTCTGTGTGTGTATCGTTGCCGTGGAATTTGTGCGTGTCATCCACTCCTGAAACCAAAAGAAACTAAGTTTTACAACATTGTTTTAATCTCACAGCAAACCAATCATTTTCATAATAAAATTTGTTGTTTCGATATTTGAACTTCAACCATCATGCCCTTAGATGTTAAAACGAAGAGCCTTAAACCAAAGAAACTAAGTATTAAAAAAAACAAAGTCATGAAATAATTTTAGACGACTGTTTCCTTGATTAAATTCTATGATATGTTTTATTAAAAGTTAATATCTTCCTGTTATTTTCTTCAACGATCAATCATGGCCTCAGTTTGTTTTTTGGGAATTTTCAATATATCAATGCCAGCACTACCTCATACGACAAACAAACAAATATATCAATAAGGAGTCGATTTTTAGATTCAGAAAAATCTAAAAATCTACTTCATATTGATTTACTACAAAAACTCGACCAATTTTGAGTCCAAATTAAAAAGACTTGTTATTAAAATCTTTTTAGATATACCTAAAAATATACAAACAAATAATTATAGTTCCAAAATGAGAACATCTTCCGTCTGATCGCATTAGGCGAAATTAAAATTCAGTGGAACCAAACCAATATTATTTCTTCTCTATTTTATGTTTTGATTCTTCTCTGGAACTATCGAAGAGAGAATACAATACCTACTTCTGCTGTTGCAGAGAACATGACTGACCGCGAACATATTATGTAACCGTGTTTAAGCACATAAATTATTTGATTTTGAATTTGAATTTTGCCGATATCGCGCGATCCGTCACTTCAAATCCGTGTGAGTGGAACAATATATATTTATTTATTTACAAGAAAAAGCGTATACAAAGTTAGATACTAAACTAAACGCCGCCCGTCCCATCTTAAAAGGAACTAGAGTCATACCATCTCTTGACGTCGTCCTGCATATGCCGTTTGGTTCTAAGATTGACGGAACGCCGGCAATGACAAAGGCCGGAACAATCAAGTGAGTTAAATAAATGATATAAATAATCTTACTGTAACGTCGCTTTGCTGAAGATCAGTTGCTATATAATCTGCTATTCTTAGCCTAAGATAGACCAGTGCCGGGCAAAGGTATCCCTACCAACACTCCTTGGACGACAACATCCTCATACAGCAGCACATAATTTTGTCGCCAGTCGCAGTTTTTTCCTTTCTACTGCAAAATAATAAATTTCATCGTTGACACAACCATTGTAGTAGTTGAGCAGCTGCAGAAAAACTTGTGTTATATTTTCTCTCCCTCCAAAGACTGGACGAGTTAAGATTTTCTTTACTTTTTTTGTAATTATTGGTGTACTTATTGTATACCAGCACTTTTTTTTCAATTTGACAACTGTTAATTAGAGAAGGTTAGTTTCCAGGTCTGTGTAATCATCATCACATCATCATCAGCCGATACAGGCGAGGCTTATATTCAAACGGTTGAACCATAATCACCACGCTTGGCAGGCGTCTTGGATCTACCCCTTCTCATTAGCATAGGGAATTCATAATTGACTATTAAAATTTATCGGAAGCCTTAATTTAAAACTAAAACTAGACTTTATATTACAACAAAGCGCTGCTCGATCAAATAGCTATTCCCGGAATCCGGTCTAAATTCCCTTTATACATCCCAAAGGCTTAAATCCAGAATAAACGAGCTCTGAAATAATGGTGTGGTCCTCATTAAGGACCTTTTGTCATAACCCAGCATAGGTCTTTTGACATTTGATTCTCTTTTATACTTGCCAATCGAATTGATACTTTAAGCGCAGTAGGTAAATCACAACTTCGTTAGATCGGGTATGAGGCTATTGAGGGAAAGGGTAACATTCAATGTTTTCAGAGTAATTTTGGGTGGTTATTTCAGGACTTTGTTGGCGTCGTATTTTTGGACGCTGCATTGATAAATGACTGGCAGTGCCTTTGCAAAAAAACATAGTTATAATTTCGGTAAAAGAGTCTAAGAATTTGCAAATTCTACTAAAATCTAATCTAATAAATATTATTTAAGCCATAGTTTTGTATGTGGTATAACGTATGCTTGTTACTACTTAGAGCTGAAATGGTTTAACCGATTGTGATGAAGCATGGTACCTATTCAAAGGTTGTCTGTAAGACCGCCGCTGTAGTTACCGCAATTACAATTTTTTAATGTTAAATGTATGTGTACAATTAATAATTAATTTTTATTATTGTACAATGTACGATTTACTTTTAAGTGGTATGCAATAAAGAGTTATTTATCTATCTATCTATCTACTTTAGATCCTGGAATAATATTTTATTTTATTTAATAGAATACTGTTAATCATCATCAGTATGGGAAGCCGCGGGGAGTTGCTAGTAAATTACAGTAAAAGAACGAAAAGATTGACTTATTTCGTACTTTCTCAAGTGTAGCCTTTTTTCACAATCAATAAACCACTCGGCCTAAGCTGTACAAATCTTCTTAACCTTTTCCTAGAAGGACTAACTCCGCCTAGTATCAGGTCCTATCAATGTTCAAAGGCGAAATTGATCAGCTATGTGTAAAACAATATTCGTAAAAAGTACGTTTCCTATTTGAGAGGCATAAAAATCGAGTGAGAATAAGATGACAAGTAAAATGCTTGAAAAGCACGTACGATAAAATCGACGATTACTCAAAAGGGGCCTTTTTACGTCTACGGCAGGGTCACGACTTGATTTTACATTGATGGCTTCAGTCAGCTCTACGTTTGTTGATACCTAAATTATTTGGAACGTATCTTTTCTGTAGGTACTTGTGTCTATATACTGGTAGAGAAAAACATAAAACGCTGTTTTTTAGAAGCTTTTTTTAACTTCACTTGTATGTACTTATGTATGTATCGATGTATCTATGTATCTATGTATCTATGTATCTATGTATGTATGTATCTATGTATGTATGTATCTATGTATCTATAAATATATATATATCTATGTATCTATGTATTTTGTCCTGGAGCCTTGCAATTCAAATTTCGAGCACTTCCCGATTAGCTATCCGGCTGAAACTTTCAGGGTAGCTCCCAAACCGCTGACCAAACAATAAAAAAAAAGGAAAAAAAGAAAAAATGAAAGTAAAAATGAAAAAAATAAAACAAAAAGGGTAAAGAAAGTAAAAATGTACAATGAAACAAAAAGAAAAAACTAATACATTAAAAAAAAAAGGTCGTTTTTTTAAAATGGTTCTCATTATTTCAGATTGCTGCTAAACCCTGGGTCTTGTTTTCCCGGAAATTTTGTATTTTCCCAGGAAAAAGGGAGCCGTTGAATATTTATCTGGTAGCCTATGTCCATCTGGAATAGCGCAGCTTTCTACGAGTTAAAGCATTTTCAGAATCGGATTAGTAGTTTCAAAGAAAACAAGCTTACAACAACAAACTTTACCTCTTCATAACTGTAGATGAATATATTAATCTAAAATGAACAAAGGTTTAACTTAATTACTTTCAATCTATTCTATTACTTTACTATTTAATTTCAGCTTAGCAGGTTTCATACAACTTCCTGTGGCCTGTACCTGTACTTACTATTGGATATTCTGTGTTTGTACTTGTCAAAACCAAATAAAACTGTATTTTTCGTACATATTTCAAATGCAACAAATATTTGCACTTGTTTTAATAAACTAATATGGCATGAAAACGCCTGAGAAGAGCCAAAGACCTGGCAAAGTGGCACACATTGGTAGGGCCATGACTAGCAGTGAACTAATTCAGGCTGATGCTGATGAATAGGGCCTGATAAACTTGATAACTCCAAATAATCCCATTTCTATGATAAACTTACGAGAAGTTTACTTACCTACAAACTTACAAATTGAAACCAAACATAACCATAAGTTCCTTTTTAACAAAAACAACTTAAAACCTCGCTGTTCTTCAATCTTATTATGACGGGTAATAATCATCAATCATCATCAGCCTGTATTCGTGCACTACTTGACATAGGCCAATCTACACTAAAATTATAACGAGGAAAGATTTGATTGTTTTTATGTTAGTTTGTTTAAAATGGATTAACTCAATAAATACGGAACCGATTTTAAAAAATATTTCTGTTATAGAACGCTCCATTATCAGCGAGTACCATGGGCAGCATTTTATTACTATAAAAATTAGAGTTTCCTTCGAAAATTCCAATAATATAATCCAAGGTATCAAAAATACAGAACGGAATGACTATGAAATGGAAACGAATAATAACAAGTCTGTCAAGTACGTGAGTAATATGCAGTTGTCTATGGGTAAAAAACGCCAAGATCGTTCCTGGCAAAGATTTAGAATTAAGTTTACAGGCGTATTTTAGAAGTTACAACGTGTATATATATATGCTACAAGTAAGAAAAATGTCGCGGTGTGAGCGCTACCCGTGCGAAGCCGGGGAGAGTCCCTAGTGAAGAATAAAGGTGGTAAAAGCCTAAAAGATCACTACAGAACTGTAACATTAATTCATATAGCCAAATGACGTACTTACATTATCCTAGCGGCCCGTATTACACGACGCAGTTAATCATTACCAACAAGACTACATCTATACTACACGTCCACTATACGCACGTCCTGTAAGCAGGTACAACATAATCTGTAATATCCTAGATTCGTAGGTAAACAAGTATAGCATGACCTGTATACAGCATGCAGTTAATTTCCGAAAGCATCGCGAGGGGGCGGTATCTGCCATCTGATTTAATGCAGTTCTCTGGAGACATACGGTTGGTAAAGTATTATCTAATACAAGTATATAAGAAGAAAAATTCTGACACGCTGACTAATCATGAAATCTCAAAAACTACTTGACCTTGATGCTGAAAGGCAGGTAGGTAGTTCATGGGGAGTAAACGTCAGCTCATGAAAAGATTTTGCGAGAAGGACTAATCAAAGGGGTCTAAACACGATTGAAAGTTTATGTGAAAGTTCTTATTTTTGCTGAGAGGCAAATATGCTGAGAGGGTTATATACATTTTTAATTTGTTCTTTATACAGAGTCTGAATGGCTATGTTTGGCTCTCAGAGGAATTAGGTACGTTGGCTCATGGTTTGAAAAAGTAACTGGGGTACCAAACGAAAACTAAGAGTAAGTATAAAGTTTAACGATCATTTAAAAATATACTGAATTATAGGGTTGTTTAATTAATTGTTGCTTCGAACTCTTGGTTGTTAAGTTGAGGCAGAGAGTTAAAGTTCGATCTTTCTGCACAATCTAAATTGCTAATAATTTATTCTGTCTGAAGAGATTTCAAACAACAACAAAAAAGTGATTAAATAAAGCAAGATTTTTTCGACTGACATTTATTTTACAAATTTTCACCCAAAAAAAGGACAACATAAAAAGGTCAGCTAATTTTAATCGGTTTTAATTTACTTAACAGTTTCACGTCATGTTAATTAACCTAACCTGCAACGATTATTCTAGAGTCTGTAAAACTTCATCTAGATTACACCCATTCTCTGAAATGGATTACAAAAAGCTTTTTAATAACCACCAACGAAAACAAACATTAAATTCAATTTACTATACGAAAAACTATCCTATAATTTTACAGCTAGCATTAAAATTTAATAGGTTTTAGAAAACGAGAAAGATCTCTCCCAGATATTTTCAGACGCTCTTTAAGTTTTATCTAATGAGAAAGAAAACCAGTTTCGTTTTCTTTTGGTTATTGTTACATTAAAGTTTAACGAGCTGGACGTTTCATTATTCTAAAAGTAATTAGACGTCTTGTGTGGATAAGAAGGTGACATTGAGGTCAAGAACCTTTAATCTTTTGATAGTGGTCAGGACTTTTCCAGTTCTAAGGAATTTTTATGGTAATCTATCCATATACTTCAAAAAATGTAAGTAAAAAAGTCTGTAGTGTACTTACAATGGAAATATATTAAAAAAAGTCCAGGATAGGTACTTCAAATAATCTACTTTAAGGGACCTACGAAACCACGAGGCTGACCGCACACTTAACATCAAATGCCGAGATGTCTGCATCAAATACTCTCAGCATCCTAGATACCTGGGCATTACACTAGACAGGTCACTGACCTACAAATGTCATTGTGAGGCCACCAAGGCACTCGTAATAATTTACTGCGTCGTCTTACAAGAACGTCATGGGGAGCTTCTCCTGAAGTACTGCGAACGACAGGAATGTCTCTGTGTTTCTCCGCTGGGGAATATGCCAGCCCAGTCTGCCATAGATCTATACACGCACGAGAAGTTGACATAGCTCTAAACGACACCTGCAGAATTATTACGGGTTGTCCTAAACGAACTCCTTTAGCGATGCTCTATCCATTAGCTGGAATAGCCCCTCCAGACGTTCGTAGAGAGGTGACCTTTACAGTAGAAAAGAAAAAACAGATATCCTCTACATAAACACATCCGGATTAGTAACCGTCTCAAAAGTAGAAAAAGCTTCGTTTGCCACACTGAGCTTCTTTCAACTTCTCCCAATGAAGCACGTCTGATGTTGTGGCAAGAGAACAGAGAACCTCCACCAATATTTATTGCTCCTGCGGAAACGCTACCTGCCAGTTGTGATCTTCCATAGTTTACATGGAAGTCCTTAAACAGACTAAGGACAGAGGTTGGCCGTAACAGGAGTAACATGTGCAAATGGGGCTTCATCGCGGAGACGCAGACGCAGTGCGATTGTGGCGTCCCCTCATAGACCATGTTACACATGATGACATGCCCTAACTGCCCATTATCTTATGATTTCAATGATCGTTTGGAAGCTTCAGACCGGGAAGTTGTAGTTGCAGCACATTGGTCAAAGTATATTTGAAGGTTTGTGTCGATTGAGCCATCGACTCCAAAATAAGATACGGATACTGGTAACAATATGTAAGTAAACATAAGGTTTCCTAGTGTGGTTGAGAATGCATTTGTCAATAGGCTAAGACAAGTTTAATGCGCCACAATACAATACACAAATAATAAGAAGCACTTAGTAAGTACGTGATAAAAGTCATTACAAATGACTGGATGCGCTGTGACCGTACTCACCCTGTCCATTGTACTATTATTTATTCTGTGCCCTAACCTAGGACAGTAGTTCTTCTAACGTTCTATATGAAGTAGTTGTGAAGGCAGGAGCAAACACCAGAACTATTAGTGTCTGAACTTAGGCAGCGATTACGTCAGCGTGAAGTGAGTGGTTATCGGGTTGTCATCGTTGACATTGACGTTGACATGACAATACACACTGCAGTGCCGATAACCGATATGATCAAAACTGCGTCATAACGCGGTGTGCTCATATCGGTTTCAAGCTGTCAAATTCATTAGTGCCTTGCGATAGAGTTGAAATTGTTATGAAAAAAGTGACAATCTGATTGAAGCCAAGTTCTGTGATCGGGCCCCTGATAATCTCTGCGTTCGGTTTGAAAGGACACTCCTGTATTAGATATTGCGTCGATGAATATTGTTGCGACGGTCTAAAATTCGAGTATTTTATTAAGGCAAACTAAAGGTACATCATTTTCATGCATAGTAAAAGATCAACGTTTTCGATTTTCATCAAGAAAATTGTATTTAAAAAATCTAATGATGTTTTTTCAGTTCTCTTGAAAACCGCGCTCGTAACTTTGAGCTTTTTCGGCTATTTCTCTTAGTTTATTTTGCCTATCCAAGCCCAGTTCAAAAATACATTCAGTGTACTTTTAGAATTGTATGTTGTAATCCAATCAAAAAACCGCGTTTTTTTTCCATGGAACCCACGGCTTTGTCCGTTATCAATCGAGACAGTCAACTGAAAACTCGTAAGCCTTAGATCCTCATTCGACCAAACTTTTGAAGGCTCTTTTTTATCAGATAACTTCTTTTCCCAGATTTAATCGCAACTGAGATGAAAGATTTGTGCCTTTTTGTGGTACGAAAAAAGACGTTTGAGGTTAGTGCGGACCTTTAGAAAGATAAAATACTTACATTTAGTGAAGAGTAAATCACGTATTGGTCACAGACGTGCACTCAGTTTTTAATGATTTGGCAACTCGTCGACCTGATGGAATATACAGGGAGTAATAGCAAGGTGTAGCAATACTAAAAGGTATGTATGTATATCCAAAAACCTTAGATCAGAATTCGAGTTCTCCACATAAAATTAAAAAAAAAAACAAAAAATACTTTTGTCAACCCTATTGAGATAATGCTCCGCGATCGGATAAGTACCTACTTAGCGGTCAAGCAGGTTTAAAAAAAAGGCGGAGTCCACACCGCCAAATAAACGAGTGAAGAATTGAAAATGGCGGCTGCGTATGTGTGTGTGAGTGGATTATTTATGTTTTTTTTTGTGGTTGATACACAATTTAATCACAAAAGACTGCATAGTTTTTTTTTTCGTAAGACCTAGAACGAATTAACACGACTACAAGGTCGAGATCTTAATGCGATGTAGCGGCCAATCGGAATAAAATGCTGTGTGTGCGTGAGGCTTGTGCATACGAGCGGATCGGCATATCTTGGGTGCTTCCCTTCCGATTTGGCGGTGTGGAATCCGTTTTTTTTATATATATTCTTGGTAACGGATATCAATGGAAACAACATTATTTTAGGCAGTAGACATGTACCGAAGAACCGATAACCGTTGGGGTAGACGAGTTCTCGAGTGGAGACCACGTTTAGGCAAACGTATTGTAGGACGCGCTGTAGCCAGGTGGAGTGACGACCTGCGAAAAGCGGCTGGAAAAGAATGGATTAGGAGACCTGAAGACCGAGCTCAGTGGCGTGCATTAGGAAAGGCCTACGTTCAGCAGTGGACAGACATAGGCTGATGATGATGTACCTAAATAACAAAAAAAACGTGTGCTTTTGCCTAATAACGATAAGTAGTAATTGATAAATAGATACCTAGATACATCCTCCTCCCATAGTAAACAAAGACCTAAATTAATAATCCACACCACACTATACTACAGAATCTACTGTTGAAAATATCCTTGGACGTTACAACATTCTGTGATGCATCGTTTGCTGTCCAAACTGTTAGACTATGGAACAGTCTACCAGTCTCGATACGATTCTACTCATCTGATTGAGATACCAAGTACACCAGTCTTTCAGTCTAAACCTAAGCTATCCACCAGTGACATCAAACTATTTCCTACATTTTAACGTGATTCGCGAAAATACAAACAGACAAACAGACCGACAGAAATAATTTTAAAAAACGTTATATTCTTGTTCAGTATAGTTTATTTAGGTGATTCATTGTAAATACTTTTTGGTAATTACTGCTTTATTATAAGTAAAGATAGATAGATAGATATCGATTTGTACTACGGTCGAGTCGCGTAAGTATGTCTCTAAACTGTTATTTGGACTAAAATAAACACTAGTCGGTTTCTCGCAGATGTTTGAGTTTACCTTTATCGGTCTCTGTCTCTACCTTTATCAGTCTTTCATAAGCACAAATTAAAAGTTTATATAACCCTCACACACATTATAGATCTCGATCACATCAGCAGTCTAACAAAAAAAAACCGCATGTTTGGGTGTTACGATCCCAACCCCTCCCCCCCCTATTATAGCTAAGAATCATCTCGATCACATCAGCTTCCAAACAAAAAAAAACGCTTCAAAATCTGACAGTTCGTTTGGGAGCTACGATGCCACAGACATACACAATGATACAATAACACCCTAAACTTGACACAACACGAGGGGTGTTCTTTGAGCTCGGGAATTAAAAATGAGATACCACTTAACCATTTTTTTATTAAGATTGATTCGTAAAAATCTAGGTCTGAATAATATTCCCTCGCAAATATTTGAATAGAGAATAGAAATCCTACAGTCGAATCAAAATGGCACAAAAACATTTTTGTATTTCACCGAACACCGCAATCTCAAATAGCCCTGTTGCGTGTATTGAAAATACAATACAGAATATCTGTGTAAAATATTGTCTGTGTATTTTTGTGCTGTTCTTTGTGTGATACGAGTCAGATATTGTAGTAATTTAAGTACAATAAAACGTAATAAGAGTTATGGCTTATACTTAATAGGAAAGGCTTTTGCCCAGCAGCGGTGTACAAAATAGTAACCTAACCTCATTTGACAGGCCAACCTAACCACATTTGTATATAATATTATGTACTCGAGCCATAGACAACTGCATTATTACTCAACTAGAGCATAGCAGGCAGGTTTCGTCTGTAGTTTCGTGCAAAAAATACTAGTACTTCGAAACCAGTGGCCGTATTACAGAACTTGGCTTCAATCAGATTGTCACTTTTTTCATAGGAAAATCGACTCTATTGCAAAGCATTATTGAATTTGACGGCTTGAAACCGTCATGATCAACATTACGTAATCGCAATGCAGATCTCTCTAATCAGATCTAATCAGACTCTAGCGTGTAGTTATGCGAATTTAGAAAAAATACCTTTGCCCATTACATAGAGAGAGTATCAATCTACGGCTCAATACGAATAAACATTGTGACACGCATTTGGTGCCCAACTTTAACATACGTATTGATCGCAAAATTCAGCAGTTATATCATTATTATAGGTAAGTATCCCATCAGTTTATTTACGTTGATGTAGCCTCCCTGAGCAGTTTAACTTTTTTTATCGCCTCCGCTCACGCGGCGTAGCGTGTAACAAAGCGTTCTTTGAAACCTCATTCATACTTGGATTTTATGGTTTTCAGCGTGTTTACAGGAAGAGATAATTTTTCTCGTAAACACCCGAGATAAACTCAGGGGAATGACTTCCGATGACTTTGGTTTTAAACCTAGGGCTGTTCTTACTTTTGTGGGTAGTTATTTAGAATTATTTTTCCGAAATAAAATAATGTCGTAACTATAATATTTTTAGCCGACTTTAAAAAGGTGGAGGCCCTCAATTGGACTGTATTTTTGTAATGTACGTTTCTTCATACCTCCTGGGCCTCGGAACCCGTTCGCACTTTGAGGGTAGTCCAAATAATGTTTCAAACATTACATAATTGTTTTTATACATTTAAGCCTTGATTGCGAGGCAACAAATTCCACTGCAGTACCTACAGAGCATCAGTCTGTGCTGCATCACTATGCATACAGCCCAATACACATTGATTAGTGAACAGTGCGAGTGACAAGTGCAAGTGGCAAGTGCTTAGTACTTAGACCGTGTGGCCCGGCAGTGATAAGTGCGATTGGGCAGATTATGCAATAAAGTAAGAACAACTTCACAAGGGAAGGCGATAGGAGGATTTAGCTGGGATTTGCTAAATTACGTTAGGTCTTTTCGACTTCCATACCACATTGCTTATAGTCTTCAACGCGTGCGTCCTACTGGTTATAACCTACGGAGCTGAAAGTAGATGCTCACAGTGAAGCTGGCAGCGAGCAATGGAGATAGCTTTGCTTGGAGTAGAACAGAATCCGAAATGAGGTGATCCGCAAGAAAACCAAAGTGACCGACATATCTCAAGGAATTAGCAAGCTGAAGTGGCAATGTGCCGGCCACATAACTCGAAGAACCGACAACCGTTGAGGTAAACGAGTTCTGGAGTGGAGACAGCGTTTAGGTAAACGTTGTGTAGGGCGCCCGCCGGCGAGGTGGAGTGACGACCTGCGAAAGATGTCTGGCAGCGGCTGGATGAGTAGAGCCGAAGATCGGGCTCTGTGGCGTACACTAAGAGTGCCTACGTCCAGCAGTGGATGAATAAGGGCTGATGATGATGATGTTGTGTCTTGTGGCCTTGGGCAAAGAATAAATAATAGTACTTATCGGCTGCCATTCCTTTGCCAAGCAATTGTGTAAAAACGCACTATGCGGTCGTTAAAAGTCGCATTAGTTATAATGTAAGCTTCACAACAATAATACCTCATTGTTAGAATCCTATTCCAGCCTCAAGGAGCAGTAACAAAAACCGATACAAAATGCTGTTGTATCCATCTTCATTAGCCGACCGCTGTTCCAGCCACGGCCACAAGTGGGCGGGATAATAAATAGTTGGGCGACATTCGGACGGCAAAATCTGTTCGGTCGGGTACGTACGTCTCAAATGTCGTACACAGGGTAATGTTTATTTCGTACGAATAGGGTAGTTGACACTTTTGGAATAGTAACAAATTTTAAGAAACACTTTTTAGGGTTTTGTCCCCAAAGAATTACTAAGCCTATACCGCCCGTCATTCTGTTCTACGTTTAAAGGGTTGTATCTTTTGAACCGTAAAGGTTACCCAGTTGACATTTAACACAATCTGTTCCTTGTATCTATATATATATGGTTGGTTAATCGTTGAACTACCCGATCTTCTTGATACGCCGGAATTTCTTGATTTCGTTAATTATTTGTGCCCAGTATAAAGTTGGGCAGATCGATGAGAGCAACTTATTTGTCGTTCTAGTCACTTGGCCAGATCGAGATATGTCTGGGCGCATCGTTCAACCTAACTAATTACCTAGTGTTTAGGTGCAATTATTATATCAAAAGTAGTAGTTTGCAAACAGACAAATATTTTCATGTTGTACCTAACTAACCTACTTATTTTTTAGGCGCAATTCTATCAAACATTAGTTTGCAAACAGACAAATGTTTCTTAACGGTTTTCATGTTCAACCGACTAACCTATCTAGTTTTTAGGCGCAACTCTATCAATCATAACTGTTTGCAAAGAGACTAATGTTTATAAACACAAAATTCTATGTTTGATAGAATTGCGCCTAAAAAACTAAGTTTGTTAGGTTGAACATGAAAACTGATAATGTACTTACATATACATTAGTCTGTTTTCACTCTACAGAATCGATTTTCCCATGCATGGTTGGAAAATCGGCAAATATTATGCTTTGAACGATATGGCGATTATTAGATAGGCAAATCAAAAAATGCCGTCGTATCTGCGCTAGCCCACGACATATATAAAAGAAAGTTTCATAAATGTATGAAAACACAATTATATTGTACGATTAAAACCGATGTCGCCAAACAAACACAACAAAATAACTAGCTTAAAAGCTAAAAAAACACGCCTGCCCTGCCAAAAATGAAGTTATGCCAATAAATTATATACTATTGTAATGTGCTTATCAAGGCCTTTAATTTGATACCCATATTGTAAAATTAGAAGAAAAAAATGTTTTCTTCGGTTGAAAATGATGCCTTACTGCAGACATAATGAATTAAAAAAAATACTTGTCTATGTTACTCGGGGGAATGTAAGGATTTCTAACAGATGTAGACGTATGGGGTATCCCATACGTCTACATCTGTTCAGGCATTTCAATGTTATGGTGGAATAAAGAAACTCACATACAAACATACAAGCATACAAACATACAAACATACAAACATACATGAATGCTAAAAACATAACACTCCTGTTTGTGGGCAGTCGTGTAATAAAAGTCATACTCTGCACTACTAACAAACCCTTCTGTAATTGGGTGTGTATTATTGTGATGATTTATGCCTATGAATCAAATTTTAAAATAATGCGTTATAGACTCCTTCATAGAGTTTTTTTCCCCTACGAAATATTTGTATGCAAGTTATGATTTCCTGTGCATAACTGTGTCACTTGCACACGTTGCATTCCACTTGTGTTTTTTCTAGTCCGTGTACGGAACCCACGAAGCACGAGCCCGACTCGCGTTTTGCAGGTTTTTATTTAAGAAGAAAGAAGAAGAAGAAGAAAAAACATTTATTCAACACACACATTACAAAAAAAAAACATACATAAAATGTGCTTAAGAGTGTGTTACTTGTGTTTGTGTGTGTTTATTGACCTAAATTGCCATATTTTCAGTAAAACTCTATAGCAACATTTTCATCAAAACGCACTTTCTATCACGAAGCGGGCTATAATAATAATAATAAATAAAAAAGAAATAGCACAATGTCAGTTAAAAACAAGGGGTAATTCCGTGGTAATTTTAGTAAAACAGTTTTTATTTTCAGGAAGCAACGCATAATGGGGCCCTGAAAGAACGTATTTCTAGTTATACTCCACAAAAACTTGTGAAAATTAAATTCAAAACAAACATGAAACTTATGAACATTTTTATGGAGCAGAGCCAAGAGCGTTGACCTAACTGATGCAATTTGTTTCACCGCGCCACACCAAATATTTGTGTAGCTGCGTCTAAAATGTAGCGCAGGAAATGTCGATTAGCTAATATTGTGCCAAATGGTAACACTATACACGATGTAGTAAGTACCTTGTGGTGTGGTGCTCTATTGTTTAGATATATCTGATTCTGTATTATTCGTTCTGTCGTTCTGTATTACATTAATATTAGTAATGTAACATAATCTAATTACTAGTGGCTCTGTGAGCTGTAGACCTCGCGAGCACAAACTTCTTTGTAACCAATCTAGTGGTTTACAGTAGCGCCATCTAGTTATTTTATTGTAAAACTAAACTTAAAAACAAAGGTGTTACATGAATTTAAAATGAAAAAAAGCACGAATGAAAGCTGCATAGCGACTAATAATAATAATAATAATAATAAACATTTTATTAACTAATATGAGCAGTATTATATTTTTCAAGAAATTAGAGATCCCTACAATAATTGCAATAATGTAACCCAAGGTATCAAAAATTTGCAAAGTGACGATTACTCGCTGTAAGGAACGGAATGACATGTTGCCTTAGAAACGAAATAATAACAAGTCTGTCAAAAATCACCACGGGCATTGCTGCCCAAGATTTAGAATTACACTTACTAGCGTTTTTTTAGAAGTTACGACGGTTATAAAAATGCCGCGGTGTGAGCGCTACTCTAGCGAAGCCGGGGCGAGACGGGTGGTTGGTATTTGAAGTTGCCATCACGAGCTCAGCATCCTGAACATAATTAGAAACTAAAGAAAAAAAAAACTTTAAGTTTCGTCTTACATTTTCCCCAGTAAATCGATCTCGTGCCTATTGAATGATTTCCAAGCAAAAGATTAATGTTATCTAATTTTTTGTACAAGCTATTTAGTTTAGTTTCAAGTACCCATCTCTTTCATTTAGGTACCTAGTACCTACCATATATTTATATGTTTTTTAAACCGTCCTTCATTTACATTGTGATATACCCCAATAACCGAGTTTATAGCTGACAGCTGACATAAAATATCGATAAAAATGTCGGTACGCGGCGACATCACTAGCTCGAGGTAAAAGTGGCCATTGTCGTTAGGCCGGACATTTTGTCCCGTTTCGAGTGTCGACTCGTTAGTCTGTCGTAATGGCTGTGGATATATGGCGCCTATGTTATATATTTGTGGCCTCTATATGTGTATAGATAAAATGTGCCAAGTTTGTCTAACATTATTGTTAAGGTAAATCACAACAATTCACTTGAATAACGCGGTGAAATTCATTATGGACAACTATATCAGATCTAGATTATTATGCATTTTTTTTAGAATGCATTTTCATCGAGTTGTGAGCTACCATGCAAATTTTAGCCGGATAGCTAATCGGGAAGTGCTCTAAATTTGAGCTACAAGATTCCACCCGGAACGACAGTCAGACAGACAAACAAGAAAGTGACTTATTAAAAACGTGGTAATAATGCCAGTTTTGCCGTGTTTTTCCTGGACAAAGATTGATGTTTACAAGAAAGTCGATCATTCGATCTCCAGATTCGACGATTAACCTAGACCTGGATGATTCAATTATAATCAGATTTCACAATATCTTCTTCAGAAGTTCAGAACAATTTGGATACATAAATGAAAGCAGGCATTTGAAAATATATGTAATTCAATTATAACATTTATTCCTAGGAAACGTAGTGACACGCCCATGGTGTGTGACATGGAATGGTATGTGACATGGTGGAGTGACAACCTGCGAAAGCGGCTGGCAGAATTGTATGCAGAGAGCTGAAGACCGAGCTCATTGGCGTGCATTAGGAGAGGTCTACGTTCAGCAGTGGACAAGTACAGGCTGATGATGATTCAATGGAAAAATTTAGATTACACTGTGAAGTGTTTCGGAACTAGGTATGTTTGATATGGGCACTTCAACATAAAATATGGTTCAATAGAAGACTCAGTTGCTCAAACAGAGTGGTCATGGACGGGGACCGAGCTCGTCCAAGAGATGGCGGTGGCGGGCATGTTCCCACCGCTATCCATCGCGTTTGTGATAATATATTTCCGTGATTATCCTAAACTGAAATTTTCCAGGCGTTTTGATATCAGGTGAACAAGCTTCCAAAACAACCGCTCTAGCTCCAGAATATAAACCACTCCCTAAGCAAGGCCGCTAAAACTGACCATTGTCGTCAGACAGGACATTGCGTCCTGTTTCGAGTGTCGCTCGTTAGGCCTAATGACCGAGAATGTCGCTGAAACGACATCGCCCTCTTTTTGTGCCAGACAGTGTATCCTGGGGTTTGGTTTATCTCGATTTAGATCTCACACAGAAGCCTTTAGTTTTTATTTATTACAAATTCTCTTGCGACCTTCTCTTGAAGACCAGAATAACGGTACAGTATATTGTGAAACTACCATAAACACTTTCGCTACAGTGTTAATAGGTTGATAGTTAGACACCATTAAACACATTCAAAAAGTAAAATGAAAAAATACGTAGGCCAGTGATCCAGTCAGCGATATTGGTTTTTTAGGTCAGTGATAATTTTTTATGTAACCAGAAGCCCAAATCCTCACCAATACATAAAAGTGAAACGTTGTCGGTTTGTTTGTTTGTTTGGGGAGCTTTCGCGCCAAAACAGATGATCTAACTTTGATGAAACTTTGTAAATAGGTACTGTACAATATAGAGACCAACATAGGATACTTTTATCCCGGAAAATGGTAAGTTGCCACGGAAAAACTGGAAAATTACGATTACTCGCTGTAAGGAACGGTTGACACGGAAAATAAATTATAACAAGTCTGTCAAAAAGCATAAAGAGTGTGTTGGTGCTAAACTTATTCATTGGTTTTTAATATCCTAGATGAACATAGGATGCTTTTTTTTTCGTGATAAACTTCGTACGCGCGGATAAAGTTGCGAGTGATTAAAATGAATATTACTCGCTGTAGTAACAGTTGCCATGGAAACGAAATAAAAACAAGTCCGTCAAAAAGCATCAAGAGTATTGGTACACTTTTTCATTTATATTTAATATACTAGATGAACATAGGATGCTTTTTTTCCGCGGGCGAAAGCTAGTTATGTAATAAAATGTACTTAAATTGAAAAAGAACGTCAAACGTTGCTCGAGTTGCGAATGTTATTGTAATGTCACCGAGAGTTGAGTATGGTGGCTCCAGACTATCTACCAACCCTCTATTCCAACTGTTTGTCCAACCTTCGATATGTGGAAGAGGAGTTCGTGCACGTTTGACATAGTTCGGTCTAGTTGGCCCGAGATCGTTGCGGTGATAAACCGACACCAAACCAAAAGGTTTCTCAGATTTTATTTCACTAAATGAGGTATCAAATAATTGACAATGAACTGTATTACCACGAGATAAAATTTATTTTTCTATTTATAAAAAATATGTAAAAACTTAGTGCGATAAAAATATACGCATTTAAACATGAACAACGTCAGCTGGCTTTTAATGTACCTATATTCCTTACAAGAAAGCGTAGGTACCTTCTCATATCCTACCTTCAGTTGACCTTATTTACACATGACCGATTTCCAAACATTAAAAGAGGCTCCCGAGACAAGCTCGAGTACTTTGAAGTAGTACCTACGCATTCATATATGAATATCCAGTGGCAGTAAAGAGTCTTTATTCGAAAGCGCCTTCAGTATTGCGAAACGAGCCTTTATTCCAAAGCGGAGTCTTTCATGAAACTCGATAGTACTCAGGTGCTTAAAGTTCTCTCGAAGCTCTAGACAGGTTAATACAGTTTAGACTGGCTGCTATTAACCTTAGACTTTGAGACACGCGGGTGGAGCGCCTGCCAAACTTCATCTCCGTACCTGGAGTTGCGGGAACGGTGGTGCCATATAGTATTTGTATATTCTTTGGTGCATGTGCTACGGTGGCGGTCCATACAAACAGAAAAGAATTGAAGAAAAAGTGGCACAGTTATGAATTAGCAATCTTAAGATGTCTAGCCCTCACCGAGCTTTCATGGAACTAAAATTTACATTGTATTAGGTGTTCTGTGTCCTAACATGAGCCACTAAGGAGTCACTAAATAAATAATAGTACAAGTACGTTAGTTCTGTGGACGCTCACTACTGCCAAACCACAGACTTCTAAGATATTAGAAGTCTGTGTGACAAACTACTGCTATCAGCGCCAAAATGGCGATAATCACATGCTCTCATTGCGACGTTTGTCAAAAGCTTGTCTAGAGTACCTACATGAGTAATAATGCAGTTGTCTGCTTCATAGACAACACGAACAGGTCAATCGCCGGATATTAAGCGCACCGCCCCAGTCCATAAAGTTGCAGTACCTCCCGGACCTTCGGTCTATCATCATATAATTGACAAGCATAGTAGTTAACACCGCTGCATGTTTTCCTAACTCTGGGGCCGCGTGTCAGACGCGTTGCCCTGCTATAGCGTAGTACTATCATTTATTCTGTGCTATAGCGCTAGACACACTATCCAGCTTACGTTGACTAAGTTTGAACTACACTTGCAATTATTCAAGTTACCTTAAGCTCTGTTTCAAGTTACGCTCTATTTGAGACTCCTCGATATCGCACATTAACTAATATGATATAGCATGCGCGGATGGAAGAGGTCGTCAAGGATTAAGAGGTCGATATAAAAATTAGCGAATTTTAAAAATTCACATGATCCACTCGTCTATTGATCGTTCACCCCTGCTGCAATCCTTCTTCACTGGAACATATATAAACCTTTGGCAGATAAATTCTGTATATCTTGTAGACGCCTTGTCGACAGACAAGTCCAGATTTTGTGTCGCGTGTCAGTGATTAGGTCTAAGAAGAAATAAAAGTTCACCCAAGTGCTACCAGATTCTATAGAATATTTTTTTATTTGTCTTCTCTTCTCACTAATGAAGATAACATCGACTATAAAGTTTTAAAATTATGATCGTTTTTCTATTTATTGGCTATGAAATGAACAAATAAAATCCGATTCTATTTGTATTCAATCGGTGCACTATTTTAGCCCAAGGAGAATTTGAGAGGAGGTCGGGGTAAAGGATCTCTCGTTCCGATAAGCTTACAAAAGGAACAGTGGAGGATAAATTAATCTTAAAATATGTAATAGGTCGCGAAGTTCATGGCATTTGAGCAACTTTGGAAATGAGGTCGCGTGAGTGATTAAGCATAAGGCAGTGTAAAAATTCTTACAAAAAAGTGTGCTGCGAAAACTTAGTTATTAGTAGATTTTCTCGCCACGGTTCAATTAATGAGATAATAAAATGGGCTCATGCCACCATCAACGTAATCTGTGCCAGAACCAGTAAAGATGGTACGCGATTATGGTAAACGCCCGGACTGTCTAGATCCGCTGGGAGCGGGGAAGGGCTCTCGTACGGGACGCATCTTGGATTGATTCTCGTCCTTCTCGTCTCAGTGGAGCAGTTTTAAGGGCTGCAGCGGAGACTGCAGAAGAAGCCAAGCGAGGCAAATATGTAGCACTCAAAAGTGACTATATATTTGTGCCACTTGTTCCATGGGTCTTAGTACCAAAACAAGGTTTTAGCAAATACCTCCTCGCCTAATCGACGCCACTGATGACAACAAGAGGGCTAGCTCATTTCTCGCACAGAGAATAGTAGTTGATATTCAACATGTAAATGCAGCTAGCGTTCTTAGCTCCATGCCTCATGGACACCAGCTATTTTTAGATTATTAGTTCAGGTTTATTTTTACTTTAAGTCTAGGGTCTGCGTTTGTTTTCTTAATTTCTGATGTAGGGTGGCTGAATCATGTAAGTTGTGTAACCAAGTAAAATATAAAATGTCTTAACAGGGTGGTAAATTCTATAATAGAATTCTTTGAAGAAAGATTATGTCGCAATTTTTCCAAAATGAATGCATGAATTAAAGGTTATAAATAATGAATGACTTTACTTTTTATTTAACACTCACAAGTACTGAATTAGGTACTTCTCAAGAATTTCAGTTCTAAATAAATGGTAGATACTGATTTATGTTTTGTCTAAAAAAGACTACGACACGAAACAAAAAAGAAGGATAATATCCATGAGGTGAGATTCCAGTACCTCAATCGAGGGTAACAAGTAGCTCATTTTAAAAGCCGTTGGTATCTAAAGTAACGTTAAAATCTTGGGTTCCTGATAATAAAAAGTGTATTTCACAGATGTGCAGAATTCTCAACCATAAAACTCATATAATTCGACATCTCATTTCCTGAAGCATTTTAACTCAAAGCTTTCAGTGAATCACACTTGAACAGCGTTTTCTTAATCAGAAAATGCTAGTGGCTCGAGATTATTAAGTACGGCGGTAGTGATTTAATTTCCTGAGCACTCCCAGGTAGCGGTGCAGCGTTTTAGCCCACTCTACTCTAGCTTGGAGCTCGAGTTTCTTAGATGCTCTGAATTAAAATGCTCTTGTCTTTTTATTTTTGAGCCATAATGTCGAGAGGGTTTTGTCTATACTTAATAAAGCAGTAATTACCAAAAATACTGTACAATGAAGATATTTTGATAACAATAGTCTAGCTAGGGTACTCAAGAAAATTTACTGAACTAGAATATAATGTTTTTAAAAATCGACTCTGTTTGTCTGTATGTTTGTTCGGGCATCGCGTAAAAACTACTGGATTGATTGCGATGTAGTTTTCACTGTTGGATAGGTTAGGGTTTGACTTGAAAACTGGTGTACTTGGTATCTCGATCTGATGCGTAGAATTCAAGCGATCGATAAACAACAATTTGACGTCTGAACGAAGTTTGATGATTTTGGTACTTTTGGTTCTGGAATTGCACAGGATCCTTATATACCAAAAAAATGACCACGTGGGCAAAGCACGGTTTCGCGGTTTGGCACAACTAGTTTCAATATAAAATAGGAAATATTTACGGAAGGGTGGTAACCTTTAACGTAGATCAGTATTAACATTTCTGTTTAAACCCTACGAAAAATTGCTAGTTGTGGGTCGTGTTTCGCAAATTCAGGGTCACGTGCATTATAAACCTTATTTCTAAAGCTCAAGATTCATTGCATTTTCAAACCGATGCAATACCATATTTTATACCACAAACAAAGATACCGAGTTATGGACCGTCCAAAAGCCATATCATTTGACGGAGCACCCCCATTCATTAGACATTCCAACTCATCTGTTACTGAAGACGCGTTCTCCGTCGAAACTCGTAGAAGGTGCAAGATTAATCGACAAGTTCACTTGACAGTGCCGGAAACGCATCTATAACTGTCCAGTGGGCATCCTTAGTAAATATGTATGTATATGGACTACACGGGAAGCTCTTTGGTACTGTACGTAACTGTAAATAAACTTACTCTTGGAGAGCAATCGATTGGATAGTAGAATGTAATGGTATAGAACTTCTGTATTGTATGCGTACTTATTCCGCCCAAAATACTGCAAAAATATTGGCATTTGGATGATTCTTCTTTCATTTGAAAGGGTCCTGCTGTGGTCCTATTTAGAAGACACAAAAAAACTTTTTAAAATTTGTATTAAAGACTATCCCGCTAACACGTTCATTCTATTTATTAAGTTCCCACATCAACTCCATTGAACGCATAAAACATAATATATTTATGTAATTTTCTGTACTATTCACTCCTATCACTTAGCTATGGGTACTTGACAACGGATAAACATACATAGATACGAATATTACATCTATGACTCGGAAACAAAAATTTCTGCTCATCACACAAATGATGATGAAAATGAGCAGAAAATTCGAAACCACGGCCGTTTGATTGACTTCGCAGTCAGGGTCACTATAAACATTCGGCCAACTGGTCTGTGTTTGTTTATTTGTATATAAAACCCCCAAATTTTATACTAACACCACACTAACGCCCACTTGTAGTACTTCTTTTTATGTTTAAGTACTTACGATTCTTTTATGGAGCTATAATCTTATCAATTATCCTTCTATCTAACTTTTCTTAACCTCCAATTATACCTTTTGAGTAGATGGTAGTGTTTTAAAGCTGTATCTGTTTCGATGATTGATTTATCTTACGTTTCTCTTCAATTCTGCAAAAAATATCATTTATGTTTACACAATATTATAATTTTAGAGTAAAACATTGATTGTGAGATGATAGGAGTAGTTATGTGATGAATAATCCTTTATAACTCATGTAAATGTCCTTTAATCGGCCTCAAGTATTTTGCCACAATATAGTCGGGTTCACTACGCTACTTCGAAACACGTTTCACCTAATTTCATTTAATCTATGACGTCTCATCGAATACTTATTTTATCTATACATCAATGACAAAAGACATTTCATCGATGGTTAATTTCACTTTATTACATTCCATCAGTCTGACCTACTTTAGTAATGTATAATTTTTAACTAGAAATAGTATGAATATTGAATCAGAATTATCGAAATTATATATCAGAATTATCGGTATTTTCATAGAACAACATATTATCTGTTCATACTATTAGTTTTTGCAGGTAAAATAATTTCCAAAATTGGTTACGTTCAGAGTCAGATTTTAGATAACTTGATATATGAGGTATTATTGTCTGTAATTCTTATCTTACCTTGTTAGTTTATTGCGTAAATCCTGATATATAAGTTAATTTGTTAAAATTCTTGAAAATGATATTTTTAATCATAAATATAGTCCTGAATTATCTTATTCTTCTGAGTTTAATATTATTTTTGAAAGACGGCTACAGGCTGACAGAATTGCATTTTTAGTTTATTTCATTTTGACAGAAGTCGTCAAATAGGCATCTGTTGTCAACTTTGTTCTCTTAAATTTTATAATTCGAATGTAAATCTTAACTGACCTCATTTGATTCTGTATCAAGTTACTGCTCATTGATAAATATGACTTATATTACAAAGTTCTTTTTTCAAGCCTTTGAAAGTCTTCCTTTTAAATGAAAGCAGATTGGGGGTCAGTGTAGATCCAGACTTCTAATAATGAAGATATAAATATAATATATAAAAGAAATTCCATTTAAGATATTTGACCTTTTCTAAAATTCATGTATAAAGTGTTTTAATTAAATAAACAGAGTCAAAATTTTAAAAGTATTCGTTTATTAAAGTGAAGAATTCTTGAGAGTTAATGAACTATTCTCCCTTGACACATAGATTTTAGAAGAGTTATCAGACTGCGGCTCAACCACACTCCACCAGCTACCACGGCTTCGCCAGGGAGGTGACATCACCGTACCCCGAAGATCTTCGGAGGAGAGACGTCTACCGAACATCCAGACGGATTCAGTTCGAAGGGAGCTCGTCTGATCTGGTATGGGAGTTAAACTGCCTTTAGGCACCTGGTTCATCCCACAGATCTTCGAGAATTAAGACGACTCCAGGACCAATTCTACCACATCGCCGAACATTGAAGTTGGAGACCGAAAGTCCTCATCGGACCGCGAGCCTACTTCGAGGCAGTTGAGAACGTGTTGCTGCCTTCCTCTCCGGGTTGCTGATCTCCTCTCCGGGTTGCTGATCTCCTCTCCGGGTTGCTGATCTTCTCTTCGGGTTGCTGATCTCCTCTCCGGGTTGCTGATCTTCTCTCCGGGTTGCTGATCTCCTCCCCGAGTCGCCGTCCTCCTCACCGAGTTGCCGAGTTGCCGCCTTCCTCCCGAACAGTTCCTGTTACTACGATAGAAAATTTACTTCACTAACATATTAATATTTGCCTATTTAAAATAATTAAATATAGAAAGCCTCCCCTAATAGGATAGGTAGGCCTTCAACTTAATAAATTTAGTGAAATCTGATAGGAAGGCTTTAGAGTCACAAAATTCTTTAACCTTTAGGAGTCTGTTCTTAAAATTTATTTTCTTTGACTGATTTGTATAATTCTATAGATTACCTCAATTATCTGTAGATTATTCAAGATAGTCTCTGATTAATAGAGTACCTAGAGGTAAACCTCTCGTTTTCCCTCTGGTTAATCTTTAAAGATATCTTGGAGTAATTCTGTCATTTTTAATAAACAGATCTTCAGCCTAACATAAAGACCCTCGTGTCTTGTCATTAAATTTAAAATCAAAGAGTATTGATATACATAATATCTATTCTTTAATTTTAATTTTTGTTCGTCGTAACGTATGCTATAGCCTGGTTAATGTCTCATGCTCATAAATAAGGTTTTAAGCCCTAAAAAGCATAAATCCCCATCCATCATTTTACGGCTATTCCTCTAGAGTGGCAAAACCATTGACATAGGACGAAAGGACTTCATACCCTCTAGTGGCCTTAACATAGAGGTAAGCGTAATTCACAATCTTGCAAACTGTAAGATAGCGCCTTACCTCTACGGTCCATTAGTCGTAGACTAAGGTTTAACTGAAAGTAAGGTAATTCATAATCTTGTCTTACCCCTCCAGCTAGTTCTTCCTTGAGGGATATAACGTTCTTCTATGGTTATAGATCTCTCCTCTTGTGCCTGCCAGTGTTAATGCCATTTACCAGAAAAAAGGACTTATCAAACAGCCCTCGTTGATTAGTCTAGACCTACTAGTTTTCTTAGACCTAGATTTGTCTAGACACGTCATAGCGTAGAGAAAAGAGGTAAGACCTATCTCACTCTAGATAAGCTTTGATTTTGCCGTTACGTCATAACATAACGCAAAGAAGTAAAACCTCCTATCTCCCTAATCGTTACGTCACCCAACGGCGTAACACGTAGATACCACCTTTAAACCCTGCGTTACACGACACAATGTGCATATAAATGTACAGTAGGTGGTATTATCGCTCAAAGCGATCTTTTCCAGACAACCTTAGAATGGAGAGGAATAATGAAGATGTTCAATAAAGAGTTTATCAATATAGATTTCATTACGATACGGTGTTTTGATTTAATACAATAGGTATTTCATGACCATAACTTTGCTAGATAATTAACAACAAAAATCTTTCAAAACAAATTAATTCTCTTTACTTATTTAGCAAGTTAATCTTATTCCAAAACTAGAACGAAGTTACAAAACTTGTTTCACCAGAATTTAAAATAAAAGTTGTGTAAGCAATGTGCCAATTATAAATAAAACTTCACTAACACTTTTATCTATTTTTCTCGGTGTCTTTCAGTGCTCTTTCTCACCCTTCTGTATTTTCTCGTTTCTGTACCTAATCGATTTAAAAGACTCCAATTCGCAAATTTTTCAATGGATTCCAAAATTATCGAAGTTTGCCAAAGTCGAGGCTATTCATATACAATTGATTTAGCATAAATATAATCTAGTTAATAAATAGAATATAGTTCGCAGAACCGACTACCGCTGGGGAATTAAGGTTCTCGAATGGCGACCACGGTCAAGCAAGCGAAGTGTAGAGAGACCCCCCACACGATGGACCAACGACATTGTAGATATCGCAGGAAGTCGGTGGATGGAGGTGGCATAAGATCGCTCGTCATGGCGCTCTTTGGGGGAGGCCTATGTTCAGCAGGGACTTTTAAAGGCTGACATGATGATGGTGATGAAATAGAATCTGTGGGCGAAGCTATGTAGCTTTCTTTAATATAATATATACCTATATAGGATGAACACAATAAACTTACAATAAAACCTTCACAGAGTTTTGAAAGTATTCGTTACTAGCGTAAGTCAACATCTTTGATTCGTCATTTGACCTAAATGACCAACTTGAATAGACTCACGTTTGCATGCAACATCAGTCTTCCTACGTGCGTCCACTTGCGTCTTTAGCTATTTGATACTGAATGTTGGGAAAATGTTTCGTAACTGTCTTTTTCTCTCCTTCACGACGTTACTTCATCTATTTTTTATAACGAGTGCTCAGAGAAACCAAAGTAAGCGTAATTCAACCTTTTTGATACAGTTGAAAGAGGTTTAATTACACTGACTGGTGTTAAACGCTAGATCCTTTTCGCACCGCGGGTGTTGTACGTCTAGGGGTACTAGGGGTGCATAGTTGTCCAGCTAGTACCTACCCCTGGGGGTACTTCACGGGGGTACTAGTGGTCCTGGATGTTTTAAATTAGTCGTCGATATTATCTAGGAGATTAGTTGATGGCACTGTAATTGCTAAATATTTAAGTGACAACCTGGAGTTCAGCAGCCCGATTACAGAACTTGGCTTCAATCAGATTGACACTTTTTTCATAGCAAAATCGACTCTATCGCAAAGCATTATTGAATTTGATGGCTCGAAACCGTCATGATCAACATTACGTAATCGCACTGCTGTAGTTTGCAAAAGTATCATGCAGACTCTGATAACATGCGCACAGACTATAAAATCTTACAACTTTAATAAATCTTCATCTCAATAAACTTAGAAAAATGCATTGTAGACGATACTATCGGATCGTAGAAAGTACAGAGGGAAGAGGGTAGCAAAACTAGGATTGTCAAACTTGAAGATATTATTATATCAAAATGTACTAACCTAGTACTAATTATTTACAAAAACACGTACGTACGTACGTACTAAGTACCGTCAACTGCATAATTCATGTTCAGTAACTTTTTGTAATTTTTTTTTCATAATTAACTCGAACATTTTTAATGAATAGATTACGCGTAGAATTTATGGATTACTGTGTGTAATATTGAAATTTTTGCAACTAGTTTATGCAGATAATTTCAAATTTGACAACCCTGGTCAGAGAGAACGCCGTCATTTGCAGGGCATCTCAGAGTTAACAACTTGTCACCAAGCTTTATCTCGTTCCAAGGATCTTTTTATAGAGCTTATATGCAGAAACAGGGACTTTTATACAGCTTATGCTCAGATACAGGCTCTTTTTAACTTTTTATACAGCTTCTGCGCTTAGTAAGCCTTAGAGCGGGGTTTGATTAGTGCTGAGATGGTGCTGAGCTCCTTTAAGCCTCAGCGTAGTGTAACAGGAGCTGGTAATGCTAATGCTGATGTCGATAGTTGGGCGTTGGGCTTAAGAACATTTGCATTTAAATTGCTTGTGTTTTATTGTTCAACAAGATTTTGTTCTGATGTTTTCCTGATAGCCAGTGACGGACAAAGTGCATGATGGTTTAATTTTGCGATAGGACTTTATCACTGTGTGATCTCGCAAGTATATCTCTATTCGTTTTTTTGTGACCTCTTATTCTACGAGGCTTTTGAGACGAAGCCGATTGCGTGCATGGGTACTGTGGCGTCTGGCCCCAAATCATATGTGAAATTAAACTAAATGTTAAACTGTTAAAAATATAATCAAATAATATAAGACTATAATTATACAAGGACTAGCTGTACCCGAGGCTTCGCACGCGTGGTCATTTCTCTAGGTTAAAAGTACTCTATGTACTATTCCAAGACCTAAAATACCAATATACCAGCATTTGATCAAAATTCCTCCAGCCTTCAAAAAGTTTTTATCGATTGCTCGGCTTCTACCGATCGGATTGAGATACTAAGTACACCACCAAAAGTTAACCACATCGCTATCGGTCCAGTAGTTTTTACGTGATGCGCGAGCAAACATACAGACAAACTAAAAAACAGACAGACACAGACACGAATTCAAAAAAATGTTATATTCTTGATCAGTAGCTTATTTTAAGTAACCTAGACCATTTTTTTCTTAATTATCTTCATTATGTAGACTTTTACATTCTTATTGCTTTGTTATAAGTATAGATAGATAGATAGATATTAATAATGTTAATCTAAGTTGCGAATGTTTGCTCGTATGAGATGCGATCATGAACAGTTCCGGTGCATGCTCTTGGTCAGCAGAATATATATATATTAGGAAATGAGGGCACGCACCGATTGCTTCCTGAAGCATCTACATAGTGTTGTTTTGGTACCTTCCATAATGTATGCAGTACCCGTACAAGTACGTCAATCAGAAATTCTTTCGCCAAGCAGTATTATGAAAGCGTGATGTGAAGGCGTTACAAGCTTTAATAGTCCTAGACAATTTTATGTTGGGTTTGTTTTTCACAGCGCGGCTTGTGATTTGGTCATTTTAAAAGGCATAAAAGTATCGGACCGATTTTGATGCAGTTTTTTCTGTTTGAATGCTGATATGATCGAGCTGGTTCTTAGCTATAATGGGAGGAGTCGGGGGTTTAATATTAGTACTAACTAATATTAAACCCCCGACTCCTCCCATCTCCCTTTTATTTTAGTATTTTAACTGCACCAATTAATTTTAATTATGTTAATTGTACGGACTTTTTGTTACTTCTTACGAGCGATAGTAGCACAGCGACGCTAGTAAACTGATAGACTACCATCAAACTGCATTATTACTTATATATATAGATATAAATAAATATATTCGGGACAATTCACACCAATTACCTAGCCCCAAACCAGGATACCCAGTACTATGGGCACTAGACAACGGATAAACATACATAGATACGAATATTACATCCATGACTCGGAGACAAACACTTCTTCTCATCACACAAATGATTGCACCTTGCGGGATTTGAACTCGATAGGATCGTATAGAATAGATATAGATAGTCTAGCATTGACCACTACCTCACCTGGTGACGATATGTGGCTACATGTTAAACCGATTAGCCCCCAAGGACACTCGCCAGTAACTCAAAATAGCCTATTGCCTCCTGTGCGCCACGATTCCCTACACAAGTACGTCTACGAAGACCAACAGAGCACTGATACTCGCTATCTCAGCGGAAAGCGACTGGATGCGCTCGCTGCGCCCGGGGACAATTAATCTAGTGTACTTACTTATTTTGCTCCCCTCGGACTAGCGGGGGAAGTTGGCGGCCTTATTACGTTAGAACTTGGTGATCGGTTGGTTCGAGAGACGATGCAGTTTCGTAATTATTTAGGAAGATACGGCAGGAACAATTAAACACTATTATAATATTACACGCCATATCTATAAAACCAACAGTCATTTTACTAGTTTTGAATGGTGGTTAGTTTGTGAGTTTTTAACTTGCTTCGAGTGAATGGCGGCTGCGTATGTGTGCGTGCATGGATAATTTGTGGTTGATACACAATTTCATCCGACGACATTGTAGCCATCGCAGCAAGTCGGTGGATGGAGGTGGCACAAAATCGCTCGTCATAGCGCTCTTTGGGGAAGGCCTATGTTCAGCAGTGGACTTCTAAAGGCTGACATGATGATGATAATGACACAATTTCATCACAAAAGGTTGCATTGTTTGTTATTTTCCGTGAGAACTTTATAGAATTAACACGACTAACAAGTTCGAGATCTTGGTACGATGCAGCGGCCGATCAGCATAGCATGGTGTAAGTGTGTGCGTGAGGATGGTGCGTACGAGGGGATCGGCATATCTTGGTTGCTTCAGCAGTCGTAGAACCAAGTCAGAGGCTCATGGGCGGCCTGACAAACTGACACCAGAGGCCAGCACTGCTTCATACGACAAACAAAATAAATAAACAATTTGTATGAAGTAGATTATTTTTACCACCAAAATGTAATTTTAATTATCTTTACAGTAATGTTCTGTGATACCGTTCATCTACACCTAACCTTACGTAATACGTACACAGTTAATTCGTCCTGAGACTCATTTCGCCTGTGCCGTTTGATTCGATACTCGTTTTGTTCTGCTGAGTCTGTACACGCCTGTCTATATGAATACTATCTATGTTTACTTACTTATAATAAAATATTAAGTAAAATAGTCCGCACAATGAAGACAATTAAAAAGAAATAGCCTTAGTTACTTAAAATAAGCTACTGAACAACTTTTTTTTTAATGGTGTCTGTCTATCTGTTTGTCTGTCTGATTGTCTGTCTGTTCGCGTATCACGTAAAAACTACTGGATTCATTAGGATGTGGTTTTCAATGTTGGATAGCTTAGGTTTTAGGTATCTCAATCCGATGAGTAAAAGCCTAGCCAATCAATAAAAACTATGTGACGGCTGAACTAAATTTCGTTTATTTATTATTGTAATTTATAGGTATTTCTGGAATTTCACATAGGATACTTTTCCCCAGAAAAACATCCCCGCGGGTAAAACCGCGGGCACAGATGGTTCTTACATATTATAAAAGTAAAAATTAAGTCTCCACAAACAATTCCGCAGTGGGAGTAGTTTATATTTCAACAATAGAAACAGAAATTTTTAAATACACGTTCATATCTTACCTACTGCTATTTTATTTTTAATCTATACTCTTAGTAAAACTGTAACAGGTCCAACTCTGTACATTAAAGATATTTAGTAAATTTTTTTGGAGGCTGTTCTGTATTTGATATTGAAGCTAAAACTGTTTTTTTTTTTCATTTTTGTCTCTCCGTCTGTCTGTCTGTATCTTGGCTAGGCATCACGCCGAAACTACTGAATGAATTCATATGAAATTTGGCATAACTTGAGTTCATACTACGAGGTAGGACATAGGATACTTTTCTTCCCAAAAAGTTAAAGGGTTTTCGCAGGATAGGGGTTGAAAGTTTTTTAAAAGAACGTATCACGCTGAAACTAGTGGATGGATTTTGATACAACTTGGCACAGTTATAGTTTATATGATGATTGAAAGTAAAGGATACTTTTTATCTCGAAAATATAAAGAGTACCTATGGGATAGGGGACCAAATTCTGAAAATTAAAGAAATGTAGTAAATTTTTTTGTAGTCTGTTTTATATTTGGTACTGAACCCAAAACTGTTTTATTTTTCTTTTTTTTCTGTCGGTCTATCTGTCCATCTGTCTGTTTGTATCTTGGCATAGCATCACGCCAAAACTACTCAATGAATTCAAATAAAAAATGGTAACATTTGAGTTCTTACTAAGAGGTAGGACATACTACTAGGTAGGGTACTTTTCATCCCAAAAAAATTAAGTGTTCCCGCAGGATAGGGGTTGAAAGTTTTTTGAAAGAAAACGTATCACGCTGTAACTAATGGATGGATTTTGATGCAACTTGGCATAGTCATATATCTATACTTATAATAAAGCAATAGGTACGAAAAAGGCTGTATAAAGAAGTCAAATACTAAAAAAATGTCTAGGGTACCCTAAAATAAGCTACAGAACATTTTTTTGTTTTAATTCGTGTCTTTCTGTCTGTTTGTCTGTATTTTTGTGCATCACATGTACGACCGATTGCTATGCGGTTAGGGCTTAACTTAAAAACTGGTGTAATTGGTATCTCAATTTGGCGATTAGAAGCCGAGCAATTGATAAAAATATTATTGACGGCTGAAGAAATTTTGATCAAATGTTGGTATATTAGGTCCTGGAATAGCACATTATGTTACTTTTAATCTAAAGAAATGACCACGCGTCCAAAGCCACGGGTACAACCAGTCTACACTAAAATACCATTGATGTATGAAACGCAATTTAGGCAATGTTAATCAAGCTGAACTGAATTTGATGTAGAATTCATTGTCACAATCATCACACGGCGACAAGCATATTTTATGAGTCATTGTGGATCTTATTTGGTTTCCGTGCGCATTTTTAGCTGGTCCCATTTTGCTGCAGCATAGGATCACCTACATTCCACCCCCAAACCTTGCACTCGCATAAATCTACACAGGTGCTCTGCACTTTATTAAGGCGTAGCTACACTGCATAATCTAAGAGATGCTAAACCACGAACGTCTAATATTTTACGCTGCTGAGAGCAGCGAGGCCTTAAAACCTACCCACAGCACTATACATAGTGAGCAGATTATTTAGTATACACTCTAAGTGTTACCTTATACTCTTAGGTATTTTGTGTTGGTACAGGGTTCTATGTATTCTTTGGGACCCACATGAGTAGGTGTGTGAATTTATGGTTTGTAGGACGACGTATGGTTTCGTTGTCATAGTTATTGTTAGTGCTTCTTTGAGGTCCGAGCACTGAACAATTTTTCAGCATTTTAGCATTGAATTTTAGCGCTTAATTTTAAAAAATTCTAGAATTAGTAACGCACTACAATTTCATAGGCTTATTGACACCCCTTATGTACTAGTTTTATTCTTGTTTATTGTTCTAATTTCGTGCGTGTAGAATAAAATACTTTTTTCTTCTTCATTTTACCTTTCGTAAAGCAGAGAATGACAACTTACCTTTTTGTAGTTTAAGGCCCTGTCCGCACCGCGATATTTCACCGCGTATTTTATTACGTGATCGGAATTGCATCTAGTACGCACTGCGAATAAAAATCCGCATGATTTTTGTCAGTTTGATGCAGTTCCCGGCTGAGACGGACGTCTACTGAAACTTTCAGGATAGCTCACAAACCGATGACAAAGCAATAAAAAAAGGAAAAATAATATATAAAAGTGACATTCATTAAATAAAAAAGTCGTAAAAGCCTTATTATGAAGATAATTTTTAAATTTTACTTATTGCATGACTGCCCAAAAAAGGAGTGTAATGTTTTTAGGATTCATGTATATTTGTATATATGTTGGTATGTGTTTGTATGTATGTTTGTATGTATTTTTGTATGTATGTTTGTATGTATATTTTTATATATGTGAGTTTCTTTATTCCACCATAACTTAAATGCCTGAACAGATTTAGACGTATGGGTTATCGTTAGAATCCTTACATCCTCCCTAGTAACAAAGGCTATATATTTTTTGAAAAAAATTAATGTGGCGGCAGAATTGCTCCATTTTCAAATGCAAAATATATACTTTTTCGACTAATTTTACAATATAGGCATCAAATTGAAGGCCTTGATAAGCACATTCTAACAGTATATAATTTATTGGCAGGGCAGGCGTATTTTTTTTAGTTAGTTTTATTTAACTGATACTACGGCGGCGGCAGCGTGACAGACCTATCAAAAGATGTCTTGAGACCTTTGAATAGATTTTTCTAAATAAAACATCAAGAAGCTCTTAACTATATCAATATCATCATTATCTGGTAACTCATGTGCGGCCCCCGATAGTGCGGGAGAAGAAGCGCGCGACATCCTGCCAATAGCGCCGGTGCACGACTGAGCGAAACGCGCGAATTTTATTTCGCAGTGCGGCCATAGCCTTACTACTTTATACTTTACAAAAAATTCGCGCGGAAATAAAACCGCACCGCATCGCGTTCAATTTGCATCAAATCACAGTTTTTTTCTGCGCGGATTTTTACCCGTACGATTCAATGTGTTACAGAATTGCGGAAAAAAAACCGCGCGGTGAAATATCGCTGTGCGGACAGAGCCTTAATTGGTAGTTATCTCATTAAAAAAAAAGAAGACTATATACCTTAAGAGTCTTCTTTTTTTAATGTGTTATGATTATAAACAGACACGATAAAACAAAACTTATATCGATAAAATGACCTAGATCAGTTTAGTTTATGCAGAAATGTCTTCTGAGAGATTAGAATTACGTGTAATATTTTTGCAAGAGAGCTTAAGTTAAAACTTATTCCAGGAAGTGTCGCTATCGCGTTACTATAAAGTGGGTCAACTTTAACATAGGAAGTGAAGCTCTATATTTTAAGTTAAAGTTTTGGGCGTCGGTGGATATGCACAAGGCAGTAAGTGCGTCTGCATAAATAAATTAACATTTCATTAAGTCGCGGATTAACAACCACTAATGATACCAACCGTCGCCACCAACACCGACCGCATCGTTTATTAGAAACGAACTATACTTCGCTTCAGCCAAAGAGTATAAAAATACTACGTAAGAGCCTTGGCTTCGTTCACGTACCCATCTTAGGACCCTCTTTTGCACAAACATTGAGCCGGACCACAATCCGTCCGGTTGACCGAATGGTTAGTGACCTGACTGCGAAGTCAACCAACAGGTTCGAATTTCGCTATGTGCAATCATTTAATTTTGTGTGATTAGCAGAAATGTTTGTTTCCGAGTCATGGATGTAATATTCGTATCTATGTATGTTTATCCGTTATCTAGTACCCGTAGTACAAGGTATCCTAGTTTGGGGCTAGGTGATTGATGAGAATTGTCCCTAATATATTTATTTTATTTATTTATACATTGATTTATGCAGACATTGTTTTTGATTCGATTATTATTTCGATTTATTATTATAAATAATAATAAATCGACCGAAACCCAATTTGCTGAAATTGCTAGTAGTAGTAGTAGAAGTAGTAGTAGTATTAGTAGTAGTAGTAGTATTAGTAGTAGAAGAAGTAGTACTGCCAGTAGCTTTGAAGTCGAGTTACCAAACCGAAACCTTAAGACAGTAGAGTTCTAAACCGATATGCATACAATTTAAGAAAACGGATGAAAAGCTTTCGCTTTTGTATTACAAAAGATTATGTCTTAAAAACTTTAATCATAGCATGTAAGGATTTGGATTTTAGTTGTGTATCAGCACAACTAAAATCCTTACTCGTCTACCAAGATACGACAAAACTTTGTTCTTAGATTAAAACAATAAATTGAATTAGGAGAGACACTGTAAAGACGCTTGCACACTGAGATATGGGATGAACCTCGCTCACTGCGTAACGGAATTATACCGAGTCATGCACGCTGCTTCTAGGGCTGTCAAGCACAAGTTTTATTTGTGTGTTTAATGCACAATTTTCAATAATTGTAGCCAAGTTTTTTTTGTGAATATAGAGCCGTAGCTAGTCAATAATAATTTTTATTTGATTTTACACTTTCGTAACTTTACAAAAGTGGTTTAAAACCCATCTACGTTTCAATTACTCGTAATATCCACAGGATCAAAGTTTTTGGACCGACTTTTGGTAACTACACTACAATTACTCAACATATTATTTTTCACAATCATCATCATCAGCCTATATTCGTCCACTGTTGGACGTAGGCCTCTCTTAATGAACGCTACTGAGCCCGATCTTCGGCTCTTCTCATCCAGTTCCTGTGGGCGCCCTACGCTACATTTGCCTACACGCGGTCTCCACTCTAGAACTCGTTTAACCCAGCGGTCGTCGGTTCTTTGAGATATGTGACCAGCCCATTGCCACTTCAGCTTGCTAATTCTCTGAGCTATGTCGGTTACTTTCGTTCTCTGTCGGATTACCTCATTGCGGATTTTGTCCTTCAGAGAAACTCCGAACATGGCTCTCTCCATAGCTCGCTGAGCGACCTTGAACTTATGGTCCAGTCTCACCGTAGTGTCCACGTTTCGGCTCCGTAGTTCATGACTGGTAGGACGCACGCATTAAAGACTTTCGTCTTGAGGCACTGTGGTACGGACGACGAGAAGAAATGACGAAGTTTACCAAATGCCGCCCATCCCAGCTGAATTCTCCTGTCGGCTTCCTTCTCGAAGTTGTTTCTACCTATTTCTATTTTTGTTGTTTCTATTTTTCACAATAGATATTGAATATAAATCATAAAGGTCTCAGCTTTGAATTATTTAAGCAATTAATTTACTATATAATACTGTAGGTACAAGTAATTTGAGCAGTACCTAAGCTGCTCAAATATAAAATATATTCTAAAAATTATAAGGCTTATGGGTTTGTAATGGGGCATTAAAAATATACCGCTAGAGGACTAGAATGGTGAAATCTGTCATTTATGATACTACATCCTACTACGTTTAAAAATAACTTAATAAACTAAATTAAACCTTCAAGTTATTAAATGCAAAATTTTCACAAAACGCACGTAAGCAAACAGGAGCCAAGATAAGGTTTCTAACAATTGCCAATCCAATTTCATATGACACAGACACGCGTTGAGTAACCCTGCATAGCCTATCCTAAGTCTTCGTAAGTGAATGCAACATTTCTGCATCTCGTGTATTATCGTGAACCCTCGCCACAGTTTTGCATTCATTCTGTAGCATAACTCGTGTTTTCTGTGTTGACAGCACATATGCAAACCCATTTAGTTTTTCTAAATGTTTTAATACAATCATTAGAGGACAGAACATTACATCATACATTTGTACATATTTTATTTATGCATCCAATAGGTTCACTATTTGCAATAAGTAATAGCTTATTTATCTTCAAATGAGAATTGAGAGGTGATGACAAAGCCTACGTATTAATCACATCATTGGTCCCCGAAGGCTTTTATACCATGAAAAAAAACATGTCGGTTTTAATAAATACTTTTACCCAGCGGATTAACTGCGTCCATGTTATCGACAAGCTTGCAAAAATCAAATACCTACTTTTTTATCTAATCGCTTAGTAATTTTACATCTCCAGCTGGGACTCAATTGCGTCACACTTATTGCTTTCCTTGAATGTTTGAAATTCTGTATCTAACTTTAGTAAATCGAACAGTGCTAAGTAGTATAATATCTATTATTAGTTCTTTGATACTAGGTACATAACGTTTAAATATTAGCTTCTAATTATATAGGTACTTCGTCTTAAACACGAAGCTCACGCTCGCTCATTATGAGCGAATACTGAAAAAGCAAGATATTTAATATCATCATAATATTAGCTGTGAAATTTTGTCGTTTACGAGCGTCGTTAGATTTCCAAGATTGCCGCGTTAATTTCGCAAGAAAACTCGTACAGGTGAGCGGGTGCGCCTGTGAGTAATGGGATTCTCATTATTTACAACTGCCACTGATTTTAATTTCCTGCACACGGTTGCAGGCGACGACGGTGGCGCTGCGTAGCGCCTTGACGACGACGCGATTTATTTGGGTAAATAAATATGGCGGCTGCCATAGATACAGAAGAAATAGATCTGTAGGAAATAGGCCTGTTGATGTGGTGATTATGAATATAGTGCGGTTGAGTTCGATTCAGTGAATTAGCCCAAATTCAATACTAACTACCTACTTGCCTAAACTTTCTGTAATAACCTCCGTGAAGTCGGGTAAAAATACAGCCAATAGTTCTCTTGTGAGGTAATCGATTAAAGTAAAAGAGTTTAATTTGTAAAAGGATATGTGATATGCTTTGTTTAATACGAATGATCATCGAACGATATACCATATATTTAGTTATATTTACTTGTATCTACTACGTCTGTTATAATAGACGTAATAGGCTCAATAGAGAAATATGTGTCTAAATCATTTAATAAGTAAAGTTAAAATAAAAAACCGAAATAAAAGTAAAAAATAAATTTCAATATAAAAATAAAGTGTTTAATGAGAAAATTAATGTCATTGTAAAAATAAGCGTGGGGAACTCGATATTAATTGTTGTATTTTTATTTATTTATGTTACTATTTATATTTCGAATTACAGAGTTAGTGTAAGAATGTCGTACTTTACTTTAATTTTTGGGAGCTTTACCCCACGCATTGTTTACAATGACAAATATTCTCGTTAATCCCTTTATTCTTATATTGAAATTTATTTTTACTTTTAGTTCTGTTTAATGGTAATTTTTGTTATTTTTTCATTCCTGTTGATGCTGATCAGGATAATGAGACAATATTTTTAAATGATGTGCAAAGTTTTGAATTAATCTGAATTTAAAGTGGGTAAAAATTTAGTTCAAAGATTCGCTTACACACATACAAACATACATAACTTCCTTCAGGGTAGCAGGGTAACTTGCGCTGTCTATTTACTCTATATCTATGTCAACTGCGCTTCATCTGCTTGCTGACGACGTAATAAATGCATGCTCCCCTTTCCCTTGTGTTCACAGGTGTTTGTAAGGTGTATTGACGTGATATATTACCTGGATTACATAATAGTGTTAAGTACGTTATTGATAGCGTTAATTTATGGCGTGCGTTAATTAACAGGACGTTTTAAAGCTGAAAGTAGTGGGCATCACCACGTAGTATTTCATTGATTGACTGCCTGCTAAGACTTTTCAATATCAGATTATCTATATATTTGTCATTGGCCAGAAAATATTGCACTAGTGGAGAGGGTAGCGGTAAAAAGATGTAGTAAAACTAAGAGTACCTCCACAAGAACTTACGTTGATGTTCCACCAGCAAGTATTATTGAGTTTCGGGACCTCGATTACTTGTATTTACTTTTATTTATTCTGTGCCTCCAAGTTGCCTCATTTTGGTTAGATTCGAGCTTGTCCAGTCTATCGATCGGTCCGGAGTATCGAACAGGATTGAACTTTAAATTGTCGAGTAGGTATATTTGAGGACATGAGGAGGTTCTCAATTTATTTATATGAGGTATCTTTATATGTGTGTGCTCAAATCTCCAGGATTACCGAACCGATTTGAACTTTTTTATACGAAAGGGCAAACCTTTGTGGTCCCGAAATTTCATCAAAATTATCTTACCAGTTTATATTAAGTAAACCCATTTTAAGCAGATTTTTTGATTCATAGAGTTATTGACTCATGTTTTCTGCAATATAATGCAATTTTACAACTTCTGAACTAAAGCGTCTTCTGCCGCAGTATATGTTGAAAGATTATGAAATATTCCAAGGAGCGTCGCGCATAATCTTCTAATGCTAACATGAAATGTGCCGTGTATTTACAAGCTCGAGGCTGAAAGGCTTACTTTGCATAAAGGACAGTGATAATCATGTATTAGCTAAACCTGAATATAATATGAATATGAAGTAAAGCGAGTGTGGACTTAAGTCAAGCTAAGCAATTCACAAATGCACTTTCACAAGGTTTTTGCTATGTGGTAGAACTTTTTGCTACAGTATTTCTGGTATGTTATCAATGCCACAAAAACTTTCGTAGATACTTATATCAACTTCAAGCATACAAGTCACAAGTATTACCTACACTTACTGTTTTTTAACTGCAAAGGTGTGGAATGCCCTGCCCTCGTCAGTGTTTCCGGTAAATTATAACCCAGGAGTTTTCAAGTCATGAGTGAATAGATCCACTAGGCAAGCGTGCTACACCTTCGACCACATCATCGCTTTCCATTAGGTGAGATCGTGGTCAAACGATTGCCAAGTCGGAAAAAAATAATTAAGCTAAGGTTTGACTGATGAATTCCTGTAGATATTTTTGGAGTGTTCACAATATCTTACAAAGTAAATGTACGAGAACGAAAATGAAAAGCTGTCCAACTTCAGAACACTTTGAGCTTGCTTGTTCAGGTGTCAATAGGTAAGTAGTGTTTCACAACTTTTCATACAGATAAAAGTAGGTAGTTGTTTGTTGTTAAATGTATAGTCATCAATGAATTTTGTTTTCGTAAGCTCTGAAAACTGGTGAACTCCAAAGGAATTTCTCAGAAATACCTGTCTGCTTTTTTTATTACTAGCTGCACCCCGCGGTTTCATGTATATGAATGTGATGATAATAATAAGTATCCTATGTGTTATTCCAGGACCTAAAGTATCTACATACCAAATTTCATTAATGTCTGTTTAGCTGTTACAGCGTGAAGAAGTAACAAATAGACACATACATTCACTCACTCACAAACTTTCATGTTTGTAATATTATTCACCGTTGTTTGCTAATGTCGTCCAATTCCATTCTACCAATCAATTAAAGTTCTGCGACCGCTTCAAGAAATTCTATAAAGAGCTCTAGAGTTTTACATATGACTTCTTGAAGCCACCGAAAACTGTACTGGTTTTATTTCAAACTAGCTTTTGTTTCTCGCGAAAAAAAGCATCCTATGTTTTTCTAGGATATTAAAAACCAATACAAAAGTATAGCACCAACGCTCTTGATGTTTTATGACCGACTTGTTATTTCGTTTCCATGGCAACCGTTCCTTACAGCGAGTAATCAACATTTTCCAGTTTTTTCGTGGAAATTTACCATTTTCTGGGATAAAAAGTATTCTATGTTTTATTCCAGGGTATAAGCTATCTCCATTCCAAATTTCATCAAAATCAGTCCAGCCGTTATCGCGTTAACACACCCCAAACAAACAAACAGTCGTTTGTACTTTTGTATATTGGTGTGGATGTCGATGGAAATATTGTACTATAGAGACCAATACAAGTAACTGAAGTAGCTGAATACTGGTCCAGAATTCCCAAACACAGCCATCTTAGAAAAAAAATATAGGAGCATCGATTCGACGAAGAAGAATACAAGTTACTTGAATCTCGCGAAATCACACAGAGGAGAAAAATAAATAAAAAATAGCTTATCAATAAAATTTTCTTTTTTTTTCTTTTTGTTATTGCAATTGTCATCGGTCTGTGAGCTAACCTGAAAGTTTCAGCCGGATAGCTAATCGGGAAGTGCTCGAAATTTGAATTGCAAGATTCTAGGACAGACAAAATACATACATACATACATACATACATACATACATACATAGATAGATAGATACAAGTCAAGTAAAATAAAAGCTTTTAAAAACAGGTTTATTTTCCTTTATTTTTTTAGAATGTTTTTTTTAGATTGCGTTGTCATCGATTTGTGAGCTACCTTGAAAGTTTCAGCCGGATAGCTAAACGGGAAGCGCTCGAAATTCGAGTTGCACGATTCCACCCAGAACGACAGACAGACAAACAAGAAAGTAACTCAATAAAAAACGTGGTAAAATACCGCCAGAAGGCGCGGAAGCAGCAAGTTGATAAATAAAACACCTTGACATTTTCATAACCTTCTTCGTAATTTATTTTTACGTTTTTATCTCTAACCCTAATGATAATACTGATAACGTTGGAAACGGTTACAATAAGGCGGGTTACTTTGTTTCAGAAGTTTCAGGAAGCGTGGAAGGAAGCAGCTTGGTTGAGTGACGTTATCGTATCGAACTTTTGCCGATATCAACCTCAAAGGGTCGTTTAGAAGATGAATATTTTTGTATCGGTAAATTAAACCTATAAAGATAAATAATAGGCCTCAGGAAATAAGTTACGACGTACAAGCATAAAAAAACTTTTGTGTGAATTCTCTTGAAAGTTGTTTTAAGTAAATAACAAGAAACCCGGGTAAGTGCGTGTCGGACACGCATAGGTTCCGTAGCCATGGCAACATCAAAGGCTAACAATGAAACCCAATGGTTTTGGTCCAATAGTTTTCACGTGAAGCGCAAACAACGTTGGATTCGATCAGAGTAGACGTTTCGTTCGTTCAGAACTACACTCTAACTTGGTTAGCTATAACTCGTAAGTATGTGCTAGTATCATAAGCTTTTAAACTTTTTAAATGGTGGGGTGGGAGGGGGGAGAGGGGGGGGGGGGGAGGGCGCTGCAACTTCAGTAATAACAATAAAAAAAATGGATACCTTTGTAACGGTTATGAATCTTACATGCGCCAAATTTCAACCTTGTTTATGTTTATAGTGTCTTGATAAAATGGCTGTGACGAACAGACAGATGAACATGGATAAGGGTTCCTTGTTGAACTACGGAACCCTAAAAGGATATTTAGGTTTTACGCTCTATGAGGAATCAATTATCTTACTCAATAAAGAAAAATAAAACTAACCACATCCCAAATTCAACTGCCAATATCTACTCTTATTTTTCACAAATACAGATTGATTCGATCGCAATAAATCAACAGAATTCATAATGAAAAATCAGTGTTACATTTAAACTTGGATTGGGCATAAATCGAACTATTTTTATTGTCCGCCCTCTACGCAAAAAATGGCCGCCGCCCGCCCAGACCGTTTTGACTGCTGAAGTGCTCCCATATTTTTAAGCCGAACATTTTTTTGCTGAGCATTTATGTTTGCTTTGCGTTTTATGATTTGTTGGAGCACTTTTGGAGAGGTCAAGAGTCAGATGTCACCCGCCAAATCAGCATAATTTTGCGAACCTAAAATTAGCTAACTGCAAAGTGATGACATCCGTGATGCCCTCAACCTATCAGTGATGGCTAGCAGCTGCATTAGGGCATGCTCAGGTCAGGCGTTAAGCGCGCGTCGAGCGCACGTTGAGCGCGTGTTAAGTTTTTGTGTAGAGTACAAACGCGCGTTAGCATGGTGAACACCTAGGGCTACTTAGGAAAAAAATTGGTATAGTTGTACGCGCGCACGCCTGTCATCTGAATATGCCCTTATTATGTGCATTTAAAGTTCATTATTATACAGGAGAAAAATTAAAATAGATTCTTCGTTTTAGCATGCCTTGTTTGCTAGGCTATTTCATTACTTCTTATAACTGGGGTTTTGTCGATTTCAGTGAATAATAATCACACTATAGCCTTAAGTGCGAATGTTTATGTGTATGTGTGCACGTTTATTACTTCTCCACGCTGAAACTGCTCAAAGAGTTTTAATGCAATTTGGTATGTCGATACTTTAGTTTAGGTCATGGAATACATAGGAAACTTTTCATTATCAACACCGCGGGACGCAGGTATAATTAATGTTGGAAGGAGTGGCAGATATTAAAGTGACAGGTGTCAGTTTTGATTTTAATTATTGTTTTGTTCATCCTAAAAAATGGCATTTGAACATATGTTTCTAAACGCTATTACAGTAGTCACGGCGGAAGTATGTGTCTCGAAAGTTATCTGCTAGTCGCTGAGCAAACTGCTATTTTTCAGGCGCAATCCCAATGTTGAAGGTGAAGACAGCATTTTATAACTGCCTCGCTCACTCGCTTACGTTTTTCGCATTTTCTCACTCTTAATTTATGCTGTTTTATCCCCATAGCAGTACCTGCGCAATCGTTCACAGAGCATAACTTCAGAAACATATAGATTTTCTGCGACTACTGTACCTGTTAGTAAATAGATAAATAGATTTGAAAAGTGACAGGAGTCAACGTATCTATCTGGTACTTACCGATATCTAGGGGTAGATATCGGGTTAGAAATAATGAAGTCAGATTTACAAGATACCATTTTCAAAATGGATAGGACACTTTCCATTGTCATCATCCGTCATCATTGTCCAAGCGGGTAATACCGCGGGGTGCAGCTATTTATTACCTAACTAAAGCAAAGCAAGGGAAGGGTAATGAGTTTAACAGTCTATGTATGTATGTATCTATGTATGTGGTTATGTGGATGTTCCACCATAGCGTCGCCCCTATTGGTTCGATTTTGACAAGCTAGGAGCCGTCTTCTGGTATTGAGTGTCATGGGCTATTTTTTTACCCAACTACGGCAAGGCAAAGGAAGGGATCAATCGATTCAACTTCACCGCAAGAGCGTCATAGGCCTTTTTTTACCCGACCGTAGTCGGGTTTTAGTTTTTGAACTTATGTCTAGTAAATGAAGGCTTTTTTGTCGTGTAACAAACTTCTAATTTGAATTACTCTCGCGTTAGATTTCAAAATCAAAAAGCTGTAATTATTCTCAAACGTATTGGGTAACTTTAAAACTTGTTTGATATTGATGGCTCTTGTAAACTTAGGTCAATTATAAAGTAAAATCTTCTTGAAATCTAACCCATGCGAGAGTCGCTGCAGACGCGTATAATGGGTTTCGTTAACCGTAGAAACAATTATAAACTTTTGTAATTTAATTTATGCTCATAATAGACCGAGACATGACGGAATGCGTCATGGTATTAAAACTTTGAACCAACATTAGTAGCATAATACTCTGCGCTAACTTATTTTCTTATAACGACGAAGTTAGAGCGTTCATTAGTATTAGTAATAAGTAGAGTTATTAGGTTTAAGAGGAATTTATAAGTTATATAAATTAGATTTGCTTTTTACAATCAGTAAAATCAAGCTTGCTGAAGTAATTTTGAATGAATATTAATGAGATCTAAGTCATTAAACAGTTAAATTATAGTTTGCGCAAATATACCGTGATTTTGATTTTAATATTACAGATAGGTAGATACAATTTTATTAAGATTTATAAAATTAGGCGTTAATGACATGGAGCACAATTTATGTCTCTACCTTAATGAACGAGTAAAATTTAGAAGCAGTTAAAAAAAAGGAAATCAAACTTTATACTATGTACTTAACGAAATTTTATTACATTATAAAGTGTCTAAAACTAATAAAGTATCACATGAAAGTACCAGGCGTAAAGTCAAAGATATGAAGCGGGCGAGTCGCCAAGTGCTGGCTCATTTAGGTCAATGCGGCCCCTTATATCGATACCAAGTCTCCCATTCCAAGACGAATGTGAGCGATATCGTGAACGATTTTTAAGCGTTTCCTAGAACAGTCCAAAAGTTTTGTAATAGCGGACATAGAGTTAACTTGCTTCCAGTTCGAGTTTAGAACTCTTGGCATTTCGAGAATACTTTGTTTTGGCTAGGAGAGGAATGGGGAATGTTTTGTTGCTTAAAATGTTTGAATACCTAGGTACTTAAATTAAAGAATTTAGTGAAACCGCTTGTTTCTGTTACAACTTTTCAGTCGAAAAATATTGTAGTTTTGACTATGAAGTATTTCGGTAGCTTCGTAAAAGGTTTGTAATAAATTATAAAATATATACATAACATTTTAAAAAGTAAGACAGCATAGGAGAATGTTTTAATACATTCGGAGTTTTGATCATACGGAAGTTTTATTCATTTATAATCAAATACAATTAAAACAGGTATCAGGTGCGAACGAACGATTAGAATCGAAATATTACTCGATTTAGCTGTTAATGTAAACCAAGGGAATCGAATAAATGGCATTAAGAGCCCTACGTCTAATATTTGGACAATTATTGGCACAATTACGGGTAAATAGACCTTAATTAAGTAAGTTGAAGTGTTGAGGCGTGTTCTAACTCAGAAATTACGGAGACTAGCCTCAATACTGTAAGACTGTTTCTTTTTGCCTCAAGAAATATAAAGGGAATAAAAAACATTTAAAAAATAGCTTTTATGCATGTCATGGTAAAACTTAGAACGGGCAATCACAATTAGATGCGTATATACAACATTTCGTGTCTGTGCTGCTAACCGTTGAGGATTTCCCTAGCCAGGACCTAACCCTGAGTTCAGCAACCATATCATGGTAAAACTTATAACCGGCTATCATAATAAAATGCGTAAACAAAATTTCGTGTATGTGCTGTTGAACGTTGAAGACTTCCTTTCTCATGTCATGGTAAAATTTAGCGCTATAAAATGTATATAATATCACGTCAAAGAGCTTTCAGTAAAACAACAATACATTTGAATAAATAAACAATCAAAAAATTTGCCCAGAAACATGAAAAAGACGAAATGCACGAAAAAGATTGTAGGGTTAAAGATACAACATATCATTTTTTAACACATTGCGTCTTTTACGCGAACTTGTATTTTCCAAATAGATCCACCTAAACCACATGTGGCTAACCTTCTACCAAACACCCTGTATAATTCTTAAGCTGCCTTAACACATATTTTGTTTACCGGTCTTTCGGCGATAACTTTTTGACTATATTAATTCGCTTGCGGGGAAACAAAACAGTTAAAAATCAACATTAATTATTATAAAAAAACAAAAACCCGACTGGGAACATAACTAAAATGAGCCAAATAAGCTTTAGATTCTTGATTTTGAAATATAAGATGCAGTCGGAGGCATCATGCATTTCATTTCTCCTTTGACGGGATCAGCTAGAACCTTAATAATAATATAATTATTTGTTGACTAAAACTTTCCCATATTCTTCTATTTCAAGGTATATTATATTATTATTTCAAGCTAATTGCACTGTTGGAACACAGGGAAACATATCAATTTGTGATGTAAATTACCTATGGGCTACCCCAAATAGTAATGTATGACGTTTTATTAAAACCTACATTTTATACTTGTATCAAGTTTCATACAATTTGTTTTATAATTATAAAACTGAGACTGGGACATAAACGGACAGACAGAAAGTCCGATAGATGGATGGACTGGATGATTTAAAATAAGGGGTCCGTTATATGTTGGACTAAGGAACCCTAAAAACCCTTTTGTCCCTAAAATTATAAAAACAATGTAACAATGTAAAATGAGATTGAAACTTTATTTGGTTTATTAAGTTTTACAAACTGAAGTCATGTTTACTTACAACTTTTTTATTATTTACATAGTTTGTGAGATGTAACCTACTATTTATATAACTCGTCAAAGTCGTTAAGGATGTGTCCCGCTGTAATTTCTAAACTGTTAAAACTGTTGACCTAGAAACATGTAATCTTGCATGCTAATGTAACATGTTGGAAACTCACAATTATTCTGTGTCGAAAACTTTCCGAGTTCAGAAGGAACAGCTTCGTCTAGGGGACTCTACTCTATATGTAGACCGACACGCTGAGAATAGAAATTGAGAGGAAATACAATTTCTCTTTTCATATGTTAATTGAACTATACTTCAATATTTTAACTCTATTTCAAAGCAATAAAAGTCATAACATCAGAAAACTGTATGTCTCACCTTTTGGCGAGACATACAAACATCAATGCGTTAACATTAATGCGTTATTAAATTAACTTGTTATATAGGTACCTACCTATTGTTAATTGTAAAACTCTAGGGAACTTTTGTCGAGTTTGTTATTTCAAAGTTTCGAGTGGAGATCTTTGCTCTTGGCTTCGGAAACCAAGTTGATTTAAGTTTAAAGTGTCTTACCCTATTTCGTGTTATGGTTTAATCATGGACCAAGGTCAACTTAGGGTCGAAATATTTGTGTTTAGAAACTTTATATAGGCTTATTTGTTGGTAGTTTAGAACTTTAGACTAGGTTTTTGAATTGTTTGTGTATTTTATTAACCCTGCCTGAGACTCAACTTACAAAATATCCCAGAATAGCTACAAACAAAAAATATGAATCGAAAATCGATATAATGTGTACGTCGCGGGGTGGCGGAACCGGAAGTGGCGCCATAAATCCGCTGTTCGAGTCCGCCCAACGAACTTCCGGTCGGAAAATGTGCGCTCGCCGCGCGCCGCCCGCCCAACGTGTTTTTTTACAATCGCGGGGTGCGTACTGTTAACATTAATTTTCGTAAAATATAGTGTTGGCTTTAATTTTGACCCAATGAAGTCTCAGAGTTATAGGTATTATATGGTTTTAAAAAGTAACTTCGCGTTCTTAGTGTTGTGTACGTCTAGGTTAATTATTTTTCCATCTATATTTTGATAAATGTTTCTTCATATAAAAAACAAAACCATTTGTGTATCAGGCACAATGTAAAGAAACTCTAAAAGACTGTAAATTTTCCAGCAAAATCAGAAACAGGCATATTTTAAATATGAAAAAGAAAGATGTTCGAATGACAAAATCAAGGATCCATTTATGTCCCTGAAACTGAACAAAAAATAATATCCGGAAATCCTCCAATACAACAGAAAAACATCAAACAAAACTTTCCCATTGTCCTTCTACCATTTCTCCATCTAACCGGTAACAAACGAAGATTGATTCCTGATGCCGCGACATCCATCACTCGTGCAGTAAACACTGCTGTGTAGTGACATGGCCAATAAGTGTCAATGTATACTGTAAGTGGACGGAATGTCGATATGAAAGAGGGCGACGGTGTGTATATGATATAATACGGGGTTATCTAGAAGTTGCCTCGATAAGGTAAAGAGAATAACACTCGATTGTACGTGAAGAAATAAGGTTCATCTTTGCACATAATATTTTATCTGAATAAGTCGCTCTACAGGGATCAATGAACTTGTAAAATAAATGTTGGAAGACCATTGATATTAATGATTGATGGCGGTAAATATTATAACATCACCTGCAATATCACTGACAATTACACAATTCAATTGCTGAGAAAAATTTACCTTACCATATTGTCATGGATTTAAATTTTGTGCTCTACTCGTAGGTAGGTGCATAATTTAAGCCTTTTTTGTATCAATTTCACAAAAGCGGCGTAACTAAAGAACCTTATTGTATATTCATACAAGGTGCCTATCAATTTCGACAAGGGTACAAGGTCTTCAGTAAGGCCTAATGGAAAGAACAAAAGCCCCACAGGCTGCCAAGGGCAAAGCTGTGTGAACAAAATGTGTTCAAACACATGCTATGTTCAGTCAAGTCGAAATCAGGTCGCCAGTTACTTGAGCCAGTAGAAAATGAGTCGTATCTTTTGCAGTTAGAATCATTTTCCGGGTGGGAAGAGAGATAGAAGGAAAATCGTCGTGCGCATTGTTTTCTTGATACGTTTTGGACTTACTGTCCGTGTAGTTAGATAACTTGAGGATTTGACCTAAAATTTCATAAAACCTTTGTGAAATTGATTCCTTCAAAACCGAGTTAATTTTCAGTTTAAAAAAATACTGTTTTCTTATTAAAAACACTTTTCCAAAGCATGATCTACATAAAAGTAGGTATGATCTTGACATATATAAATAGAAATAGTTTAGTTTGGGGATACCTTGAGCGACAAACAAAAAAATCAATTATTTTTATCATTGAGTAACAAAATGAGCAGCTCATTAGCCTGGTGGTTTGTGTCTGTCTATAAAAATTGCAGTGCCACCATAACTTGGTTAGAAAATTTGCCATATAGTAAAATGATTCCCCCTTGCCATATTATATCGATTTTCAGTTCAAAATAAGGTCTGCAGACTCTACGTTTCTCTTTTTCCAAACGCGGCAAGAGTCGGCACGATAGTCGGCCCGTTGCGTATCTGTAATTCCCATCTCACAGCACAAAGCCCGTTGATTACAGCGTGCGCCGCGGGCGACGCAGCGCCGTCTGAATGCAGGGTAATGCATTCTCAGCCGCCCCTTGTGTCTGTACGCTGCTTTTTTGTTTCAAGATCAATGCTGGATGGATTATGTCACAGTACACATATCCTCTTATATTATAGAATAATAAAATCCAAGTGTCGGAGTTTGTGCTTTTAGAATAGTTGTGTGTCAGCTACAGACATTATCAAGATTTAAAGAGAAATATGTGGAGGTAGAAAAATGAGGAAGCAGCGACGTTTGTGGAAAGGGAATGCAAAGTGGTTAATCTAGAACGCATCTATGACTTCTAACTTTATCACCAAGGGTATGTTTCTCAATTTAATTGCGTTTGGGGGGTACCTACACCTTTCCTACCTCCTCCCTTCCAACGTCTGAACAGCGACACGACATTACTACTTGCTTGCGCGTCCACGATCCGCCATTGTTGCGACGCCGGTTACTAATAAATCAGATTATCGCCGATCAATGAGCTCGGATAGCTTATTTCGCCGCGTTATTAATCTGCAAGCATCAACAATCAAACCACCAAAGAAAATCAGCAAATCATCTAGGAATGGAAGAGAAATCAGCCTGACGCACCAGAACCAGCGCCATCGAAGAAATATCAAGATCAGCACGCGTGAGTCAGTCGCTATCATCACCTTTTCCCCCCCTTTTCTCGCCCACATAGTTCCCGTCAGTTTGGTCTGTTCGGCGCTTGCCCCTTTCTGATTTTGTCTATTATTGCTTTATCCTTAGGTGGGTTAAATGTTTATACCAGAGGAAGCTCTTTGGTATGTTTAATTCACGAGATAATAGGGAAACTTATCCAATAAAGTATCTTTTCAAATTTGATCTTCCCAAAATATAACATCCTCAGATCTTACATTGTATTTTCCTTTGCCTAAAATACATAATACGATTAGCATTTAAGGCGACCGCCCGAGGTCATCGAAAAAATATTTTACCAGAGAATATGTAAGTATCTTAGGCCACCTGTTTCAGTTGGCAAAAGTGGCATTAAAATTAGACAGTTAAAGCAATTTGTCATAATTGTATCATTGTATTATTATACCAGCTGTGCCCGCGGCTTTGCCCGCGTGTTCATTTCTCTGGGTTAAAATGTACTTATGTGTTATGCTAGGACCAAAAGTACCTATACTATAACTATAACCTATGGCTTTGCACAGCTAGTCGTTAGTAAAAAAAACTGAGAGCTACAAGATATTATGTAGCTCTCAGAAAGTTTTACGAGGACTTTAATAACCAAACCACACCACAAACCACCACGTTACATGAATTCTACCAACAAACTACACTATCACATCAGACTACTCCACAGTTCACATCATCATCAGCCTGTATCTATCCACTGCTGGACGTAGGCTTCCTCTAATTCACGCCACAGGTCACACAGGTCGTCATTCCACCTGGCCACAGGGCATCCTAAACTACGTTTGCCTAAATGTGGTCTCCACTCGAGAACTCGTCTACCCCAAAGGTTATCGGTTCTTCGGAAATTTGACCAGCCCGCTGCCACTTTAGCTTGCTTATCCTTAGAGCTATGTCGGTCACCTTGGTTCTCTGTCGGATATCTTCATTACAAACAAGTTTAGCTATGCTTTTAATGTGACACATCGGCGTAGTACTATTATTTATCCTATGACATCACTACTTTCATGCTCACGCGCAGCACCCGTATGCAGCTAACAAACCCTACCTGCACTGCAACGTGATCGTTACCAATAGGAGTGGCGATTAGAAAACTTACTATTGATTTACAATTTTGATAATTTTTAGTTTCGTTGTTTGGTTAATTGTTAATATGAAAAAAAGTGTTTTTTTATTAGCTGCAAAATTGGCACAAAAACACGTATACCTATCATAACTAAATAACTAAAATGGTTATGGTTATTTTGCAGGCTATTCTTAATCTAGTGATAATATCTTTTCGTTACCTCACTAGGCAAGCCTGTATCGAGGTAACGTGGGTTCCAATAAAGGCAATAGCATTGCCTTTATTGGAACCTTAGTTATCACTTGTGAATGTTATTACTGAACACAGAGATTCGCAGACCATGTACAATTCAGTGTTCAGTATCTACATTTTTGGAAATTGGGTACCCAAGATACGCGCGTAGCCTAGGTTGGGGCCCGTAGCAAACGTAACGTATAGTTTTCATTGGTAATAACGCAATAAATATTAAATTTAATTTTCTAATATACCTATTATTGACGGTAAATAAATAAATTATTATTATTACTAATCTTGTCCTTCAGAGAAATTCCAAGCATAGCTCTCTCCGTAGCTCGCCGAGGAGTGTTCGAGCGTCACAACCATAATCTTATGGACAGGTCTGACCGTGAGTGTCCACGTTTCGGCTCCTTAGGTCATGACTGGTAGGACGCATTGATTGCAAACTTTTGTATCTGTGCCGTCAATTTCGAGGTTTTGCCCATAATCACCACGCTGGGCGTGCGGGTTGGCGATCGTAGGGCGTAGCTTCTCGCACCGGAGACGCTGCTGCCGCACTTCAAACTAATACATAATTATACATGTGAAAGTGTGTTTGTTTGTTGGTTTGTTTGTTCTCGTTTCATGCAGCATTTAGACGACGGATTGACGTGTTTTCTTTGTGTATTTCCAGGACTGGAGAGTGACATACGCTCATCATCATCACCATCTACGCGGGACAAACCGCGGGGTGTAGCTAGTAAGAAATAATTCTTATCAAAGACAATAATCGATTATTATTTAGTTTTTTTTTATCGATTATGTTCCAAATATTATCGTTGGTTCCAAAACAATTATGTTTATAAGGTTTATTATTTCATTCCTTCATTCATTTGACGTTTAAATTAATATAACTAACCTTTGCTATTGCAAACGAGAACTAGAATGACTTATCGATAGCTCACGCAGGCTAAGGACGTTGGAAATCCCGTCGATTTTCGCTTCGCAATCAGTTACGAAGGCGACAATGTCTCTGGCAGAACGAAGATTGATACCCACTGCCAACCATCAATCACACGGTGCTAACTCCACACGCGCAAACAATGACTTAACAACAACGTTTCTTACATTCATACGCTGACAAAAAACTTACTTGACGTTACTGGATTGGAGACTGTTATTTATGTTCATAGCTGTTTTGTCTCTATATGGGGCAAATACCTCATGGCCTTGTACTGTTTGGCAGTCGACCAAATACCAGATCTTTTTAAATTAAAGAGGCTACAGCAGATCTCTTTATCCGTGTTTTATACTGGCAGAGGAGAATACTTTTGTATTGGCTAGTTCTGAGTCAAGATAAAGACCCTATGGGGTGAAGGTAGGTTATCCTTCAAAGGTTATACAGTTTTTTTTATATTTCTGCGCTATTTTAACTAATATTATTATGAAGTTTGTGAACTTAAGATTGATGGAAAGTTTTAAGCCAGCGAGTACTTCTTGGGTAAGAAACAAATACTGAGTACTTCTTTACTTTACTTTAAAAAAATACTGAGGCTATAAAGGCCCAATTCAAAAATTATATTTTTGAAATAAGCTGTCCAGGGCGTGGTTTCTTCCGCGACCAAGTAACACGACCTCGAATTTTACTCGAGCTCTTTAGATTATCCCGTACGTTGCCGTTCTGCAAACATAATATTCTCCGTTATATTCACAGATGTACTTTCCCAAGGGTCGTCAACTGTCTGTTAAGAAAATGATGAATATCCGATATTTTGATATCAATTTGAATAATCGGAGACATTGTTTATCTGTTGTTCATTGGAATTAGAGCTATCGTTCTCATTTAATTATTTTGTACTACAATAATAAATCAATTTACATATCTTAGGTTCTTGAGAGATTAATCGCTGTCTGGATTCCTAGAATTTATGTCTGAAGTGGCAATTAAGTTTGACTTCTGAAAGTTCTCTGCAGACGTTTGAATTGAAATTTAATGGTAATTTTCTGCATAATGGATTCTTATCATGTCAGATAAAATGTATTCTTATCATGTCAGACAAAATACCAAAACAAAGTAAAAGCTGATTTATGAACATGGCATTTTATTAAAGGATCTTGAAATTTGTTAAAATTCATAAAGTGAGTTTTATTTCAATGCCTTGCTCATTGCCATAACACAGACTATTTGAAAGCTCAGCGTCAATGTAAATCAAAGTAAATTAATTATTCAACCAATTCTAAACTAAATAGCAGTTAGCACACAGGTGCGAAAACCTAAACATATTTCGGTTTGGGATACAAATTCATTGCTTGCAGCGTACACGGGTTTTCACTTTGCGGCACCGCGGGCGTTGTGTCCGTGCCCACTGTGACCGGGCATGTCCGAAACCAGCTGAGTGCAAACTTGTCTATCTCCATCTATGTAAGTACAGCATTAGTAAAGCACCCTGCATCTATGAAACAGTAAAGCTTAGTCTACACTTTGCGATTTAAGTGTGAAGTACAAGTCTCACCCGATCGATTGGTGGGCCCAATCTTTATTCTCACTTGCACCTCATACAGGCACTAAACATTTGGCGATGTGAGTCAAGCTTTGGTGAAGGCGATGTTTGAATGTAGCAACTACGAGTACTTCGGTCCTCTTTTATATTATTACTAGCTACGCCACGCAGTTTTTTCCGCGTGGATTATGATGATGGATGATGATGATGATGAGCAACTTACGTGTTAATCCAGGATAAAAGCTATCCTGATACAAATGTTCATCCAAATCCGTTCAGCCGTTTGAGCGTAAAGGGGTAACAAACATACACACACACACACACACACACTTTTGAAGATAGATGGGGCTAATCGGTTTGTATGCATGTTTTGACGTATTCCATGAACTGTCAGTTGTAATGTATGGAGTTCTGCATCGCGCATACGAAGTTTTCCGGTCAATATGAGAGTATTCATTTTTAAAACTCTATGCTCTGATTGGCCTGTTTACGACAGTGGCTACATTCTCTGATTTATAATATTATTATTATTATTATTATTCTTAAAGGTTTTTAATTCTCGAAATTTGAAGAATTTCGGTTTATAAATTTGAACACCAAGGGCCTAAGCCAAGTGAAGTTCATTTTGGGAATTAGTTTCATTTGACAAATTTTCCTGCAAAAATTTCCGTACGACTCGGCAAGTGTTAAGGATGGCAGCTTTTTGCATAGTCGTAAATAAATTACTAGGCAAGACAATCTGTTGTAAGTAGTGAGTGATATGTTTGGGTATGACTCCAGTACTGGAAAGCACCAGAGGCACGATATAAACTTTATTCATTTTCCAGATTCTAATAATTTCTTCCTTTAATGTATTTGTGTATTTTTTCGGTAATTGTCTTTTGTAGGTTATGGGTGTTAGGGACAGCAATATCAATTAAGTATGTCTGCTTATTTATTTTATCTATAACGGTTATGTCTGGTCTATTGTTATGAACTGTTTTGTCTGTCAATATTGCTCTATCGAAGTACATCTTGTGACTCTGGCTTTCCAGCACCGGCTTTGGAATGTATTGATAATAAGGTACTGCTTTAGATATTATGAGTTTATGCTTAATGGCTAGTTTTTGATGAACTATATTGGCTATTTGGTTATGTCTGTGGGTGTAATGTGTTTGAGATAGGGTTGGACAGGCACTGGTTATGTGTTGAATGGTTTCAGACGCGCGATGATATTTTCGGCATTTGTCATTTTGAATGCTAGCGTCTTTAAGAATAAACTTTTTGTAGTTTTTAGTATTTATAACTTGATCCTGTATTGCGATCATAAAACCTTTTTCTGGGAATAAAGAGCCTAATTTCAGCCATTTATTGAAGCATCTAAGTCAACATGAGCTTGTTCGAAGTCATGAATATGTCGGCCGTGAAGTTCTTTAGAACGCCATCTATCTACTTTTTCATTTGTAAGTACTTGTGGTGTTTTGTATTGTATATCTCTGTTATATAAATTTAATGGAGTGTAATTGCTATCTAATTCAATTATTGCTGAATGCATATTACTATTTGCTGATTTGGAGTAGAAAAAAAATCTGAGGTTTCGGACCTGCCCTTCCCACAATATTTTTTAAGTCTATTAATCCTCTACCTCCTATTTGCCTTTTCACTGAAATTCATTCAATAGCGGATTTGGGGTATAAATTATGTTTGGTTAAGGTTGTTCTAGTCTTGATCTCTAATTGAGACGTGCTATCAGGCTCATCGGGCTGACACTCTGGTAAAGAGTAAGCTTCAAAGTCTGGCGCATCGACGTGAGGTAGCAAGCCTGGCGGTATTCTACAGATTGCACTATGGAGAATGTGCATAAGAACTGCACAATTCCCCCATCAGCTTTCCCTCATTGTACGACTAGACGATCAGCAAAGCGCCACCCTTTCATGGTTGAAATACCTCGCACAAGAACGAAGCGTTACGCTTCTTCATTTATTATAAGAACTGCAAAGGAGTGGAATGCCCTGCCCTCGTCAGCGTTTCTGATAAATTATAACCCCGGTGTGTTCAAGTCAAGAGTGAATAGGTATCTACTAGGCAAGCGTGCTACACCTTCCACCACATCATCGCTTTCCATCAGGTGAGATCGTGGTCAAACGATTGGCTAGTCCGTAATAAAAAAAAACTATCGGGACAATGATCGTCGAGTCAACATCCCACATAGCGGTCACCTCGTGAACCAAGTCAAGGTGTTTGCTGAGCTTGTCCTTCTCGGCCTTCACGATGTTCTCATCGTGTGGGATGGTGATGTCGATGAGCACTGCCTGGCGTTGGGACCGGACTACCAGCAAGATGTCAGGCTTATTGGCAACAATAGTGATGATGGAGCGGTCCCAATAGAGCAATGCACGACCATTTTCGAGAACTGGCACCGGTACGTACTTACAGTACCTCAGGTATATTATTATTATTATATAGTGTGATTAGTGTGATAGTTTGATTCTAATTATATATATATTCGGGACATTTCCACACCAATTACCTATCCCAAACTAGGTTACCTTGTACTATGGGCACTAGATAACGGATAAACATACATAGATAAGAATATTACATCCATGACTCAGAAACAAACATTTCTGCTCATCGCACAAATGATTGCACCTTGCAGGATTCGAGCCCGCGACCGTTCGATTTCGTACCTAGGATCTCTAGCTACTAGACCAACCGGTCATCATTCTTTGGCTATACTTAAGGCAAAAATACAATGGCACCCGTGTCAGTTGCTATGATTGGTAATTTTACATAAATGTGGAATTTGGCTCCTTTGTATGGAGCTTGAACACTGATAACTATCACTGTATTTCGTCGTACTCAAATGGCCGCCAGCTCGGACATGATGCTCGTAGTAAACTTCGTGTTTTGCAGTCAAGTATATTGTTCAGTAATTATATTACGAGGTACCTCTAATTCTTACAAAATGATAGTAGTTCTAACGATGTATTCAACTGTTTTCCTTATATTCTATCCATACTTATAATAAAGCAGCAAGTAACAAAAAGTCTGTACAAAGAAGATAATTTAAAAATAAATGGCTTCGAGGTCAAAAAATGAGTTGCAGAACAAGAATATAACAATCCTGGATCGCGCATCACGTGGAAACTGCTGGACCGATCGCAATGCGGTTTTCAATGTTAGGTAGCTTAGATTTTGACTTAAATAAAACTGGTGCAAATTAACTTAAACTTAAATAATCCGATGAGTGGAAGCCAAGCAATCGTTAAAATATCTTTGACGGCTGAAGGGAAGATCTAATTTGGGACGTGGGTATTTAGGTCCTGCAATAACACATAGGGTACTTTTAACCCTGGGAAATAACCATGCGGGCAAAGCCGCGGGCACAGCTAGTATGTAATATAAATGAACTAGCCCAACACAAAACAATCTTGAAAGCAAGATCCAATGACTCGTCCATCCACTCAATCCACTCCATCTTCGTCTTTTACTGTGTTAAGTAGCATCATTTACTTAAAATTATATTTTCCTTCTGTGTATTGTGAGAGTAGATATAAGGTAGTTTTGTTCTTCTTTAGGGTATCGTGTATTTTCTTTTCCCTATACAAAGGTACTTGGAATTCGGTATTTTTTCAGCAACAAACTATAGCATATATATATATATATATATAGAGCCTTAACCAAAGTATAACTATTATCTTACATCTTGTTCTATAAATTAGGTAGATACATACACATATAGTGCATGTTAGATCACAATTAAAATCAACCTTATCTGATTGTTCATTTATCAGTTGCATTCGATGTATATAGTTTAATATAGTTTAGTTTGTGATTTGACCCGTAGTTATCCTGTGACTCAGGGTAGTCTCGCCTGGTATACCTACTCACGTCGCTGCCGCATTATGCACGAATGTCCTTATCCTAGCCAACTTCCGGCATTAGACTTGCAGATGTGTGTCGGAGTCGCGATGCTGAAATATGCCCGCCCACACCTCTTATGTATTACTGCATTTGTGACTCACCTAAATGAGCTAGTATTTTTTGTTTTGGCGTATGAGGTAGTGTTGGTCTCTAGTCTCAGAGTTTGTCAAGCCGCCCGAGGGCCTCTGACGTGGCTTTACGACTGCTATTAATCAATATCAGCCAGGACCGACAGCTTAACATGCCCTCTGAAGCACGGAGCGATGGAAAACCGCACATAACTTAGAAAAGTCATTGGAGTCGGAGCCTAGGACCGAACTCGGTATTGTTGGATTCTAAGTTGCACTGTTAGGCTACCATTGCTCGCTATTAATTCGAGTACATATAAACAGGCATAAATAGGTAACGGCGTTCCTGTTTCTGAAAGGATGTCGATGAAAATCACGATTTAAGCGCAAATAAATTGATCATTATTTGGGTAGGTAGGTAACGGTAAATGTGAATTGTATTCATTAATTGAGTTATTATGTTTTCCTTTTGCTCTATTTTAATTTTGTAACAATGGGCCCTTTCATTTTAGAAGTCAGACACAGACAGAAGTGCCGTGGTCTTACAAACTCAGATATGGCGGACTTTTGCAATAAAGTCCTACAAATTGGTAAGACCTTTCTTTATCAACAGGTATTTACAATAAATTATTAACAAAAGTATGTACTCACATATAAAGATAAATAAAAAAGATTGTCCTCTATTCTGTTAATACCTAGTTTTTGAACTCTAGTTTTCTCTGCTGGATATACCAAAGACATAAAAGTAATCTGCATATGTGTATAGTATACCTACTTAGTGGCAGCCAATAAAACTATACCGCTGGCATCGACTAGTCTATATCTATACAGGACATAAGTTCAAACTATACCGCTGGCATCGACTAGTCTATATCTATACAGGACATAAGTTCAAAATATACCGCTGGCATCGACTAGTCTATATCTATACAGGACATAAGTTCAAACTATACCGCTGGCATCGACTAGTCTATATCTATACAGGACATAAGTTCAAACTATACCGCTGGCATCGACTAGTCTATATCTATACAGGACATAAGTTCAAAATATACCGCTGGCATCGACTAGTCTATATCTATACAGGACATAAGTTCAAAAACTATACCGCTGGCATCGACTAGTCTATATCTATACAGGACATAAGTTCAAAAACTATACCGCTGGCATCGACTAGTCTGTATCTATACAGGACATAAGTTCAAACTATACCGCTTGCATCGACTAGTCTATATCTATACAGGACATAAGTTCAAAAACTATACCGCTGGCATCGACTAGTCTATATCTATACAGGACATAAGTTCAAACTATACCGCTGGCATCGACTAGTCTATATCTATACAGGACATAAGTTCAAACTATACCGCTGGCATCGACTAGTCTATATCTATACAGGACATAAGTTCAAAAACTATACCGCTGGCATCGACTAGTCTATATCTATACAGGACATAAGTTCAAACTATACCGCTGGCATCGACTAGTCTATATCTATACAGGACATAAGTTCAAAAACTATACCGCTGGCATCGACTAGTCTATATCTATACAGGACATAAGTTCAAACTATACCGCTGGCATCGACTAGTCTATATCTATACAGGACATAAGTTCAAACTATACCGCTGGCATCGACTAGTCTATATCTATACAGGACATAAGTTCAAAAACTATACCGCTGGCATCGACTAGTCTATATCTATACAGGACATAAGTTCAAAAACTATACCGCTGGCATCGACTAGACTATATCTATACAGGACATAAGTTCAAAAACTATACCGCTGGCATCGACTAGTCTATATCTATACAGGACATAAGTTCAAAAACTATACCGCTGGCATCGACTAGTCTATATCTCTACAGGACATAAGTTCAAAAACTATACCGCTGGCATCGACTAGTCTATATCTATACAGGACATAAGTTCAAACTATGCCGCTGGCATCGACTAGTCTATATCTATACAGGACATAAGTTCAAACTATACCGCTGGCATCGACTAGTCTATATCTATACGGGACATAAGTTCAAAAAATATACCGCTGGCATCGACTAGTCTATATCTATACAGGACATAAGTTCAAACTATACCGCTGGCATCGACTAGTCTATATCTATACAGGACATAAGTTCAAAAACTAAAACCGGGTAAAATTTGATTGCATAGAGTCTATTTAAAAAAAAACTATTCATGTTCAGTAGCTTATTTTAAGTACCTTAACCCATTTTTATATTATCTTCATTTTACAGACTTTTTCGTTCTTATTGATTTATTAACTACCGAACAAAGTTTAGGGTGTGTGTGTGTGTGTGTGTCTGAGGCATCGTAGCTCCCAAACGAATGGACCGATTTTGATGCGGTTTTTTGTTTTTTTCTGTTCGAAAGCTGATATGATCGAGATGGTTCTTAGATATATGGGGAGAGGGAGGTGAGAAAAAGGGGGTGAAAATCGTAGCTTCCAAACAAATGGACCGATTTAGCTGTGGTTTTTTGTGTTTCAAAGCTAAGATAAACAAGATTGTTCTTAGCTAATTAGGAGGGGGGGGGGGGGGGATGGAGGTGATGATCGTAGCTCCCAAACGAATGGACCGATTTTGATGCGGTTTTTTATCTTTGAAAACTGATGTGATCGAGATAGTTCATAGCTATATGAGGGGGGGGGGGGGAGTTGAGAAAAGGAGGGTGAGAATCCCAAACTAATGGGCCAATTTACCTGCGGTTTTTCATGTTTCAAAGCTAAGGTAAACGAGATGGTTCTTAGCTATAATGGGGAGGGAGGGGGGTGACGACCGTGGCTCTAAAACAAACGGATGGAACGATGTTTATGTTTGAAAACTGATGTGATCGTGATGCTTCTTAGCTATAATGGGGGGTGAGAAGTCGGGAGTTATATACATTTTTAGTTTGTGCTTGTTATAAGTATAGATAGATGAGAGAATGAGAGTATGGCAAAAGTATTTTTTTTTCTAGTAGGTACTCTAACCTCACTTGATCCGGTAGAGACTTTTGATCCTTATAAGAAACAGGACCGATTGGCATAAAAAAATATGTTTGTGTAAAATGCCTATTTTCTCGATTACTGTACATTTTTAACAAATTCTGTGAATGGAGCCAATGGATACGCCTGATCCCGTAATTTGGCCAAAAACCCCGCTGTCTTTTTGGTTCAGTCAAACATTTGGCACTATAAAACTTTTTTTTTTCTATTGGGGCCCTAATTTATTATTAATTATCTGCAATATGTATAAATTAAGCAGTTACATCCTGGGTTCCATGTCTTTAAATATTTTTTTTTAAATGATTTATCTCAATTTAAAAATCTTGTCTCTTTATTTTCGCTTATATGTTACTATCTTGTATGTTACTAAGATTAGGCATCTAAATATTCAATACACTTTAGGGTAGTATTTATTAATGACACTGATAAAACTAAGGATTCTAGCAAAGGAATAAAAAAATAAGAAACCGCCATTTTGTTGTCTGTGGGTTTGTCAAAGGTGTGCGCGTTTGTTTGGTCAGCGGCATTTTTTGAGAATTTTAGCGAATGTAAAGGTGAACAACAGTTTTTACTACACACATCTTACAAATTACTATACTTAAATGCCTAATAAAAGCATGGCAATGTGTGATTGATTAAAATTCGGCTCACTTTTATAAATTATTCCTTATTAAAACCTCAAAAATTACTCTTCGACGTTACTTTTATGTGTCTTCTATGTTACTGGTAACGTTGATAGTTATGTTGTAACGTTGAAGTGTTGTAAAGGTTAATGCAAAATGTAAATTATTATTTCACTTTTTTGATTATCGTATTGTTTTCTCGTAAAATTAATTTACAAAAAAATTGCAATCAAAAATAGTATAAATGGTAAACAATCTTGATAGTCCTTTTTGACTTCTACGTTACTGTAACATAGAAGTGTCTGTGTACTGTATGTAACAAAGTGGCTTAATCTGCGGCCTTACCCAGAGACTTTTGATCCTTATAAGAAACAGGATCGATTGCCATCAAAAAAAGTTTTTGTGTACAATTTCACAATTTTCTTGCTGACTGTCCAAAATCTGTGAATACAGTTCAGAACATCTCAAAAACTTATGAGTGGTCTCGTAGGAACGTTCTCCTGTAACTATAACGATTAAGGTACCTGCCCTTACTGTCCCGTTTCAAAAATCCACCTGTATAGTTAGATAGATAACACTATACAGTACCACAAGGAACACTTAGAAATAAAAAACTAACAATGCACGTTAACAGGTTTTCCTTGTGTTTTAATTGGCGCTAGTTCTTCGAGCGTTCAACCAGACTCTGTTTTTTAAGTCAAATTAACTGAATGATCGAATCGAGCTTCGATATACACCAATATTTTTTTCTGTGATAGGCTTCAGACAATAAATAAAGTAAGAGGAATGTTTTGAACTTGTTAAAGCATATTAACGATATCAGTAACTACTGCTATAAATGAGGTTATAATACTACATAAATATCGATTTAATCATCGACCTACGAGGAATTACAAATCCTCATAGTTCAATTGATCGAACCATCAGGACCTCGCGGTTCGCTTGATTTTCAATGATCGAACTACGAGGAATTACAAATCCTCGTAATTCGATTAATCGAACCGTAAGGACTTAAACATCCTCGTGGTTCACTTAATCGAACTACGACATGGAACCTCGCAGCCGGAGCGAAAGCTCTTTATACAAATAAATATCTATTTCAGCTTTTTCAAAGTAGGTCAAAACTTCTAAGAATTAAGATTTATGTGTGAATTGTTGTCTCTACGGAATTTTCGCAAAATTGACAGAGACATGTAAAAACTAATAATCTTAGAAAAACACGCAGGCAATGCTGCGCGGGTAAAGGATGCAGACGAAGTTGCGGGCATCCAGCTAGTTTATGATAAAAGTATAACACATCATAGAAAGTCCATCATCCCAGTTTCATTAATCATTCATTATCAAGTAATACCAAATGCCTTTTATTCTTTGCCCCCGATTTGCATAAAAGAGTACTTCAGTTGAAGTCATAAAAACCCCTATTCAGAAATCAAAATCCACTCGGACCATGAATCGATGATACAGCAAACAAAGGAGTGTTTAAATGAATACTTTTTCAATTAAATCTCTGGTTTAATTAAACACAATTTACCCTACGCGGTTGAATAGCCCATCGGTTATCTGGACGGCGTCAACGAGAGCACATCCCAGTAGAAAAGAAATGTGTGAAAACAATTTTTTATATCCTAGCGCTCGCTTCTTCCTTCCTATTGCTACTATTGAAACCTTGAATCGCCAAATCTAGCTAGCTATCTTTCTGATGATTAAAAACACGACTGAGAAAGGTTGCTAACAAATGGTTGGTCGTTTTTTTTTGTTTCTCACAATATGGCGTCTGGTCGTCGTCATATTGAATTTTGAATACTGTCATGTCTTTAATAGCCCTCGTAAGATTAAGAAAAATCGATTGACGTAAGAATCAAAATCGGCCCACGCGTTTGCCACAAAGGAACACATACATACATAGGCTGATAATCACAATACCCTCTGCTCAGTCTGGTAAAAACGTAGTCTATTTAACTTGAAAATATATGGCTTTTGAGGAACCCATTGAAAAAAAGCTTTCTAAATTATTGAAACGGCTGTAATTAAAGTGATTATTCACTGATGTGTTGATATAATTTGTAGGCGAGGTATTACGACTCTATGGGCTAACTTACTCATGGCTTTCTGGACCTCGATTAAGGGAGCTCCTAATACCGAGTGACATTTTTACATCGACACCGAACGATATATTTTATTGAGCGTTTAAAATACGATATAAAATATCCATAGGCGACAGTAAAATGTTTACGAATGGAATAAAAAATGTTTGTTTTGGGTGGCAGCTCTTCTTTACAATTGGATCTTTCTACGATTGGACAATTGGTTTCCTTTTTACACGACTGCCCAAAAATAGGAGTGTAGTTTTTAGGATTCATGTATGTTTGTATGTATGTGAGGTTCTTTATTCCACCATTACTTATAGGGTATTGTTAGAATCCTTACATCCCCCCGAGTCATCTTACTTTTTTTGAAAAAAAAAAAAAAAAAAAAACTTTGCTGCTGCAGTATGGCTCCATTTTCAAATGCAAAATATATATTTTTTCTTCTAATTTTACAATATGGGTATCAAATTGAAGGCCTTGCTAAGCACATTCTAACAGTATATAATCTATCGGCATAAGTTCATTTTTGGCAGGGCAGGCGTGTTTATTTATTTATTTAGCTTTTAAGCTAGTTTTTTGTTTGTTTGTTTCCTATTCGCAATTTACACCGTTTTATTATAATCTATTTCTCCATAAAAAGTACTGAAAAATAACACTCTAAAAAATATGAAACAAAAAATATTATTATGTGAAATTGTTATGTAAAACTATTCAATATTATGTTCAGAGGATAGCCGCGGTCATATGCCGCTTTGCCCTAAAGCTTATGATCGCTTACTACTGTCAGAATGTATTGTTTTCATGCAAGTAAAGCCGTGAACAACGACTAACAATATATATATATATTTTTGAAATGTGCTAATTAAGCCCTTTAATTTGATACCAAACACGGCTAAATAGTTTTTTTTTTTTTCTAAATAGATTTTTTATTTTAAGTTTCTTGTGAATTCATCCAGTGGTTCCGGCGGCGTGATGCGCGGCTAAGATACAGACTGACAGACATACAGACAAAAATGAAAAACATACAGACATACATTTAGGCTTCATAATTGAATATAGAGTAATTTCCTAAAAAAAAAACATTATATCTTTAATGTACAGAATTTGGACCCATATCCCACAGGAACCCTTTATTTGTTCGGGACAAAATGTATTCATAATTTTTACCTATCTTATAAACTATGTCTGTGTCAAGTTGCATCAATATCCGTCCAATAGTTTCAGCCTGCTAAGTGTTCTTTTAAATAATTTTCCACCCCTATCCTGCAGGAACACTTAATTTTTTCGGGATGAAAAGTATCCAATGTCCTACCTCGAAGTGTGAACTCTAATCATACCAAATTTCATTTGAATTAATTAAGTATTTTCGGCGTGGTGCGCTGCCAAGGTACAGACAGTCAGACGGACAGACAGACAGACAGACAAATATTAAAAAATACAGTGTTAGCTTTAGTATTGAATATAGAACGGCCTCCAAAATAAATTACATAATATCTTCAATTTACAGAATCTTGGACATTATCCCGAAGGAACACTTTATTTTTCGGGATAAAAAGTATCCTTAATTTTTACCCATCATATAAACTATGACTGTACCAAGTTGCATCAAAATCCATCCCGTAGTTTCAGAGTGGTAAGTGTTTTTTGAAATAACTTTCAACCCCAATCCTGCGGGAACCCTTTAATTTTTCGGGATGAAAAGTAGCCTATGTCCTACCTCGTAGTATGAACTCAAATCATACCAAATTTCATTTAAATTCATTCAGTAGTTTCGGCGTGATGCCTAGCCAAGATACAGACAGACAGACAGACAGACAGACAGACAGACAGACAGACAGACAGGCAGACAGACAGACAGACATAAATGAAAAAAAAAATAGTTTTGACTTTAGTATCCAATCTAGAGTAAGGTCCAAACAAAAATTTAATATTTTCAATGTACAGAATTGGACCCGTTACAGTTTTATTATAAGTATAGATAGATATAGATTGTATAGGGTACTTAAAATTAGCTAATATGATGTCTTCCTGTCTGTCTGTTTGCGCTTAACATAAACACTACTGACCGATTGCGATGCGGTTGTCACTGTTGGCTAGCTGAAGTTATGATCTGGTACTTTCTATCTACTCGTAACTTGCAAATTTCTTACTGCCTTCAAAAAAATATTGTATTGATTGCTCAGCTGCAACAAACTCGTCCCGTACAGCGACTGACTATCGTCAGCTCTTTCATTGTTATTCTATTGTTATAAAAAATGCCGAATTCGATGAGTAAAAGCCGAGCAACGGTTAAATAAAAAATATTGTCGGCAGGACGCAAATTTTGTATAATGTACTCCAAAGGTACTTTTGGTCCTGGAATATCAAATAGGATACTTCCCCCCAGAAAAATGAACCGCATTCATTTTTCAATCCCGCGGGCACAGCTAGTACTTACAATAAGTAACAAAAAAGTCTGTACACAGAAGATAATAAAAAAAATATGTTCTAGGGACTTAAAATAAGCTACCGAACAATTTTTTTTAAATGGTTAGTGTCTGTCTGTCTGTTCGCGCATCACGTAAAATCTACTGGATTGATTGCGATACTTTATAATACTTATCATTAGTCATTTCGTCCGTCGAGATCACACACGTCAGCGCATGATCGATTGACATAGCTATGAAAAGTTACATACGAACTAATGTAATTCCATTGATCTCATCATAAGCAGGTCTTCCGAAACCAATGCCTCCAAGTCGAATTTCGTTGACAAAATGGCGTGCGACAAAAGTAAGTTACGCATCCTCCCGAATGCTTCCAAAATGGCGTAATAAACCCGATAAAAATTCAAGAGCTATAAATAGGGAAGTTGGCGAACTTGGATGAGTTCGGTAACTGTGCGTTGAGTGAGAATGAATGATATGGTTGGAAAGTTATGACTTGTTTTGCTGGAGGCAGCTTTGTGGTTTGAGGATGGAGGAGGAATTGATTTCGTATTTCGCCTATTTATTTCTATTCAATAAGGATAAGCCCTATATACAAAAATGAGTGAAGACAAGCTGATAGTCATTAATTTCATCATTAAAGAAAAAGTGTATATTCAATTAGTGTTAGGCAAAGAGCTCCATAATCAACGGAACTGCATGAAAATAATATGAATGAATATCACTTCAAATTATTCAAGTCATCTATTCAGCAAATGAAAGTATATGCAATAATTGAGTCAAATGGTGGAGTGACGACCTGTGAAAAGCGGCTAAAAGAAAATGGATCATATTGAGTCAAATGAAGTTCCTGTTACATTAACTCCAGAAAATAGATTGCGGTGATAAATAGTTCTTGCCACCAGTTATGTAAAGGGTACCGTTTCCTGAGCTTTGTTTTTATAAGTTTTGTAGCCCTTACACACCTTTTTGGTGGAAGAACAACTGACTATACCTTCACCTAAAGCACATTTCAACTAATAGAGTACCGGTTGGTCTAATGGCTAGAGACTAGGTACGAAATCAAACGGTCGCGGGTTCGAATCCTGCAAGGTGCAATCATTTGAGTGATGAGCAAAAATGATTGTTTCCGAGGCATAGATGTAATATTGGTATCTATGTGTGTTTATCCGTTATCTAGTGCCCATAGTAAGGGTATCCTAGTTTGGGGCTAGGTAATTGGTGTGGAATTGTCCCGAATATATATTATATTATTATGATATGGAAAACATATTTTATAGTGATTCTCTCGTGTTTTGACTCCTAGTTCAGTATATCTAGCGTAGAAAAGATCCCGTCTTCCATATCCTTCGAGCAAACAACCAACTCCATTTGAAGTTGGTTCTTTGTTCGAAGACCATATCTAACTACCATAGTCTCAGACCAAAAAGCAAGAAACTCCATACAGATAAATGCCTGTCCAACTACACTACCGATCAAAAGAGCCATCTGCCCAAAATAGCATCGAGTTCACCGATACAAATCTGTTCGTTTATCGAACTGCGAAATGTCCATTGGAATTTTTCATGAGCGAGCGTGCGGCATTTTTTTTTCATAGCGCTTTCCTGGCGATTGGCTCATTTTAGGCTAGAAGCGGCTGGGAATTTATTTCACATGCGGTTTTTATCTTCGTCTGATAAATGTGGAGATTAGCCGCATTTGATATCGCAAGCAAAATAGTTTTTGTTATACTACTAAGGTAAAGTACTTAGTTAAATTTTTAAATTAAGGTACCGCTACTTATTTGGATGTTATAGTCACCTCAAGAGTCTTGGCTTGAACATTGTATTTTTTGAAAACCTTTGCCGTAGTAGCTAATTTTTAAATATTACCGCTACTTATTTGGATGTTATACCTATAATAAATAAATAATAATATTTTTGTTACACGAATTTTAAAACAAACGTGCTTCATACCGATCGAAACTTAAAATATATTTTCGAAAAGATCGCATGCAGCAAATGTTGTTCCTTTTAAATACAGAGTATTTTTCGTTGTTATATTTATTTATTTATCACTACTGCACATTCCTGAAAAATAAATACTATTCTGTTGTTTATGAAGTGATAGAAGTGATAATATTAATTATGGCTACAGATCTATTTAATGATGAAATTATGGAAGTGATAATAATATTAAGTAAGCCTTTAGTGTAATCAGATGCTCCACCACCTCATCAACTATTAAGCGTCGTGTCGACCACCCCTCGCCGACCACTAGAACAGCTCGAAAACATCGAAAAAAACTCGAAATTAACGAGCTCTTAAAAATCTCCACACTCGACACGGTGCACGTTCGGTTAAGTGCTCCAAATTAATAATTGTTTATAGTGGGAGTGCCCGTGACTCGAATAAGGTTGAATTAAAATTCGATGATTGCGCAGGCTGCAGTTTTTTGTACGGAGGGTTTAACGAGGTTAATCAGAAGACACACTAGTAAATTTCAGCTTTGTTAAAGCATTTCATTTAACTAGAAGTTACGTTCCTTTTATGTGTGTCTTTATCAAACCGTTTATTTGGACAAATCAAAATGCTTGAGAAACTTCCGTGCGCAAGTCAACCGTATATCTATCTACACAGCCACGCACAGTGCTCCGCGCCAGCGACTGTATATTTTTTTTACCCAAATTTTTGTTTCTAGGTATTTATGTTATTCTCACGTGGAAAATACAGAAAATAAATCTTCAACATTCAAAACAAAATGAGGTGACTTTACCACATTTAATACTTAAGTAAAAACTGTTATTTAAAATGTGTTATTCAAAGGCAGATATCCATAAGCTAATCTTGGCCGCCCTGGGCTGGGTAGCACCAGCCGCCCCCCTCATCTGCTCCAAAACTGAGCTAAAGTATATGAATTTACTAGCTGTTTCCCGTTGCTATGTTCACATGCTTAATCGGGTTGATAAATTGTGATGTTCTTCTCAAGTAATTTGTGTCACGATTTCATCTCTCTTGCCAATATTAAAATGATAGAAACTTTCACCCACTCGCTACTTGTACAGTGTCTGAACGTATTCATATTTATTTCTCTGTTTCCACATGTAATTAGGTCTTAAATATAATATTAGAATCATCTCACCAGGGTATTATTTAAGAAGTATTAAATACTAGCTGTGCCCCGCGGTTTCACCCGCATGAGGAATGATTTTAATGATGAAAAGTATCCTATGTTTTATACCAGAGTTTATGCTATCTATTCATTATTATCTATTGTTTGAGAGTAAAGTATGATGATGATAAAAAGATATTTTACTACACTTTTTTTTTTTTTACGGATATAATATGTGTTATTCTAATACATATTAATTGTTTTAAGTTATTCTAACTATCTCAATTCCAAATTTCATAAAAATACGTTTGGCCGTTTGAGGGTGAAGTATGATTTTGATGAAAAGTATTATATGTGTTATTCCAGAGTATAAGCTATCTCTATTCCAAATTTCATCAAAATCCGTTCAGGCGTTTGAGAGTGAAGTATGATGATAATGATGATGAAAAGTATCCTATGTGTTATTCCAGGGTATAAGCTATCTCAATTTCAAATTTCATCAAAATGCGTTCAGCCGTTTAAGAGTGAAGTATGATGATGATGAAAAGTATCCTATGTGTTAGTCCAGGGTGTAGCTATCTCCAATCTTAATTTCATCAAAATCCGTTCAGCCATTTGAAAGTGAAGTATGATGTTGATGAAAAGTATCCTGTGTTATTCCAGGGTATAAGCTATCGCCATTCCAAATTTAATCAAACACCTAAGGTTTTGAGTTTTTGAATCAAATTTGACCAATATGTTTAAGTACATAAAAATCTGTGTGAATTTTATCAATTTTTCATTTGTCTACTTGACTCTGTCACAGAATAAATAATATGACGCTATTTCGATTCCAACTCAGTAATGTAATTCGCCAGCTGATCACATTTTGTAATAAGTTTAAAACAATTTTGTTGTTTTAAAGAGTGTGCCCCATCCTATCGACGCTTTGTCTACTTCGTCAAACTTTGCCGGGATGACTCGACAGAAAGCGAATAGATTTGTGTTAATCAACGCTCAAAGGCTTTGTGGCTCCTACACCTAACTTCGAGGCAAAACTACATAACTTAGTTCTGCAGTTATCATTGGTGGCAATCTCTTTCAACAGAATAGTTGACTTCTATACTACACATAAACCGCGAGAAGGCCTGTGGCATTCTGTGACATTTTATACCTACACTTAACTGCTTTTAATTAGTTTTAATAGCATAATGTTGTAGTTAAAGGAGCTTACACAGTCTTTTTTGTAATTTCAGGACCTAAAGTATCTACATACCATCCTAATTTCAAGTATCTAAATTTCATCAAAATCCGTTGATCCGTTTCAGCGTGAAGCCAGACATACGTACACACACTAACACTTTATCACTCACTGTTTCCTATTTATAATATTAAGTATAACTCTATAGCATAGAATAACTAGAATAATTATATATTTTGTCTATGGTATATTTTGCCTACACTACAAATATAAAGAAACAAATTGACTAACTGTAACTACTCGTATACCTATAAAATGTACAATGGAGACAACCTTCATATAATTGAATAACTGTAACTATTCGTATGCCTATAAAATGTACAATGGAGACAACCTTCATATTTAATTGCTGACGTACTTAAGCTATAACAATTATTCATCAAAGTAAAAGGAAAATAATTATCCACCAAGTATCAGAGTTTATGATCACTTGAAAAGATGTTTGAATCGACAGCATTTAATCAATTCTATACGTAGTGTTATCAGGTATTCTATGTCGACAGGCCAATTGTGGGCCGTTTTCTTTGGAACAATTGCCGAAAATAACGGTTAAAAACGCTAAATATGATCACAATTGGCGTTCCCTTTGGCCATTTGTGGGCGAAATTAGCGTTCTGAACGTTTTCGATCACCGTTCGTTTTGCAAGTTTTGATGACATGTTGACATAGGAAAATCGACTTTATTCCGTCAGGTATAGGGTCGTTTTTCATTCATTTTGGAAAGGAGTGGAAGTGTCAAAAGTTGCAAAAATGCCAAAAGTGTTGAAAATGTCCAAAGAAAACGGCTTGTTAAAAATGTACATTTCGAAATTGCCCACAACGCCCAATCATCATCTCGAACGCAGGGTTGATCGGCCGACGTATGACAGTTCTTTGTTATTCAAGAGTTTGTTATTCCTGCCGGCCTATTACGATGGTTTGCGAGCAGCTCTGCTGCCGCATAACTCGTGTCAAAGTCATAATTTCGCCAGCGCTGCTGCCGCTGAACTCATATCAAAGCCGTCATTTTGCATTGCGAAATTATGACTTTGACACGAGTTCAGCGGCAGTAGCGCTGCTCGCAAACCATCGTAATAGGCCAGCTGTTCTATCGTTTAGCTTTGGTACGGAATAGTTAAACCATAGAACAGGAAGTTATTGAATTGACTCAGTTCAATAAGACATAAGTTCAAAACTGAAACCCGACTACGGTCGGATAAAAATTGCCTATATGAGAGTCTATACCTGAAGACGAATCGATTGATACCTCGCTTGTCAAAATCGGACCAATAGAGACGAGACACTATGGAGGAACATCTACATACATAGATAGACTGTTAAACTCAAGCTCAACTCGGGTAAAAAACAATCGATTTGGGACAAATTCAAAAAGTGGTTAGGCATAAGAGGATCAATAAGCTAGATGCAGTTTGAAGAGTGTACTGTTAAATAAAATTCAAGATTACTCCGCAAAAACCGCAAAAGAACAATGATTAATATAGATCTTTCCTTTTTTATCCTAGTACTACGAAGCAAGGGAAGGGTAATGAGTTTAACAGTCTATGTATGTACGTATGTGGGTATGTGATGTTTCACAATAGCGTCGCCCCTATTGGTCCGATTTTGGCAAGCGAGGTATCAATCGAGTGTCATAGGCTATTTTTTTCCCGGGTTTTAGTATTTGAACTTGTCTTGTTAAGCTTTTATTTATTTTACTTCTGCCTCTCCCTGCCTCTATTAAAAGCGTTATGCATCTTATATTCAATTATTGTTTACTAGATGTGCCCACGGCTTTGATCGATCGGTCATTTTCGAAACCGCATAGTAATCGGTCCAGTAGATTTTACGTGATGCGCGAATAGACCAACAAACAGACAGACAGACATGATTTATATATATATATATATATATATATATATATAGATTGATAGATAGAAGATAGATGCATCAAAGGTCAATGATCATAGGAAAGTATTTGAACGCGATCTCACAATGGGCATAGGCAAGCATTGAACGCGATCTCACGATGGGCATAGGCAACCATTTGAACGTGATCTCACAATCTCACAATAGGTATAGGCAAGCATTGAACGCGATCTCACAATGGGCATAGACAAGCTATTGAACGCGATTTCACAATGATCATAGACTAGCATTTGATCGCGATCTCACAATGATCATAGGCAAGCATTTGAACGCGATCTCACAATGATCATAGGCAATCATTTAAACGTGATCTCGCAGTAATCATAGGCAAGAATTTGAACGCAATCTCACAATGGTTATAGGCAATCATTTGAACGCGATATCACAATGATCATAGGCAAGCATTTGAATGCGATATCACAATGATCATAGGCAAGCATTTGAATGCGATCTCACCAAAAAAACATAGGCAAGAATTTGAACGCGATATCACAATAATCATAGGCAAGCATTTAAACCGATGTCACAATGATCATAGGTTAGCATTTATACGCGATATCACATTGATCATAGGCCAGCATTGAATGCGATATCACAATGATCATAGGCAAGCATTTAAACGCGATATCCCGATGAACATAGACAAGCATTTGGACCGATCTTCCTTTATTTTAAGTGACGATGTGATGTGACTGAAGATGGAGTACCTATGCTTGTCTAGAATATGAGTTAGGCGTAATGTGTTCCACCTGGCTGGTAAGGTGTTCCATGTCTATCGCATAATAAATGTAGAAGAAAAACGCCATTATGAATTGTTGTCAAGCATATCACAACAGATTTAACGACCATAATATACGGACGCCGTACGTCTTGTTGTCTAATGGTGGAATGGGGAGGTTATGTAAATGAAACAATGTAACATCGGAAAGCTACATGATCATAGAGTCCCGCTCCTTTCCAATAGAACTAATTAGTAGAACAATGAAACTGGCAAACCAGTTTGTTTCCACAATGGCCGCAGATTTAGCGGGCAGCTTAACCGCAACTTGTTAGTCTACTTGGCTTGGATATAAAGCGCCGCAGCGGATGCGATTGTAAGGCGCATGCGTCCATAACACCCTCTTACAGCGTAAAAAGTCAGTAGCATAAGTGCAGGAAAACTGCTTGATGGCACCCATGCACACATGCTTATGTAACTAGACATGAATGTAGTTACTAGGCGTGCTTAACGATGACATTATAAACTATTGTTTAAAAGAACGTCTTAAAACTTCATTTGGATAAGACTAGCACAATTTAATTTCGCCATTTACGACTAAAAGTATGTCAATGAGCCGGGCGATTCCACGAGGAAAAAATATTTATAATTAGGAATATTTTTTCCTCGTGTCCTAACTATTGCGTGCCTACTATTGTCCTAATTAGCTCATCCTTTGTTTACGAGTACTGTCGAGTAGTTAAATATTATTGTAAATAAACACCTATATGTCGGATATATCTACACGCACGTTTTGCTTCCACTTTTATCATGTAGACCACCCATTGTACAATTACATTTCATAAGTTTTAGTTTATGTAAACTTTTGCTATACAATAAAGAGTTATCTATCTATCTATCTATCGCTTGGAGTGGAAATCCTTCTTGGAGTCTCTCTTGCTTGTATGTTGTAGTGCTTCCCTCTAGCATCAGAGTTTGTCAGGATGCTCAACGTGTGCCTTTAAAATGGCTTAACGACTGCTATTAAACAATAACACCGTGACTGACAGCTTAACGTGCCGTTAGAAGCACGGAGCGATGGAAATTCTCACATAGCTAGGAAAAGTGACTGGTGCGTTGCCGAGGATTGAACCCGGTAACGTTGTATTTTAACGTGCACTAGTATACCGCTCGGCCAATCAACGACCGCGTCATGACTTAACATCAGGTGAAATATTGGTCAAATGCAAAGCTACATGATCACAAAGAAAAGATCTTCAGTATTCCATGCAATCGTGTTCACTGATTGCAATACACGGTTATTCATTTGATTAAACCCGACCAGAATTTTGATTTCTGTTCAAGTTAAGATACTTACTATATTAATTTGTGACACAATCTACCCGTTCCCTCTGAAAAGTCAGCTGACGCCCACTGAAAACGACGCATCTGTATGCGTGTGTGTGCGGTTTTTGATGTGTGCGTAACTGCTGGGTAAAGTTACAGTATATTCAAATGTAGTGCAGAAAGTTGATATTTTGGATAGAAGACTACGTATTTAAATAGACGTTAGACGAGTTAAGGTGAATACGCGTTACAGACGAATTCATTATACATTAGATCTACATAGTATTTTTTTGTATATTTTTGTAAGAGAGGACTAGAGAGAGAGGCTTTTTATTTGGTTCTTTGGATTCAATAAATCGTCCGGCACATCCTGGACGTCGCAGCTAAGCTTGCTAGCGGCTGTCTCACATATAACGACTCAAGACCAACTCGACGCAAAGTAAGCATTGAAATATTATGTCACTTTCAACACATTCTATAAAATAACAAAAGTAGTGTACAAATCGCAATCGTCGCTTTATTTTGTAAAATTTGCTATACCTACGGAACACGATTAAAATACACATTTTCATGCGTTACTTTGAGTAAAGTTGGTTGAATTGTAATGGTGTACAACGGCCTTAATACAGTCAAAATATCAACATGACAGAAGATGAAAAGTTTATGTTTTGTATTTCGCCCTTACTTAGTACTACTTGATGCTATTGTTGATGAAGCTGGTAAATTTCAAAAATTCAAGACGAAAAAAGTAGAAAGTTTTTGTTTTATGTTAATGTACATACATTCTTACAAAACTGTTCTAAATCAGAACTGTCCCGAAATAATGATTATTAGAACCTCTTAGACCTGAATGTGGAAAAAAATGAAGATTTTCTTCTGGTATTTACTGTAGCGCAGCTGAGCAAAGTTCCCTTTGTCGCACGTTCGGGCATGAATGGGCCGCGATCAATATTTTGGGGTCCGACTTATGAAATTTTTAGTAGTTTCGTTACGCCGCTGGTTCTGCAGTTTAATTTAATCAGATGTGCAGTTTTAAACCATGTTTTAACTAGTCACTGTTCTATTACGTCACCACTTCCCATTATCAACCTATTACTTTCCCACTGCTGGGACACTTGCAGAGAGAAAGAGGAAATTGGAACATAACCACTGCTGGACCAGTGTGGATTGACGGATGTCACATGTCCTAGAATTTTAGCCTTTATATCATTAGGTGCCATTAGGCAGTACCATTAATGGTACCATTGACACTAGTTTGTATCGCTAGTACCAATAAATAAAATATTGGTGATGCCCTATCAGCATCAGATGTCAAAGTGACAGGTGTCAAAGTGACATGTGTCAAAGTTACATGTGTCAAAGTGCCATGTGTCAAATTGACATGTGTCAGAGTGACATATGTCAATGTGACAGGTGTAAAAGTGACATATGTCAATGTGACAGGTGTAAAAGTGTCCGGTCTAAAAGTGAAAGGTATCAAAGTGTCAGCACGTGAAAACGCGGGGTGCGGCAAGTTATTTTATAAATTTGATTATAAATGTGGAAAATAACATTAAGTTACAGACAAAAATACCGTTAATGGTACAAGCGATACAAAGTAGTATCACTAATACCATTCATGGTATTGCCTAATGGTACTAGTGATATAAGGGCGAATTTTGAGGTACTTTGAACATGTCAGTTTTCTCACGTCTTCTCACGTTTCCTTCACCGTTGTTAGAGCTGTGGACGCCAAAAAGTTATTATGTCCGGTTTACGATCCATCTGTACCCGCACCGCACCAATGAAGTAAGTTATGTAGGTAAATTAGTACCGAGAGGATTTAGGTGCATTGCTCTAAAAAAACTTTAATTTTGCTGTTAGCGAGTGACACTACTGCCACTGTTAAAACAGTGGTTCTTATTCCCACTATACTACTGTCATTGAGGCCAAATGAATTTCTTGGAAAGTATCCAACTAGTCGTTCCATTTTCTTGAGGGGGTTTCTAGGCCTACATCGTTGTTTCACCCTCCATACGCATCACAGAGCAGCTATGATATACCATCACATCATCCCTTTATATACGCACCTTACGCTACAGCTCTCTTTAAACAGCTTTCATGTATGGCGGATTGTTCATCTCTGGTAAGCCACGTGCTGTCCGAGATAGAATTCGATTCAGCCTATGAAGGGAAATCACAAAGATTTTCATGCAATTGTATCTATAGATTAGCAACTTATTTGTTTTCAAAAGTCAGGACGAAGGAAGAACGTCATAAGTACTTTTACGAAAGTCACAAAAATCAGTTACGGCCCTTTTCCCTAAGACGAAGAATAATTGTCAAACATTCGTTTACTTCGTCTATCGTTAAGAATTGTACCATTCCTTAACTACAACTTTATTTTAATACATTCCACTAACACATCGATCTAATTATCCCGACTAGGTACATACACTTAAATGCAATTTGCTCAGAACAAAAGAGGGGTAAATTAAATACAGTGCAAACAGGCTAGGCGGCAAGCAGTTATGGTACGACATAAGCAGAGAGAAGAAATAGATAGAAGGTGAACCAAAACATAGCAGGTTTTGGAAAGAGACCAAGCCTATCAGAATTCATGCAAACTGTGTAGTCGCTTGCGCGAAGTTTTACCGTTATAACCGGTTTAGCAGTAGGTACTTCGTTTGGCGCTTTAGTGTCAACATCCCGCAACCGAGTAGTGCAATCTTGCTTTGTGCGTATATCACAGCAATTCTCGATGAATGCCCTACAGTCATATACTTCGTTTGTGTTGTTTTCGTTCAGAAACCACGCCTCGCTCATTAGAAAGATATAGCTATTCACGCTCAAAAATGTTGGCTTACGATATTACTTCTAGGCGAGGTCTCAATTCCTTGGTTCACCTATAATGACAATATATCATAGATAATGTGAACACTTAAGGCGAAACTAAATATGTTAAAAATTAAAAGGAAAAAAGTCGTCAGGAGATTGTGCGAATGAAATTTGAGAATTCACAAATAAAATCGAATGAAACGGCAAATTAAATCATGACCAAAAAGTAACTAAAAGTGAATTAAATTTAGATCTGTCTTTAAATATCTGAGAAGAATGAGCCGAGCTCAATATTTCGAGGTTTTTTTAAATGGCTTTTAGGAATCGGATTTCATTTATTTGACGTAAAAATCTATAAGATTTTACACACTTACAAAATTATTGTTTCCTGATTTCTAGATTTATAAATGAAATCCTCTGAAACAAATCTGTAGCTTGCACGCGCTTGCGATTTTCAGCCAATTGTAAACTGAAAATAAATAACTTTAGAAACGAATGAAGACAACAACCATTCCTATAGTCTGATACTTGAGTACCTTGGAGTCCTTCGCCAAGTGGCAAGACTCACCTGAAACTGAAAAAATATATTATTAAACAATCTCGAAGGAAACATAGAACAAAATAATAGAGGTAGATAACTAGTAGGGGTTGCGGTATAAACATCACAGGTATGTTTTAAAATATAGTAGAAAGCTTTTAAAAATACAGTCAATCAATAACAGTCAATAACACAATACAGTCTAATTTGTGCAAAATCTTGTCTTTTGTAATAGCAGTTCTATTATGAAGGTTCAATCGTGGTACACTTAATAAGTACTGTGGTTCAGACGGCCCTAAAAATGAATCAAATTATTTAAATAAACAATGTAGCTAATTATTGTACCCATGTTGCACACCGAATTATTTTTCATTCAATCAAAGCTAAATAAATGATTTTGTTTGAAAATGAATGGCTAATAAATTAATGCAGCATTACTTTATATTTTTCTTCCTACGATTTTATGAATGAACTAGCTGTGCCCGTGGCTTCACACGCGTGGTAATTTATCCAGGATAAAAGTACTCTATGTGTTATCTTATAGATTTTTACTTAAAATACCAATGTACCAACATTTGATCAAAATTTCTTCAGCCGTCAAAAATATTTTTATCAGTTGCTCGGTTTCTACTCATTGGATTACACATACACCAGTTTTTAAGTCAAACTTTAAGCTATACAATGGTAGAAATCGCATCCCAATCGGTCCAGTAGTTTCTACGTGATTACTACGTGCACGAACAAACATACAGACAAACAGAAAGAAACGATTTAAAAAAAAAAAAAAAACTTGTTCAGCAGCTTATGTTAAGTACCCTAGACCATTTTGTTTTAAATTATCTTCTTTGTACCGACTTATTCGTACTTATTGCTTTATTATAAGTATAGACATCTGCATCCGCAGCTTTGCCCGCGTGCAAATTTTGTCACCCCCGTTCACCCCCTTAGGGATGGAATTTAATAAATCCTACCCTAAGTGCACCCCTGGGATACTCAAGGAATATTTCCTATAAATTTCAAATTCTAGGTCCACCGGTTTTTGCTACGCGTTGTCTGTCTGTCAGTCAGTCAGTCAGTAGGTAGTCACGGTACTGCTTTATAGGTATTGATAGACTACAAACAAAGTATGATTAATCGTTGACTTTGCAAAATCTACAAAGTAATTGGTTGCGTGAGTTGGTAAACATTTTACGTTTAAAACCAGTTTCAAAGTGAAATGAAACGGTATTTCACAATATTGCATATTTCCTGTCGTGGTAAATGTAATATCGTAGCCTACAAACATTTTATATTAACACGAAATTTCTCGTATTGCATCAGTTTTAAAACCACAATGCTCGTGTTTTTACCACTTAACTGAAGTAGGTACTTAATTTTATAAAATGAATAATATGTAAAAAAAACTTAAAAGTGTATTTTGTTCCAGGTTTCATAATAAAATTATTCAATACGATATAAAAATTATTCATAGAATATAATGATTTCTGAAGAATTACAATCAATTTATTTCTTTCAAAAGTTGTTAGATTTAATGAATAGTTGATATGTGACGTACCGTTTCTCCAAGGGAACTCTCTTTTGAGAATAGTGGAAAGTCTTTTTGTTTGATCTGGCTCCAGTATAAAAAGTGAGCAATTCACACCGTGGTACAAAAGGCCTATTGAGAAATAGCACATGGTGATTCACACCGCGGCGCGGTCCAAACTCCACGTGACGTGAAATTCCCCACATTTAAAAAAAAGGTAAATCCCGATATATTGTATCACTCCGAGCCCTTCGTAAGCTGCATAATTGCGCAGTACTCCCGTTTTCGTAATCGCTTTGATTTTGGCGGAAAGAATTTTCTTATAATTTTCGATTTTGTTAACTTCCCAAAGTTCCCACGACGTGATTGTTCGTGAAATTGGCGCAGACTCCCTCATATGTCCCGGAATATGGGGCAATATGTCAACAAACGAAACCGCCATGATACATCGCCGACTCGTTTCCAATATCTCCTCTCATATAAGATTTCTTTCTTAGATTTATCACCCTCTATGCAAATAAGCTGTGATGGATATTGCGGGGAGCAGAGTTTACCCATGTGTCGAAATTAATTTTTTTCAACGTTTAAGTGTAGGAACTTTTCATATTATAAGATACTTTAAATCATGTGAGATTGTAAAATGCTTGGAATTTGTTAATTTTGCAGAAGAAAGACTTGTTGTCCTGATCCTCGTGCCCAACATCTTCTATACTTATAATATCTATACTAATAATAAAGCAATATGAGAAGAAAAAGTCTGTGCAAAGAAGATAATTTGAAAAAAAAAGTCTAACCTAGACTATTACCTAAAATAAGCTACTGACTAGAAATATACTGACTAACATATAACTGTTTGTCTGTTTGTTTGTTAGTTCGTCTGTATGTTTGTTCGCGCATCACGTAAAAACTACTGGACAGATTGCAATGCAGTTTTCACTGTTGGATAGCTTAGGGTTTTACTTAAAAACTGGGGTACTTGTTATCTCAATCCGATGAGTAGAAGCCGAGCAATCGATAAAAAACTTTTTGACGGCTGAAGGAATTTTGATCAAATGTTGGTATCTTGGTATTTTAGTTCTTGGAATAGCACATAGAGTACTATTAACCTAGAGAAATGACCACGCTTGCGAAGCCGCGGGCACAGCTAGTCATGTAAAATGAAAAAATGGAATTTATGAGTTGAATATTAGATCGACAAGAAAAAGTTCAGACGAGAAAGACTAAGAATAAGTTAAATGTAGTATGCTGCCAGATAACGGAACGCTTGTTCAACTAGACATCCTAAGGCATGCCTCTATAGCTAGAAGCATCTGCGTGCTTCTTGCTAAATTGAAGATATTAAGGTTTGTCGGGAAAACATCGCCCATAGTACAATTTGAAGAAAAAATCTTTTTGGTCAATATATACAATAAAGTGATCTATTTATATATCCAGCAACTCGTTGGTAAATAGTCTAACGTTATTTACAACTAACTAGATAATTTATGGGGATGTAAGGGAGTACACCTACTACCTCAGTACTCCAAGTCAACCTCACCTGCCCGTGATACATCCTGCCGAACAACAAACAAGACTCTAGGGACCGACAAATGGCGTTATAACCATTCAAAAAAGGCGCAGTCAAATTCTACAGACAAGCAGCAGCGTCATCGGTGCAAGAAACTGTGCCCTGTGATCGCCAACCCACCTGCCCAGCGTGGCGATTATGGGCATTACCTCCCACACACATATAATTGATAGATTAAGGCGTTACTTTGCGGAAATCCATATTTAAAATGAACAAAATAAAAATATGTAGCTTACTTCCGCCAAAACTGTAAGTCAGACAAATGATAAATGGTAAAATTAACACAAGTAAAACCCCACGCTAAACAAAAAAAAAAAACGAATGCTGGACTGAGCAGTCCAGCATTCGACGAGTCAACATCACCCGAAGATGCCTGAAGATGCCTCGTGCAGAGGCGAAACACGTGTCGTATTGATGTCAGACGTTTGGTATTTGGATCGAGGTATATGTTTTTTATTGTGTTTTTTATATTATATGATATTATATGTATATGAATATATAAGTGTCTCGATACTTTATTTGGGTAGGGTTTGTTTAACTTGGGGGTTTTTTATTGTGTATATATATATATTTATATATATTATTATTATTATTATTTTTTTGTTTAGCGTGGGGTTTTACTTGTGTTAATTTTACCATTTATCATTTGTCTGACTTACAGTTTTGGCGGAAGTAAGCTACATATTTTTATTTTGTTCATATTTTTTTTCCCCACACACATGATAAGCACAAGCAGGCCGGGTTTCGGGCAGGATACAGCATCATAGACCACATCCATACAGTGCCGCAGATTATACAGAAGACAGTAGAGTATAATCAGCCCCTGTGCCTGGAGTTTGTGGATTATGAGAAAACCTTTGACTCGATCGAGACCTGGTCTGTTTTGGAGTCCCTGCAACGATGCCAAGTCAACTGGCGGTATATCCAAGTGTTGAGATGTCTGTATGACGCCGCAACAATGATCGTCCAAGTACAGAACCAGCAGACTATGCATATCCCCCTGCATCGAGGTGTCAGACAAGGGGACGTTATTTCTCCGGAACTTTTCTCAAATGCATTGGAGGATATTTTTAAGACTCTGGACTGGAAAGGATGTGGCATTAACATTAACGGTGAGTTCATCTCACACTTGAGATTCGCGGATGACATTGTCATTGTGGCAGAAACGTTGCAGGAGTTGAAGACAAAAGTGTTCAACCAGTGTGTCCTACCTGTTACATACGGAGCCGAGTCGTGGATACTCACGGTACGACTAGTCCATCAATTTAAAGTCGCTCAGCGGGCTATGGCTTGGAGTTTCTCTGAAAGATCGTATCCGGAATGAGGTGATCCCGCAGATAACCAAACTTAGTAAGCTGAAGTGGCAGTGGGCTGGTCATTTCTGTCGAAGGACTGATAACCGTTGGGGTAGACGTGTTCTTGAGTGGAGACCGAGGCTCGGTAAACGCAGTGTAGGGCGCCCTCCAGCTAGGTGGAGCGACGATATACGCAAAATGGCTGGCAGCAGTTGGAAAAGAAGAGCCGAAGATCGGGCACAGTGGCGTGCTTTGGGAGAGGCCTATGTCCAGTGAACTGACACGGGCTGATGATGATGATGATGATGATGATGAGGCAAATCATGGCAATGATGAATGATGATATGAAGCAAGTAAAATTATTATGTAAATACAAAAAACCCAACTGCGAACAAAATTTTTGAATACGAGCTGGCAAATATATTCATAATAATATTATAAGGGCGAAAGTTTGTATGTAAGGGTGTGTGTAGTTGTGTGTTTGTTACTTCACCACGCTTAAACAGCTGAACGGATCTGGATGAAATTTGTTAGGCACATAGGCTATTTTTTATTCAGGAAAATGTATGTTTCCTGAGGGACACGGGTGAAACCGCGGGACAAAGCAAGTGCTTATATAAAATTTAATGTTTCTTTTTACTTACTTAATTATTTAGTTGCAATTGCAACATTAGACTATAGTATTTTAACTATTTAGTATTTAAGTAGCTGGCAGCAATTACAGGAGAAGAGCCAAAGATCGGGCTTAGTGACGCGCATTAGGAGAGGCCTATGTCCAGCAGTGGACGAGTACAGGCTGATGATGATGATGATGATGATGATTTACGTTAATTTGAATAATCTTAAATTCAAAATGATGTAAGAAGCTTTTACTATTGATCGAAATTTGCTATTACTATTTATTAATTATTATTTTTGAAATGGTCTTTTTAAGACCTGTATTTTGAAACCTCACTCGATAGGGTTTGGTTATTTTTTGTTCCATCGGAAAAAAAAAATGTCAGCTGTAAGCCGCCGTATTAGTTTTCTTGACACTACTTGTTTCTTATAGCAATCTCGTGATCAAGACCAATCCAATGATATCTTATTTACCAAACTCCATCAAGCCGTTTAGGCTGTAGAACGCGCCTAAGAAACGTATAAACAAACATATAAACAAGCGTACAAACAAACAGACAAAAACAAATACATACAATCCAAATACTTAACCCACCTCAATCGGGTAATCTATACTTATTATAAAATAAAGTACCTTCACTACAAACAAACGGTGTTATTCCAATACCTAATTTAAAAGTTAGTTAATAAGTTAATGCTTTACTAGCTCAAAGTAGATTTTGAAATATCCATAGATCCAGCATAAATATTTTCATTTGCATAATTCCGTATAGCAATCAATACTGCATCAAAACTTGTAACCATATAAAGTTATTCTGCTGAGCTTTTACTCGAACTCGCATTACAGCATCAGATCAACAAAAAAACCTTCCAAATCACGTCACAAAGACACCATAGCTTCTTCTATTGTGATGTGGTAATATTGTATACCACATATTTAGACCAGAAGATTGAAGTACTAAAGTTATTCTATACCGGAAGCACAGAATAAATAAAAGTACCCAGAAGTAGGTGAAAGTAAATGGTATTAACCAAGTATTTAGTAATCAATATAATGTAGAAATAGATAAATATCCACCAACCGCACGCCACAATTACACCGTACACTGAACAAGCATGTATCTCAGTCAGCACTTGGTCAGCACAGTTCCAAATTAATGGGTATTATTGATTTCACATTAATCGGACCAAATCAGGGTGGCAATTGATGTAGTAATGCGCTACAATACAATTAGTGAAGATAAGTTAAAAATTAAACTGCGTCGGATTAAACTGCTTCTAAAGGAGGAGATTACACAAACTGAGACAGTGACTTCGAAGAAATTTAGGTGTGTAATTTTAAATTAAGCATTACTGGTAATATTGTGGGTTTTAGTCAACGGGAAGTGGGAACCCACAGGCAACGGGTCACAGATTTTTTTAAAAGATTGACAAGCCTACTGCACGATACGTTGATTCGACCAGATCTATACCATTCTTGACATTGCCACCTACGGATCCTATGACGCCGAAAACAGGAAGATGGCGTAAGCGTCGTAAGTGATAAACAAGGAGATAACAACACAGACACGAGGAAAATTAATTTTAATCAATCAAAAGAGATTGTAAACAAACACCTACAGAATTATTTCTTCTATTTGGACATGCATCAGATTTTCACTGAAAGCAAAATTTATATCCTAGATTGAGGTGGTACGTATCTTGGTCAGCATTAATTGGTATTATCGATTCCACATTAATTGAACCGAGGCCGCCGGGTGGCAGTCGCGACGGAGCAATCTGCTGCGGTCGCAAAAGTCATGGGCTTCGTGCACACTTGTTTATTGAATCGAACCAATTGCGGGCGATGCAGTTGAGAATAGACTAAGCAATGTAGCTAGTATCTTCCGAAACTCTGCTATGCTATTTTTTTTTACGTTTCCGTATCCAAACGGAATCTTACTGATGTCCGTCTGTTACCGGGGTGTAGACTCTTATTCTAGGGTAAGTTAACTAGTTTGCTAAAATAGTGATTTGAGATTTACATATAGATTAATATAGTCCCGTGAACCAAATGGAAAATCGTATAAAGAATGTACAACAATTAAGGAGATGCGCCACTACTTTGTAATGTGATGGATAAATGGAAAGGACAAGAAAGAAGTTTTAGACACTTTGACAGAAAAATTCTAAGCGCTGATATTATATGAGTTATATTCTAATATTATATGAGTTATACTCGATTGACTTTAAATCAAAGCTAGACTATTTATTTTTGTAGTTGTGACCTTTGACTAGCAACAGTTGTGATCTTAATTTATCAGTAGTAAACATTGGGTAGCCTATGGATTACTAGTGCGACTTAGAATCAAATGATACTGGGTTCAGTCCTAGGCTCCCAGTCGGCTAGGCATCAATTACTTTTCTAAGTTATGTGCGGGTTTCCATCACTCCTTGCTTCTGAGGGCACGTTAAGCGGTCGGTCTCGGCTGTTATTTATTAATATCAGTCTTTAAGCCATGTCAGAAGCCCTCGGGCGGCCTGACAAACTCTGACACCAGAGGCCAGCATTACCTCACCCGACAAGCAAGCAAGTTAAAATTATTCAAGTAAATAATAAATCATCGTAAGCATATCGTAAGTAAGTAAAGTTTAGGCACCGTAAAAATAAGTCTTGCAATAAATTGTACTCCATTAGAGTCCGGTCATTTTAGACAATTGAAATAAAGAAAATTCCGACAGAGCCAAATCTTCGTAGAGACCTTAGGTTTACCACAAGGAATAAAGTGTCAAAAGTCCCCATCAGTCCCATGTGAGCTTAGGGACTTATTCGGGGCCCAAGGTCAAAATTTTAGGTTTTTTGGATTTTTCTCGAAAACGGTAAGTTTTATCGAAAAAGTACCTCAGAGCAAAGTTGTAGATCTTAAAATTCTCTATAAAAATGGTCCCCATGATTTTTTCTCTAAGACCCACTATTTCCCAGATATTGCGCTTGTAAAAATCATGTTCTACATAGTATGCACACATATGCCACGTATATACATATTTAGGTACTCAAGCAAGCAAAAATGCCTACTCGTGTCTCTTTTATGTATACATTATACTATTCTAAGAAAATTTACTCTAAAATGACCGCCGGTCCCTTACCGAATCCCCTCTACTTGAATAACATCTGGCCTTGAAAAACATCTGCCTATTCTTTTGTCCATGTGGTGTCGCTCACGTATACCTGCTTTATACCTGTATACCTTTTTTTTTAGTGTTGAACGAGCAGTTCGAGTGACTATACGTATTTATTACAAGCGTCTACTATTGAAGTTAGTGCTGATTAATATTTAAAAAAAAATGTCACAATTCTGCTTTATTTGTAATAAACTTTTGACTGAAGATGAAACTGTTGTGGTCAGTCGTGGAATGCCAACTTTAATCGATGCAAGTGTCGCGAGAAGTGATGAGTTTGCTGATTATTTAAGAAGCCAAAAGTCCGTTACAATTCACGTGGATTGCAGAAAATCATACACCCGGAAAACTTCAATCTCTGCATCAAAAAGACAACGTGAGGAAGAACAGGCCAGTACTTCAAAAGTAAGTCCACCTCATACTAGAGCGCGAATAAGTGAATCCAGCTTTTGTTTTAAAAACCACTGCTTATTTTGTGGCGATGAAGCGGATGAAGAAGCAGAAAAGAAGAAAGTGAAGATTTATCGCCGAAAAATTCATAAAGTTTCTACACTTACATTTAAAGATTCCATTTTAAAATTAGCTAAAGATCGTTCTGATGATGTGTCAAAAGCTGTCTTTGCGCGTATTAATTTTCAGTATGATTTAGTTGCTGCTGACGCTAAATACCATGACAGTTGTTACAAATCCTTCCTGAGACCTAATACTGGCGGTAAAATTGGCCGTCCTCAAAGTGAGGCTATAAACTCTGCAATGGAGGAAATTTTAAATTTCATTGAAAGTAGCGATGACTGCCAGTTTTCGTTAGATGAACTGAAGAATGTTTGCCAAAATGTAGCTTTAGAAAACGGGATTATAAAAATACGATTGAAATTAAAGTATGGTAGTAGAATTATTATTACAGAGAAGCCTGGAAAATTAACATTTATTTGTTTTGTAGACAATTACCAAGACATTTTAAGTCAAGCCTGGTCTGATAACAAAAACTTGAATGAAAAGGAAAAATGGTGGAAAACTTTAAAAGCTGCGGCAGAAATTATTCGAGAAGATATTCAATCTTGTGTGTTTGATAATACTATGTACCCGCCACCGGGTAGAATGTTTGAAGATATAAATAACGATATTCCCGAATCATTATCTTTTTTTTTGGGACAAATCATTCTTAAAAATAAGCGTCATGATTTGGATCATTTAAAGTTAGTTTGCACAAATATTAGTCATAGCATAATGACTGCTGTTCGGCCTAGATCCTTCAAGTCTAAATTACAGCTGGTTGAATATGAAGAGTATGAGTCAGATTAAAGTAATAAAAAAAAGTTAGAACGACAGTTAAACTCAGTAACCCATATCAATAATCTTCATACTATTAAATAATTATTGTTCCTGAAAATAACGTCATAAAGGTTTGTGGAATAGGCCTACCGGGGATACCACGTTAAAAAAAACGCGCCGAGTACACTACCTCACAGGTGGTGTGGAAATGTGTGCATATTATGTAGAACGTGATTCTTACAAGCGCAATATTTGAGAAATAGTGGGTCTTAGAGAAAAAAACATGGGGACCATTTTTATAGAGAATTTTAAGATCTACAACTTTGCTCTGAGGTACTTTTTCGATAAAACTTACCGTTTTCGAGAAAAATCCAAAAAACCTAAAATTTTGACCTTGGGCCCCGAATAAGTCCCTAAGCTCACATGGGACTGATGGGGACTTTTGACACTTTATTCCTTGTGGTAAACCTAAGGTCTCTACAAAGATTTGGCTCTGTCGGAATTTTCTTTATTTGATCACTATTTTTATGTCTAAAATTACATATTCAAGGCTTTATCTCGATTATTATAGATATTAAAATAGCTCTTTTTAAAGTCACCCTTGTAAGCGTAGAACTAAAAGAACAAGTAAATAATGATTCCAGATGTAACGAATGCGTGTCTTAGATAATTGCAATGTCTATATCTTTTTATCTTCACCTTGGAAGCCCTGCAGGTTTTTCACCTTTTTGAAAGCTTACAAGTGAAATTAAATGAAAGCTTTTAATATATATCTGTGTATTTTGGAGGCATGGCCCGTGCACCCACTGATTTCTTCAAGATTTTCAAGATTTCAATGAGATCTATCACTTCTGTAAAGAAACTACTAGTCCAGGATCGTTAGTTTCAAAGTTATAGCCATTTTAAGTTTGACAGCTGTCATCCAAAACGAAGATATCGATTAAATTTTGTCAGGTGTTGACGTATGACTTTGAAGTTTGACATGTCACTTTGGCATCTGTCACTTAAAAATGTCTTACTACCTAGTTATACTACTTGGTGTTTTTTTTCTTCATAATTAACGATTATTTTGACATCTGTCACTTTGACATCTGTCACTTTGATATCTGTCACTTTGACATCTGTCACGTTGACATCTGTCACTTTGACATATGTCACTTTGACATATGTCACTTTGACATATGTCACTTTGACATCTGTCACTTTGACATCTGGCACTTTGACATCTGGCACTTTGACATCTGTCACTTTGACATCTTTCACTTTGACATCTTTCATTTTAAAATGTCTTGTTACCTAATTACAAAACATGTTGTTTTTTTTCTTCATAAATGTCGATTATTTCTTCATTAGTTTCCAACTTTAGTGGACGGGGAAATGCGAATTCGCCGTGCACCCACCAGTGGTGCCACCACCCGTATTTTGTCTGTCCTGGAAAAAAGTTTCGAGCACTTTCCGATTAGCTATCCGGCTGAAACATGCAGGGTAGCTCTCAAATCGATGACAAAACAATACAAATAATAAGAAAAAACGTAAAAAGTGATAAGTAAAAATGCAATAAAAAAAAGCACGTAAAAGCTTTTGTTATTAACATTATTAAATTATACTTAAGTATATTATTTAGAGTTTACGATTACGTTTAAATTTGCTCAGCGAGCTATGGCAAGCTATACGTACTCGTGGTTTCTCTGAAGGATAAGATCCGAAATGAGGTCATCCGATAGAGAACCAAACCCACCGACATAACTCAAAGGATTAGCAAACTTATGTGGCAGTAGGTTGGAGATATTTGTCGAAGTACGGACTATGGCAGGGGTAAATAAGTTCTTGAGTGGAGTCCGCGACATTGCAAACGTATAGTTTAGGACGCCCACGGTGGCGAGTAGAAGTGACGACCTGCAAAAGTAGGCCAGCAGAAACTGGAATAGAAGAGCCGAGGACCGGGCTTCGTGGCGTTCATTGAGTGAGGCCTATGGCCAGCAGTGGACGAGTGTGGCTCGTGATGATAAAGATGATGACGATTACGTAAAATTTGTAGTTAGCAGCGAAGTTGTGCGACTGAAGTGCTTTCGAATCGTCTTATACAAACTATTTTTTTTAAATTATTATTATGAGTGTCAAGACGTGCAAGTTGCTCGCCTGATGGTAAGCGTCACGCCTACCCATAACGGTTGCATTGCCACCCAGAAACTTGGCAGAAAAGTCTTGCGTGTCACTGCACTGAGCTCTCACCCTGAGTACTTGTACTATTATTTATTCTGTGCCCTGAGACATTGGTTGTTAAGTTTCATTGCTAACTATTTTTCTATTTTTTTTTGCTAGCTAGGTACTTTTCCCTAGCTGTTGTCTTACCTGATTAAAGAAACAGATGGTAATTTAATACAATTTTTAATTAAATTATTTCTAATTTGTTTAACTTGGCATTTCGTTTGGCAACTAAATGATATCGCAATATGTTCGCTAGTCGCAAACCAAATTATAGATACGTAATACCTCCCGCCACTTGAAGTCTACTACAAATGTGCCTATAACTTAATTGCAACCATAACCTAAACTGTGGCGTAACTTCCTCCTGTTCATAGATACAACAGGTATCACAATTGTTATTCCAAAGACTATTAATTTCGCGCAGTTTCATCCGAACCCACTAAGATTGTTCTCCCGTGAATATCTACTGAATACCTACCGAATGGTATTGTTATTATAACAAATTAAACCAGCCGAATAACAGCCTCATGTTCTCAATTTGGCAAATTAACATTCAACTTGGTTAGCCAGTTTGAAATTAAGTTATTTAAAATATAATACCGATGAAATGGGCGATCTGTTTTATATGTGTTATTACATAAATGGCCGTCTAATTTATATTTACTTTTAATTTTCGGCTTATTCTCTAACTAATACATATCTGCAAATACTGTTAATTTTTAAAGTTACGTTTAAATTCTCTTAAATTATGTATCGTTTTTTTTTATTGGAGCTATGATTATAACATTTAATTATTGGGATATGAAATCTTGAAAACCACTCATGGGAATATGATAAATAGGTAGGTATTCATATATAACTGAATATGTTTAACATATCTTAGACAAGTGACTCACTCCGCACTGGTTTCGCTAAGGGTTTCTCTTTATTTGTACACGATTCTACCCATGTTTTGATTGACTTATTTGAACAAAAAAGAGATAATGTGACTGAACTATAATAGACATATACCCCCTTACTTATAAAAAGTTATGCAATGATAAATAATTCTGCGCAGTACAATTTTGTACTGCGCGGAATTTCTAATCATTGCTTAATTATTGCATAACTTTTTATAAGTAAGGGGGTATTGCCTCGAAGCCATTATTGTAGGTAATGATGACTAGAGTACGATAAACATGTAGTACATTATTTTATGTATCATCAACAGTTTCGCAGCGCACGTCAAATAATGACTTTTGTAGGCAAAGTTTTGTTACCTTGCAACTCGTAGGGACCTTTTTTTTTTTGATAAATTTACAAGTAATAAATACATCCCATGTAACTTGTTGATAATGTAGCTTTTCAAGTGAAAGAATTTTTAAAATCGGTTGATTATTTTATTACAAACAAAAATACAAAAAAATATAATCTTTTCTCATTATAATATTACTAGCTTTCGCCCGCGACTTCCTTCGCGCGGCCTACAGTTTATCGCGAAATAAAACATCCTATGTTCTTCTAGGATATTAAAAATCAATGCAAAGGTATAGCACCAACGCTCTTGATGATTTAATAGACTTGTTATTATTTCGTTTCCATAGCAACCGTTCCTTACAGCGAGTAATCGAAGTTTTCCCGTTTTCCCGTAAAAAAAAACAATTTTCCGTATTAGGTACTGTATAGGTACTGTACAATATTCCGTATATTGTACAGTACCTATTTACAAAGTTTTATCAAAATCCATCTAGCCGTTATCGTGTTAACACTCCACAAACAAACAGACAATGTTTCACTTTTATATATTGGTGTTAGACTACCAGCGTGGTGATTATGATTACAAAAATGGTAATACAATAAACATCTTGAAAATGGTGTCTTGTAAATCTGACATCTATTATTTGTAATATTTTACTGCTGAAACCCTAGATCAGTTTTTAACCACATAGATACTGTCACGAGGCGGTCCAGGGCTTTGGGTTTGTTCCACTAGCCCAGGGACCAAGCCTCAGTGAGGCACAACATAAAAAGTCAGGAATAATTTGGAGCACAGGAACAGGAGGAGATGATTGTAAACAGCGGCTTACGAAGGTATTATCATATATATTTAAAATCTCCAGTTGTAATAAAACTTAATTATTTATAACATATTATTTTGTGAAAATTCGATTTTGCTAAACTCAATATCGGAATAACAGGTTATTTGAATTTAGAATTAATAATGACAAACTATCAAATGGAATGAAATGGATTATGAAAGAATTAAGAGATCAAATGAGTATTATTACGTAAGAGGTTTGACCTCGTTACAATACGTTGACTCCTGTCACTTTTAAGATGGTAAAAAATAAACAGTAGTTGATACCTGTCACTTTGACACCTGTCACTTCTCCCAACATTAATTTAAGCTTCGCCCGACGGCAATAATTATGATGATGAAAAATATCATAAGTAAGTGTTATTCCAGGACCTAAATTATCTACATACCAAATTTCATCAAAACGAGTTTCAGTGTGAAGAAGTAACAAACATACACACACTCAAGCACATACTTTCGCATTTATAATAATACATATTATATATATTGTGATATCTTATACAACAATTAGATACTATTAATAATCTTAATGTTTTAATCAGTAACTGAGTCAGACCTCTCGCATGTTCAGAAACAATCGCAAAAACTCCCCCACTATTTACGCAAATAACCAACTTCGTCCCGATCCGTCCCAATTTGTAAGTAAAATTCGCAGTCAGCAGACTAAAATAAATTGCTCGCGCAAAGCGAGGCGAGCGATAAAAAGAAAACTGTTATAGAATCAAGAGACCCGTAATTAATGGGCATGTCCGAAATGGGAGATAACGAATGCCCGGCTTTATGCCGAGTGACGTCACGCTCTTGAGACGGAATTAGGGGCTGTGTTTTCTTGGACCTTGGGAGTTTTGGAATGGGTACCGTCACATAAATTGACAATAGATTAATAATTACATATGAATTATAATACATTTACGGAAGTTACACAATGACAATACAAGAAAATACTATTTCGACCATAATTATGTAAGTAACAAGAGAATGAGCAGTCATCCATATAATACAAAAACTCTTTATTGCACACCAAGTAAAAAAACGTAAGATAAAAATTTAAAAACTGAAAAGTATAATGGGGATATTTTCCAGGCAACCTTTGGAAGGAATGGATCGGGCATTGGTCGTGGTCCACCTGCTCAGTTCACCTGGGATTAAACGGACATACAAACTTATCGGTCGGTGGTGCATCAACAAATACCTACCAATATAACAAGTAGAGCGATGGTGGCCTAACGGTTCTATAGTGCAATTTAGAATCCAACGATACCGGGTTCAAAACCTAGGCTCCGCACTATAAGTTATGTGCGGATTTCCATCGCTCCGTGCTTCGGAGGGCAAGTTAAGCTGTTGGTCCCGGCTGTTATTGATTAATAGCAGTCGTTAAGCCATGTCAGAGGCCCTCGGGCGGCTTGACAAACTCTGACATCAGAAGCAAGCACTACCTCATACGACAAACAAAACAAACAAACTTACAAGACTTTAAGCATACAAATAAGTTTAATCATACCAAATTATACAACAAAATAGATAAATATAATAGCTACAACGTAAATAATCAACTAAGAACTTCTGATAAATAATAGTTTTTAACAAATGACATGAATGTCGGCAGAGACTACCGACACACACATACGACACACATTTAAATCAACAACTTAATATCTCACCAAATAATCTTATTGAACACAAGTGAATACTATCGATTCGCATAACCAGGGCTTCAAAATTGATTATCAGAAACCACTAGAGTGCACTCGGTTCCCATTGATTGGGTCATATGTGTCAATGGGCAATAACAAATGATTAAGTTGGCAGCACTGTCGCGCCATCTGTTGACCACCAGACCTACACTGTTTGCGGCATCGAGGAAAAATATCTAGAGGGCTTCTGCGCTTTTACAACATCAGTGGATTATCACTTACAATTATGCGTAATTATTTATTATTTGATTATAATTATGTACGTTCCTACTGCAAGGATGTGGGCGTTTTCCCAGAGAACAATGAAACAACCATTAGCATGTTCTTATTAGTGACAATCTCTAGTGCTAATAAAATATTAAGATTACGTCTGCAAATTTAGGTGCCATGTATGAGCGTTACCAAACATGGCGGAGGTTACACAGCGCAAAGTTAATGCGGCGAAATCAACATAAACCACTGGAGTGTAAGTCGATCTTAGATCGGTTTAAGCTCTCCAATGTACTGTCTAAATTGCGTTACTTAATTCGCCTGAGGTCGCGGAGGAGACACCGTAAATGATGTTTTTGGCACCAATGTTTATTGTTATCTCAGGATCACAGCAAGATGAATTTACAGGAATATCTGTAATTATAGTTCTGACTACTACCTTACCAGTTGTCTAATCAATTTTATCTACACTTATATCGTAAAATCCGTATTATGAACTCAAAAATGGTGGCATAATGATATTCATTACGCACGGCACGTCTCTAATAAGAAAATAAATAAATTAAAAACTATTTTTTGAACTAAACGTTGTTATAATATAATATTTTTACCATTAAAGCACCGGTACCGATGAGGGTGTTCGTCATTTATTATCTATGGTGGTGCGTGTTAGACCGTTTGCACGCGAATTTGCTGTGGACTGGATTTTGGCACCATAATTTAATTTACATTAGTACCTAAACAATTTTATGTGATTTATTAAGATGATCAAATGTTTTATCCTGATTAAAAATGTGACAACAAAGATGTGTTAAACATGTGGAAACAGTGATCGTGAGGAGAATTTGACTCCACCTGACATCACGGAACAGCAACGAAAATGACGAACGAGCTTCTACCAGCAAAATCAAGAAAAGATTACGACTTAAGAGTATGTTCCTATGGCATGAGTGTAGATAAAGTAGTGTATCTCGTGTTTTAACCCCCTTCATTACGCAACCGTTTCATAAACTACTATTGTGTACCTTTTATTTCATTTCTATTGACTGTTTTTTCGTTGACATGCGGCTTCGAAGTTCCGATTTGCTTTAATGTTTGATCGATAATGTTGGCAGCAATGGTTATGGATGCTACAAATTGCGATGGCTTACACTTGTCTATGTTGTTATAATTGTGGCATGTCAGATTGTTTTGTTTTTGTTTCCTATCAAATTAAGTACACAGGCTGAGATTTTTTTCAAGGGCCTCTGATGCACAGTATAAAATTATATAGTATATAGGACTATATAATGTACTGTGTCTGAGGCTAAAATTGAAACTATTAAAGGTACGGAAAAATCGTCTTACTGCTTAGAAAATTTAAATTACGATTTTCTAGGTGTTTCAACAATATTTAACCCATAATAACCCAATAGCTATCACACATTTTTTGTTTAGTGATAATGCTCGCTGCATTATCACTACAATTTTGGTAAACGACTGCCCAAAAAAGGAGTGTAAAGTTTTTACGATTCATGTATGTTTGTATGTATGTTTGTATGTGAGTTGATTTAATCCACCATAATTTTTAAATGCCTGAACAGATTTTAGACGTAGGGGGTATCGTTAGAATCCTTAAACCCCCCCGAATAACAAAGAATATCTTTTTTTGAAAAAAAAACATTGTGCCGGAAGTATGGCTCAATATTCAAATGCGGAAAAATATATATTTTTTCTTCGAATTTTACAATATGTGTATCAAATTGAAGGCCTTCATAAGTAAATTCCAACAGTGTATAATTAATTGGCATGAGTTCTTTTTTGGCAGGGCAGGCGTGTTTTTATAGCTTTTAAGCTATAACAATTACTTTTTTTGTCAAAAACGCCAATTTCTTTTTCAATGCACTTCGTTTTTTTTTTTCAAAGTGTATTCATACCGTAAGCCTCAAAGCCCCTCGAATAAACTCAACTGTTCATATCTCGTATTAAATGCTGTCGGATATCTACCAAGCCGCACATGGCCAATTTGGTGAATTATGTCCTACACTCCTCTCGAGGTACATCTTCAGTCGTTCAATTGCTGCACAACTGAACGTGAAATCTAGTTACACCTCTAAGCCAAACACATTTGTACCTCCCGTCGAACTGCTAAGCCCTGGATTTCTAATGCAAATACATTCATCAGAGCTAATGCATAGGAAGTTATCACTCGGGAGCTGTCATGGCCGCCGTGATATAAATCAAACAGGATTAGGCCAGTTTAGGGGTGATGATTGGAAGAATACTGAGGCGATTAATAAACTTGAATTTGTTTATCGGATTGACAGTCCTAGAGGCTTGTTCTTGAGTAAAGAAGGAAGCAATATATATAACAGATGCTCACTTCAGTGTTGCATGTTTAAACAGATTGAACAGTAAAAAAATGAGAACGCACAACCCTAAGTTCGAATTAGTATTTCTTTCATTAAAATATAACGCAAGGGATTTAAAAATAGCATATTTGATATTCGTAAAAGATTTACCAAAAAATATGCGATGAAAAATATAAATTTCTTGAATCCTAAAGAAACGAATAAGAAGAATGAACTCATGCAGACTTCTTTTGATATTAATTACCTGTAGTGGAAAAATAAAATTGATATTTCAATGTATTTTCAAGAGCAACGGCCAGACGTAAAAGCTCGAGGGAAATAATTTGGACTAAAATATGAATTTGTTCTCTAAAAACGCTAGACAAAAATTAATGATGCTTACGTTAAAATAACATGTATTGTTAAGAATTGAATACACATTCATCAATCATACGAGTAGCTAGAAGTCAGATACGAGCTATAGAAATAATATACAACGAAAAAAAATGAACTAAATAAAAATATAAATGAAATGAAAGATAAGGCCTGGAGCCCAGAAAAAACACTTATATATTTATCTACATATAATATATATATATATATATATATATATATACACACACAATAAAAACATATACCTCTATCCAAACACCAAACGACTCGTTGAGTGCTGGACTGAGTCAAGCACTCGACGAGTCAACATCACCCGAAGATGCCTCGTGCAGAGGCGAAACACGTGTTGTATGTCTTTCATTTCATTTATATTTTAGTTCAATTTGGGTTCGTTTAGCGAGGGGTTTTACTTTTTTGTTATATTTTAATTTTACCATTTATCATTTGTCTGACTTACAGTTTTGGCGGAAGTAAGCTACATATTTTTATTTTGTTCATTGTAAATATGTATTTCCGCAAAGTAACGCCTGAATCTATCAACTATTTACTACGAATTAAACCAAAGAAATTTAAGAGCAAACACATCTTGTTTCATTGTTCCAGTTGTACCTAATAGGTACTAAATCTGTGCCTATGGCTGTTCCAAAAGCCCTTCACCCTTTAATGAAATTCAACAAAAAACAAACAAAAATAAGAAATTCAGATTAGCCTCAACACCGTGATTATTTGAAAGCGTTCCGTTAATTATTCTGGCGTTTTGGAAACGTTAAATATTTCAACAATCAGTCGCGTCGCGTAAGTGCGAACGCTAACTTCCATCGGGCAATTAACTACATTTGCAATTCGGAATACTCCATCGTTAGCGACGAGAAAAAATTACGAAGCGAAGGCGAAAAAAACGAGCGAAGAAAAAATAAACATAAGCGAAATGAGCGAATAGAATAACAAAACTCCCGTCGCACGGTAAAGAGTGAATTTCACAAAGTTTAAAATGAGTTACGTTGTAAATGTGACTTTAAAAAGAAAGTATTGTGTACAATTCAGTTTACATTTTCAAATATCTCTAATTACGTTCATTCTTTGCTAAGAGCTGTTTCGGTTAAAGTTGAAGTGTTTTCGTAAAGTTTTGCCTTTGGTGTATTTTAAGATGAGACGAATTAGTCTAGATTCGTTAAAACTTGATATGACATCATGTGGATACCTGAAACAAAAGAAAGTACCGATTAATTTTCAATACTTTTTATTACTGTAGATCTAGCTCAAACTTATATCACACTAATATTATAAAGGCGAAAGTTTGTACGTTTGTTACTTCTTCACGCTCAAACGTCTTAGGTACCAGGATAGCTTACATTCTGGATAACACATAATATGCTACATTTCATCATCATCATACTCTGAACGGATTTGGATGAAATTTGGTACCAGTATAGCTTATATCCTGGTTAACGCATAGGTTACTTTTCAACATCATCATCATCATCATCCACGCGAATAAAACCGTGGAGCGCAACTAGTACACATATGAAAACAAAACTGAAAACTGTGTCAGAATCCTACGAGTAGCAAAACACATTTGAATGAATACCGTTTACAGTTAGTAAGTACAGCTTCATCAAAAATACCTACACATTTCTATGACAAAATCTCTTTGTCTGATATACCGGATATTCCCGATATCTTCTTCAGGGGGCTGCCTCCCGATTCAGAACCTTTCGATAGTGAACCGAATCGATTCGATTCGATATAGTGAATGAAAAATGTATTGAATTGAACGATTTCAAACCGAATCCACGGAATAAATATTACCATATCGATCGACAACTGAGTTATCGAAGGGTTCTGAATCGGGGAGCTGGACTGTTTGAAGAGAAAATTAGATAGATAGATAGAAAATTCTTTATTGCACACATAAGGTAGGTACATAGGCACATAAATAGGACAGGTACATAAAATAGAAAACATTTATCATTTAATTTAGAATGTTTCTGAACTAAAGTTGATCTGAGCACGTGATTCAATTACATTTTAGGAATTACCTACGTGGTGTGAATTACAATATTTGACTATAGCCAGTCGTTAAGCCATGTCAGAGGCCCTCGGATGGCCTGACAAACTCTGACACCAGAGGCCAGCACTATTCATACGACAAGCAACCAATAATATTTTACTTATAATTTGTTTCTTAAAAAGTTCGCTTCGTAGTTAGTTACAGATATTTATATTTCGTTTATATGAAATATTTTTAATATACTTATAATAAGAACGAAAAAGACTTTACAAAGAAGATAATTTAAAAAAAAAAACAAAACCCTCAAACAGAAAGACACAATTTAAAAATATGTTATATTCTTGTTCAGTAGCTTATTTTATGTACCTACTAAGTACATCAGTTTAAAGTCAAAGCTATCCAACAGTGAAATCGCATTGCAATCGGTCCAGTGGTATTATACAAAACTTAATATCACACTTTTAAAATGTATTGTTTTTTTTATTTATTGAATTGCTTGGCTCTTACTCATTGGATTTAAATACCAAGGACACCAGGTTTTAAGTCAAAACCTAAGCTATCCAACAGTGAAAATAGCATCGCTATCGGTCCATAGTTTGAAAGTCATGCGCTAATAGACTACTAAAAGTGGCCAGTGTATACATAGAAGATAGATTTTTCATATTAAACACCCACGCGGAGAGGCATCAGCTAAGCAGTTAGGCATTACTTGGGCACTCCAGACTAGAAATAAACATTTGAAATAGTCCCTGGGTAAAAATCCCAGGCTATAGATATCGACACAATATTCCTTTCAATCCGCACATTTCTCATAATATCGAATGCAATGCGTTTGAAAGAAAGAAAACAAGACGAGTGGAGGGACAGATTGAATGCGAATGAATCCCGCCGAGGATCACGAATCTACGATTGAAAAAAAAACGTCACTGAAGGGGCAACTTTATCAGTGAATTTTTGTGAATAACATTCTGTGAGTTTGTTTGATGAATTGCTCTAGTATTAAAGGAAAATTACTTTCATGGTAAATTTTCAATGCAAATATTTTTGTTAAGTTACTCTCGTTTTGCGGAATCTGATTGGGACGACGATAGCTTAGCCAATGAAATCAGAAGTATTGGTAACCATTTTTAGGGTCAAGAATAATAGAAGCTTCCGAATAAAAAGGAAGCTTAAACAAAGGACCTCGTGTTTTAAACAGGAAGGCAGTTAGTTTAGAACATAATTATTTGTTAAGTTGTTACTACCAAAACTACCTACTGTCTAAATTTACTTCAAACTAAATTAACACCGGTCCAAAATGCTTCCTCTGTTTGGAATAGACTGGAGGAAGAATAATGTTATTTACTAGCTGTACCCGCGGCTTCGCACGCTAGGTTCAAAGTACTCTATGTACAATTCCAAGACCTAAAATGCCAATGTCAAATGATCATAATTCCTTCAGCCGACAAAAAGTTTTTATCGATTGCTCGGCTTCTACTCATCGGATTGAGAAGACAAGTACACCAGTTTTTAAGTCAAACTTTAAGCTAAAACTTTAAACTGCATCGCAATCAGTCCAGTAGTTTTTACGAGATGCGCGAACAAACGTACAGACAAAGAGACAAACAAACAGACGTTCGCGAAATGTTATATTCTTGTTCAGTAGCTTATTTTAAGTACCCTAGACCATTTTTTTAAATTATCTTCTTTGTACAGAATTTTTCGTTCTTATTGCTTTTTATAAGTGTACATTTACTAGCTTTACCCGCGGCTTCGCACGTGTTAATTACTAATTTAGACATATATTTGTAGTTTTGACAACTAGACGTATTGTATTTTGAAGTTACTTGTAAACAACTTTCTCTGCAAATATCAGAACACTTTTAAAAAGAAAAGTTAATTTTGAAACGAAGCATTGACTACATTAACTCAGACCACTTTAGGACGAAGTATTTGTTTTGGAACGAAGTTTTGACTACTTTAGAAAAGTAAGGTACCACGTGTAAGCTTCCGTTGTAATGAAACATCTGTATTATTAGGACAATTATTAGAATGATTATAAATTGTATTCCAATATTTAATGATGTTTATTGTAATTCATAAAGTAAATGGTATTTACTCGGCTGATCTGTTTTCAATCGGATAGAATGATCTCGGACGACACCGGATGTTCTGTCACGCCACGTGGTTGTAAATAAAAAAACCTCACATTGTTCTGGTGGCAAGTTATGTACTATTTATATTACTCTATGATGCTACTTTATTACTGTGTGTTACTTCATTGTGACGTGATGACATGATCGATAAATGATCAGTATTACTTTGTTAAAATTATATGGTACGTAATTATAAGGAGTCACTATCCTCAACAACCTCGAGGAGGAGAAACTCTATTCTATTGTACATTTTATGTGAAATAAGTAGGTAATGAGATTGTAAGTTTATTGATGTGAAAGTAATCATAAAATAATATATTCACCACATACCAAGTTTCTCGCCGGTGTTTTCCGAATCCGGTGGTATAATTATCTATCTATCTATCTATCTATCTATCTATCTATCTATCTATCTATCTATACCTATAATAAAGCAATGTGAACGAAAAAATCAGTACAAAGAAGATAGAAGATAATAGAAACGAGCACAAATTAAATATGTATATAAGCCCCGACTCCCTTCCACCCATTATAGCTAAGAAGCATCTCGATCACATCAGTTTTTAAACATAAAAATCCGTTCCATCCGTTTGGGAGCTACGATCGTCCACCCCCCCCCCCCCCCCCAATATAGCTAAGAACCATCTTAAACACATCAGTTTTAAAAAAACATAAAAACCGCATCAAAATCGGTCCATTCGTTTGAGAGCTGCGATCCTCACCCTCACCCCCCCCCCCCCATTACAGCTAAGAACAATCTTGTTGATTTCATTAAAAACCGCAGCTAAATTGGTACATTCCCTTCCCCCCCCCCAATATATCTAAGAACCATCTCAAACACATCAGTTTTAAAAAAACATTAAAACCGCCAAACCATCTTAAACACATCTCGATCACATCAGTTTTCAAACATTAAAACAATCTTCACCAAAATCGGTCCATTCGTTTGGGAGCTACGATCCTCACCCCCATTTCCATTTAAAGTTTTTCAAAATGGTGTAAGTTTAGCCATTAAGGATACCATGTTCTTTGGGTGTTCAGGCAAAACTCTGTACAAAAGAAGGCTTTTTTTATACTTGAATGGCCTGAGGTCGAAATATGATGATGTATCAGTTAATAGTCGTTGTTTATTGAATGTACAGGTTTCTTTGGTCAAAAGTTTACATCTGTCAGCCCGAATTCGTCCACTGCTGGACTCTTCGTCCAGCAGTGGACGTTGGACGAATACTTGCTTAATACTTGCCTCTCCTTGTAAACGCCACTAAGTCCGGTCTTCTGCTGTCTTCATCCAGTCGTTACCAGCCGTCTTTCACTCATCGTCGTCGTTAACGCAGTCTCCACTCTAGAACTCGTTTCCCCAATGGTTGTCGGTTCTTCGAGTTAAGTGACCGTATTGGTAGCTTACAATAATGTAATTAAATTTACGAAAAAACTAATTTGGTCAGTATAAGAGGCCAGTAAGAAGAGAAATTTGCCTTGCAAAAGGTGGTGTAGTAATGATTTTACATAATGTTGTTTAGGTCTAGACACTGATGAAAAATCCAAGTTTTCAACCTTGGAGCGTGGGAGCGTTAGCCGCCATCTTGAATTGAAAGGGTAATTTTTTTTTAAAAATAGTTATTTAGTTCTAGTAGTTTTAAAAGTGTCTATGAAAAGTATAAAGTAGACAATATTTGCAACATTTTTTGAATTCACAGGTGTTCTGATAGTCTCATAGGTAAAATGTTACAAGAAGCGAAAAAACATCTTTACTAAAAATGCTCCAATGCCGGAACAACGTATATTCTTAACCGCTGAATGCCATATAAACTACTAGAACTAAAGAACTATGTAGAAAATAACTAAGTATGGCCCCTTCAATTAAAAATGGCGGTTGACGACCCCTCGAGGTCGAAAATTTGTTTTTTTCGTAAAGACCCATAACTAAGCAATACAAATCAAAACATCTTCTACACCACCATTTGTAGGGCAAAGCTTCATATTTTCCCCCAATGATAGGCAATGTGTTTTTCTATGGCTTTGTGTCGTGTGAAGTTCTACGACACAAAATACTTTGTATAACTTTGAAAGATAAAATAGTTATACTTCGCTGTTGATAGTATCATCTCGGTAAACAATTTATTAGATGATACAGGTCCATTGGAACAATTTAGTCACTGACTTCGATAACTCTTTCGATCTTTAATTCAAATTTCTGTCATTAAATCCAATATTTCGTATAATTCGTTCCCGTTAAGTGAGCCTTTTATTCCACACTCAGCGTTGGGCTCAATTTGTGAATATTGTTAAGTAAATTTATTCGGATGGCACCTGAAGGGTCTAAAAATGTTTACCTTGATTGGTGATTATTTTCCATTTGTTGTGAGAGCCGGCCTAAAGCTGCTACGAATGATTTAATACCTACTTGTAACTTCAGATTTTTGGGGTTTTATTTAAAGGTTTACGGTCAATGTCCTTAAAATTGTGTTATGAAATTCAGACCAGGCTTCCACGGCGCGGGCCTAGAGCCTATTGTGGGACCGCGGCCTGTCTATATACTTCCTATACTTTTTTGGTTGATAAACTTATTATTGACCGAGCGAACGCGAAGCACGAGCGAAGCGTCTCCGTTTCAGCTTGGACAAAAATGCTTTCGTATGTCCGGTGGATGACCGTTGTCCGGTTGTCCGCCTGTTCTCCTCTACAGGTCGCATTTCTTAACCAATCTAGATGAAATAGTATACAAATATATCAAGTTTTTATAAATTTTTGAGTGGTCAGGGTTTTTTGAATGTACTTCTTCCAAAAAGGGGCAAAAAAGGACGCTACTGAATATCTCCGCCTAATTAGATCCAATGTTTTTTTTTATGTGAAGGTTAGCAACGGTCTTATGAAAAATTGGTGAAGATCTGATGAGGATTTTCGGCGTGATGAGCATACTCAAAATGCAGTAAATTGCTCACTTTTAGGTTTCTACCAGTATAATCAGCCCTACTAGGTAGGGATTGATGGAGCACCTTATTATTAATGTTACCTTGGTTTTTAATGTTAGTTGTACAAGAAGGTAACTATTGGTAAGGATTGTTTGCCAAAAAGTTTGTGATCGCGAGGTCACCAGCCTACTACAGCTCACAGAGCCACTAGTAATTATATTATTACTATTTATAAATAATGTCCACAGAGTCTGCAATGTAATAACAGCAACCACATCAGTTTGGTTGTGGTAGTTTATGACGTAGGGTTTCATTCGATGCGAGCCTAGGCTATTAAACGGACTGAGCTACTCTCTACCATAGTATTATAAATAGGTGCTCACATTGGACGAATGGAGGATGCGAGGGTTACATGACATAGCAATTAGCGCGGGCATATAGCGAAGCAGAGAGGACGAGATAACCAAAACTCCGGCTAAATATTTCACACGCAAAAATTCCAACCTCGACGACGGAAGTGACAAGTGTTCGTCGAGTCGTCGAGTGTCTACCGCGTCACTTATACGGGGTGCTCTACTCTTGGCGTCTTCCTTAAGTGCCGCGTAACGCGATATCTGAGAGCTTTCACTTTTAAGCTTCGTTAATATTACTAAGGTATGGGGCTTTGTTTTGATGGTTACCTACGTATAAGTCTTGGGAATAATAAAGGGTTATTTTTGATCTCTTTTCATCAAAAATTAGGTATGCAAAAATATTCGCCCGTGTGGCTAAAAACTAACTTTATGAAATAAGTTAACTCACATTTTGATACAAAAACATTGGTTACACATCATTGTGGAGTTAAAGATGGTAAAGGTGTATGGGAGTGGATAGGTAGGTATAAGTATCCATTATTGAAGCTCATACATAATTACGGGAAGTATTTCCGACCGAACCAGGTGGTATTAGTCCGGAGACAACTGACCACTCTGTTCGTCGTTAGAATTTTTATACGTTAAATGTTTAAATGTTCACATGTTTTTGGTTTCGCCCGCGACTTCGTCAGCGCGGATTAAACCGGTAAATACACGCGGCCTCTCCTGTTGCTAAATCCCCGGGCGCCCGATACACGGCCGGCCCCTCCTGTTGCCAAGATAAAAACTCTAAATGCACCTGGCTGCTGTGGCAGCCAGTTTTGTACAGATTTCGATTAAAATTGAATCCCGCGTTCCTTATCCAATCTGAGTGTTTTATTCTTTTAAGGGATATTTTTCCTTTATGTTTAAACACTAAATAAGTACCTATAATCTTAGTATAATAAATAGAACACGTATAAAACTTGACCTAACATTTAGACGATTTAAAAAAAAAACTGTTTTTATATTGATATTCTGGTCACTTTTTGTACTAAACTGTGTTGGTATTTTAATGTTATTAGATAGATACATTCATGTAATATTTGAATAAAACATAATAACAGGATGTCATCGAGCTTATTTCCAAAATACAATATTTTTTCTGGAAAATCACCCCATTTTTGTCTTCATATTTTTTCCGAGGTTATATTTCCATAAATAATATTTTCTTATGTCTTTGGTTCGGTTTGTCAGTGGCAACATATATTCAGGCAACCACAGGACAAGTTTTGTACGATTGCGTCAAACCATTGAGCAAGGAATGGAAAATTAGTTTTACGGGAACGCAGCGACGAGAATATTTTCGCGCCAAATTCGCACGTAGTGACTATTACTTATCTGTGCTTATGTAAACACATAGTGTGCTATAAGGTTCAAAGTGCATCAACCGGCTTCTAAGATATTAAAAACCAATGTAAAAGTATAGCACCAACGCTCTTGATGTTTTTTGATAGACTTGTTATTATTTTGTTTCCATGGCAACCGTTCCTTACAGCGAGTAATCAACATTTTCCAGTTTTCCCATGGAAAAATACCATTTTCCGGGATAAAATGTCCGATCCTATGTTTTATTCCAGGTTATAAGCTATCTCCATTCCAAATTTCATCAAAATACGTACAGCCGTTATCGCATGAAAGCTCCCCAAACAAACAAATAATCAGACAACGTATCTATACGCTTTCATATATTGGTGTGGATAAATATCACAGCTATATCTATATATTATATCTATGTTACATCGCGGTGAGAATAATTATCGTTTGCGCGACGCAGGCTTTGTTTGTAGTTGATGTGTGCGCCATCTGGAAGTGGTCTGTATAATTCGCCCAATACTGAACTAGATGGCGCTGATTTCAATGTGGTGGTTTAGATCGCCACATCATAATCATTTGTCGCCATGTTGCCTTCTTCGTATTGGGAAATCATTATTGAAAAATTCTTCCATTCCATGTCTTTACGTCTTACGTCGTCTGAGCTAAATTGACAATAGCTCAGTCTAGTCCACTTTTTGATCCAGATCATCCAGACAGTTTTTTTCGTCTTGGCCTTTATGCAGTAGATCAATTTAGTTGAGCAGTGGGTAAGAAGCGTTTCATGACTTTTTGTTTCAGAATTATGTCCTCGAGAATCAGCCATAATTTTGGTCATTCATATTATGTCTGAAAATAACGACGTCATTTGACTGTAAACTTGGACTTCTTTTGCAGTCAATTGCGACTTCAACGATAGCGGGTTCGGTCCAAGGCTCCACAACGATGACTTTTCTAAGTTATGTGCAGTTTTCCATCACACCCGTGCTTCGGAGTGCTCGTTCAGCTATCGATCCCGGCTGTTATTGATTAATAGCAGTCGTTAAACCATGTCCGAGGCACTCGGGCGGCCTGAAAAACTTTGAAACCAGAGGTCAGCAATACCTCACACTACAAGCAAACAAGCAACTTCTGCAACCCGTCACATACTTCTTATAGATAAAAAAACATGATGAATCTTAGAACTAGCTATCACAATTAAATTCGTATACAACATTTCGTATCTATGTTGTTAAGCATAGAGGAGTTCGCTAATAATAAGCCAACCTGGAATGCAGCAGCCATGTCATGGTAAAACTTCAAACCGGATAGCATAATATAATGCGTATACAACATTTCGTGTCAATGCTGTTAACCGTTGATGTGGTCCCTAATCAGGAGCCAACCCGGAGTGCAGCAGCCATGTCATGTTAAAACTTCATACCGGCTAGCATAATATAATGCGTATACAACATTTCGTGTCAATGTTGTTAACCGTTGATGTGGTCCCTAATCAGGAGCCAACCCGGAGTGCAGCAGCCATGTCATGTTAAAACTTCAAACCGGCTAGCATAATATAATGCGTATACAACATTTCGTGTCAATGCTGTTAACCGTTGATGTGGTCCCTAATCAGGAGCCAACCCGGAGTGCAGCAGCCATGTCATTTTAAAACTTCAAACCGGCTAGCATAATATAATGCGTATACAACATTTCGTGTCAATGCTGTTAACCGTTGATGTGGTCCCTAATCAGGAGCCAACCCGGAGTGCAGCAGCCATGTCATGTTAAAACTTCAAACCGGCTAGCATAATATAATGCGTATACAACATTTCGTGTCAATGCTGTTAACCGTTGAGGTGAGGTGGTCAATAATCAGGAGCCAACCTGGAGTGCAGCAGCCATGACATGGTAAAACTTCAAAACGGCTATAATAATATAATGAGTATACAAAATTTCGTGACAGTGCTGTTGACCATTGAAGAGTTCCTTTATCTGGAGCTGTTCCTAGATGTCGAATCAGGTCATGCTTATGATTAAAATGCATTGTCATCGGAACTGAACCAACTTTAAAAAAAACTAATCCGTAGAATAAGAGGAAGCTTGACCTAAACAAACATAAATACAGACAGACTCGTGCATTGCAAGTTAAATAAAAGCTTAGAACAACTTGTTTTTTTGTGGTAATTTGTCGTTATGTTTTTTAATATTTTGATTAATGATTGACTTTTTTTATCTCATTAAAGCCGTCAAAAAAGAAAAGTAATAAAAAACAGATCTAAATTACCAATTAATATATTTCCTACAAAAACGAATATTCAAAAGTTTTGGACTTTTGAAAGTAATAATTCTAAAATCACCATTACGCCTTTACTGTGTACCGTTATTGCCAACCTTCTCTCATAATTAGTTAAGTGTTGCCACAACAAAAGCAAGAAGTACTTTTAATCATCGTAACATTAATCTACAAAACAAAAATTCATTTTTAAAATGTATATTCAGCCTGGCATTAAAAAATGCATCGTATAGTCAGAGAGATAGTGGCAAAAATGGTTTGTATCTAAAACTGTGACGGTGTTCAAATAAAATGAGCATTAAAGGCTTAAAAGCCAGGGATTAATAGTCAAAAATCGTGATGTAAATAAATTTAAGGCAGTGTTTTTAATTCACACATCTGTCGCACTTGCCTGCCCGGGGGTGACTACCCTTTAATAAGGTCAGTTAGGGATGACATGAATAGCCGTGAAAAGGCGTAATAGTCGTTTTAATAATTTATTGCATTTGTATAGACATTTTCAAAACACAATTAGTTTTGTATTGAGTGGGCTTTATTAGATTTGGGTGGTCGTATTGAAGTAAGAATATTTAAAGGACTTTCATTAATAAAAAAAGCTATTATCTACTTTATCCAGTATCCTTTTTATATAAATGAATTTTAGTTACTTCCCTTTGATAAAATTGTTGGTGCCTATTAGCATTTTTTTCACTATTTTGTTTATATGCGAATTCAAAATTAAAATGTGCGTGAAAAATTTACAAATCATTTTAAGCACACAGCCAACAAACAATTAACAATAGTTTTAAAAGTAACAGTTGGTGTAAAAGTTTTTAATTACCAGTTAGTATATGACAGTTCTTGCGAGGGTTTGCCATAGTCACCACGCTTGGCAGACGGAATGGTGACCGCAGTGTTACAAATATGTACTCGGAGGACGCTGCTGCCCATCTTTCGAGGTGTATAAGGCTGAAATGATGATGATATGACAGTTAAGCATAGACGATAATCAGCAAAAACGAAGTTAAAGCCATGACAAAGTTGCGTCACTATTTCTACGACGATGGTTGTGATGTTATTTCTCATTATAAGCTGACAGTGTCAAATCGATCCTGCCAATTGCATGCGCTTGTTACAAGGTTATTGCCAGTTAACTAGTTGGTTTCAGAAAATGTAGTTTTATTGGTAATGTTGTGATTGACATAAATTGTTCTAGGATATTATAAGTACAAACGTTTAACGATGAGTGGATTCAATCTTCTATATACTTATAATAAAACTGTAACGGGTCCAATTCTGTACATTGAAGATATTATGAAATTATTTTTTTGTGTAACTTGTGTTGTTGTAAACTTGGTATGATTTGAGTTCGTACTACGACGAGGTGTCTTACATAGGATACTTTACATATCGAAAAATGTATGGGTTATTATTTAGGGGTTGAAACTTATTTAAAAGAACACATACCACACTGAAAGCAATGGACGGGTTTTGATGCAACTTGGCACTGTCTTAAGTTATATGATGGGTTAAAATTGAGGACACGTTTTATTCCGAATAAGTAAAGGGTTTCTGCGGGATATGGGTCCAAAGTTATGTTATTATTTAAGTAATAAAAAATATTTTTTGGATGGTTCTCTATATTCGATACTGAAGCCAAACTGTTTTACTTTTTAGTTTTGTCTGTCTGTTTGTCCGTATCTTGACCGCGCATCGCACCCAAACTACTAAATAAATTCAAATGAAAAAAATGCTCTTGAGTGCTTAAATAAGGTATTGAACAATTTTTTTTTTGTTAATCGTGTCTTTCTTTCTTTTTGTTTGTCTGTATGTTTGTTTGTTCACGCATCACTTAAAAACTACGCGACCGATTTCAATGCGGTTTTCATTGTTAGATAGCTTAGGGTTTGATTTAAATCTGGTGTAATTGGTATCTCAATTCGGTGAGTTAGAAGCTGAGCAATTGATAAAGTAGTTTGACGGCTGAAGAAATTTTGTTCAAATACCAACATTTGAACAAAATTTCTTTTTTATTGGTCCTGGAATAGCACATTATGGTACTTTGAACCTAAAGAAAAGAACAAGCGTGCGAAGCCGCGGGTACAGCTAGTACTAAATATGTTTGTTTGTTTGTCGTATGAAGTAGTGCTGGCCTCTGATGTCAGAGTTTTTCAGGCCACCCGAGGGCTTCTGACATGGCTTAACGACTGCTATTAATCAATAACAGCCGGGATCGACAGCTTAACGTGCCCTCCGAGGCACGGAGCGATGGAAAACCGCACAGTCATTGGTGCGGAGCCTAGGATAATACTAAATATGACTAATGATTTAAGCAAATTTTTGTCGTTTAGAAATGTTTGCTATTAAGCTTGGAAAATATTTTTATCATATTTTGATGCGATGGATATAGAAAATAGTTTCAACATAATCTAAACACACACACATTTAATATTTGTATTTTTTTCTTTTCATTAGTGCACAAATCAAATTTTAATAAATGAAATAAGGTTTTACTTTGTGCTCTGTCCTCATATCTATCGATATCAACTGGGGAAATATAATTTCTGAAGTCAGCACAAAATTTTGTCCTTGCAAAACCATCCATAGACACTTCGGAAACACTAAAACTTTTCTCGCAAATGCTTAAAATCAACACAGAATTGCTGCTGGAATTTTAAATCCATTTGTGAACACACAAAAACTAATCCTCATAAAGCGTAAAACATTACATTTGTTCATACCCAGCCGTCCTGTTACTGGCCAGTAAAATTTGTGAAAAACTGCATTGCGTCGGTCCCGACTCTAATTTAATAATACAGACCGCATGCCCTGAAAGCCTCTACAAACGATGTTTTCATGATTTTTGGCGTTCCTTGCTGCCATCCGGAGAACGAATAGTGTCGCAGCTTGAAATAAATCCTTTAGTACCTTCGAGTTCGAAGTTTAGAACACAACACAATACTTCTTAGCTTTTATTTTATAGATTAAATTGAAGAATGGATAATATACATAAGTTACAACTACGTACTATGGATTGTGCCACCGGCAAACTTTTGTACACCACCGAAGGATATTGGACCTCTCCATAAGCACGCTTCTAAATTCCGTCTTCAGTTCTACGTTTACCTACCTAAACATGATCTCCACTTGAGAAGTCATTTATTACTAGTACGATGCCTAATTTATATACCTACTTTTAGTATCTAGTTGGTTAGTATATACTATCCAGTAATATATGTAGTTTTTTAGGTAAGTACTCAGACTGCATTTATTATATACGGAACCATTCCATGATTCCCACTTCACCCTTTCCTAGTTTATTCCCTCTCTCATATCCGTATGATGCAATTAACTGATCACGATCCTTCATGTGAATAAGCCTCGTATAACGCCTTTATGTTTGCGTAAGTGATTACTGTCTTTGTGAACGCGCTAACGTGGCATTTACGACGTTTCGCCAACGTGTCTTCCGCCGAAGTGCTGTTTGTGTGCTTTTGTAAGCGTGGCGTTTACGTCGTTTTACCAATATGTCTTTGGCCAACGTATTTGTGTCCTTTTGTTAAATTTTTGTTTGTTTGTGTAATTAGGAAGACGTGCGCTATTGTCATCTAGGTACTTTTGCTTTTGGTGTTGGAAAATGTAGTGACGATTTTTGAAATGCTTCGTGTAAACATTGATGTTGTTGCAGTCTGACCTCTTTTGATATTGGCTGTTAAAATAATTTAAAAAAAAACAATTGTAAGTACTTAGTAGTTTCTATTTAAGAAGAAATGGTAAGTCTATTTTTTTTTTATTACTTTGAGTGACGAGACGGGCAGGTCGCTCGCCTGATGGTAAGCGTCACGCCTGCCCATAACTGTTACAGTGCCACCCAGAACTTTTGTTGCAAAACCTTGCGCGTCACTGCACTGCGCTCGTCACCCTGAGACATTGGTTGTTAAGTCTCATTGCCCAGTAATTTCGCTGGAAACAATACAATACAAAACAATACAACAACTCTTTATTACACACCAAGAAGAAGGTAATATATAGGATAAACTCATGAAATGAAAGGTTCAATGGGCGGCCTTTTTGCTATATAGCAATCTCTTCCAGGCAACCTGTGGATGGGAAAAATTACTAAGATATTAAAGTTATCGGTCGGTGGTGCGTAATAAATAAAATAAAATACAAAACATTAATAAATTATAAATTATACCTATTAAATAAAAATACATATCTACACACAAGAAATATACTATTTACACATAAATAAATATACAAGTTCAATAATCATAAACATATAACCAACATTGCCCTTCAAACCGAAACACATAAATGTTTACACACTACTGCTTGGCGGCTGAATATCTGACAAAGGTGTGGTACTTCCCCAGGCGGCCTCTTGTGTAAGAGGTCTACCATTACAAACTGTACTACTTTAGCGTGTACTGTTGTAGGAATGTTCAAGAAAAAGTTCATAAATAGGTAATTTTATATCTTCGCTTCTTTCTGCCCTGTGTATAATTTATTGGGATCGTCATTACTACATTGGCTTCAGATTTATTTAGAAATTATGTGGAATTCTCTTAGAGGAAGATATTATATGTAGAAGATATTATCTACCACGCAATGATGTTTACGAATACTTTTCTAGCATCAGAAAGTAATATAAAATTGAGCAATGTTTCCCTAACGTCCATAATTTGCTTGGTAGCCACATCCATTCCCCACTGATTGTGATATAAATTAGACCACTTACACTGAGCGAGGACATTATCGGAAAGCATAATGGTTAAAACAATACGATGATATTATTGTATTAGGAACGTGCATTAAATGGTGTTGGCGCGGTGCCAATATTTCTTACATTAAAGCTATAGATGAGTTATGGAACGATTACGTTACATTTATTATTTTTAATTACTGTAAGAATGAGAGTGATTTGCTATGTCAGCTATATGCAATGTGCATAGCAAAGAGCTTAGTATTTGAATTTTAGGTTGGCTTGGCTGTGTTATAATGTTTTCCATCAACATGAACTCGGAGGACACACATTTATTTAAGTAGTTATATATTAATAAGATTTGTTAATAAATTAAGACAGTTTATATTTTATGTACGAGTATCATACAATTCATCAATCATCGAAAACTATAACAAATGAAAAATATTATGAAAAATATAGAAAATTCATACATTTGTTTTTTATCTTCTACAGTAATATTACAAAAAGATTTGAATGTTTGTATGTTTGTTTGTAATGGATAAACTCAAAAAATACAGAAACGTATTTAAAAATTCTTTCAACCATAGATAGCTACACTATCAGCGAGTAACAAGGGCAGTATTATATTCTTCAAAAATATAGAGATCCCTAAGAAAATTGCAAAAATGTACCCCAAGGTATCAAAAATAAAGAACGGAATGAAGTTGCCATGGAAACGAAATAATAACAAGTCTGTCAAGTAGGTGAGAAATGATGCAGTTGTCTATGATCAAAAAACACTGCTGCAAATGATTTTGAATTACGCTTACTGGCGCATCTTTTTTAGAAGTTACGGCGGGTAAATATGGAAATATGGAAATCCACAACAAAATATAAAAGTGAAACTATATCTGTTTGTTTGTTTGTTTGGGTAGTTGGTAATGTAGATAGCTTATAGCCTGGAATAAAACAAATGATACTTTTTATGCCGGTATATGGTAAGTTTCCAAGGGAAAACGGGAAAATGTTGATTACTCGCTGTAAGGATCAGTTGCCATGGAAACGAAATAATGTCAAGTCTGTCAGAAAGCATCAAGGTGCTATTATTTTGCATTGGTTTTAAAAATCCTAGAAGAACATAGGATGTTTTTTTTTTGCGATAAACTGTAGTCCGCGCGTACGAAGTCGCCGACGAGAGCTAGTTCTCAGTAAATTGATATATTTAGTTTGCTGTCCGCGGGTATATCTATTTGCATCTTAATTGATCATCACTGAAATAATATTAATATCATGTACTTATAGCTCGTTACCTGCATCAGTAGAAAGCATAATATAATATTAATATCATGTACTTATAGCTCGTTACCTGCATCAGTAGAAAGCATAATATAATATTAATATCATGTACTTATAGCTCGTTACCTGCATCAGTAGAAAACATAATATAATATTAATATCATGTACTTATAGATCGTTACCTGCATCAGTAGATAGCATAATATAATATTAATATCATGTACTTATAGCTCGTTACCTGCATCAGTAGAAAACATAATATAATATTAATATCATGTACTTATAGATCGTTACCTGCATCAGTAGAAAGGATAATATAATATTAATATCATGTACTTATAGCTCGTTACCTGCATCAGTAGAAAGGATAATATAATATTAATATCATGTACTTATAGCTCGTTACCTGCATCAGTAGAAAGGATAATATAATATTAATATCATGTACTTATAGCTCGTTACCTGCATCAGTAGAAAGCATAATATAATATCACAAAAAATAAACAGAAAACATAAAAATACTAGAAGAAATTTATAAAAAATATGACAAGAATGAAATCACGTTTCGTAATTACCTACGCAAATAAAAGCAGATTCTACGATTCTTTAAGTTCCCAGCTTTCACATAAAAATATATACATACTGACTCCAAGTACTAGCACTTAATCTGTGCTCCAGTTATAAATACGACTCTATACTATGCAACCTATGTAGAGTTATGCAGTATAGAACCGTCACCCTCTGGGCGAAGTCTGGCGCTCTGCCAATTTGTCTAATACCTAGTTATGCCCCATTTACTGCCTGGATCAAGAGTGCACTATGTACGTTGCTATACTAAAAGTCCGAACTGTGAGGCCTGCACTAAAATGGGATATAGTACTACTGAATGCATAATACGAGTACATTGGGATTTTCCCATTTTCTAAAAAAACTCCATAAATACCTTATACTTGTAAGTACCGTGCTTCGGAGGGCACGTTAAGCTGTCGGTCCCGGGTGTTATTGATTAATAGCAGTCGTTAAGCCATGGCAGAGGCCCTTGGGCGGCCTGACAAACTCTGACACCAGAGGCCAGCACTACCTCATACGACAAACAAACAAACTTATAATTTCTTCTTCTTTTTTATTTTAATGGCTTCTGCGGAGGCACTGGCCTACTAGCAATTTCGCCAATGTCAAGTTTAGTTTATTGTTAGTATTGTCAAGTCATAGTCAATAATTGTCAAAGTCACGAATCAGTAAAATGGTGTACGTTTTACTGAAACTTCCTGGAGAGTTTTGAAAATATCACAAATAGGCACGATTTTTGTTTTTTTATCCTTTGCCCACACTCGTGCACGTTAACATACACCTAATGATAAATATTACACCAATATTACTCATTAACAATCGAAAAAACACTAATATGAAGAAAAAATAAAAATTAACGACATGACAGCTCGAATACTTTCAAAAACCTCCAACTTATAAGTTATATGTGTGCATAATCTTTCTATGTTACCCTGTTACTTCTGTCAATCTGTCAATTGACTATTTCAATTCAAATTCACCATGACAGACAAAAGTCTCAGATATCAAAAGAAATTAAAAAGTAACACCAAGACAGGTAACTAAGCATTAAAAGGGACCGTGGTATCATAAACTTCTTATCTTTCAACAGCGAAAGTCAATTTACGATACTGATTACCACTAAATTGGTCGATAAGCCAGCTGAAACTGTGAAAAGTGCCATTAAAATTAATTAGCTATAAAATAGCTCGACAAACAGAAAATTGGGTCATAGTAACCATAACAGGGAGTGTTTGCGTTTACGCCGTTTTTAGCTTTATGACTACGGTGATAGAGCTGAGAATGGCTCGGACGTAGACAAAAGCTCTTGTGTAAAGCGTGTCGCCTGTTCAGTGGAAGAAAAGACAGTGCTTGTACATTTCATACCAAGCTGGCCACCACAAAAAGTTGATCCTGTACAAAAGATTGGGTATTAATTTGATATTCATCCCATCTATTCGAAAATGACGACTTGATTCGCCTTTAAGTGCACCCAAAGGTGGTGTTTTCTATAAGAAACTTATAGCGGGTAGTAATGAGTTTTTAATCCTCTTTATAAGTGCGCCGCAATTATCTTTGCCGCGCCCTTTTTGAATTTTCATAATTGCGAAAATGTCTCAAATTTAAATATAAGTTTTTAGTTGTTTTATTATTAGATACCTACTATTTAATTTCAATTTAGTTGTTACTCTATGTTTTATTAAATAATAATATTACAATAAAATATGAGGCGCCTTTTATTTCTAATAAAGAATCCTTCACTCCGCTCTGGATTCAAAATAGCGCCCTCGCCGGCAAAATATAATTTTGCTCCCTAGTAATACAATCTACTATTATCTAGGTTTTATCGTGCCACGATAATTGACCGAGCAAGAGCGAAGCGTCTCCGTTTCAGCTTGGGAAAAAATGCTTTCGTATGTCCGAATGTCTGTCCGTATCTCTGTTCTCCTCTACAGGTCGCATTTCTCAACCAATCTAGACACAACTTAGTATACAAATTAAACTTTTTTTTTTTAAATTTTCAGTCGTCGGGGATTTTTGATTGGGGGGTTCTCCCCGATTTTGATGGTTCTTTTTTATTTGAAAGGTAATAACTTTAAATTGGTCTCATACAATTTGGTCAAGATCTGAGAATCTTCGGCATGGTGTGCAGAATAGCACCTCAAAATGCATTTAATTTCTTACTTTTAGGTTTCTACCAGTGGAATCAGCCCTTAACCTACTAGATAGGGATTGATGGAGCACCTTAGTTATTCATGTTTGTTTTACAATAAGGTAACTAGATGGCGCTACTGTGCACCGCTAGATTGTTTGCAAAAAAAATTGTACGCGCTTGGTCTACAGCTCACAGAGCCACTAGTAATAATAGTGAATAAGTTAAACAGAAATTATTACCATCAGATTAAAAATATTGCTCAGTGGCAACCCTACCACTCAATCACTAAATCTTCGCTACTGTTTCTCTCACTGGTTGCACGCTGCACAGGGTTGCTCCTGCCAGGGTCGTTAATCTTAATGCAAATTCGTGCCAAGCGTCCCTAATGGCGCCCGTATTTACTATTTACACGTCTTATTCTTCAAGTGGAATTACTTCGTTCTGTACGTGGTGTGAATTCTCCGGAATCTAGGTTTGCTCCCGTTGTGTACTACCCTTAATAATTAACGTTGCTCGGCCATTGTTTATGGGCGTACAGCGGTTCTATGAATTTAAACTTAGATTTTTAGCTTGGGGCTTAAGATATTGCGAACGGTACAACAAGTTTAATTTAATTTTACAAAATTGTACACATGTGTAGTATAACCTCTAGTATTTTTCTTGTAAAAGGCTGCAATCTTAAGCTGTTGATAATTAAATAAGTTAAATAATTTGGCAACCTCCACCGTTTGATCAGTGTCAAATTAAGGCCCTATCTAGTACATTAAGCATGGCATGAAGGACAATAGAGAAGCTGTTACGTGGACTGGGCCACAGCACCTCAATTGTACTCTACCTGATCTCCTATTCCCCATCGTCGCATATTTGCTCGGCAGCAGCTCAGCTCAGAACGAATTTTTAGACTAGCCACAGGCGAGATGGACCTAATTTTATTAGGCATGCATTGCTTTCGTGTTTTTTTCGTACTTCTCTTATGTTTGGAAACAGTGTTATACAACTAATTTAATCATGATCTCAGAGTACAGTAGCTTAATTCATTGCTCTGAGATGCTGAAGCCATAATGAATGCTACTGCAAAGGGCCTGCAGTCTCGACATAGATAGTGATTGCTTTACTACCAAAATCGGTAATATACCGATGAAAATTGGTTAACTTTGACAGCTATTGTCAAAAGCCATCGATTGTCATCGGTTCCTGTACTGACATTGATCATGATTGACATAGATATTTAGTAGCTATCAAATATCTATATAACCGGACTTTGCGACCAATTTCGCTTACAAAGCAATATCTATCGATGTCGAGACTGCAGGGCCTGCAATACTTTGAATTAAGTTGTATGCTATTTTTCAAAAGTTTAGAGTCGTAAATTAAACATGATAGTAGTTTCGTAATGCAAATTCAGTTTACATTTCTATTAAAAGGTATAGTAACTAAACCATGCCGGTTGCGTTTACTTTAACATTTTAAAGTAAAGGTTTATTTAATAAACCTTGATACCATATTTTGAGATAAACATGACAATTCTATCCAATACGGTTATTATTATGATAAGTATTTCCAAAACAAAAGAAACAGCCCAAGCCAAACGGTACCGCATCACACTAAGTGCTACCCCATATTACGAAAATAACCCCCATTCAAACGATCCGAAGATTCCTCTCATTCGCGTCGCAATTCGTCCCGTGTACCGGTGTACCGAAATGCTAATACGCATTATAATACAAGCTTTTAGACGTCTGCGATGTGTAATTTTTCATGAGGGCAATCAGCGGTTTCCCCTTTTTCCTTGTCGACAAAAAGCCGTAGGTATATGTATTCCAGCGCAGTTGTACGGTATGCTGTATACGGAGAATTTTTGTGAGGTTTTACTCGCGCGAGAAATCGCTATAAGTGATGGGGAGATTAATTTCGCAGATGCTTGACACTAGGCCTCTTTGATTGCTTGCGGTGATGGTTTCGTGCTATTTTTGAGTACACCTCCCCCCTGTCATTACACATATTTGAAGGCTGTATGCAGATAAAGTTGCAGGGCTGAAGGTAGGTGTTCTTGTGTCTGTGTTGTTCGGATTATACTCATATCTGCAATATAAAGTTACAGTTTCCAACCAATAAAATGTGTCAAACGCGCAAATTCTTGTTAATTCTTGTAAATGCAGGAAAATTTAGATTTAAACAAAGCTTTAAAATCAGGAATAGTCATAATCTCAAGCTCATGATATCATCTCACTATTGATTCTTTGCTATTTTTATTTGTGACTAGCTGCGCCCCGCGGTTTCACCCGCGGGAGGGACGATGATGATGATGATAATGCAAAGTATCCTATGTGTTATTCCAGGGTATAAGCTACCTCCGTACCAAATTTCATTAAAATCCGTTCAGCCGTTCTACAGTGAAGTATGATGATGACGATAATGATGATGAAAAGTATCCTATGTGTTATTCCAGGGTATACAGCTATCTCCAATCCAAATGTTATCAAAATCCATCTAGCCGTTATCGCGTGAAAGTTCTCCAAACAAAAAAACAAACAGACAGACAGACAACGTTTCACTTTTATATATTGGTGTGGATTCATCCTAAAATAATGAATCAATTTGAGCAAACTTTTATGGCTTTTAGAAAATCATTATTCAAATCTCAGCTAACTGGACTGAAGTTTTTCTATTGATTGGAAACTACGTGTAAAATTTGGGTAAAGTCTGGCTATGCTTTAAAATGAACCTTCAAATCAAATTATGCACTTATTTATTAAATTGGATTAATTCCCAGCAACAGCCAGGAGCAAAAGCTCACACTTTAAAGCTGAAATATCTCCAGTAACCCTATCAAAGCTATATTGATCCAATATTCGGGGATGCGAAGAGTATTGTGCCGTCATTACCGAGAGCCCCGGGGCCACAGTCGGGTAAATATTCATGAGAATAATTCGACAGATTCCCTTAACGATAGCACGTCAAAAAGCAGTGGAGCCGAGCTATCTCCGTATTGGATAATCGGTAGTGTCTGTTGCCAGAATATAATTGGAACGGACAGCTTCGGAACCATGTTAGTGGAGATGGCAAATTGAAATTTTCTACCTTAAGTAAAAGTCAAACCAGTCATTTTCTTGGGCGGAACCAGTTTAAAAAGATAATTAAAGGGAAATTTATTTAAACTGCATGGCTTTTGGAAAACATCGTTTCATTTTCTCGTCACTATTCTTAGAATGCTTGAATATAAAGGTGGTTATATCGTCATTGGTAAAAGTCTTTACTATTAGGGATGTCCTAAGCCCGTAATAAAAGAGCAGTTAAATGGACACACAGTGAGACTAACCCATAAATTCAATGTTTCAAACTTAACTATAGAACGAGATATCTCTGCTCGATGTTTTCTTGAATGGATGCCATTGAACAGAAGTGATACAAGAGAGTTTTTTTTTGTATATCAAAGCAAAATCAAACTGAAATATAGTATGTTAGGTGCAATAACATAACCGAAGTTACTCCCTATTCTTCTAGGATCCTGCTAGTCTTGCGAACGTGAGAATAAATCCATTCCACCACAAAAAGCGTAAAGATATCCCGCTATCAATTCACTGTAAGCTTCATGCAGGATCTCGGTTCAACACTGGATAAAGCAAACACCTTTGTATAGATTATAGCTACGGTGTAACGTATCGCATAAACGATAGCTGTTACAGTTCAACTTAAAGCAGTAAGGGTTTTTTAAGGAATTACGCTCCTGCTGCTTTTTTCTAAATTAGTTTTCTGAAGATAGTTAATTAAATTAACTAATAAAGAGATAAAAAAAAATGTCTGACAGATTCACAACAGTCATAACATAAGAGTAATTTAGTCTCGTTTAGTTTTATCTTTGCTCTTTGGCAATTTTAAATCACACCAGTTCCTAATAATAAAGAATATTACCATAGTAGGTAACTACTCATTTTAGATGTATTGTTAATAAAGTGTGTGAAGTCGTATCAGGGTGTTTTAGTGTGTGGTTAATGTTCACGAGTTTATGTCAACACTAGTTGCGCCCCGCGGTTTCTCCCGCGTCGGTGATGATGATGAAAAGTAGCCTGTGTGTTAAGCCAGGATATAAGCTATCTTGGTACCAAGAGTTTCATCCAAATCCGTAGAGCCGTTTGAGCGTGAAGGAGCAAAAAACATACACACATACATACAAACTTTCGCCTATATAATATTAGTGTGATTTTAAACCACACTCTTGGACGATCGCACAGTAGACTGACATTAAAATTCAGCAAGAACTGCTACTGACTTTTCATGCCGTTATCGTATAAATGGGTCTGAAGTTAGCTGCATTGTTGTGTTATCTCTTGCGCTATGCTTGCGCCCTAACGATACCTGAAGCCAGTATAGGATGATCTCTCCAGCCGCCTGAAAAGGTATTGGATATTGAGATAGCGTATAAACGGTTCATCTTATCGGGGATCTTTGTTCATGGTTATACTTACTTTAGCACGGTGTAAGGTGTTTAGACGTTGTATTGTATGTATTTTCTCGAAATAGGAGTAGGGCAGATTAAAACATTTCAAAATGCATAGAAAACTCTAGCACTTACAAGTTAGTAAAGTAGGTTGTAGCCATGTTATGAACTACGGTTCAAGAAGTTGAATTGAGGTTGTTTAAAAGTGGGGTAGCAAGGTAAATTTGTTTGTTTATACATGTGTAAGTTGCCTATTCCTTCTATTGAGAGGTCTAGATTTCAATGGATATTAGACTTTATTCCGTAGATTATTAAGTTGGTTTAGGATCTATCAAAATGCATAGCTATCCAAACATTTATAAAATACCGCCAAGCTATGCATTTTTGGAGGCAGAACTCTGGAAATCTCGCAGTAAACCAATCAATGATTTGTTTTTTGCTGTAATAATATGATATTCTTATTTGACTATTCCTCGCATGTCATATCAGCGCAGTTTATCTATACAACGATCTAGATAAATCTGCAAAACGCTTAGCAATTTAAAGAGCACGAGTAACATCCCCACTGATCCCACGTGTTCGATAATTCGATGCCGGGATCTTACGCGTTCGGTCCCGGGATCCTTGGGATCGTCGCCGTACCGGTTCAGATCAAATCTCGCGACAGTGTAGGAGGTGGAATTACTTCAATAAATTATGCTGTTTAGGGAAACTAAGGTCTTTAACTCCTGTCCTCATGTTGTAGGTGTATTTTTCGTATATTTACCTGTCATACCTATTACGTTAGATGAAATTAGGATCCTGCAAGGTAGAGAAAATTACACACTAGTTCTTTCTCACTTTTCCGTATTTATCATAAAAGACGAGGCAGATGTCATTTGTTTTTAACGAACTTAAAAAAGCAGGAGGTTCCCAAAATTTTTGAAGATTTTTGAATTTATTATAATTTTACTATAAGCGGAGGATGATTTCCATAGCAACTCAAATTATTATTGTATCAAAAACATAATACGTGCCATAATTACAGACGCAACCATAGCGAAGGTGCATAAATCTCAATCATAATTTGCGTGCGTCAACCCTAGCCTGGCGCGGACCAATGATTGATGACGCCCGCCACCGCGCGCTCATTCCGAATTCAAACCGGCCAACCGGCGCTCGACGCGTTGCAAAATGGCGGACACGAAACTAAATTGATTAAAAATCTATTAGCTTAGTGCGCCCGACTCTGACGTCTCCATTTCTGATAGTGACATTTATTAAATTGGCTCAGAGATAAAGCGATTCGGGGTATTTTTGCCAATATATCTAAGTGTCAGTATTAATATGGGGTCATATCACGTGAGATATGATCTCATTTATTAAATCATTTTTGGGTTTCATACCCAAGGGGTCCAAACGGAGTCCTATTACTAAGCCGACACGTCGTCAGTCTGTCTGTCGTACCTATTACATGACATAAGTTCAAAAACTAAAACCCGACTACGGTCGGGTAAATAATAACATAACTCTTGCGATGAAGACGAATCGATTGATACCTCGCTCATCAAAATCGGACCAAGTTTTTAGTTTGAACACCCTTCCCACCCTTCCTTTGCTTAGCAATAGACGGTTATAAAAATATAGCCTATACCTGAATACGAATCGATTGACACCTCGCTTGTCAAAATCGGACCAATAGGTCGCCCCTATTGCTATGGTGGTTGCACATACATAGATACATACAAAGAATGTTAAACTCATTACCCTTCCCTTGCTTCGCCGTAGTCGGGTAAAAATAATGTCATTTGAACCTTACTAGCCTAACATAGGTAGCCAGTTGAAATTTTTACAGAATATGTTGTTATGGCGGATATCCCAATAAAAAAAACAAAGAGTAAAAATACAAATCGTCCAAGTAGATTGAGAGACCTCGTTTTGCCCATGTAGATTTAAATCTGTTGTATATCAAGTATTCCGGTCTACGATAAGCGGAGTCCGGAGTTTTTATTCAACGCTTTTTGTTTTGTTTCGGAAATGCTACAAGCAAATGCGTCAAGCTTATTGTGATAACTATTCAAACTCCAAAGTATTACATCAAGTTATAAAAACTGTTCAAGTGGTAGTCGGACTCGCGCTAAATTACCCGTGAAATTAAAAAAACTTTGCAACTCAACAGATTTAGTCAAAATCTTCAATGTGGATGCTTTTCAATTTAAATATCTTCTAAACTTGCTGCCGCATCACTTAATCTGTTTTACCAGTAGAAAGAGCATGTAATTTTAAGTAAAATTGTTTTTTAAACTCATTTTTGCAAAAATGGTCGTTTTGTTGGTTCTAGCGATAACGCGACGATATTTTGTTTGGTAGAATAAACACAAATATATTGTGTGGTACGGTACCATCGGAGCACGAGTCTAACTCGCTCTTCACTGTTTTATGTGATATACGAAGATCATGGTTGAGTTGAACACGTTTCTCTTAGCTTGGATTAAAAAAGCGAGTTGGTATGGGATCTAATCTCCCTAAATCCTAGTTGTAACCAAGGTATCCTGTCACCTTGCTTGGACAGCTTCTAAAGAAGGGTAACGAAAGTAGTCTTTCATTGAGACCAATTTAAAATATTAATTATGCTCAAAGAGGAATATCCATGGTGCTTAGTTCACATGTGCCCAAGAAGTGCTCAAAGTGGAATACTTCGTACTTACTATACCAACACTCCGGCAAGACCGCTTTTTCTCAGTTTGCGTACCTAGTAGTTATATACAAAACTTAGACGAGAATGAATATAAGAGATAATGGCAGCAATTCAGTCATTTTACTCCTTAAACTAAACTAGACTAAATTTATTCAAATGTAATTTAAACCTTGACGACTTTGTAACGAGGTCTTTTTGCCCCTGAGATCTATTACGTAAACTTACGTCAATTTAAGCTGCACCGCTTAAAATAACGTATTTAAAACATGTTTTAACACGCTGTCTAATAGCGTTTGGATAAATTCGGACAAGTTCTAAGACAGCGTTTGGACAAATCGGGACTCTCGCTACGTGGAAACAAAGTTGATTTTACGCTGACAGGCTTTAGTGATAGTTTAGTGAGTGAGGTTTAGATGCCAGGGAGAAAAAAACCTTGTTACGAAGCCAACAAGCTTTAAATTACATTTTAAGAAATTAAGTTTGTTTAGGGAATGTCCAAATCGCTACCAATATTTATTCATTTATTCAGGAAATGCCCTAAAATATGTTCTTAACAAGTTCAACTAGCTTCCCCTGCCAGCTCCAGAGTGATATTAATAAAACGCTCTACTCCTGACACTCAGAAGGACCGAAGGCCCGACCTCCCGTCATCCTTACCCCTCCATCTATATGCCGAATAGTTTCGCTTTATAATATTTGTGGCACGTCCACTGACCATCCCAAAGGAAGGACGACCTTAATTTATTAATAGATTGTTTATAGTCTCGCCAGGGGCCGCCACCGTCTAATAAATAGATCACCCTTAAAATAATAATGCGTTTTCGTTGTGAATACCCCGAGTACTGTGAAATTGTACAATGTTATGTAAACTCGTAGTAAGGGCACATACGATAACTAACAAAAAAAATTGTACAATGTTATGTAAACTCGTAGTAAGGGCACATACGATAACTAACAAAAAAAATTGTACAATGTTATGTAAACTCGTAGTAAGGGCACATACGATAACTAACAAAAAAAATTGTACAATGTTATGTAAACTCGTAGTAAGGGCACATACGATAACTAACAAAAAAAAGATTTCCTTTCATTGTGTTTTAAGAATACATTAATAAAATTAAAACAACACTTTTTACACGACTGCCCAAAAAAGGAGTGTAATGTATTTAGGACTCATTTATGTTTGTATGTATGTATGAGAGTTTTTTTATTCCACCATAACTTTTAAATGCCTGAACAGATTTAGGCGTTTGGCATATCGTTAGAATTCTTACACACCCGCGATTAACAAAGGCTATAAGTATATTTTATTGAAAACATTCAATTTGGCGGCAGTTTGGCTCCATTCCCAAACGAGAAAAAAAACTTCGAATTTTACAATAGCACATTCCAACAGTATGTAATTTATTGGCATAAGTTCTTTTTTGGCAGGGCAGGCGTGTTTTTTTTAGCTTTTAAGCTAGTTATTGTATCATGTGCGCAAACCAAAAAGGCACGCAAGTGCCTTGAATAGATTAATGTACTTTTGTACCTACTGCCCTTACTGATGTTATAGTGTACCACGGAGACATAAATTTTATGAGATTAAAAGGGTGACGCACTGTCGTCGGTTTACGAGTCGATGAAAATTTTGGTAGTTATTTTTATGTGGGTACATTACTTTATTGGTATGGAGACCGTTTTATTCTGGCGTCCGTTTTGGGGAACTTAATGATGACTGGTGGTATTTTGTAGAAATGTAATGTATTTGGCTATAAAACCTTTCTGGGCCCCAGTTTCATGAGCTTTGCTTGGTCATTTTCCAGATGTTTGGCCTCTATTGGGAAACAGTAGAAACAACGCGAAACGATGCGTTGCAAGGCTTATTTAGCCTTGCAACGCATCGTTTCGCGTTGTTTACGAAAAGTTTTAGAATTCATATATTAAAATAGTTTATACGTACAGTAATATTGCAAGTTTCTAGTAATAGAACGTCACGTAACCATATAACGAAATTATGATGAATGGGAGAAATTATAGTAATGATTTTATTCTTTGAACAAGTAAACAGATTTATGAACCAGTTTTCATGAAATGTATGTGAGATTACCCTGGAATTATACATTTTCTCGGAAATAATAAGATACCTAACAAACACAAAGCAAAACAGTCCAATTGAAAACCTCCTAGTATTGAAGTGGGTGAAATATTGGAACCTCGGACTCGATTAACCAGTGTTAGAGCGTTTCCAGGATTTAAAATTCAACACCTATTCATAAAAGTCACGTACAGTAAATCACGAGCTCATTAGATTATTATTCATTTTAATGTTAGCATAAAAATATCTGTACTGTAAGGTCTGAAACGGTATGTCGATGTCATCCAAAACCTGTATGAATCTGTGTCGATGCAATTACGGATTCCACACTTTTACGAATAATATTCCGAGTAAACGAGGCGTGCGACAAGGGAAAACAATCTCGCCCAAGCTTTTTACAGCAGTCTTGGAAGACGTCCTCAAGTTACTCAACTGGGAGGAGAATGGCGTCTTAATTAATGGTGTCCACTTGTCCCATCTCCGTTTTGCCGATGATCAGTGAAACGACGTCAGATCTCTAAGCGATGTTGCAAGATCTATACTATGCTTCTCTTGGAGTTGGCCTGAAGATGAACATGTCCAAGACGAAAGTGATGACTAATATCAGGGGTATCACTTCCAACTATTAAGGTTGGGAGTGAGAAATTGGGGGTGGTCACTAATTACGTTTATCTTGGGCACTGTTTATCTTTTGGTAGAGAGCATAGCCACAAGGAGATCAGCAGACGTATTCAGCTGGGATGTGTGATCGGCAAACTTGACGCCGTACTCAGGGATCGAAAAATCTTGCAATGCCTTAGGTCCCGTCTTTATAACAAATGTGTCTTGCCCACGATGACGTACGGTGCCGAAACATGGACGCTCTCTAAGGAAACTGTGCACAAGATGCAAGTAGCGCAGCGGGCCATGGAGCGTTTCATGTTAGGCATCACGTTGAACGACAGAGTTCGAAATACGGAGATCCGAAGGAGAACCAAGATGGAAGACATCGGATCCTGTATAATTAAACTCAAATGGCGATGGGCAGGACAATTGGGAAGATGTGGTGACGGTAGGTGGAGTATGTTCCTGACAGAATTGTGGCCACGTATAGGACAACGCAGCCGCGGAAGACCTTTGGCACGATGGGTCGATGATATCGAAAAATTGGTAGGGAAGACCTGGCCAAGTTTGGCTCAAAACCGGGATGGATGGCGTAAGAGGGAGGAGGCTTATGTCCTGCAGTGGGCAGAAATGAGCTGTACATGGTGATGATAATAATAAAAAGATCTGTTCTATATTTCTGATGCATCGCAACAGCGGAAAAATACCACTCAAAAACGGTGACTTTCGACTTGAACTAAAGCATAGCCTACCTTAATATATAATATTATAGTCCTTACTATAATGTACTGTGGCTTAACGATAGTAATTAGACGAATTCGCGGCATTGAAATGTTTTTATTTCGTCGCCGTAGCGGAAAACTTACGGTGTGACAACTTCGCACTATAAGCGTTTGAGGTGCCTTAAGTAATGAAGAAACTTTATTATTATACGTTTATGAATGGAGTTTGATCAAACATCTAGGCAATATCCGATTCATACGGCGTAAGCAACATTTGTTGGCAACTGGAAATAGCTGGAGCGTCACAAAGTAATTATATACTTTGGAGACAGAGGTGAACGTTTAACAACGAGATTCCGAGAACGCTGCTTTGATGTTTGTGAAAATAAAATTCTAAGAAATCTACTTAAATTATCGCTCTGTTTCTAAACAAATATACCTTATTGGATCTTTTCGTCTAGCCACTAGCTAAAGTAAATATCACATGGACAAGTGTAATGGCTTGTGTTCTCGTAAGAAAGCAAGCTGTTAGATCCATAAAAATATTTACTAAGCTAATTACCAATTAAAATTTTAATTGTTAATTTACCAGATATGATCATAATTGACCCCGCTGTGGACACGCGCAGTAGTATATTTTCCATTATTCAGATAGTAAAGGTTTCTGAAATTTAGCATAAAGTTTCTTTAATAACGAATCGGTGCGCACTTCTTTCATTCGCTCTAATCTATCCCCATAAATTAGAGCATGCCGCCCATTACTTGGACTTAAAGAGCGATGGTAGCCTAAGATTTCGATAGTGCAATTTAGAATCCAACGATACCGGGTTCAATCCTAGGCTCCGCACCAAATTACTTTTCTAATTTATGTGCGGTTTTCCATCGCTTCGTGCTTCAAAGGGCACGTTAAGCTGTCGGTCCCGGCTGTTACTGATTAATAGCAGTCGTTAAGCCACGACAGAGGCCCTCGGGTGGCCTGACAAACTCTGACACCAGAGGCCAGCAAAACAAAAACAAACTCATACAACAAACAAAACAAAATCTTGGACATAGAAATGGTGCAAGCTCAACTACTGTTTACGTAAATACATTGAAGTAATACATTCGCCAAAGTTTGCCACTTGGGGCCGTACGCGGACTGCATCCCATAGAACTACGATTCAATATATATTAGCTTCGGAAACTCGGATTTGTGCCCTTATTGTTTTACGCAAAATTCTCACGGAAACAAAGAATATGAACCAGTCGATTTCGAGATTCAATTGACTTTTGGAAAGATTTCGCACGGTGCGGCGCGGCGCCTGCCACGGAAGTCCCGTGACAAATCTTGCAGTTGAAAGTTTTCGTAGAACATATTGAAGCTCACTTTATTGTGTGCTAGCTTCCTGTTCTACAATGTATGATGCTTTTGGCTTGTCTAGAGAATTGATTTGGTCACAAAAATATGCAGTGGCCAACTGAAAATCACTGAATTCATTCAGTTTTTTTCCCAAGTTCATTCACTCAGTTTTACCTGAAGATTTAAAACTTAAAATTAATTCATTTTTTTCTATTCAGTATGTGGATATTATAATCTACTAGCTTTCCCGCCCGCGACTTCATCCGCGCGGACTACTGCTTATCGCGACAAAAAGCATATTATGTTATTCTAAGATATTAGAAACTAATGCAAAAGTTCATATAGGAGGCTGCGCTTGAAGTTTTTTGACAGACTTGTTATTTCGTTTGAAAAATTAAAGGGCTTCCGCAAGATAGGGGTTGAAAGTTATTAAAAAAAAACACTTTTCACGCTGAAACAACTGAACGGTTTTTTTGATGCAAATTGACACGGTCATATACGAGTATCTATAATTATAATAAAGCAATAGGTACGAAAAAGGCTGTACAAACAAGATAAATAAAAAAATGCTCTTGGGTGCCTAAAAAAGGTATTGAACAAGAATATAACAATTTATTTTATCGTGTCTTTCTGTCCGTTTGTCTGTTTGTTTGTTCACGCGTCACGTAAAAACTACTGGACCGATTGCAATGTGGTTTTCATCGTTAGATAGTTTAGGGTTTGATTCAAAAACTGGTGGAATTGGTATCTCAATACGGTGAGTTAGAAGCGGAGCAATTGGTAAAAGTATTTTTGACGGCTGAAGAAATTTTGATAAAAATATTGGTGCTGGAATATATTGGTCCATTATGATACTTTGAACCTAAAGAAAAGACCACGCGTGCGAAGCCGCGGGTACAGCTAGTATAATAATAATATAATATAATTAAAGTTTGTGAGTTTGTGAGGTTGTAGGGGGTAATCTCACTAGGTAATGAAACGTTTTTGAAAACTCTTTTACCAATAGAAAGCCACGTTATTTGTGAGTGTCATAGGCTATATATTAAAATGAGCACGCGTGCGTAGCCGCGGCACCAGCTAATTTTAAATAAAATCAAAGTAACATAAATAATTTTTTTAAACATTTATGTTCAGATATACCTATGCAATTTTTATAAAAATAATTGGCTGAATTTTATCAAAAGTAACATCTGTAAGAGCTTGTTTTAAATTCAATCTAGCTGTTGAGAGCTCAGGCTTCGAGTGTAATCACACATAAATTGTATGAAAATGAATATAAGTACTACAGTTTTCAAGTTGCGCCATATCTAGGCAAATAGCCGAATAAAAGTACCTCGAGGAACACCGAGCACACTACAAACTTCTATTCTAGTATTAACTTAGGAGCATAGTAAACAGAAACTTGGTTCAGTTTGGCAGTAAAGATTAGGGGAGTTAAGTATATTTGTTTGGTGAATCTTGTATAAAACAATCGGAGAAATGAACTCTCACAGTTTTTTGGGCTTTGGGTTGTGTTTACGATTAATTTATTTTGTGGAGTGTTTCTTATTTTAAAATCTTCTAAATAAATAAATAAATTTCAAAATATTTGAATCAGTAGATGCGTATAGAACAATTTAATGGACACTTGAGATTCATTGAGAACACTTTAGTTAAAATCTTGTACAACAAGTAAAACTTACTAGAAATAAACAAAAACCCGACTTCGAACAAAATTATTGAATAAAATTTTAAACAACTCACGACGTGCTATGTAGATTTGCAAGTTTGTATGTATGCTGAACCGATTTGGATAAATTTTGGTACCAGGATAGTTTATATCCTGGAATCATCATCATCCACGTGGGTAAAACCACGAGGCGCAGTAATAGTAATATAAATTTAACCTTTCTTATTACCCGACTGAGGAGGGTTATGTGTTTGGGTTGTATGTATGTATGTTTGTTTGTTTGTACGTTTTTTAGGCGCGTCCTACAGCCTAAACGGCTTGATGGATTTTGACAAATGAGGTATCATTGGATTCGTCTTGATCACGAAAGTGCTATAGGATATATGAAGTGTCAAAAAACGAATACAGCAGCTTACAGTTGCCATTTTGTATTTGCAACAGAAAAATAAATGACCATAATCAATCGAGTGAGGTATCAAAATGAAGGTCTATAAAGACCATTCCAAAGATGATGATAATGAAAAGTGGCCTATGTGTTAATCCAGTATATAAGCTATGTTGGTAGCAAATTTCATCCAAATCGGATCAGCCGTTATAGCATGAAGTAGTTGTACACATATATACCTATAAAACAACAGTACCGTTACATAATAATTGTCTTTTTTTTCTTTATTTTTTTTAATTCCGTTCTAGGCAATCGTTTGACCACGATTTCATGTGATGGAAAGCGATGATGTGGTCGAAGGTGTACATGCTTGCCTAGTAGATACCTATTGTCTTGAACGCTTGAACACACTTGGGTTATTCCGGAAACACTGACCAGGGCAGGCCATTCCACTCTTTTGCAGTTCATATAATAAATGAAAAAGCGTAAGACTTCCTTCTTCTGCGAGGTTTTTCAACCATAAAAGGGTGACGCTTTGCCGATCGTCTAGTCTTACAGTGATGGAATGGTGATCAGATTGTGCAGTTCTTGTGCACACTATCCATAGTGCATAACGACAAGCTTATGACCTCACGTCGATGCGCCAGACTTTGAAGCTTACTCTTACACCCCCAATGAGCCTCATAGCACGCCTCTCAATTGTATCCAAAGCCTCGAGCTGATACTTGGCAGAAACGTCGCAGAGGTGGCAGCAGTACTGCATACATGATCGGAACTGTGCTTGATAAAGATTCAAAAGCTGTTCCTGTCTAAAGTACCGCCTAACCTTAGACAAAATATTAAGTTTCTTTACAGCTACCTTGGCTTTGGATTCAATGTAAGACTCGAAATTCAGGTTCGATGTGATTTCGACACCCAAAAGCTCGAGATGGTCACTTATTGGTATTTTTACACTACGGAAAGACGGAGATCAGTTTAGATGACTCATTTAGCAGAGAACAAACACGCTTGCGTTTTAGTAGCATAAATTAACCAGGTTAGCATCGCCCCAAATACGCCCAGATACGGCTTCTAAGTCTAAATACAAATGGTCCGCCATAGTCTCTCTCTCAAGCTGGATAGCGTCACAGCTGGAGCTTGAGCATTGGAAATCTATGTCTGAACTACAGTACTGTCATTTGCTTATCCAAAGATACCGGGCTTCAGAAGGTCATTAGTGTACAGTAAAAACATTGTAGCCGAAAGAACCGATCTCTGAGGTACACCGGCATTGATAGCCATTTGATCAGATGAGCAGCCCTCTAGGACTAATCGTTTTTTTTTTATTACGGACTAGGCAATCACGATTGCCCACGATCTCACCTGATGGAAAGCGATGATGTGGTCCAAGGTGTAGCACGCTTGCCTAGTAGATACTTATTCACTCTTGACTTGAACACACCGGGGTTATAATTTACCGGAAACACTGACGAGGGAAGGGCAATAGATCGTTCTTTCAAAAAATTTGCTACCCAATTGCATAAGCCAACAGGTAATCCATATGAGGGAAGCTCGATTAAAAGGCCATCGTGCCAGACCCAATCAAAAGCCTTCGATACATCAAGGAAGGCGGCACGCGTCTCACCATGCATCTCGATGGCTTCGCTTTGTTTGTGAGTGGCATAAACGAGAAGATCCCTAGTAGACCTGTTGCAGCGAAATCCGTATTGCCGGTCACTGAGAAGTTCATTGTCCTCAAGGTATGCCAAAAGCCTAATGTTTATGACACGCTCAATACACTTACAGAGTAAGGAAATTATCGACATGGGGCGATAATTTGCCAGATCAGCATGACTACCCTTTTTAGGTACTGGTTGTACATTAGCAAGCTTCCAGCTCTTCAGAACTTTACCTGAGTGAAGAGATAGACGGACAAACGCGTTAAGATAGAAGACTATTCGGGCGCACAGTTTTTCAACATAATCGCTGGAATGCCATCAGGATCACTGGCCTTGTTCACAACTAGGGCTCGTTCTGTGAACGTCCTTCTGGTGAATGCGTATTTCGGGCATAACAACCCCGCTATAAGGAAGGTAGGAATGTATGTTGCCGGTAGCGTCTAGATGCGAAGATTATACAAAAAAGAAGCAAATAAATTCGCTTTCTCTCCAGCATTGTGAACCAGGGATCCTTTTGGTTTCAGAAATGGTGGCAGTGAGGGGCGGCAGTAGTTCACTTTGACTGACTTGGATAGGGTCCAACAAGCTTTGCTACCAGCGGGGTATTAAGCCAGTTTGGCTCCTAGCCGACCTATGTGATCAAAATGAGCCTTCCTAAGAATCTTCTTCCAGGTTTTAGCAGCAACGTTAAATTTTCGTTTCTTAGCCCGAATGTCAGAGGATTTGCGCTTTCAAGCATCAGCCCAGTCCAGATATGCCACATGTTTTAGGGCCACAGCACGACCACATACAGATCCAAACCAAGGCTGAGCTTTGCTGAAAATATGCTTATCACTGAATGGAATGAAATATCCCATTGCCTGATCAATTACCTCTGTAACAGCAGACGCGCAAGTCGACAGGTCCTGGGAAGTGAAACATGTTTGCCACCAAGGGTACCATCTAAGGAATTTCCGCATATCGTCCCAATCTGCTGAGTTGTATCTCCACAAGCGCCCATTACTCTTAAGGCTAGGATCAGGTGAGGAATACACAGAGACAGATCTAACGCCAGAGCAAGCTTTCGCGGCTCTCTACCAGCGTGGTCGTTTTTCTAAAATAGGACAAGCCACTCTTTGTGGTGGGCGTTAAAATCTCCAAAAAACACCATTTGAGCAGATGGGTAACGCTGTTGGGCCACACCTGCTACCTCACAGAGATAGTCCACCAATAAAGTCGTCCCTCGATATACGTTTTGAGAGCGGTACACACTGGCATAAATATTTTTTCTATGCCCGTGTCCACCAGCACCCAATTCACCGAGAAATTAAGGGTGCTCAAGATTTCGGAGACGCAGACAGCATATGTCATCACGGGTATTACACAGACGCCGGCGTTTGGGATAAAAAGGTGCTCCATGACATAGCCTGGGTAATCCAAGTATGCCGTATTACCTGGACATCCTTTCTGCGTCTCCTACAAGAAGAACAAGTGGGGCTTAGATGTGTCTAGATGTGACCGTGTGTGTGTGGACCGGTTGGAGATTGGAGTGAATCCCACGAATATTCGCAAGATCCATGTTGAGCGTGAGGACGTGCATCTGCCGTTTAAATTTATTTCTTCTTTGGTCTTTTTTCATGATTAGTATAAATAGGTTGGACTAATAATAGCAAACGAGATGTCGGAATGGCTAACCCATGGAAGTCAAAGCATAGCTACGACGTTGGAGAACTTGCGTGGAGACTGCGGGGACGCCCAAACTCCCCTGAAATATTTCATCAGTTCCTCACATCCGGTCGCCAGCCAGCCGATTTTGCACAAGTGGCGGGGCAGCCTTTCGTAGCTGGCTAAACTACTGCTTTGGCCCCCTACAACTCGCGGTCGGCCAGCAGAGAACACCGTGCTTCAGATCCTGCTACCCTCCAAAGCAAGGCCTCCGACGCAGAAACACCATCATTTCGATCGCGGTCCACCTTTCCAACACAACTGTACCATAACTCATCCAGACGGCTTCCCTGAACATAATGAGGGAACAAGACGTGTCGTTTGGCATCAAGGCTTTGACCAGGGGGAGGAAAAATAAAAAGCCGGGTGTGGTGGTGGTTGGCTTGTGGTCAGTCAGTCACCACCAGCACAGTCTAAACCAGTGGACCTAGAGATTTTAAATTTGGGGGATATGTTCCTTGAAGTATTCTAGAGGCAGAGTAGAGCTAAGGAATGATTTTTGTAATTCCATCTCTAACGGAGTGAACGGGGGTGACAAAGATTGCACGTGGGTGAAGCTGCGGGGTACAGCTAACATATGAAAATATTCACACAATATTTTTTTCTCTATACACAAGCAGCAGAATCCAATTTTGCGTTTTATTATTCATTGTGTGTTCCTGAAAATACATGTTTTTCAAAAAAAAAAAAAATTGAAGTAACTTTTATTTTCTTTAAAAATTGAGCCCATGGTTCCAATCAGCATTTTTCCCTATATGCTATAGATTAGGGTTTCTCCATACTGGCTAGGAAAACAAACTCAACCTGCTTTTACGCTGAGTCAGAGACTGATCGTTTCCTAAGACGTGGGTGAAGCTGCGGGGTACAGCTAACATATGAAAATATTCACACAATATTTTTTTCTCTATACACAAGCAGCAGAATGCAATTTTGCGTTTTATTATTCATTGTGTGTTCCTGAAAATACCTGTTTTTCAAAAAAAAAAATATTGAAGTAACTTTTATTTTCTTTAAAAATTGAGCCCATGGTTCCAATCAGCATTTTTCCCTATATGCTATAGATTAGGGTTTCTCCATACTGGCTAGGAAAACAAACTCAACCTGCTTTTACGCTGAGTCAGAGACTGATCGTTTCCTAAGACGGTATGAAACTTAAAATGTTCGCCATAAACAAATTGCCCTATCATCTGTAACAACGAAACAGAATAACTAATAGTACCTACCTACAAAACAATGTATGAGAGTTGGATTTAATTAATCATAAAATTATAAACGAAAGGGTAAGGGATCGTGCAAAGGATGCGCGATCGTGATAGCGGACGTGGAGATTTGGTTCAAGTTATAGAATGAGCTGGTTGGAGGTGGATTCGCTGTGCATGCTAGACTAGGGAAAACGATTTAAAAAAAAATGTTATTTTATTGCGTTTTACTTTTACGTATGTACGTTTTTTGCAATTTCACTTTTCTTTTTTTTGCTTTTATTGCTTTGTCATCATACATAGATACATCGATACATATATAGATACATACATAAGAGTGAAGTCAAAAGATTTACAACTGCGCAAGATATGACTACTTTTATAGGATGATTGTCGAAATTAGAGGGCTCTAATATGCAGCCCTAATTGCCTCGAGCACTTGATTGATTTCAATGGACAACCGAAATAACGTACGAGTTTTAGAACAAAGATTATTCAATTATTGATACATAGCGCGTGATTAGACCTCTAATACGTATGCTGTTTCCAAAACAAGTCATGCGAGCTTTTGTAAGATAAGCCAACTCTCCAAAAGCTTTTTTTAATACAACTGAGTCCAAGAACAATGAGACAAGCCGGGCCTGAACCTGATGGTAATGTCATGCACAGTCGCTACCAAGAAGTTTTCATTACGAAATCTGGCGCGGCACTGCACTTTGTATTGTTTTCACCACACTGAGACTTCGGTTCTTAAGTCTCATATTAAATCCAGTAATTAATATTATAAATATTCTACCTTCAAACCGTAATGTTTGCACGCTACGGCTCGGTGTTTAGCTTCTCCAGGCGACTCTTGCGGAAGAGGACTACGACTACACTCCAAAAGCTTACGACTTACACCACAACTATAAACTTATTCCGGCGTAGATTAAACGAGACGGCAAATTGTGAAAAACAAGCATCCCGATGAGGGTCGGACAGTGCGGTACAATTAAAAAGCGAAATGTAAGCGAAGGATTAACCCTCGCGGATATGATGAGGCGATTCCCTGAGTAAATGTACCGGAATCAGCTAATGTGTTTAAGAAGGCTTAAGGTATGGGAAAGATTTCCAATAAAGTATACTAGATATATAAATCACATACGTACATCTTTCACCGCATTTGTTAGGTACAGACGATCAAACTATGTATGTAGTCTGTGAATAAATTCTGTGGGTGCCGCCTCGTTGTTTAGCCTGTCGGGGAGAGGACTGTCCAATATTGTGGCGGGCAATTCACCCTAGCTACACTTCTACACTTAATATTATAAAGGGGAAAGATTTGATGGTTTGTATGTTTGTTTGTAATGGATAACTAAAAGTAAGAAAAGTGCCGGCAATTCACTTGTAAAAATATATTTATAAAATAACAACCACAAATTAAAAATGTATTATAAGCCCCGACCTCCCATTCTCCATTATAGCTAAGAAGCATCTCAATCACATCAGCTTTCAGACAAAAAAACGAATCAAAATCGGTCCATTCGCTTGGGAGCTATGATCCCGACCCTTTCCCCCCCATTAAAGCTAAGAACCATCTCGATCACATGAGCTTTCAAACAGAATAAAATACCGCTTCAAAATAGGTCTATTCGTTTGGGAGCTACGATCACCCATAAAGGGAGGGGGGGGGGGGGGGCCCTCCCTTTATTAAAACCAAGTAGTTTGGCCCTTCGAGTGTCGAAACGAGTGGCCACGCGCGTGCGCATGATGCGTATTTTGGTGCATCATGCGATATTTCAGGGGTAAAGTTTTACTAACATATTATTATGGACAAAGCATGTCTGGATTAAATAAAATGCCTCGAAAAATAATATCGTCTACTACGTCGGACTAAGCTACGTAATAGCAAGTAACCTCAAAACTTCTAACTCAGTTAACGCGATCATTTCGCACGAGTTCTCTGGGTTACAACAAACTGAAACTGCATTAAAAAAAGAATCGCTAAGTGTCACCATGTACTCGACAGTTTCAAGTCTAAGTTTCTACAATAAGAAAACCTCCGATAGAGTAACAAGTCGAGGAAATTTTCCTCTAGTCGTTTTGCCCGCAGCTCGGGAAGCGAAGCGGAAATATCGACTTGAAAATTTCTAGTTTGTTAGTTCAGAATGACACCGTGGTCGAAGATTGGATTATTTTTACAAGTTGCAACCGTTCGGTTCTGCCTGCCAAGCCAGCGTTCTCGCAATTGGAACATTTTAACTGCCAATCTGTGAATTTGAATTGGAAATCTGTGCCGGTTAACGGGTAATGCTTTTTGAAACTGTGTCACGAAGCCTCTTGCATCCGCTTTTCGCCTACTGGCCAGGCTGACGTGTATGCAAATGTAGAATTGTACAATATCAGCAGAATAGTAGAGTAGCAGTCCTTTTGATTATGCTTCCAGAATTCTTAACGTCACTAACTGTTCTTGGTCTGAACGTTTTTGATCACAATTTACTTACAGATTGACTAAAAAACATCACGAAAAAAAGTTTGACTATCTAATGAATCGTATTAGTACGCTTTATAACTCTGGTCACATTGAAAAGAAGGTAGATATGGAAAGAAAGAGGCAGGTAAAAATCGTGGTTTTGGAAGAAATGCAGAAAAAAACTATTCGATCAATATGAAATGATAGAAAACTACACAATTAAATGAACGACTCAGCACAATAGGAAAAAACACGAACAATTACATGATTCTGTTTGCAAATCATACTCGTGTACAGATTTGTGGAAACTACTATGTGAGAAGCTCAGCATGAAGCTCCAAAACATGGATGAATTCTAAATTTTGTAGACATAAATAGGTTCATAAAATGGCATAGAGCGGACATACTCTACATTTCACAAGTAGACAGCATAGTGAATTCGTATAGAATCGTATTCGTATTCGTAGCAGTATGTAAACTGCAGAATCGGCGGTCACAGGTGCTGGCGGATATTGAGTTTCGCTAAATTAGTGTCACATACAGTATTATGCTAATCCGGATATCCGCCGGACAGGCATGATGACAGCGGGTGAAGTTTAATGAAAATTAGAAGAGATAGCTAATTCTACCCAAACGCGAATCTATTAGAATAAAATAAAATGTTGGTATATCTTGATAGTTATTAGGTACAGGTAAAACTTCATTCACTTTTAATTTTATGTAGTCTGTTGTAGAGTATTTTCTGTTCGAGGTAAATACAAATATTATCAGGATGAAAAATGTTTACATAGCCTGTAACGTGAATAAACGGCTACCTACTAAATTTTAATCAGATAATATTTAAGTTGATAGAAGTTGAACAAAATTGTCTCAACAGAGAAAAGACAATACCAATTTCAAACTGACAATACACAAACAACAATGTTGTTATCATCAGGGGGAGTATTACGCAATTAATAACCAAATTCCATCATTCGTCGCATCATAACGTTACTTTGTAATGAATCAATAACGAAATAAATTTTGACATTACCCTCGGGAACGGGACTGGGGTCGAAACTGGCCATGCTTAGGGATGGCACAACAAGTTAAATAAATATCTTGTAAGTCTATACAAGATATTTATTTAACTTGTTGTGTCATGTTACAAACATTCGTCGTAATAGTTATTATGCTATATGGACGATTTCATCAGCATCAGAGTTGGCGATGGTTGAGTTATCGTTGGGAGAAGCCTATGTTCACATATGGCTCTGAGAGGAAGAAGAAGACTAAAAAGAAGGATACATGTGAATTACTATTCTTATAGAAATATCTGGCGTTTAGCCTGCAAAGACGGGAATGGCATATAGGTAAATTCACTCAAGATATGGATACTGCTTGCTGGCGTACATAGTTACACTAGTTTTCCCGCCCGCAACTTCGTACGCGCGGACTATAGTTTATCGCGGTAAAAAGCATCAAATTTTCTTCTAGGATATTAAAACCAATGCAAAAGAAGGTATAGCACCAATGCAGTTGATGATTTTTGACAAAGAGAATATAAAGTTTTTTGACAGGATTGTTATTTCGTTTCTATGGCAACCACAGACCATTCTGTGATGACAACTATTCTTTACAGTGAGTAATCACCATTTTCCAGTTTTTCCGTGTCTACTTACAATTTTCTGAAATAAAAAGTATCCTTTGTTTTATTCCAGGGTATAAGCTATTTCCATTCTAAATTTCATCAAAATCCATCCAGCCGCTATCGCGTGAAAGCTCCCCAAACAAACAAACAAAGAGACCACGTTTCACTTTTATATATTGGTATGGATTTGGGTATCAAACTTAGAACATTATACAGCGTTTTTTTTTTTTCTCCTTCCCAACATTTATTTATAATTATATAGCCTTAGCAGAGAGCCTCAAGCGGAGGAAATATGTATCTATCGGTGATGGATACACGTTTCTTCCGTTTGGGGTAGAAACTATGGGGCCCTGGGGTCCGGAAGCACGGGGTTTTGTCAGGGAGATGTCCAGACGCTTTGTAGAAACTACAGGTGACCAAAGAGCTGGCGCTTACCTCGGTCAAAGAATTAGATTAGCTATTCAACGAGGTAACGTCGCCAGCTTTTTGGGCACCTTACCTGCAGACGGCGACCTAAATTCTGTTTTTTATTTGTAAATAGTTGTCATTTAGGGTTTTATATATAATTAGTTTTAATTGTAAATTAGATTTTTAGTTAAACGGCTTCGTATACTTCTAAATATTGAATCGATTTTAAAAATTATTTCATTATTTAATAAAAAAAAGTATAATAGAAAAGTTTTCACGAAGTAGTAGCAGCTATAGAAAAAAAAAAGATTTGTTGGTAGGTAGTAGCTGAAAATAATGAATGTATTTGTGTATAAGTGCATGTGTGAGAGAAAGAGAGAGAAATCCAAACTTAATATTAGATATGACGTAAAAAATTACAAAGTTTTATCATAAATTATTCATGGTTAGATAAACATAGACAAATTTTATCCTCAAAAAACAATATCAGCTCTACATTTCTTACAAAAACTAAAAAGTTATACTTCCCAACCAGGTTTTTAATCTGCATTTTAGGTAGCGACAAGGCCTAAGGTGCCATGTAAATGCAGAAACCCGAATCAGGCAAAGTGGGCGAAGCGGTATTAGCATTCTTATCGAGTGGCAGCCCTAAGACAGTACCGCTGCCGTGACGCGGGACGCGGGTGTCCCGCATTCAATTACAGTGATAACATCACGCGACACCGCAATTACGATGCTAATCCGTCAATCGAATGCGAGTGTGCTCCAGAATAGGACCCCTTGCCGGCCCAAACAAAGGCAGCGAAATGCAACAAAAAGTTATAATTAATGTATTTTGACAAAAATAAAGATTTGAGCATTTTAATCAAAAACACTTTAATTAAAAAATAACAGTTTAGGTACACGTGTATTTAATAAGTTACACGTGCTGTAAAAGTACCGGCTGTGTGAATATTAATCTTTTCTAGGAACTCGTTTAAATTATAAACAATTCTCACAAAGATAAGATATAATTTCACAAAACAGGCCTTCTGTAGAGGAATTCTACTTTCTATTCGGTTGGTAAATAAATATTTTGTTTTATAACATAGATAAAAGACTCGTTATGGCCACCAGTTCACAAAAGGAGACGGTTACAATATGTTCGATTGTATGTATGTTTTTTTTAATGTTTCTCGATCGATTTCTCCGTCAATTGTGGACCGATTTTACAAACAATTTTTTTGTTTGAGTATACCTATACTCTCCAGGTCGTCCCATATAAATTGTATCGAAATTGGTACAGCAGTTTTTCGAGAATAATTACTTTATTTAGTAAATCCATTCGATTTTATGTTTATATTGCGTTGATTTTGTGTTTATATTGTCTCAAATCTCTAAGATTTCTAAACCGATTTAGATGGTTGTTTTTTTATTCTTTTAGTGTAGTCCCATATAAACTTCATCAAAATTGGTTCTGTAGTTTTATAAGAAGATCTATTTGTTTTATAGTTTATGTTCTCTAATATCTTGGGATTTCTGAACCGAATTAGATGATTGTTTTTACTTGAGTAAATTGGTTTAGTAGCTTTAAATTAGCTTTAATTTAATTCACTGTGTTATTTTATGCTTAGGTCTAGTTTTACAGTCAATTTTGAACCATTTAACGACGTCTAAAGATGCTGAAGTTTTGCACATGGGTGTAATTCTGATGACAATTATGGTAGGTACCTACTATTGAGATGACCTGATAATGGAGCCAGAAGGTAGTCAAAGGAACTCAACAATCGGATGATGGAACCCCTTCAAGTTTGGACTCATTTGGTTTGTCTTGATGAGTTCTCTGATGTAGTTAAGATGATGGAGCCGGAAGGTAGTCATAGAAACTGAACAACCAGATGATTGAACTCCTTTGAGTTTGGGTTTATTGGGTTTGTATTGATAAGTTCTCTAGTCTAATGTGGTATCGAGGGTCTGATGATGGAGACGTGGACATAAGAACCCATTACCCAACCATCAAAGGATGAAACTCCTTCGAGTTTCGGCTTATTTGATTGGTCTCAACGAGTTCTCATTTATTAAGTGGTACTGGTGGTGTCTCGTAAGAGATTGATTTGAAAATGCATTTATATATTTTCATATTTTTTTTATATTACTTATTTGGATGAACAGACTAAGTTTATTAAAATACTAGCTGTACCCGCGGCTTCACAAAAGTGGTCTTTTTTTAGGTTCAAAGTACCATAATGTGCTATTGTGCTATTGCAGGACCATTATACCAACATTTAATCAAAATAATAATCATAATTCTTCAGCCGTCAAAAATATTTTTATAAATTGTTCTAACTCACCGGATTGAGATACCAATTACACCAATTTTTAGCTATCTAATACTGAAACCCGCATTGCAATTGGTCCAGTAGTTTTTACGTGATGCTTGAATAAACAAACATACAGAGAAACAGACAGAAATATACGTTTTTTATATGTTTATATTCTTGTTCAGTAGCCTTTTTCGTACCTATTGCTTTATTATAAGTATAGATAGATGACTGTGTCGATTTGCATCAAAAAATCCGTCCAGTAGTTTCAGAGTGATACGTGATCTTTTTTTATAACTTTCAACCACTATCCTGCAGGAACACTTTAATTTTTCGGGATGAAAAGTATCCAATCCTACCTCGAAGTATGAACTCAAATCATACCAAGTTTCATTTGAATTCATTGAGTATTATCGGCGTGATGCGCTGCCATGATACAGACAGACATACGGACAGAAAGAAAGACAGCCAAAAAAATGAAAAGCAATACAGTTTTGGCTTCAGTATTGAATATACAACAAACTCCAAAAAAATATACAAAATATCTTCAGTGTACAGAATTTGGGACATTATCCCGCAGGAACTCTTTATTTTTTCTGGATAAAAAGTACTCAATTTTCACCCATTATAATTATAGACTATGACTGTGCCAAGTTGCAACAAAATCCGTCTTGTAGTTTCAACATGATACGTGTTCCTTTAAAACAGTTTCAACCCCTACCCTGCGGGAACTCTATTATAATTTTTCGCTATGAAATGTATCCTATGTCCTACCTAGTAGTATGAGCACAAATTATGCCAAGTTTAATTTGAATTCATTCAGTAGTTTTGGCGTGATGCGTGGCCAAGGTTCAGATAGACAGACATACAGACAAAAATAAAAAAATACAGTTTTGGCTTCAGAATCAAACATAGAGAACCATCCCAAAAAAAATACTTCATACTTAACATAACTTTGGACCTCTATCCCGCGGTTTTTTTTTTTTTTGGCATAAAAAGTATCCTCAATTTTATATGATGGGTTTTTTTTAGTAACCCATCATATAAACTATGACTGTGCCAAGTTGCATCGACATCAGTTAAGTGGTTTCAGCGTGGTAAGTGTTCTTTTAAATAACTTTAAACTTTTTTCTTTTTGATGAAAAGTATCCCATGTCCTACCTCTTATTATGAACTCAAATCATACCATAATTTCATTTCATTGAGTAGTTTCGGCGTGACGCCTAGCCAAGATACAGACAGACAGACAGACAGACACACAGACAGACAGACAGACAGACACACAGACAGACAAAAATTAAAATTATTACAGTTATGGCTTCAGTATCGAATAAGGAATACTTACCCTACAAAAATAATATGTAAAATATCTTCAATGTACAGAATTGGACCCGTTACATTTTTATTATATGTATATAGATGTACAAAAAATATAACTATACAAACAATTATGTAAACTAAACGAACTCTAAACTAAAACTAAAAACTAATCTAATAAGCCTCTACCAGTAGGCAGCGTTCCCAAAATGCTGGCAGCATTGCAACGTTGTATGGCAATGCTTAGTATTTGTCCAAAGTAAAAGCCAGCATTTTAGTCTCGTGTTGCTTTGACCAGGCGCGCTGATAGGTCTTTCAAAATGTTGTGCCCACCCGGCCCCCACAGCCACATAGTTTCGACCCCAAAAGGCTCAAATATATATCCACTGTCAAGAGTGCTATATTTGCGCTTTTTGTGGCTGATTCAGCCGCCGCGCCAGCCCTAATTTGAGTTTCTGGAAGATGAGACAGTACAAGGGTGTCTACGTAAGTAGCATCCCACACCAAAGGCCACCCCATCTTCCATGGAATAAGAGTCATTCTATCAAGTCTTTTACCATCATCCCGAATGAGACCACTTGGTTCTAAAACTTGGTTCTTGTTTCTTGGTTCTAAATGGCACAGTTGGCGGTGGTAAAAGCCCGATGGATGATAGAAATTCTGCCTGCACTTCTCCCACAAGACAAACCGTGGTGACCGAGCCGGTCGACAGCAGCGCCCCACTGGCAGCGATCGGAGCACAGCACGACGCGCCCAAGCGAAGGGACACTTATATATCCATTTGTTTTGTGTTTGTTTCTTCATACCTACGAGATGTGCTACCATTTTTTTTAAAGAGTCGAACTCTATCAGTCCAGTGAAATCAAAGAATTTTTTTGTCAAAACTAAGTCAGTTCTTTTGTCAGTTCTTTTATTTTATAAGTATGTTATTCATCTTTGGTATTAATTTACCAACGCCTTGAGTCTTCTTCTGTGAGTTTAACTTTTTGCTTTGGCAACAACTTTTAACTATTTACTTTGTGATGTTTGCTTAGGTCACACAAACTCAATAAATAAAAATATTTTTCCAAAAAAAATATGTCTACTTCACATTAAAAATGTTATTTTATGAACAAGCACTAAAATTAATAAAATAATTACAATTGAAACAGAACAATATCACTTTTTCGAAATTACCAACGTAATAATAATGCAAAAATACAACATAAGATATGAAAGAATTTTTTGAAGGCTTTGCCAAACCTAGGCATCATTTAAATCTAATATCTTTACAAAATTAATGCATACATATCTACGTAAGGAGTAATATGCAGTAGTCTATGTCGCACCCTTATACAAAACACAAAACGAAGAAGAGACAAAACAAGAGTCTCACACGAGCAGATTTTGACTTTCACACGTTCACAAACCGATTGACACGAATACAGCAATCTGTACTTGATAAAGTTTATGTAGATAATTACTTTAATAGCTTACAATTTTATATAGAACGTCAAGCCGTTTAAGACATTATCTTTTTGAATAAGCTCAACCACATTAATAATTATGGCTCGGTTTGGCACCGCCTTCAAAAAACTCGTATCTTATGTTGTATTTTTGCATTATTATTACGTTAATAATTTCGAAAAAGTGATATTGTTTTGTATCAAATGCAATTATTTTATTCTTTTTAGTGGTTGTTTACAAAATAACATTTTTAATGTGAAGTTGTTTTTTAGGAAAAAATATTTTGATAACATCCAAATATCAGAAGCTGTAAATAAATAATTTCCATTAAATACTCCATTTATAGTACTTAGAAGATTCACGTCTGGGTGTACCTACTAGACTAGTCTGTTTAAAGTCTACATAATTAACATCCTATATTCGTCCACTGCTCAATGTAGTCATCTCCTATGTAAACGCAACTGAGCTCGATATTCGGCTGTCGTCATCCATTTCCTGTCAGCAGTTTTTCTCAAGTCGTCATCCCACCAGCCGGCAGTCATCCTACATCACGTTTTCCTGAACGAGTACTCTTCTGTAGAACTCTTTTATCCCAAATCCTAATAGAAACATTCCTCAAATCATCATCATCATCAACCTGGCCAGTATAGAAAACTCTGAACAGACTCCGAACTCAGGTCAGGCGATCCAGGAGCATAGCATAGCAGGAGCATATGTGCAGTAGGAGTATGTTTAACCAGCCAGGAATGCAGTGTGACTGCTGCGCCCCCACGCAAATAATGTCGCACCTGCTGGTGTGTACACATGTCCCCACCGCTCTTCATTGTACGTTCCAGTACACTGGCAGCTCAGTAATTGCCACTCACTGGTCCAAAAGGAACTAGTATAATATTGTATCATCAGATCGACGACAAAGAGAAGCTCTTTAATTTTCCATAAGTGGACCTGGACCTTTCTTAAACCTTATCTAGTACTATATTTATTCTGTGACCTTATTATACAAATTTATTGAAAGCCATATAATCCCTATAATATATACATGGATCGACTCAGCCACAAAGTGTCCCGATCCGACATTATTGATATTTGACAAATAAAGTAATATATCAAACCACATTAGAGGGTCGTGAGGGACATTTGCGCGGTATAGAACATAATCTTGACCGATAAGGAGCGTGCACGGATGCCATTACACTTATTGGAGCGAAGGGGGACGAAAAATTGACAGCGTTGCAAATGGAATTAAGACGGGTGCATACACTCGACCGGTCGCACTGTCTTGTCGCTTTGTCTGTCGCACGACTTGTTCATTCTTGAGTGCTTTGCGATTGTTGACGTCGTGGCTTTTGTGAGCATGAATGTGTGGAAGGAAATGGTTGATCAAACGTGACTTGCAATACTGATAGATATAGGATTTACCCAATTGCTTTTGAATGGAATTGACATAGAAGTTCACTTATTACGTGTTTTGGACGAATTCATTAAAAGGTACATTTCAAAAAATTAGAGGAGGAGGCGAATGGTCACAGATGATAAAATATCCTTTTACGGTGCAAGAGCGTTAATATCATTATTTTTATCGGGAAAATATAGCAAATAGTGTACAAATACTGGGAAAAATAATTAAAACAAACGTTTTAGTTTTCTGAACATTATGATGAACAGATATGCAACATTACGTATATTGGATCGAATTCACACTATTCTACCGATAAGTTTAGACCGTCTTCCCTATCCCCCACACTTCCTGTATGATTTCCAAGTCCAGAGAAGTTAAACTCCCGCAGATTACGACTCTTAATGACCCTATAAAATAAACGATTTCAAGTGGGTAGTTATAGTAAAAAATGGGTACTAATACGCAATGTTGTATATTATGTTCAACAAAACTAAAATCTGCTAAAACATACAAGTGGCGACATTTAGTGTTCGGATCAGGACTAAACCTTTAGAATGTTCTGTTGCTGTAATACAACACCGCACAAAACTGGTCTATTAGCTTTAATACATTTTTAGTGTGATTTAGTATGTTGTAGAAATGCTACGCAGCGCCCGCGCCGTGAAGGGTTAAATTATACCAGACACTGATAACAGCAATGAAACGCTTAACAAGAAAATTTATGCACAACATTTCTTTGCACGCATTTATGCATCTGACAGCGAATTTTAAAACGTTATAGATCCTAATAGTGATTCGAAATGAAAAATGATATAAGAAACCTCAAAATGATTTTTGAATACCTGTTCAATGATACCCCACTTAACATAGATCGTCGACTATCGTTTTTTCCTTTTTCACAATATGGCGTCTAACTGTTGCCATATTGAATTTTGATTACTGTCATGTCTTTAGTAGCACTCGCAAGATTAAGATAAATCGATTAACGTAAGGATCATCAAAATCATTAAACGCGTTTGATCTATATAGTGCCACAAAGAACATACATAGGCATGAACACAATATCCTCCGCTCAGTCGGGTAAAAATAAAAGAAGACAGAGCGACAACTCGTACATACTTTCAAATCTGTGCTCGTACCTATAATTTCTTCGCATGTTAATTTAATACTATCACTCGGTCCTCAGTAATTGTCGCAATCTTGAAATACAAGTATCGCCACGCGGGGGCTTATTCTGTATTCCTATCGGCTTGTAGTACATCAATATCACTCGGGCCCGCTGCGATATCGCTTTATCGCCGAAGATATTTTATTGTGTCGATAAAGCCGATTTGTAAACCTCCCGAGGGAAGCCGATGAAGTAATGACGTGAAATTATAGGCGGTGTATGGAATTTTTTTCACTAAGTAAGCGACACTTTATTAGCTTTTGACGGGCGCGCTCTGTTCAACGATAAAATGTTAAATCGATATAAGTTACCTGTATTTATTTGTAAACGAGAAGAATCTTCCTTTTTAATTTGCGATATTTTCTTTACGTGTATTATTAGGTCAACCAGATGAGCGTTTGTGAAAAAAATTTACTAACGCAATGAGTGGTCGTATACATTTGAATCTTGCATATGTATGTAACTATCTGCGCCCCGCGGTTACACTCGCGTAAGTGATGATGACGATGATGATGAAAAGTATCCTATGTGTTATTCCAGGGTATCAGCTATTTCCATTCCAAATTTCAACAAAATCTGTTCAGCCGTTAGAGCGTGAAGGGGTAATATATATGTACAAACTTTCGCGATACAATAAATGCTACAATCGAGCTGTTCTGTTGATGAAGATGGAAGATGGGTAAAGTAATCCTTGAATGGCTATAGCTAGCGGCACGTAAGCCTAGCGGTGAACGAAACGTGGCGAGGATCTTGGCACAGTCAGTTTTCGGGATAAAAAGTATTCAACATTTTAACACATTATATAAACTTTGACTGTGCCAAGATCCCCGCCACGTTTCGTTCACTGCTAGATTTACTTGCCGCTAGGTATACTAGTAATCCCATCGACTTTGGGCTCATTATATTTGTCTTAACGAGCCCTTTTCATTTCTCCGTGTGCTTTTTAGTTTTTTTACTATGTATCCAAATCTACTTAATTTTTTTAATAACTGAGTTACCTTCATAAATTATACAGCAATACACAGTTTATCTTTACTGGCAGACCCGGATATCCAATAAAAAAACATAATATGTTTTTGTTTCTCTTAGATGATTGAAAATTTACAGATATTTTGAATTTCATGTTTTTATAATAAATTAGGCTATGTTACTCACAAGTTTAAAGAATAGTTTTGATGAAGATATTCAAGCAAGATGATCAGTTTATGCGTACCTGAAAAGAAGAAACCAAACTATTAGAAAATATGTTTTAAATAGTCACAAGGATTTCAATGCGTCAAATGCTAACCCAGCTGTGGCAAAGTTTTTGGATGTAAGCTTTCCTGTTCTGCCAAATAAACAACATGCACGATGCCTTGTTAAGTGACGGAAAAAAAATGCGCTTAAAACTAACCACATTTTAGCCCTCGACTATCAACTATAAGGTTAACACTAAAGCTCTAAGCCAATATTTTACGCTTTAAAAATTGCAGGAGCTTTTTCGCAACCTTTTATGTGACCCGTTAGTTTACTACCTATAAATAAGGTCAGCCATTATTCTGGATAAAATGCCTTTAGCTTCGGTAGACGCTGTCTTAATAATTTTTAACGTTCAGTAATGTAATGACCAGGCTGGGTGCCAATGTGTTAGATAATGTTTTAGTTAATTTGATATTGCAGAGTCACCATCATCATCAGATTATTACTTTTCCACTGCTGGGATACAGGTCTTCACTCAGAGAGAGAGTGAGTATGTGGGAGAGACAGAGAGAGTGGCTGTGCACCACGCTGGTCCAGTGCACGTTGGCCTTGCCTTCAAAATAAATAGAAAAAGGAAAATGTTACGGGCCTATACATAAAGAAGCCAGCATTTTGGCATATTACGCCTCCAAATGTTTTGCCAAGTCTTGCATTAACCTATATGACTTTCACAATTACTTCATTCCATTCTATTTCTGTTCCGAAAATGGAATGGTCTCAAAACGCTTTCAAAGGTAATTATAGACATTAGATTAAATAGCAGTGCCAGCAGTTCCGAAAATGGAAATCGGATCCAGCCGATCTAGTTAACTTAACGACGAGTACAAATTCGTATTGGAAAATAAGTGATGCATTAATTACAAGATTTCATGCATATTCAACGTAACTACAGTGGTTTGAAATATATAAAATCATTGATTTCAAAAGGGAAAGACCAATTAAGGCTAACAAATTGGTTTAAATCTGCTATTAAAGGAGAATACTTCCAATTTTTCCTACTTTCTTTGCATATCCAACCAAATCAAAGTTCTGGGTGGCACTGCAACTGTTTTTTAGCAGGTCACTCGCCTGATAGTAAGCATCAAAACACTATCGTGTTTTAATAAACAGTTGCAGTGCCACCCAAAACTTTGATTTGGTTGGATATGCAAAGAAAGTAGGAAAAATTGGAAGTAGTGACCTGCTCGAATAGTCACTCAAAGAAATAAAAAATATGTCATCGCTCACACTGTAATATGATTATGATCTGTACTTGGACGGTCATTGTTGCAGCGTCATATAGACATCTTAACACTTGGATATACAGCCAGTCGATTTGTCATCGTTGCAGGGACTCCAAAACAGGCCATACTGCCATGCTGGCCATGCTGTTTTATAACATCTACCCAACATGTTCTTATTAACATTAGATGACACATACACTTCTATGCACAGTGTCCCAAAATTTCTACCACTCAATGAAAGAGCAAGCTCATAAGTCGGGCTTCATCGGTAATGTACAAGTTTCTGTGCCGAAGAAAACTTCAGGAGTTCCAGACTTTCTGGTGTGCAGGTAGGTGACTTCACACTTTTGCTAAGAAGTGTTTTTTTGTATGAACATCCATAATATTCCGGTTTGATTCGTAGAATGCTTGGCTTGCGTAGGACGTTTTTGTCGTTGAACAACCTAAACTTTGTTATTCAATATTATAATTACTTTTGTCAAAGACCTTCGATGTTGTAAAGAAGAAAAAACAGATCATATAAATTGCAAAATTTCGCGCGACAGGAACTAAATTTATAATAGGTTTTTTGGTATAAACGCCGTGCTATTGTTATGACTAACCTTGTGAGTCCTGTCATCGTCTAATGGAGCAAAAATGTCTTCATGTCACTAATTTGGAGACACAAAAGTGCTTTTGTTGGATCGAGTTTGGGACACGTTAAACCCATTAGGTACGGGTTGGCAACTAATGGAAAAGAAATTGGTAATTTTTCAGAGATTTTCTGAGTGATATGAAAAAGTAAGAGAGCCAGTACTAAAAAACAAGTTTTATTTTTAAGTTCTGCTAAAATGAATTTTAAGCCTAACATTACAAAAGTTATGTTTTCGCTGTTGTTTTTTGATTTGTTGATCAAAAGTTTTATCCTGATTAAAAATGTCCGACAGCAGTGTTAGTGAGGAGTATCCGACTCCACCTGACATCACGGCAACAGCAACAAACATGACGAAAGAGCTTTTACCAGCAAAATCAAGAAAATATTACGACATAATTTTTTTATTCATTAATATAAGTTCCTATTGCATGAGTGTATTGCATAAAGTGGTGTATGAAACGGCACATAACTAGGTGTTAAAACACACGAGTGATACTATTAAAAAACTCCGCACTATCGTGTTTTAATAACCCTAGTTATGCAACCGTTTCATAAACTACTATTATGCATTGGTAGGTAGGTAGGTAGGGTAATTAAAAAGCATTTTTATAATATTACTACCTGCGCCCCGCGGCTTTGCCCGCGTGCAATCTTCAAATATGTCAATATAGGTAATGTGTTTTTTTACTGCCTTTTTTGTTCAAATTAAAAACCTTAGGATTTTTGTTCAAATTTGAATCAAAAGATTCAAATGCAATTTAATTTATATCAGTTAAAATCTAAAAAGATATAATAAATAAAATAAATTTAAACTATCGAATATTTCATATTTTTTTCTAAATTGTGATGTTTTTTTAGCCATCAACCATCCCGGGCGTCATCAGAAAACCCTGCCAAAGTTTCGTCACAATCCGTTCAATGGTTTAGGAGCGCATCGCGCACAGACAAACATACATACACATATTCATTTATATATTCATTTTTACGTGATGCGCGAACAAACATGCTTGTTTGCATCATCACGTAAAACTACTGAGCCCATTGCAATGACGTTTTCACTGTTGGATAGCCTAGGGTTTGACTTAAAATCTTGGTATCTCAATCCGGTGAGTAAAATGAAAGCTGAGCAATCGATAAAAAACTTTTTGATGGCTGAAGGAACTGTGATCAAATGATGGTATATTGGTATTTTAGGTCTTGGAATAGCACATAGAGTACTTTTAACTTAGAGAAATGATCACGCATGTGAAGCCGTGGGCACAGCTAGTAATAAATAAACGTAATTTTCAAGTTAACTGTAGTTTAACCAATGTTCTAAAGTTGGTGAACTCCAGCCGAACTTGAAGCATAGTACGCACAAAATAAAAACCTTTCAAAGGAAATAAAAAATATAGCTACTGAAAAGACAAAGCCAAATAAATTGCAACACAGAAACTGCACTTTAAATTACACAATTTATTAAAGTCGTTACCAAACGTAGTCCTTTGTAATTTCAGCTGACGGCAAAACTGCGGTTGTAATTTCAATCAAGTACTGGCAGTCTCAAAGAGACCTTTGTAATGGCTAGCGCCGGACGGCGAATAATTTATACTCGGAATGCTCCTACTAGGAAGTTTCTCTAGTAACATTTTAATTTGTGCAGTCAATTTGGGTATTTATGTTGTCACACGACATATCGACATCAAACAATATGATAATCGTATTCACTAATAAGACTCTTTTTAGTTTTTTTTCGTTTTTGTTTGTTTTCGCATCGAGAATGAATTTATAGGTCTGTGACTTAAGGCCTGTAGGGACCGTTTTCGCTTACTGTCTGTCAGCTTTTGACATAAACGCCATTCAAAAAGTAACGAGACGTTGGAAAAACGACACGTTTCATTTTTATAGGATTTTAATATTATTAAGTGAGAGTTAGAGTGTGTTAGAAAAATCAAGAAAATATTACGTTTTTTTATCGTTTTCATTTTCATTCAAGTAAATGTAAGTTTCTATTGCATGAGTGTAGATAAAGTAAGTGTATGAAACGGCACTTCACTAGTTATTGAAATCCTCGAGTGATACTATTAAAAAACTCTCATACGGCTCGTTTTTTAAACTCACTCTCGTGTATCTCCTACTATTTAGTAGTTACTAGTCAGTCAGAACTATATCGTTTTTGACCATAACAGTAAACGTTTCAGTGTGCCGAAACTAATGGCTAAGTAATTAACTGATGGTAATTAGTCCAGTCTGATTCTGATGGAATGAGGACGAGACAGATTCGCCAATTTATACCTAAATTACCTTTCTACTGGTAAATGAAAAACAAAAACAATCTCACTGGTATTATGGCAGATAAAAAAAACTGATAAATCAAATCATGTTTTATTTGCCACAATCTTTGTGTAGTTTCTAACCTCAAAATGTACTAAAATTGATTCTAAAAAATCGCATGTCTTGCCTGTATTATTGCCATGAATAGATTATCGTATCTTCAATTACAGTTTACATAAAAAATAATACTTACCTGAGAAACACAAGGGCTAAAGCAAAAATTTTATTCACTATCTAGATATTGGGTGCTCGTGTTATTTTATTATTAATTTCGGAAGAAAGCAAGTGAAACGTAACAGTAAGATAAAATTTGATTGCGACATTATTTTTGTAAGTAAACGTATTTTTTGTTATGATTCTGTTACAATAGAAAAGTTTTTAAACGGTTTTTGTCTAGACGCATAAAACGAATCCTTGCACCGATAATCTAATTTCTAGGAACCAAAGTCATGTGGCTGCTTGCGAATTCTCATAACCAACTTTTTCACTTCAAACATAGAAGATGTTAATTTTGACTGCATATAGTATGAGTTTTTTTTATGTTTTTTGTGTCTTATCTCATAATAATTATGACCGGGATTTCTGAACATCATCAGCAGTTTTTTTAAATTTGAAAAGATCTTTTATTTCAGAGTGCCTAGTTCCTTATAATTTTTGGTTAAAAATTACCAATTTACATACAAAATATATATTATATATTTTTATTTTGAATATTCATATTATATATTTTAGAAAATAAAAAAGTTTATAAAAAAATAATGAAATAAACCATACATATTAAAATTAATTCATTGTAATGTTTAAAATGTTAAAAAAGTTAATCGACGTGCCTATTTAAATTATTGTACCTACTGAATACGTTCGTCGTGTGCTTATTTGTCAATAAACATTAATATATAATATTAATTTATTTATTACTAGTTGTGCCCACAGCTTTGCACGCCTGGATATTTTCCTGGGATAAAAGTACCCAAAGTAAGTAAGTAAGTAAGAAAGTAGTAGTAGTAGTAAGTTTGGTATTTTGTACTCCAATAAAGTACAAAATACCAAAATTCTAAATTAGATCAGCTGTCAAATAGTTTTTATCGATTGCTCGTCTCCTACTTATCGTATTCAGATTTTACGCTAAATCTTAAGCTATACGCGTAAAAACCGCATTTCAATCGTCCCTATGGTTTTTTCGTAAAGCGAGAACAAACATTCAGAAAGGCAAATTAAAAAAATTAAAAAACTTGTTCAGTAGCTTTTTCAAAGACCATTTTTTTCAATTATCTTCTTTGTACTTACTTTTTATTACTTAGGTTCTGCTTTATTATAAGTACAGATATATATATGGTAGTTTTTACCATATATGGCGGCTAAAACTCTCCCAAATTGGATGCAAAAGGATAATCATTATTTAGTCGAATTGTTTTCGTAAAACAGGATTCTGGCGGTGAACCGAAGGCGAGCGAGACGCAATTTCCTTGCCAAATCGAGTGTGAACCGGTTCCCGCCGCATTAAACCAGAGCTTTGCTGTTTTTTCTAATACACAGACTAGTTGTTTACTGCTGGAGGGGAACACGAATTGAAAAAGGTACATGGCAGATGCCCCCGACGGAATGGTAGATTTTAGGATCATGTCGTGTCTATAGATCTATGTATGAAACATACAAATGACATGATAAAATTCCAAAATTTTAGTGATTATTAACATAGTTTTACGATTGCACTGAATATATTCATATTTTTTTTAGGTTTAGATACATGAAATCTACCGTAACTAGGACTTGCAGTAAACAGTATGTTTTACGGTTGGCGTTACGTTTTATTCAGCCTTTTTTAACCAAAGCGCATCGCGGAATTCCTGGGTTTATTCCTCTTTTGTCTAAAAGTATCCACAATATTTGCTTTGTTATTTGTATAAAAAAGTTACACGGGCAATATGAAAGCAAACACTGTGCTTTTGACAATGTACAAATTTATGTATTCAGCGGCCGAATGTACAGTTTGGTTTAGCGGAATATTTTTATATTTTTTTCATTTTGTTTGGAGTCATCTGTATTAATACATCAATAATCCATCTAAAGAGAGCCTGTAAAAATTTAAGATAGACCAGAGTGAATCAATATATATCCTGTCATTGAAGATACAAAAAACTGGCCAAATGTGTGTGCGTGTGTTATATCAAAACAATTGTTTTAGGAAACTGAATTAATATTTTAAATTGCTTCCAAAACTCTTCAATCACTGGGATAAAATAAAGAAGAGCGGGTCGAAGACACCATAATGCCAGGGGCGTCGCCAGAGGGGTTGAATCTAAGGGGGTTGGAATCTAATTTGCAAATGCATTTCCTGTCTTTCAGATGGTAGTGGGGTTTCAAATGTTTTTAGATGCTCGATTCAGATTGTTTTGCCCGTTTTGGCGAGATAAACATGGGTAAAGAGGCCTATGGGGAGCGTTTTACGTAGTTTGCTAACGATGAAACAAACTTAAAGAATTTCCTGCGCATTTGAACATAAGAATATGGCTTATATTACACCATTTTTGTTTTTGCAAATTTTTATTTTAACGTGAAACAACCGTCCAAGCGCAAGTCAGACTGGAGCTCCGAGAGCTCCGTACTATCACATATAATTCTTTGTTAGGATATCCGCCATAATAGGGACCTTACAGTACCAACAGACTGTCCGCGAGCGGATTAGCGGACGATGATATCCATCGCGGATGAATTGTCGTTCAGTTCCTTGCGGATCAAAATTTCAATACTTCTTGTATTAAACCCCTCAGTTTGCAAATTTTTCGCAGCCATGATGACGACAAAACTTTGCATCCTCCGTACTCAGAGCGGCGTGGAGGGATCCCGACGGCACGCAGATACATCTCCGCCTCTACCTCGTACTGAAAGCACTGTATAGTGTATAGGCATCATACAATTTGATGTTTGTCGCTGGCCTCCGCGTATTTCATCCGTGTCGCACTGTAAGCGGCCTATTTTGTGAACATTTAAACTTATTACGGTTCAAAATATACAGTTCTTTAAAGGTAAACAGACGGACGGAGTAGTCTTAGTAATAGGGCATGCATATTGCATCCTTTGGAAGGAACCCTAAAACGAATTTACTTTAGGATTTGTAATAGGGCTTCGTTTGAACCAAAGGGTTCTGTTTCTTCTTATTTAAGAGCCCAGCTCTTTTCAGTGAAGTAATTTCCAGCTTTATTCGGACAAAGCTCTAACTGCCCTATACGACATGGTATTTGTTTTCTTCTTTATCTGATCTGTAAATGTTCTTCTAGGTCTGACTGCTCCTCATTTCCCTTCTACCTTACCTTCTATGATGGTTCTTATGAAATTGCCATGTCGTGATAGCCAAACATTTTTCCTCTGCTCCATGTTTTACTTGGACGAGATTAAGTAGTTCCTCGTTTGTCTTTCTCTCGTTCGTTAGTTTTTAAGGTTCCTTTGCAAAGGGTTACGGACCCCTAAAAACGAGCGTTGTTATTAAGGATAATGAAAACAACGAAAATTTGACAAATTTTATTACCAGATCGAAGGTTCCTTTTATTAAACTGGAGTCCCAGGGAGCTATACAAATGATCAAACTCGTTATTGTATTTTCGCAAGACTTTGAAAAAAAATACAAATATAGCAGTAACAACAAATATAACGAAATATACATCTTTGGGACGCAACGTCTTTCATAAATCGAATATATCTTTATCTACAGCATTACGAGCACTTCTAATGTCTGGAAATACTTTCGATGTCCCATTCCAGCCACTAAAAGGAAAGTTAAGCGAGTCGCTCATCCCACATAGACATCTATACATCACGTGAGCGATTGTTTCCATTGTATTGTCGGATATATTCAAATCAGATGTATCCAAGACGGACGACACAATTGCACGACAGCTTTTATGGGGTTTTGATGACCTCAGCCATCACAGAGCAGGCGCTATCTTGTTTCCGGATATCGAACTAATACTGCTCCTCCATCTCTATACCACCACAGAATTTCAGATTATTGTTTAAGTACGCAATAGGCAATACCGCCAGCGTTTTGGTTACGGTGTCAGTTTGTGGTCGGCTAGAGCACTTGGGTTATCAATAGGCCTATAATGCTACAGGACGATACTGACAGCTTTTCCAGGTGTCACAAGTTAAGGATGCAAGCCTTTTCTCATAGAGATAGTATATGCCTCCTGGCTTGTCCAGGACGGGTTGGTGGATGTTCTTGTCCTTGAACTCTTGTGGCCACCACTCCGCAGATATTTATTAGAGTAGGTTATTTACAATAATTTCTCACTTGAAAGTACATATGTCCTATAGCAACTATAGAATATTAACTGGACGGCTCTTTATATGACAGATCTGTCATATCTCTGCAAGCAAACACCGATCCAATTTGCAATAGTACTTCTTACGGAGCCGTCTGATACTTTTCAGTTCTTCGTCCGACTCAACACAGTGAGAACAAACTCCTACAAAACATGTGCCTTTCGCGGTCCGCTTAATAACGCCGATTGGCGAAATTTTCGCCGAAATTTTACCAGAGCTCACGCTCCATTGCCAGCGGAAATTACGTTGCGTTCGTACCCCAGCCTTTTTGTGCCATCCTGTATTGTACACAGTATCGATTAGCCCGCTTTTTTTAAACGAAAACGGCGAATGGTTGCCTCCAAATAGCTTGTTTATACTTATCGCCTGCTCTAAAAAAGCGAACAGCCAAATCTTAAAGCTTTATTTTTAACGTAAAAAGTTATAGTGCCATAATTTTTGGGTAGGAGACTTCGAAAGCACGATATTTCGCTGAACTTTTTGTGTAATACAATCTGGTTGTTATAGGAAAACTTGGTAGCGTCGCCGTCGGCGACACACAAATTATTTTGATTTTCATATTTTCAGTTAAATAAACGCTTTGTATAAATTTTTTATACATCATTATAAATCATTTTCCGTGAAAATTTCAAATGATGTATGGTTTTTTTTTTGTAACATGAGGTTTCTCTTGTGATTTAATCTGGTATTCCAAATTATCTGATTTTTGTATACCGAATAGAATTTAAATTGAGCAGGTTCAGAAAAATCTTCGTTTCAGAGGATACTCATGACAAATTAGGACCAATGACCATACTCATATAATGTGCTTCATCCAGGCTCTTCCTTTTGTCATTGGACCTGTCGTTTTTTTTTGGTTCTATTCCATTTGATGTTATTCTTACCATGTTTTGAATTGCATTCGGCTAAAATTTGTTTGACCAAGTGGCTAATGCCAACAATCTTCCTTTATATGTAATATTAACATTAAATTAAAACTACAAGAGTCTCGTACTAGTCTAGTGTTTAAATAATAAATTGCTTCATAGCTCCAAGTCCGCCATTAATTATAACGATGAAGCCAACGTCTGCTATAATTCAGACAAGCAACTACTTATTATATGCCAGAAAATTACCTAAAATTTCTTAAGTGTCATCTAAACTTAAGTGGCGTGAAATGGGCTCTGTTATTGCGTTATGTTTAAGCGATGCCGGTTTTGGCAAAATGGAAAAATTGGGTAATTACACCAATTTAGGGAAAATATCGTATCGGTTACCCTAATTGGTTAAGTAGGTATGCCCGTAAGTAGAGGAAACGCGAGCTTTTGGCCCCTTTTAAATTACGTACTTACGTCAAATGCGGAGTACAAAAGAGCATCACTTTCTTTGACATGCGTAAATTGGGTGATGTGAGAGTCGGTGGAATTATTTATTTTATTCTATAGAACTCGCACATGCAGTACAAATGTTGTCCCTAGAATTTCTACCAGGATCATTATTTAAACCTACACATAATTCGGGGATGTACGTAGGTAATCATATGAAAGTTTGAATTATATATAGGTACTAGCTTTCCCGCCCGCGACTTCGTCCGCGCGGACTACCTACTGTTTATCGCGAAATAAAGCATCCTATGTTCTTCTGGGATATTAAAAACCAATGCAAAAGTAGATACCAATGCTCTTGATGTATTTTGACAGATTTGTTATTTCGTTTCATGGCAACCGTTCCATACAGCGAGTTATCAACATTTTCAGTTTTCCCGTGGAAACTTACAATTTTCCGGGATGAAAAGTATTCTATGTCTTATTCCAGGGAATAAGCTATCTATGGAGATAGCTTATTCCAAATGGTCCAAATTCCATTAAAATCCGTCCAGCCGTTATCACGTGAAAGCTCCCCAAACAAACATAGAACGTTTCACTTTTATATATTGGTATGGATGTAGGTTTCTGGAGTAGTAAAAGGTGTCTTCTGCTCTGCTGTAAAAGCTGTCGAACTCACATCAAACCTGAATTTTGGGTCTTATATTGAATCCAAAGCCAAGGTAGCTGCAAAAAAACTTGGTATTTTGTCTAAGGTTAGGCGGTACTTCACACCGGAACAGCTTTTGAATCTTTATCAAGCACAGGTCCGATCTTGTATGGAGTACTGCTGCCACCTCTGGGACGGTTCTGCCAAGTATCAGCTCGAGTCTTTGGATTTAATTGAGAGACGTGCTATCAGGCTCATTGGAGATGACACTCTGGTAAAGAGTAAGCTTCAAAGTCTGGCGGATCGACGTGAGGTAGCAAACCTGGCGGTATTCTACAGATTGCACTATGGAGAGTGTGCACAAGAACTGCACAACCTGATTCCCCCATCACCTTTCCATCACCGTACGACTAGACAATCAGCAAAGCGCCACTCTTTCATGGTTGAAATTCCTCGCACAAGAACGAAGCGTTACGCTTCTTAATTTATTATAAGAACTGCAAAGGAGTGGAATGCCCTGCCCTCGTCAGTGTTTCCGGTAAATTATAACCCCGGTGTGTTCAAGTCAAGAGTGAATAGGTATCTACTAGGCAAGCGTGCTACACCTTCGACTACATCATCGCTTTCCATCAGGTGAGATCGTGGTCAAACGAGTGCCTAGTCCGTAATAAAAAAAAAAAAAAAAAAAAAAATATGGTAATTAATTAAGCGCACATCAAAACTTGTCGTTTTTGCCCCACAGAATATACCATACGTACTTCTAAAATACTACTTGCGCACTTCAAAGTCTGGCGCATCGACGTGAGGTAGCAAGCCTGGCGGTATTCTACAGATTGTACTATGGAGAGTGTGCACAAGAACTGCACAACCTGATTCCCCCATCACCTTTCCATCACCGTTCGACTAGACGATCAGCAAAGCGCCACTCTTTCATGATTAAAATTCCTCGCACAAGATCGAAGCGTTACGCTTCTTCATTTATTATAAGAACTGCAAAGGAGTGGAATGCCCTGCCCTCGTCAGTGTTTCCGGTAAATTATAACCCCGGTGTGTTCAAGTCAAGAGTGAATAGGTATCTACTAGGCAAGCGTGCTACACCTTCGACTACATCATCGCTTTCCATCAGGTGAGATCGTGGTCAAACGAGTGCCTAGTCAGTAATAAAAAAATAAAAAAATAATAATAATAATATGGTAATTAATTAAGCGCACATCAAAAATTGACGTTTTTGCACCACAGAATATACCATACGTACTTCTAAAATACTACTTGCGCACTTCAAAGTCTGGCGCATCGACGTGAGGTAGCAAGCCTGGCGGTATTCTACAGATTGCACTATGGAGAGTGTGCACAAGAACTGCACAACCTGATTCCCCCATCACCTTTCCATCACCGTACGACTAGACGATCAGCAAAGCGCCACTCTTTCATGGTTGAAATTCCTCGCACAAGATCGAAGCGTTACGCTTCTTCATTTATTATAAGAACTGCAAAGGAGTGGAATGCCCTGCCCTCGTCAGTGTTTCCGGTAAATTATAACGCCGGTGTGTTCAAGTCAAGAGTGAATAGGCATCTACTAGGCAAGCGTGCTACATCTTCGACCACATCATCGCTTTCCATCAGGTGAGATCGTGGTCAAACGATGCCTAGTCCGTAATAAAAAAATATGTCGATTTGAAATTTTTAACTCTACGTATTACTACGCAAATTTCTATATTGGATCAACAATTCGAAAGTTGACGTTAAATATACATACAAACGCAGTTTCGTCCAATTTGCTAGGAAGTTCTCGCTTCGGTCAACTAAATCACTGTGCAACTTCAGCAATAACCTCACCTAGCCAACCCCTTGGTCATATCTAACTCTACTTTGACCAAGTACGTATATTACAGCGTCCAAGTGTACACGGCAAGGTAGCCCTTCAGTCAAGTTCATCGACCCCAACTATCCAGTAAAGCCAAACAAATGAACCGACCGCGTTAACGACGCACCTTCTAGCGGATAAAGAGGGGGAGGGAAGGGTCGAGATTGGCACAGAATCGGCAATAAGTGCAAGGGTAACTGCAACCAATCCACCGGAATGGACCACTGATTTATTAAAGGATGTAGAAGGTTACTGGAAGGGGCATTATTTTGGTGTAACCAAGTGGGGAGTACGATGGTGACCGAACAGGACTTTCGTACAGAGTAAACGCACTTAGTTCAGTCTCAAATCTGGCTGCAACACCGTACCGCAATAGACAAAATTGTGTTTCTTTTTTTTTGTTTTTTTTTCTTCTGGTTTCTTCAAGTATTCCTTCACCATTTTGTCTATTCTTCTTAACGCTTATATCTACAGTACACAAATTATCCTTACGAATAAAGTGACGAGGAGTAAACGTTCTATTGACGCACGTGGTGTGCCGGGGGCGGGAATGTGCGTCTCGGAACCGTTTTGTACCGACGACGCTCGGTTCAAAATGGTTCCGAGACCCACCCGCTAGTAAAGCTTTGCGCTACATAACCTTTAATGACGTTATCTATTTATTTATCGTCATCATCATCAGCCTATGTCTGTCCACTGCTGGACGTAGGCCTCTCCTAAAACACACCACTTAGCTTGGTCCTCGGCTCTCCTCATCCATTTGCTTCCAGACACTTTTTGCAAGGTCTTTACTCTACCTGGCCACAGGGTACCCTACGCTACGTTTGCCTAAATGTGGTCTCCAGTCGAGAACTCGTCTATCTCAACGGTTATGGGTTCATCGGGAAATGTGACCAGTCCACTGCCACTTCAGCTTGCTTATCCTTATAGATATGTCGGTTACCTTGGTTCTCTGTCGAATATCTTCATTAATCTTGTTCTTCAAAGAAACTCTAAGTATAGTTTCTCCACAGCTCGCTGAGTGACCTTAAATTGCTCAAAAAAAACCCATAAAAGCCTGGGTCTCAAAACCGCAACGTAATCGGCGGATAATGATAAACCATGGGGGTACTACGACATTGTTAAAGCAGCAGTGTTTGTTTTATTTCACAGAATCTATGTATTATTTGGCCGTCTATGAGGGAATGGAAACAATATTTTTATCTTGTAATTTGCAATAATTGCGTGATCTCATTGTCGCTGTTATATCGAGAACAATTGACTCGGTTACATACTCCAATCACAGGAAACCCAAAAAAAAAACGGACAATTCACTCCAATTACCTAGTAGACGGAACGGATAAACATTCTTAAATACGACTACGAATACGATTTCTTACCCAAGACTCGAAAACAAACATTTCTGCTCATCACACAAATAATTGCACCGTATGAGTTCAAACCCGCGAGCGTTAGTTGTCTTCTCAATCAGGCCAACTGGCTAACTGGTCGTGCTTTCCCTCCAGTTTTAAAATATTATCTTCCAATGACGTTCAACCTTCTTCCTCTATTTTCTTCTTCTCTCTAGTTTTATGTACTTATAGTTAAGTGATTTAGTAGAATGGACCTCTGATTCCATAGTTCCAAGAAAGCGTCCAACATTGTTTGCGCTGTCAGAATAAATGCAGCCATTATCTTTGTGAGTTATCGGTGGGCGGATAGCCTAAAGAGCGCAATATTTCAGCGTCTGTTTAATCGTAAGTGGTTAAGGGGTAGCATTGACTTTTTGGGTATGAAAATAGTTTTACAAGTATTACGTATTTACGAATAAGTTTTTAACAAGCTAAAATGCCAAAGAAACGAAATCCGAATTCATGAAATGAAAATATTGTTCTACCTGCATCATACTTTGTTATCACTCATCTACTTTTCTATCAAATCCAAAGAGTATATAAATACTACGATCAAATCTATTTCAAATCACAGATAAATAGAATAATAATCTGTCTATGGTTGTAAAAGGTTATTTACAGCCATAGACAGAGAAACTAATAGACGGCGGGATCGCGTAACCGCTATATTCCCTTTCATTCACGCATCAGTGTAACCACTTTAACTTTGTTACCCACAAAATAGGGTGATTTTGTTTGTGAAGGCGTCATTCAGTAATTCTAGGCCACTTTATTCACATTTTCTCATTAGGATAGGATAATTAAAGAAAATAAACCATATGGTAATATTAATAACATTTATTATCAATACATAGTAAAATACAAAGTCACTTCCCGCCTTCCCTATTTAACGCTTAATCTTTCAAACACGCAACGGATTTTTATGAGGTTTCATCAATAGATAGAGTGTTTCAAGGAGAAGGTACGTATAGTTTGATATGGTTTTGTGTTAATTTGTTGAAATATATGACAATAATCGTTCAAGATGTCGGAAAAAATCAAGCCGACTCAGAGCTTTTTGTATTTGGAATGTTAAAGTTCGTATGACGTTACGTTAAAACTCACATAGATACGGGCATTGTAAAGAGAGTTTATTCGAAAATCGAACTAGCCACCAAAGAGTATATAAATACTACGTAAGACTAGCCACCATAAGCATCTTTTTTTTAACTTAGCTTATGTCACGCACAAAAATCACGTCAAGAAATTGGTGTGACAACAGTAAAACCTATGCACATATTCTGCTAAAATCATAACCTTGTTTTTCGTATGCGAGTAAAAAAAAAACTGGTAAAAGCCATATAAATTTTTAATTTGTGCTTATATTTTCTTTGAGTTAACAGTATTTTCAACGTAAACTAACAGACATCCAACCGCTTTTAGATTTGTTTATTGTACCAGAGTGTTACGTATTCCAGACCTTCACTATAAATTTAGGATCGTATCGCTTCGATCGGTTGTCACTTCCGACATTGGCAACGGCACCGGCCGCAGTAACGAGCCTGCGTAGGCAGTGCCAGGACACTGCCAATATTGTACCAGACGATTTACTGACTTACAAGATGTTCAACCAATTGAATCCTAACAGCTGGCTGGTGAGCAGCGGCTAAATGGACCGATAAATTACAAATTTTATGCCCAAAACTTTATTACACTATAAATTTCACCGAAACCACACAGTTTTCGTCATGTCAATGCGCAATAAATTTAAAACCAATTCAATTTTTAAAATAACCACCGATTAAATTAATGTATCGGTATATAACGCCGTAATTACGATGTACGATGGTCCTCAATATCGGTTATAATAATGAAATATCGGGCGGACACACCGTCGGACAAAAACAATCTGTCGATACCGGAATGTCGATGATTAAACGAACCTGCAGGTAGCTATTCCAGCGAACGGCAAACCCATATATTTTGCTTCCATTTCTTTTTAATCCGCGCGGCTATGAATCCGTTTCTTTCCCGTATAAATTACTCGCCGCCTAGATAACTCCGTCGATATCGTTGAAAATCAACCACAACAAATAGGGCCTCTATAAAAAGCTGAGCGGAACAAGCGAGCTCGGTATCGATAAAAAATATAAATGGAACCGCAGAACGGTCGACGTGATATGTTAGGATTAAGCAGCGAACATCAATAAGTAGCTTTCAAAATTCTGCGCACAGCGGTACATGAGAGACGCGGGAAAAAATTGAAAGGAGACTCAAATGTGTCACCTGAATATTAAAAAGTAAAATACTGAATAATGCAACGGACGATTCGCGAATGATATAAGAGTGTAAGGCGATTGGCGGAGCTATTTGCAAGCCATTAGTGCCGTTATAACGTAACAGAAATATGCAACGACGCACGGCCGGCCGTCACATACTTTGGGCGATTTTTGGGCCGTGAAGTACGTTTCGTTTGTAGTTTGTGTTTTCTTTTGAATAGTTGGTTTGAAGTGATTTCATATTCGTGTTCCATATTTAAAAATGTAATACTGGTGCTTACAAAATTTATCAACTAAAAATAAAGGACTAAAAACATTTTTGCTTTTTATCCATTATTCGATTGGTGAATATTGATTGTGTTTAGTGGGCTCACCAAGCTCGTGATATAAAATTGATTTGATTTCGATTAAATATCGATTTTGGCTTTTTCCTTTGATTAGCTTTCTTTGGTGTTGTTTATGTAATTATAGGCAATAAGTTTCTCACACTTTGACTTTCAAACTAACAAATTGACTAACATCATATATGTTGATGATAAACTTGAGCATTCACTTGTAATGAGCATTCTAGTGAATGCTAAGACAGGTAAAATTATGAAATAAACAAGAACGTTCTAACGAGCATTCAAGCGAGCATTCGAACAAATCCACAAAAATTTGCTTCGATCTTTTTCCCGAACCGAGCAAGTCTTGTTTTTTCACCGCGCGCGTTGTCTCCGCCGAAGAATAATATTTTTGACGAGCATTTAATTGTGCGTTCGCTAGAATGAACAACGAAATGTTCGTAGCGACGATTCATTGTTCAGACAGACAAAATAAAAAATAAAACCGGCCAAGTGTAAGTCGGACTCGTGCACCAAGGGTTCCCTACAAACTTTGCTTTGCCTTTGAAAAACTGTTGCCTCCATAAATCGACTAGGTCACGATTAGTTTACCAATTGCAAATAAAAACAAAAAGTGATGTAATTTACGGTTTTCGAATTGTTCCTTTCACTTATGCTATAATAAATTGCTTCTTCCAAATTTCATTATTCTAACCTAGAATAATGAAATTTGGAAGTAGCAATTTCTTAGCAATTTGCTACGGGAAGTACCTTATAGGTTTTGATTCCCTTGCGAGTGTCCAAATATACGGGCATAAACGGCCGTATCTTTTGATTGCGTTGACTTAGAAGTTTGTTTTTTCACAGCTCCAAGGGATTGCAGACTTGATTATTTAATATTAACTTCAACTTGATACCTCGACGCGTTCCTGAGATAAATGGTCTTGACAGACAGACAGACATACGGTCGGACGGACAACGAAGTCAAAACGGTTCCTTTTTTCCTTTTGAGATACGGAACCGTAAAAATTGCGAATGCTCAATGTTTTGTTACAAGTGAATGCTCAGGTTTATCAGCACCTGCCTCCGCACGTAGTACTATTATTTATTCTGTGCCTCCGCTACTCCGCCAAAGTCCTGATCGTTCCGTTCCAAAGAAGCGTATTCTATAAACCCTTAAGTGTGAATATAAAACGATATAATGGCCCCGGGTGGGTGTTTACTGCCACCACTTACTACCTCCTAATGGACTGTGTGCACTTTATTGTTCAAAATTGCATTTAGTGGTTGAAAATTCCAAGACCTATCATCTTACGTGTCGTGAAGACAGTGCAAAGTAGATAACCTCCATTGTGTACCAGAATTCATCAAAACATTATTCAACGTTTACTAGAATGTAACTAAGTAGTTAAAGTCTATAATTGTATTCAATATAGTTCTTTAGCTCAGAATAAACATATAATTACCAATTTCGATTATCTCACAACCCAACTTTTATATCAAAATCATAATATTTGTTCTAATTTAAACAATATTGTTTACAGAGGTGAAAAACATAAAAGCAGACCATAGTCATGTTTAATACATCTCTACAAGTCAACACCTACTCAAGAAATATGATTGGACACCACGAAAAGTTAGTCAATAAACATTGCCTGTAAAAATGAACTCATTGATCTTTGAGTTCATTTTTACAACACAAGCTACAAGTAAAGTTTTATGACAACTTATAAGTAAGTACAGAATTATTGCATAAAAAGGAAGAACACACACATACTCAAACATATGTCGAATGAAATACTACACAGGGTAGCTTACAAATCGATGAAAATGCATTTTTTAAAACACTATTAGACACAATTAAACACTATTCAGATTAGTTTTTTAATCTAAATTTGCTGCTTATTCGTAAGTGCAGATATAACAGCCCTAAGTAATTGCATAGCCAACACAGCCCCATTATATGCTTGAGAGCCAAAATAGGCGATTTGCACGAAGTTTCCCTTCTGCCTCTTACCTTTCTTATTCTGTGTTTAGTATGTACGCGGCTTTGTGACGGTAGATAAAAAACGTGCCCCAACGCGCCCATCGAGCTTGCTTGAATGTGGTCGTTACAGTGAAATGTGGGCCTTGGAATGCGACGATAAGTCCTTAGTTCCTTACGTAATGTGTTTGTATGCATTTGGAGGAGCAGACTGTTGGCACAGTTAATTCAGAGGTTATTAAATGCAATGTTGATTCATTTGTTTACTATAGAATAAAAAAAAACAAATGTACAGTACAGATGACACTTGAGAGCGTCCTGTTGTTCCTGTTTGAAATTAGTTCAATTGTCATCATCATCATCATCATGTCAGCTTTTAGAAGTCCACTGCTGGACATAGGCCTCCCCCAAAAAGCGCCATGACGAGCGATCTTGTGCCACCTCCATCCAACGACTTCCTGCGATGGCTACAATGTCGTCGGTCCATGGTGTGGGGGGTCTCCACTTTATTGTTCGTGATCGCCAATCGAGAACCTTTATTCCACAGCGGTTGTCGGTTTTGCGAACTATATTTCCTGCCCATTGCCACTTCAACTTGCAAACTCTGCGATCTATGTCGGTAACCTTGGTTCTTCTACGGATTTTCTCGTTATGGATTCTATCACGTAGTGAAACACCGGGCATAGCTCTCTCCATTGCTTGCTGCGTGACTTTGAGCTTATGTATGAGACCAATAGATAGCGACTACGTCTCAGTGCCGTATGTCATCACTGGCAACACGCACTAATTATAAACTTTAATCTTAAGGCACTGCGGTATCTGTGACGAGAAGATATGGCGTAATTTCCCGTTTATATTTGTTTTTTTTTGGCGAAGTTGGATCTACCCATTTGGTTCATCTGACCTAAATAGACATAGTGATCAACAGCTTCGATAATATCGTTCCCAACATAGACCAGCATGGGTGCGACATGGGCATTTGACATGATGTTCGTCTTACCCATGTTCATTTTAAGACCCACCTGTTGGGAAACAATATTGAGTTTACTGAGCATTATGCTTAGTTCTTCCAGGGTTTCTGCCATGATAACTATATCACCAGCAAATCGAAGTTGCAATCCTCGCATGCATTCGCCATTGATATTAACATCGTATCTGTTCCAGTTCAGAAGCTTGAATATATCTTCGAGTGCAGAGGTGAACAGTTTCGGAGACATAACGTCTCCCTGTCTCACCCAATTGTACATACAAATAAAGTCTAGTTTCGCTAAGTTCCACAGTAGGAATGAAATATTGTGCCAAAGTGGTGTGAAATGTTGTTTTATCATCATTATGGGAAAAAGTTTAAGCGATGAGACTTGGTCATATTCGTTAGCGTTTAGGATTAACCATTTCCCTCAAAGAGGCTAAAGGCCATAGCCACCAAGCTATACGAGAGCTGTTTTTGTTTGATGGAATTTAAAACTGATTGGTTCTAGGGGCTATCTTCTATCTATCTATACTTATAATAAAGCAATAAGTACGAAAAAGTCTGTACAAAGATGATAATTAAAAAAAAAATATATAGGGTACTTAAAATAAGCTACTGAACAAGAATATAACATTTTTTGAAATCATGTCAGTATGTCTGTTTGTGTGTTCGCGCATCACGTAAAAACTACTGGACTAATTGCGATGTAGTTTTCACTGTTGGATAACTTAGTATCTCAATCCGATGAAAAGAAGCTGAACAATCGATAAAAAAACTTTTTTACGGCTGATGGAATTTTGATCAAATGTTGGTGGTATATTGATATTTTTGGTCTTGGAATGGCACATTGACTATTTTTAACCCAGAGAAATGACCACTCGTGCGAAGCCGTGGGCATAGCTAGTACAAAATAAAGAGTCCCTAACTTAAATTAATCTAACTTACCTACATTAACCTAACCTTATATTATACCATATTAGATTAAACATCCATCAAAACAGACAAAATATCTTAAACCACATTATAGACAGTATTAACCGAAATATAAATTAAGCTCAGATCATCACCGTGGCAACTAACCCCTTTATCACTCACCCTTCACCCGATCATTAGTTAGAATTTAGAAGCACATTAGCTGTAAAAAGTTAATGATTTGTGAAGATCCCGAGTAATCCTGTGAATAATCACAGGACGATAACGCAGACAGTACCCAAACTAGCATGACTTAGAGTAACAGATCTCTGTACAGAACCGAAAGTTCAACTGTTCATACAAACGTAGTTATATCTAATAGAAAGCAAGAAATGTTTGTAGATAGATTGAGATAGTCTTTATAAAATGTTATTGAACCACGCAAATAAATCAAACGTACGTTGTTCATTACGTTATTCCATGTAATCTAATTTTGTACAGAAATCAGCATAAAGTTAGAGCTTTTTATAGTATTAGCTGACCATGCAGGCAAAGCCGCGGGCAGAGCTAGTACAAAATAAGCGCATAATAACACATAGGTCACTTTTAACCAGATAAATGACCATGCGGGCAAAGCCGCGGGCACAGCTAGTTATAAGAATAGAAGATAGAAATTGATGGTACTGAAAAATTAAATGCTCTCATTTTGTAAAGTATTGTTTTTAAACATCAATCGGTATATTTTATTTTATTTGATACATTAAACTCTACGTCTGTTTGTGGCTTCACTGGTATAGATCTCTCATAAATGGTGTTTTAGATTTGAAAAATACAGGAACAAACTTTTTCATTTTGTAACACAAAACTTTTAGTAAATTCACTGTTAAAATAATTGAAATGTCCTTTTGTTAACTCATTCAGTAACAACATCAACGTCGAAATAATGATATCACAGTATAACAAGACTATATTGTGAGACTGTAATACAATTAAACACTATATAAACGTCTGCATGAGTGTGCGTGTGTCAAACCCAGTTGCTTCTATCTATGTCTAACACTGTTTTTACTGTACCCAGTTTAATTGTTAGTTAAATCGACCGTGTGAGGGTCTGCGTGACAGAGATAGGACAAATTTTGATACGTTTTGGTCCAACGAGCCAGGGTTCAATCTATTCGGGCCAATGTCAAATTGTGCGGGCTAGTAATTGTCTGGGTCGCTGAAAATCCTTTTTTAAGGATTAGGCTAGTCTGATTTATTTTTACTCTCGTTTGATTAATTCAGCTGTAGACTTTCAAGAATTTAAAAGTCTTGTGATCCTAAGAATGTCATTATAAGGCTAGATAAATTTGGATTCAAAAAAAAAAAACAGTTTGTTTTTACCGAGTTTATAACAGAAGGAGGTTCTATATGTTGATTATTTCTTCATTAGTTTCCAACTCTAGTGCAGTGGGTGGAGGGGTAAATGCGAATTACCCGTGCACCCACCAGTGGGTGATGCCAGTGGGTGCACGGGGCATGCCCCCTATAATCAACGTATTTTTTAATATATAGTATAATATAATTGATCTCCACCGATTTATTCGGGATTTCTGTGCTAATTCTAATCCACCTGCTTGTAGCGCGAGCGCGCGCGCTGTATGCGCGCAGTAGTGCGCAAAGGTAGCTTTAGCGCTAAAAAGCAAGCGGCTGGTTATGCTGATTGTACTTTTGGTAAAATCGATTCAGCAAGTTTTTTTGTACTTAAAAGCATATAAAATCGGTTTGTTGGTTCACTGAATTACACATTTAAAGAGCAGGAAAAGTATTTTGCAAAAACAATACAGACTTTACTGCTGAAAATCTTATAAATATCTTTTATACGTAGGTACAAAATACAAACACGCAAAATATTATATTGTCTATATCTATTTAGTATGTCGATATTTATGATCAGTTAGTATGGCCATTCTAAGAATTCCCTTATGAAGTTTACCTACATGTCTTTATGAAGTATTCTGCACATAAACAAGTATTCTGTTGGTATATTATACCGTTTATTTGGAAAGCTCCTGCGTTATAACCGCAATACCTTAGTTTCCTAGCTCCCTGCGGGCTACCGTAGCTTCACTGACATCTTATTTGCTTACTTTAACCAATATCTGAACTTCAGTAACCGAGACGATGCTGTAAATAGATTTAAAAGTTGTGGTAACAGTTTTTAAAGAGGTCAATATTTTATTGTTTCGTTATAGACGTGTTGTAGCTCGAGTATGGCGATGAATCGATAAATGAGTAAAAAGCTAGCATTTTTGACCAGTTCCTTTCAGAAAACTGTTTCAATTGATTTTTTAATGCATGCCAGTAGCAGCATTTGTATTTGAAGAGGTATTAGCTATGAGCCATAGAGCCATGTTATCGTATAAACCGCAGACCCATAATCTCTAGAAGGTGGCTCCAAAAACAAGGCTGCATGAGATCTAAACTAAGCAAAAAAGCAATCTCACATTTTAAAATTCTTAAAATATTTACAGTTCCCAGCCTATACATCATGGTGCTTCTCACCGATGTTGTGGAAAAAAGGCACAAATATGAAACCGTTGAGCAGAAATTAAGTAGATTAGACACACGAAGGAAAGATATGGAAATTGCTCTTATTCCGAAGTTAAATATCACAAAACACTGCACGAGCTATCAAGCAAAAAACTGTTTAATAGTCTTCCTATTGAATTAAAAATTGTAGAGAGTCCAAATATTTTTAGGGTTAAGTTAAGGCAACTCCTGCTTAAAGGGTGTTTCTACTCAATGGAGGAATATCTAAGAGGTAATAAGATCCTGACTTGACTTTTTATTTTATATTCTTTATGTTTTTAATTTGTTTGACTATCTGCCGACTATTGCTACTATTTGCTATTTATTTGTATTGAAATTTTGATTTTGCTTAATTATTTTTTTGATTTATTATTATTATTATTGTATAATTATTATTGAATAAATTGAAATTGAAATATGTATGAATGGATAGGTACCCTTTCGCGTAAATAGAGGGAAAAGATGATAAGGTCTTCTGATCGACTCAAGATTTCGCCAAATTCAGGAACACGGCTTCAAGAGAACTGAAGTACTCTTTATTTCGTTTTCCTCATGTTTGAGGGTTGTGATCTTTTCTTTCCATCATCTACGCCTCATGTTGTTACGCCTTTATTCTCGGCTATGAAAAGTGCATTGTAGACACAGCAATCAAGTATTGCGGATCTATTGGGACCAATGCGGCTTCGTGACCTCTTGCTGTGCTACTTTGCCAGTAATTATCAATTTCTCGAGGCCGTCTGTATTCTTCATCAGTTTATGTCCTACCGTTAGTACCTACTTTAGTATATCTAGGACTAACGCAAATTCTTTGAATATTTTATGTTTATAACTTGAGAAAGCACTTTATTTCAGCTCAAGCCGTGGGCCACTATGTTATTCGTATAAGCCCTATTTTCTCCATCTTGGCAATATTTCATCTCAATTGAAGGCCTCTCTGTTTATATAATATCTGTTTATATACTATAGCAAGGAAAGGAGCCTAGCCCACTGCGAATCTTGGGAGGATTTCGATTTACATTGTTCGGCTTTTTACGAGAATATTATAGTAATAACATAAATCTGGAATTTATTTTTTGGCGTTTTTATAATGGAAATGCTTTTGCCTTAGACTAAAGCTCTTGGGTAATGCGACTTTGTACGATGTGCTTGTGCAACATCGCTGTGTATTTTAATAATGCTCTTTTGTAAGCTTCAACTGTGTTTATTTTGAGATATTCTTCATTTGTACAAAGTTTTCTGAAAGGTTATATTTACATGTCTAATGTGATAAGCGTAAGTGGCCAAATATTATAGGGTAAATTCAAGTAGAAGTTCATGAAAAATTAATCACATTGTTTGATCTAAAAAACGTTGGTTTGGGCGGATTTCAATGCAGTTCAATATTGATATAAATTAATTTCTGTGGCACTTAGGTACTATACGATTGATCTAGATCTAACAGGGAAGGAAGCCGAAAGCCGGTTTGTAGCGAAGAAGAAGGTAACATAAAGTACCACTGAAAATTTTACTAACTCTATAAGACCTTGCCATAGATAAACTAGATCAGTATTATATAAAGGAAGGACATTCACACATTATAACAAAAATCAGTACTTTAATTGCACCTCTAAGATGACTGGTAGATATTGCCATAAATCATCCTTGAAGATTTTGTCATTTGTGTACTTATGTGTACGTAAATATATCAACATAGTATAGATTGTACTCGTGAAGTGGATAATACATCACATGAGTATGTCATCATGTTATTTTTCAACCCACCTTTATATACCTACTTTATTATTACATTAATAAATTAGAAGAATATCCTCAAAGTTACTGAATCAAAACTATAAGCATTAATAAAGTTTCATGCAAATGCAACGAATTTTAATAATGGAATTTCGTCCATTCTCTCACATTATGATACTCGTACGAGTACAAGTGTGCTATGTTGGTCATCTCACTCGAGGCGGTATTATTAAAGGAGCGATGTGAGTAATAATCAATGCACACGCGTTTCATATGACGTCTTTCAACATACTTGGATGACAAAAACAGACTTTTATGGTTATTAACTTTTCATTACTGAAACAATTAGAGAACGTACAATTCTAAAAATGATACCGAACAGTTTTTGTTGGCTTTTCTCTATAGATTTTGTTGACTACAGGCTATCAGTCGCATTTCGTGCCTCGATTAGTATTTCCGGCGGGTCAAATCTACGTATTGCTTTTTTTTCCTACGTGAAGTCGAAATTTTTAAACGGTTTTATTTAGCTTGACCTGTTTGTTGTTTTTGGGTCAAATCTAGTAATTGAAATTTTACCCCTTCTTGTTGACCGATTGATCTGAAATTTGGTACACGCTTTTAATTTCAATGACAATACAATAAATATTCAAATAAATAAATATTCAGTATCATTGTACGTCCAAGATGGCTGCCACCACAAAATGGCGGATTACATAATTTTTTCAAACTCCTCAATATGGGTATCAAATGAAAGGAGTTAACAAGTAAAATACCGTACACTATGAAAATTCCAAATCCATGATGGCCGCCACTACAATATAGCGGGCTACTTGTGTTCTAAGAACACAGTAAACTTTAGAAATCACTAAATAAAAAACTAAAAACTTGAAATTAAAATAAGAAAAAAATAAGTTAAACGGTTTTATATGTACTAACAGCTAAAAAATAAAATAAAATCGTGGACTTCCCGAGTAATAAAAATTCGACTAGCCACACGCTTTTATTTTATTTTTTAGTTTTTAGTACATATAATACCGTTTAACCTAAAACATTTTTTACTTATTTTATTGATAATAATTAATTAACCACACAACGAAAACGTTAATAATTATTTATGGAAATTGGCACGCTGGTTTTGTTATATCCGCGCGCCGCGCTAGCGAAGCGCGCGCATGTGTAACTAAAGGCGAACGCAAAACTTCTAAACAGCCTAGATTATAATATAATAAACACAAAATACGCCAATTAAGGTTCATGTGTAGTGAAAAATATATAATTTGATGAAATGATGATAATTTTGAAAATTGATTTGTCATAATATGTAACCTAAAATACTTTATTTATTGGCCAAATTCAAGAAGTACCTAAGTACACTTAGGTAATTTGTACACTATCAATACTACTGTTAGTCATTACATATGGATTTTGTATACATAAAATATTTGTAAGACTTCCCTGAATACGTTTTTTTATACGCCCTTAAGCCTAAGTACAGTGATCTTTGTTCATAAAAGCCCTATATGAAAAAGTCTGTTAGTCCACTTTTTTCCCTTTATAATAAGTAATAATAAATATTTGTTTTAATAAAAGATTTTATTTTTGCTAATAATTAAATATACTAAACGTTGACTAAACCATTGAACTGTGACCTCGCAAGCTTGCGACCTTATTGATGAGATCCATTTTGTTCTAATACACCTTAAGTCCCATGCTATATGTATTAAAATCCCTAAGTCCAACTTAGAAGTCCTTATGTCCACAAGATACTGACCTGAGTCCTAGTCTTTTTTCCAAAATAGTCTAATTTTGTTGATTTATTTCATACTAGTTTTCCCGCCCGCGACTTCGTCCGCGCGGACTACTGGTTATCGCGGAAAAAAAACATCCTACGTTCTTCTAGGATCATAAAAACCAATGCAAAAGTAGGTATAGCACCACTAAGTTGTATTATTAGGTATTCTGTGGCACCACTCTTGTTGTTTTTTGACATACTTGTTATTTTGTTTTCATTGCAACCGTTTCTTACAGCGAGTAATCAACATTTGACAGTTTTTCCTGTGTTCCCGTGAAAACTTACAATTTTCCGGGATAAAAAAGTATCCTATATTTTATTCTAGGGTATAAGCTATCTCCATTCCAAGTTTCACCAAAATCCGTACAGCCGTTATCGCGTGAAACCTCCCCAAACAAATAAACAAACAAACAAATAAACAAACAGACGTTTCACTTTTATATATTGGTATGGATTATGTGATGTTTATTTTAAAGAGCCGCCTATGAAGTACGATTGGGCAAATCATTAGTTTTCGTAGGTGTTTAAGAGTAGTTTCAAGGCTAAAAATAGTTTCAAGGATAAAAAATATTTTCTACAGCGCTATTTTCAAAAATTAAGATTATTGGCTTAGGGACATCTTGAACTTGGCCATTCTAATTAGCAAAAATATTTATTGTTTTTACACAAAAAACACTTTGCGGAGATTGAAAAAATATGTAAAGAAAAAAACACTATTGTGGTAATGTCAAGTAAAAAATACGAGTGTAGAATAAGCTGAATTATAAACCTAAATACGTTGCAATAAGAGTCACTTTACGAGCAAATGTGAAAATAATTATGAAGCAAAAAATATTATCATTACAATTGAAATGCACTAAAAGCGTACAAAAATTAATAGTAATTAACAACTGTAATTAAAAAAAATATGCAGTCTAGTTAGGAAAACAAGTCTATTCTAACCGATCGCCAACACGCATTGCGAAGTGATTAATTAATGACTGAACAGGACTCAACCGATTGTTGACACGGTCAATAACAAACTGAGTACCCTTCTGCTGGTCAGCAGTGGTAATGACGATTTATCGTCGACCGCTGTTGTTCGTCAGCCAGATATCATTGGTGTTTGGCAATAATGACGAACAGTTCACGCTCTTTGTTGCAAACCGGTCTTTGGGAGACGAGTGCAGTGCCGCGTAAGATTATGCTAAAGATCTGGGTGATTGTGTTATTGACTACTAGCTTTCCCGCCCGCGACTTCGTCCGCGCGGATTACTGTTTGTCGCGAAAAAAAAACGTGCTATGTTCTTCTAGGATACTAAAAACCAATGCAAAAGTATAGCACCAATGTTATGATGTTTTTTGTTGTTGACTTGTTACTTGTTATTTTGTTTCCATGGCTACCATTTCTTACAGCGAGTAATCTACATTTTCCCAGTTTTTCCAGTTTTCCCATGGTAACTTACAATTTTCCGGGATAAAAAGTATTCTATGTTTTATTCCATGGTATATGCTATCTCCATTCCAAAATTCACATAACGATAACGGATTTTGATGAAATCCGCCCAGCCGTTATCGCGTGAAAGCTCCCCAAACAAACTAACAAACAAACAGAGAACGTTTTCATTTTATATATTAGTATGGATATTGGAAAATGCAGTTCAAAAATACACCACGTCAAGTAAAAAAAAACAATAAAAATAAGCTTATTAACTTTCCCGCTGAGGAAATCGCAACTTATATCGTTTTCTCTCGTAATGCCGACTGCAGTGATTCTCGATTGAACTCTTGCTGCGACACGGGTTGTTATTTATTTGATAGTGATAGTCGTAGTAGTCGGAGATATACTATATCGATGCTGCAGGTTTATGGCTAAGAGAAGGATACTTTATGACTATGATAGTTGCCTATAATAATGTTTAAAACAAGACATAAGTTCAAAACTATACTACGATCGGGTAAGACATAGCTTAAGACACTGTTACGATGAAGACGAATCGATTGATACCTCTCTTGTCAAAATCGGATCAAGTTGTTAGTTTGAACATATAACCGTTATAACCGTATGTTTGCTTCGCCGTCGTCCGGTCAAAAAAACGAATATATTGAAATCTCGCTTGTCAATATCGAATCAATAAGGGCGACGATAAGGTGGAAGATCCTCATTACTCTTCCCTTGCTTCGCCGTAGTCGGGTAAAAATACGAATTTTATATAGCCAAATTAAAAGTGAAGCACCCAATATATGCCGATCCACTCGTACGAACAAGCCTCACGCCCACACTTACACATGCAATGCCGATCGGTATCGCAGCAAGATTTCGAACTTGTTAATCGTGTTAATTCTGTCAAGTACTCACGAAAAATCAAAAACAATGTAGTCTTTTGGGATTAAATTGTGTATCAACCACAAATGATCCACTCAAGCACACATACGCAGCCGCCATTTGCTATGCTTCACTCGTTTGTTTTGGGGTTTAGACTCCGTCTTTTTTTAAACCTTCTTGGTTACCTAATACCGAGGATGTTCTAAGTATTGCAAACCAATAGTACATAGGATCCTAGCCTAGAAATCAACTATCCTGGCTCCTAGCATAAGGTTATAATTTTTCAACTTATTTATCTTGGTTTAAATTTGTAATCTAATTTGGAGGTCAAGGGGCCAAAAAACCCATCAACGTAGACTGTTAAAGATAATATCATTAAGAGTTTTAAAAGCTTTTATTTAACTTGCAGTGTTGTCTGTATGTATGTATGTTTGTTTAGGTCAACTCTTGCAAGCTGAATTAAAACCACTTTTTCTTATCCTACGGAGTTGAATTTTTGCATGTTGGTTCAGTTACGATGACAATGCATTTTTATAGTAAGCATGACCTGAATCGACATCCAGGAACAACTCCAGATTAAGGAACTCTTCAACGGTCAACAGCACTGTCACGAAACTTTTCTGTGCACATTATATTATGATAGCCGGTTTGAAGCTTTACCATGTCATGGCTGCTGCACTCCTGGTTGGCTCCTGTCTTTGGAACTCCTCAACTTTTAACAGCACGCAGACACGAAATTTTGTATACGCATTTATTATGATAGCCAGTTTGAAGTTTTACCATGACATGGTTGCTGCTCTCCAGGTTGGCTCCTGATAAGGGAACTCCTCAACGGTTGACAGCATAGGCATGAAATGTTGCATACGCATTTAATTGTGATAGCCCGTTCTAAGTTTCATCATAACATGGCTACTGCATTAAAAGCTTTAAATGTTTTTAAATTAACTTATTTTATTATATTTGTAAATAACTTCAGTAAAATAGTAATCATTATGATAAAAGCTGTTTTCTCAATTTCATGAATATAGATAGACTATTAAATGTGGATTTCAATATCTAGTCTAGTTAATTCATGAATAACACACGTACCTATTGAAATCACGTGCGCTAGGTGAAGGTTTATTTGGAAGGTCTAAATTGTTTGAACGCCCTAACCCGTCCTTTGGATATCTAACTTATTAGACCAGTCACCCGAAAAGTACATTCAATTGAATTTACATATAGGTTTAATGTTACTTTATTATTCGACAGGAGGATTTTCATATTCTCGTTAGATCTATGGAGTTGGGTTAGTTAATTTATTATAATGGTTTAAATTATATTTAGTACTAGCTGTGCCCGCTGTATTGCTCACGGTCTGCGTTAAAACTTACCTACAATTCCAGGACCAAAAGTTCAAATTTCGTTGAGCCGTCAGATAGTTTTATCGATTACTCGGCTTCTAATAATCGTATTAGGATACCAAGTACCCCAGTTTATAGTCAAAACCGGAACTATCCATCAGTAAAAACCGCATCGCATCAATACAGTAGTTTTTACGTGATGCGCGTACTAACAAACAGTCAAACACAATTTAAAAATATATTTTTCAGTAGCTTATTTTAAGTCCTTTACAATCTTACAAAAAACAATAGGCCAGTTGGTGTGTTTTGTTTCTTAACTAAGCATACCTACTGTTGTGGGTATAAGCACAGAATAAACAATAGTAGCTTTGGACATAATATTCTGCTCTAATGTTTATAAAGATAATATGTCAGTTTTGCTATCCAACGACACCTGGTTCGATCCTTAGCACCATCGACTTAATAAGTTATGTGAGGACTTTCCATCGGTATCTGTTGACCTTCAAACTCTGAAACCAGAGGTTGGGTACTAAACGACAAGGTTTAAAAAGCAGAAAGCGCGTGCGGTGACTGTTACAAACTATACTAATTGAAGTAAGTATTTTTCTTAAATTTTTATCATTAAAGCTAGCCGACCCAGTACCACAGTTCTTTGACGTACTTTTAGTGTTGTTTGTCTTCTTAAACGATGCTTTTACCCGCAAAATTCGTTCACAAACTGTCACAAGCGTAATTTTTCGCCAGCAATTTCGGGCGGGTCAAACTAAATTCCGGGTGCTGCGGCCATAATATATTTTCAGCTTCATGTAAGCTAGGAAACGGCTGCAGGCCGGTTTAATTATCCGCATTCCGGGTGGACAAATTGTTCCGGGCCGGGCCGGATATTAATTTCGATACATTGTCCCGCCTCCCGCGCCCGCGGCCGGTGAAGCGTCGTCGTTTCCAACCGGGATACTGTCAACGGTTCGGAAAAAGCAAGGTTTAATCAACGGACAGTTGGCTGTGTATTAATTTCTGTGAAAGTAATAGTTCGATAACTAGGAATACAATGAAAACTGCAAAGGTAGAGATATAGAGTTCCAGTTGTAGCATACTCTGCTACGATGCCAGTCGTAGCAGAGTATGCTACGACTAATTACAACTACATAACTAACTACATTAGCGTAGCCTATAATAGAAAAGATCTAACTTTGGCCGCATTGGTACTTACTATCGAACGAGACCGCGGTTAAATGCTTGTCTATCATCCTAAATCAACATAGCCTATAAATAATTTAAAAAAAAGTCAAAGAAAAGTTTGATGTAATTATTGTAAAGAAACATAACAATAATGCAGATAAGGCACTAAAGGCAAAAAACTGTACTGTGTACTGTATTTGTTTCTTTACAATGAAACAGTTTAGCTTATACCTTTGTTTTACGTATTTTATTTTTTAATATTTTATTTTTTTATTTAGTTATTTCTCAAGTGTACTACTTGTCAAGCCCTTTCATTTGATACCCATACTGAGGGGATTGAAAAAATAAAAGTAATCCACCATATTGTGGTGGCAGCCATCTTGGATTTAGATTTTTTCATGGTGTACTGTATACTAACAGCTAAGCCTTTTCATTTGATACCCATATGAGGGGGTTGTGAAAATGTAATCCGCCATTTTGCAGCGGCAGCCATCTTGGATTTATAATGATACTGAATATACTCAATTGCATTGTCATTAGAACTAAAAGTGTTTATCAAAGATCAGATCAATCTGTCTACAGGAAAGGGGTAAACTTTCAATTACTAAATTTCACCCTAAAAACAAACAGGGCAAGCTAAATAAAACCGTTTACAAAAAATGCTTTTTTGTTTGAAAGTCCACGTCCTTGCATCTTGATAATATAATTAACATTCTTCTATTTAAAATAGTTGGGCTACCATTCCCATAGAGCTGAACATCGTACCTCTATATGGCACAACATTTGTCCCGTTATATAACCCAAGTGCCAAAAAAGTGCCGAAGTACCCAAGTGCACTAGAATTATGTCTGCAGCCTTGCCCATACTGTTTTTTCTTGAGTAGGTAGTTATATTCTCCGTAAAAGCCAAGTTTGTCGTAGCAACAACGAACTCAAAACACATAAACAAGTGTATATTATGGGGCTATTAGCGTCAACGATACGGAGGCGTAATCTGACAAACGCTCCTCGGGGATAAGAAGGCAGCAGGTAGGGTAATTGTAATTATGTGTACGTATACCTATTATTTCACACGAGGTATTGCTTTGAATTGAGCAGTGGAAACTAAATACTTGTATATTGTATTCTGTAATAGTAAAGAGTTTTCATTAAAAAAGTTAATTGAAAAGTTAATCATAATGTGAAATAATAATAATGCGTCGAGGCAAACTGCTAAAACACCTAAATTATGCTATTATGGTAATTGCCAGTGCCAATTACCATGGCAATTAAATTTTTGTATATTAATTTATTAAATTCTTTTATTAGAAGTTAAGAAAAACAGACAAAATAAACGCCATCTACTTTCTTGCCGGTTCTTCTCAATTTGTATACCAAATCCGGTGGTAAAGTTAGTTAATGGTCATGACTGCCCTCTTGGGTCTCCATGCCAGTGAAAGCATTTGTTTGATTTTATACATATAACAATACGAATAGCTGAGTAAATAATAATTAAAATCTAGCGCAATAATTTCAGGTCAGATACGGGTAAAGCGATAACGTAAAACAAAAAAAAACTGTCATCTAGGTGGAATAAATAAATATAAATAAATAAATATATTCGGGATAATTCACACCAATTACCTAGCCCCAAGCTAGGATACCCTGTACTATGGGCACCTAGGTAACGGATAAACATCGATAGATACGAATATTACATTCATGACTCGGGAACAAACATTTCTGTTCATCACACAAATGATTGCACCTTGCGGGATTCGAACCCACGACCGTTTGATTTCATAGAGGATCTCTAGCCACTAGACCAACCAGTCGTCACAATTAGGAATAAATAGAGTAATTTTTATACTTTTAAATCAAATGACTTTGATGAATAACGAGTTATCAAAATTTCACGTAGCTCCGTAGCAGAGCTACGAATGCGCCGCGAAACGCCCAAGATAAAGATTATTTACACGATGTCTCACTTTACAAATCCAATTTCCTGCTGAATACACAGGCTGGTTGTAAATAAAGCAGACAAAGCTTCGGCTCGCCCGTTCGATACATTATGCAAGCCACGCTCCGCTGCGTCGGCCAATGAGCTCTGTAAATATGGAGCGATGATTTTCGCGAGATTTTGTTGTTTGGTGCTGGTCTACAGTAAAATGAATATGTAGCTACATGGTCTGTTCCAAGCCTAAATATTTTTGAAAAATGTCAGTCCCGAAAAACAACAAAAACTAAATTAATCTATGTTATTGTAAGTAGGAAAAAATACAGAACTTTTACACGTTGGTCATTTTCCCGCTAAGGGCCGTATTAAGTTGTGTTCGATTTCTGAGCAATATTTAATTTATGTAACTTGCTTTGGCTTAGACATCTACAGAAGTATAAATATTCCAACATTTCCATGATAATCTCAAATGGTTTGGAAATAGGAAAAAGAGCAACAATCCTGCACAAATCTAATTCATTTATCAGTCACAGACAACCGTTTCCGCTATCGAGAACACGCCTTCAGCGCCATTAATTTTCAAAATCGGACTGATATCTTAACTGCGTCACGCATGGGAAGTTCCCCCAATATGTGCAAAAAAACAGTGCGCCCGACAACGCCTTATCCGCACAAAAAATAATGCGAATATCTGGGAGAGGCTCGTCGCATCACAGAGCTATAACAACGCTGGGAACACGCCCATGCACTCCTTATCATGACAGACGAAAGGCACTTTTTCATTTTTTCCTTTTGTTCCCCGCTACTTGTGTTTTTTGCTAGTGTGCGCGTCTCTAAGGGCAGCCGGCATAGTGGAAAAGTCACGTGATTTAGAGATGACAAAAATGTTATATTCGTTACGGGGTGGCGTGAGCCTGAGCGCTGAACGCTACTTGTGGTTGTGTGACATATTTTCTTAGTGTCGAGGATGACAAATGGGTAGATAAATCAAGGGGAAAGCGAGCTTTCTTTCAAAAGTTTTATTTCCCGTACAAGTTTTTGTGTTTACGTCGAGCGGGCTCATTTATTTCGGCAATGTTCGGTGGCAATCTAAAGCATTGTGCCTACAGCGCTTAACGTGGCTTAACGAAAAGTTATGTAACCGAGTTCGGGACTGAGTGAAGAATATTTGTACCCCAATTTACTTACGCGTTTGTACGTCTAGTTTGTACTCCTGGTTAAAGGCAAGTTGTGAAGGTCTTTTAACTTTCCATTTCTGGGATTTTATTACTAATAATTGATGGCTTAGAATCATGAACTTGTAGAAAGAGGTTAATGAAACATTATATATACCCTAATTAATAGAATAGAGTACCAAGTAAAAATTAAGTGTTATGAAAGTCACTAATAATGCCCTAGAGGTAGCTGAATTTTACGTAACTTGTAATGAGAAGATAAAGTGTCATCACAAACATTCATATATATAACTTTATATCATAAGTATCTTTGAAACCTTCTGATATTGTAAATAAATGCGCAATAGCTGCTGTATATATACGTAACCTATATAGCCAACGTTAAAAACCCTACAAAGACCCACTCTATTTACACCTACAAAGGTGAAATTTAGGTACATAAACTCACTCAAGCCTAAAAACCTAAAGCCTATATCAGCTGTCAGAGGTGTCACACCGTGAAGGCGTTCTAATGAAGCGTGAAACAGACTTCTAAAGCAGCTGCTAGGTTGTGTCAATTTTCCTAACTCTATAGATGCTCTATAGTATTTATTTTATTTTGTTTGTGACTTTGCGCGATGAATGTATTGCAGGCTCGGAAATTATTTCGTAGTGGTAAGCCTCCTTTGAAAGAATCCGCCAAGGGGAAGTACCAAACCTCTGCCGACATTCCACCGCCAAGCAGTAGTATAAATACACTAGTGTGTTCCAGTTTGGAGGCCTTGAGTTGCCAGCAAATTTATATAGTCACCGGCAAAGTTATTTTATTATATAGCCGCCGAAAATATTTTATTGTTAATCAATACTCATAATAAAGCAATAAGAACGAAAAAAACTGCACAACGAAGATAATTAAAAAACAAATGGTCTAAGGTACTTAAAATAAGGTACTGAAGACGAAAATAACAGATAAAAAAGTCGTGCCTGTCTGTTTGTTTGTTAGTTTGTCTGTATGTTTGTTCGCGCATCACGTAAAAACTACTGGACCGATTGCGATGCGGTTACTGTTGGGTACCTTAGGGTTCGACTTAAAAACTGGGATACTTGGTATATTAATCCGATGATTAGATGTCGAGCAATCGATAAAAAATTATTTGACGGCTGAACAAATTTTTAAGAAATGTTGTATATAGGTAATTTTGGTGCTGGAATAACACGTATGGGCTACTTTTAAATTAAGTGACCACGCGGGCAAAGCCACACGCACAGCTAGTCCTACATACAAAAAAAAGGTTTTATTTACTTTATTTTTGAAATAAATAATAAATAAGTTTAGTGAAGAAACAGAATTGTTTTTCACATCCCATAGTTTTACGACTATCTCTCGTTTCCCCCCCCTAGCTTTACTAGCGTCAGAATTTTTCATTGATTAATAGTAGGTATTGTTGGCACGCGTTCGCATCTCTCCTGCTGTTGTAAGTGATTTGTAGTCTTTGCAGTCAGGTGAAATATTTTTTGTTAGTTCAAACGTAAAGATTTATGTGAATGAAATCCTTTAACAAAACGTTCAATTCAATGACGCAGATACCATTTAAGTCATTAATTAAGGCTTGGTCTTTGCAAATACTTCATGTTTAATTTTTACCTTAATGCTTATTTGTAGTGATCGTTTTTATACAAATGTATGCTTTTTGAGCGGAGCTCAGAAAGTGCCCAATTTGTTGCTAAGTACGTTCAGGAGAGAAAGGCCATTTATTTCTTTACTTCCCTTACTTCTGCCACGTGGGACCAGATTTAAATGCGAGTAGATCATCACGCCACCTATTTCGCGGCCAGCCTCGACGTCGCTGACCGTCTGTAGGTTCCCATTGTGTTGTGACTGAACATTGGTTGACTGAACAAAGTATTTTTAGAATGTTAAGGGTTCTAGCACTTTTAGCAAATATGTCGATCATTTTTGACCGTCTGTATCTTGTTTTATAATTAACCCAGAACTATGAAATTGGTATCACATCAAAATTTGACATACTATCTCGTACTTTGTTAACACAGAAACATGATTAGTATGAATTCACTGGATAGAAAATAAAATCAAAGGTAGCACTACTTTATGCTTAGAACATTGATTGGAAAGAGACCCCGTCACTAAAGGATATCAAAGATATACCAAGAGAAATATCTTATTATGATTGAGAAAATGGCTAGACACTTTTTAATTCAGAGCTTTAGTTTTCCTACAAATAAATAAAAACCTTAAATTTTACACCCGAGATGTATCACCTTTCCCGCTCTACTTGATCACGAATGAGAGGGACATAAAACTCAGTGACCCGGCCTTAAAGTTGAATAAAAATAATGTTTTGAGGGAATAGGTGAGAATTAGCAAGATTCATTGTTCGATTGCAAACGTTTGAAGGTTAATCATCTCTCTAAAAATAAAGTTATGATATTTAAACCATAACCCTAGATTAGTTTTAACCGCACCCTGAATTTTTAAAGGCAAGTGGATAAAGTGCAGTACACTTAGTAATATTTATCAAGTAAATCTGAAACTTGATGTAGACGAATGATAAAAGAGGGGTGTCAAAAACGATAATTTCCGCCGGCGCCGGCGCTAATGTACTTTACAGTTTGAGTTTGGTCTTTCACCTTTCAATAACAATACGAAGTCAACTTTTTTATTAAAAGCTTTCATAGATCTTTACTTGTATTTCTAACTTGTTGTTGGATGTATGTATTTATGTATTTCTGTCTGTCCTGGAATCTTGCAATTCAAAATTTCTTACACTTCCCAATTAGCTATCCAGCTGAAACTTTCAGGGTAGCTGACATACCGATGACAAAGCAATTATAAAAAAAAACTTAAAAACTTAATAAGTGACAGTCAAAAAATTATATTAAAAAATGACAGGCATGTAAATAAAAAAGGTTTTACGTGATTTTTTTAATGTGTGTCAATCTTTTTTTGTTATATTATACATATTTTTACGTTACTTCAATGTAGGTATTCTTACGTAGTATTTATATACTCTTTGGCAGTTATGTAACAACTTAGACATTGACGTTGCAGAAATCCATCCTTCCATACTTAATATTAAAAAAGCGAAACTTACTCTGTGTCTCTGTAACCTTTTTACGATTAAACAGCTGAACCGATCTTGATATTGAGATAGTTTGAACCCTGGAGGACATAAAATACTGTTTATCGCGATTAACTGTAGCGCGGACTAGGCAAAAGTTAGTATCATATAAAATGTGCAATTTCTAGAAGTTAACGAAGAGAAATAAATATATTAAAAAAAAAAGTTGTGGTGTCCTATGAGATTGGAATAATTGCTACGCCATAACTGTTGCAAAATATAACAACGTTTTACAGTCCTACATAATATCGAACTGTTTGTGCGGACAAAGAGAATCCACACCAATCTATAAAAGTGAAACGTTGTCTGATTGTTTGTTTGTTGGAATGAAATGGAAACGAAATAGTAACAAGTCTGCTAAAATGCATTAAGAGCGTTGGTGCTGTACTTTTACATTGGTATTTAATATCCTAGATGAACATAGGATACTTTTTTTCGCGATAAACCAGTAGTAATAAAAATAGTCCACCCGGACGAAGTTGCGGGCGAAAGCTAGTTCGTTATAAAACTGCCACTTAGTTAATAAACGAACGCCAACTGTTGTTTTCTTGAAAATAATGTCTTTTCGTTTTCTTGTATGATGTTCTAGTTTTTTGGAATACGATACTACTCGGTCGCTTACAGTCGACAAGTTGTGGAAGGACCCTACTCTTTGTTTACGCCAGCGATGATAATGAATGCGTTGGCCACGCGCGCGTTCTTTTGAGTACCTGGGCAGTGACTCCCACTGCCCCCGCCCGCCTGTACAAGACAAGTTTATTTGACGCGCGCACAAGATCCGAATTCGCGTCATTTGAGACCCCGCTGCTGCACAAACTCCGTGTGGATCCATCGACCCTATTAAACAATATTTTTGTGGTGTGGATGGACTCCTATATCACACATAGAGAATACAATACTAATATCACAGAATACTTAATAATACTTTGCCTAAATATAAGTTACACTATGGACGTCGTCGTTCGAAAACCGGGAAAGTTTTTCGGAAAAACAGCCTTTGTCTTTTAAAACGGATTTAAACCATAAAGTAACTAGTGGCTCTGTGAGCTGCAGAGTAACTTTTTATATCGGGAGGGTGAGCTGTAGACCTCGCGCGTACAAACTTTTTGTAAACAATCTAGCGGTGCACAGTAGCGCCATAGTTTTACCTTATTGTAAAACTAACATTAATAACCAAGGTGTTCCATCAATCCCTACCTAGTGGGTAAAGGGATGATTCCACTGGTAGAAACCTAACAGTGAGAAATTTACTGCATCTTGAGGAGTTATTCTGCTCATCACGCCGAAGATAGATAGATAGATAGATAACACTTTATTGCACCAAATGAAACACTTACAAACAAAAATAAACTTAAACATATAGTACAATCGGCGGCCTTATCGATAAGCGCATACATTGAGACACATGAATATATAATAGAGGCAGTTGTTGGTGTTCCTCATCAAATCTTTACCAAATTTTTATAAGACCAATTTAAAGTTACTACTACCTTTCAAATGAAAAAAGAACCATCAAAATCGGATCTAATAAGGCGGAGATATTCAGTAGCCCCCTTTTTGTCCCTTTTTGGGTGAAGTACCCCCCAATCAAAAATCCCCGACGACTAAATGATCTAAAAATTCGTTTAACCCGTATTTTAAGTTTCGTCTAGATCGGTTGAGAAATGCGACTTGTAGAGGAGAACAAAGTTCTGGATAGACGGACATTCGGACATACGAAAGCATTCTGGCCAAAGCCGAAACGGAGACGCTAGAAGAAGATCACAACAAAATATATGTAGTAAATTGTAAAAGGAAGTTAATACTTATATACTACAAATAACAAATATAGGTATACGTATGGGTTCTTATAGATACTAACATAAATAAATACACAAAATAATAAAATAAAACAATACATGCATATAATACTTCAACATAAATAAATACAAATTAACATATCAAACATATCGAGTCAGATAAAAACAGTTTATTTAGAAAGTAAATGCTATTTTATTTTCCCTTTGAAGACTTCAATAGAAGGACTAGCACGAATAGTATGAGGAAGTGAATTCCATAACTTGACTGCTCGTTCAGTGAACGACTTACTATAAGAACTAGAAGAGCGAGTGGGTATTTTAAGGAGGAGAGATTTTGTGGTACTGCATGGAATGTCGCGGGGCAGAAGATAGCCAAAACGCTCCTGAAGTTAAGGAGGAGAACGCGGATTAAAAAGGATAGGGTAAAGAAAAAATAACACATGAAAGTCTCGACGCCGACGAATAGGTAGCCATTTTAGTTGAGATCTGTATTTTGATACATAAGCAAACTTACGCAGACCGAAATTAAAGTAAATGCATAAGTTTTGTGGATGCCTTTCCATGCAAAAGCGAGTATAACCAATCTACCAAAAAAATATTAATTTCCCGTTTTCACTTAACCTTTTCCGTGATAAATGTACTTTAATATTATGTTTATCTCCGTATTGTACGTTCAGAACCCATATTACCAATTATTTAAAATTTCAACAACTTTATGTTAAGCCGTTTTGAACTTACAACTTTCCCGCTGCAGATTTATATTTTCCGAAACAGTAAGTATTCAATTTTTAAACTGTGTAAATTTCAAATTCATTGTTTTAGCCGTTTTGATGTGACAGCGAGTAAAACAAATCTACCAAAATTTTCCCGATTTCCCGTGTGAACTTTCGATTTCCCAGGATAAATGTTATACTTGGTTGATATTTGTATTTTTGAGTACCTAGAGTACCTACCTACCTAATTTAAAACTTTATCAAAGCTGTTTTTGAGTGAATGCGTGTAATTGTCATTTTCCCGTTTTGCCGTCGTAATTTAACATTTTCCGTGATCATTTTCCTATTTCTGTGATAAAAGTACCCTATGTTGGACTCTGTTGTGTTCACACAGTATCTACATACAAATTTTCATCAAAATATGTCTAGGTCGTGAAAACTGCCCAAACAAATAAATAAATAATCAAACAAACATCAACGTTTCACTTTTGAATATTAGTGGGATATTAGTTAATGAATTCAGTTGTATCGAACAAAAGTATCGAATAAACGCTTACAAAAGTAGACGGTGGTACCGTCTCTATTTTCGTTTCCTCTATCCATGCAAAGGTTTATGTAAAAGTTTGCTATATACGATAAGATCACCGATTATGTTAGTATTATTATGTATGTTTAACGGGTTATTATTATGTATTTACAAAATATGTAGATTGAACTATCTGTTTTATTAGTTACTTGTTTTTTTCAATAATATGCAATATAAAAATGCTTCAATATAAAGAACAGCGTTTTTCTTTATATTTTGTTTTTTACTGTACTACTACAGATTCTGTACATAAAAAAATGTTTTGATTTTTATGTTGTGCTAACCGTACACCACAACACCGCCGCCATTTACAATCCCGTTCTTTAGCTACGCGGGTTATACCTATGCATTGAGAAGAAAATATTCTCTTTACATAATTCCTACATCTATGTTGACAATTCTTTATTAAAAAAAACTCTATGACAGCTTCCTATCGTGACAGCTTCTATCATTGTTCTTTCAATTTCTACAGACAATTGTTTCACGACATTGAGTAAAGGTGATTTTCTCTTTGTAAATAAATAATTATTGTTTACTCTATAGAAATGTTCCGTAACACGTACCAGCATAATATGCTAACCGTGTTTTTTAGCTGCGGATCCAAACCACTTGATTTATGGGACACTTTCATTAAAGATGGGTGCATATCCAGACTTATGGATAATGATATCAAGTCAACGGTGTTTGAAATAAGGGGCAATAATGTATCTACAACGTACATAATATGCCCAAAAGGCAAACAAACACTGGGAATAACAATGCCTTTCCTTGTCATGATAGTTAAGAATTTGAAGAAGTACTTCACATTTGAAGTAACAGCACTCGACGAGACGAACACAAGGCGGAGGTTTCGAGTTTCCAACTTCCAGAGTACCACTCAAATACTACCAATGTGCACGGCCATGCCGATTGGCCTCTCCGAGGGCTGGAATCAAATCCAGTTTAACTTGGCCGAATTCATGCGACGAGCGTACAACAAGCAGTTTGTTGAGGTCCAAAAGTTGAAGATAAACGCCAATATACGTTTAAGGCGTATATACTTCGCCGAAAGGTTATTGCCAGAAGATCAGCTGCCTCCTGAATATAAACTGTACTTCCCATTAGGGTCAGCCGGCGCTAAAGGTAAAAAAAGTAGCAAGGAGAATGTTGATACTTCAACGTCATTAGCTCCTTATGAAGATGCCAAGGAAATTAAAAAGGGTTCTAGAGCATCAGTTCACTCGAAAATGAATTTATCGCAGTTGCGTGTTTCCGAGACTGAACGCAGAAAATCGTCAGCGCTACAGCTGCCAGTTACTCAGGCAGAAAAACCGATTGTGGATCAAAAAGAGACGGTTACTGAGGCGGTGGCAGAAGGTGGTAAGAATGCTTCAGCAGACATTGAAGCGTCTTCAAGAGCGGTGGATACGGAACTGACTGAAGCACGTACTGAAACTTCTGATGAAGGTGCTTTAGTAGCTCTTGATAAAGGTGATCTTGAAGTTTCTGGAGAAGCTGCCCCCGAAGCTCCTGAAGAAGCTGCCAGTGAAGTTATATCGAAAGCACGTAGTGAAGCTATTATTGAACTTCCTGCTGAAGCTTCTGCTGAATTTCCCGCTGATGTTCTCGCTGAAGCTCCCACTGAACCGCCCACTGAAGCTCCCGTTGAAGCTTCCGGTGAAGTACCAACTGAAGCTCCCGTCGAATCTCCCATTGAAGCTCACGTTGAAGCTCCCGGTGAAGTGCCCACTGAAGCTCCCGTTGAAGCTACCGCTAAAGCACCTGCTAGAACTTCTGCTTTAGCTTTTGCTGAAGCTACTACTGAAGCTTCTGTTGAGGATATTGCCGAAACTTCTGAATTTCCAGCAGAAAAAGAAGCGCAATAAAAGTATTTTAAAGAAAGCGCTTTACAGATGATAAAAACAGCAATTTAAGAAGAATTATGTGAGAGTTTTTCTGTTTATTACGTGAGGCTTCTTTTCAGACAGTTATTTAGATAGTAAACTATACGCCAATTTTTATTATGTATATGATTGAGTGATATTTAGCTCTAAAACTTGATTAATTTATGTTAATAAACTATTAAATTTAAATGATTTATCAATTCAATCAGGAGCTTCGAGCCATCAACTAAAATCAGGAGTGATTGTGGTACCGAAGGGTTACCACAGTCACAGTTTTTAGATTTCCAACGGAACCCTACTATGTAGTTCCGTGACTCAAAATGGAAGAACTGTTTCAAATTACACTTTCCAAGGGGACAAAAATATATTTGGTCCCCTTTTCTTTCCTTATACTTAACCCGGCGTCATGGGGGTTGGGTCAAAATTACCCAAACCTTTTTAGTTTGCCTATAATTATAAAACTATTCATTAGACGTTGCCGCTCTTCTCACTAGATTTATTGAGTCCCTCTAAACGTTTGTGCCGTGAAGTAAGTCAGGCAGCAATCGCTTTGGGAGCTACAAGTGCCGTAATTTCAAGAAAGGTAATTATGACCCATGGTTGTATTCAGTGTAACTATTTTACGCCATTTTTCTCAAACGTGGTTTAAGTGAATTGCGTAAAACATCGATTGATTTGCTAGCGAACCTTCAGACGATTCTCCAGCAAAAAAAAGCAAATGCTTGTAAGAGGCATCAGGTGTGTCCTGCAAGAAAAGACCGCAAAACTATCCACGGGGTATCAAGGATGCAACAAACTTATTTGTCCTCAACATATAATCTACCTACCTACCTAAAAAATAATAATAAAAATGAAAAAAAACCTTGCTGTGCCAACTGTACTATTAACGTTGATTATAATTAGTTTTTTGTTAATTTTTCATGTTAGTAGATTTATAAAAGTACCTACCACTAAAAAATTATAGACTGTTAATTATTTCTAACTTAGATTTTGCTAGAAGAGGCCATTTTTTGTATTTTATTACCTTAATAACAGTAAAATAATACTTGTAACGAATAATATTAATTACTTCATATAGATACTAAAATATGTTACGTTCGTGTAACTTTTATCCCCATGACGCCAGGTTAAAAAGAGCTGTAAAAGTAGAGTAAAAATGAATTTTGTTTATTTTTGTATTTATAAATATGACCGCCTATTCTATATAAAGACGGAGAAAGAATAAGATAATATAAGATTGCAATATAAGATATATAAGATATATAAGATTGCGTGGTCGAAGTATTACATTTCTAACCAAGACAGTAAGGAGATGGTAATTTGTGTGTAATGAGTCCACACTCATTACACACAAATTACCATTAACAAATACTCAAACCTTGAAACTGTTTTGTATATTTTTTCCATTATCACTCGAGTAAAGCAATGAGCCGAATTGGCTTTATATAAGGTCTTTGAAATACGTTACCTGTAACTTTGGTAAACGGATGTTTCCTTGAAGACGTTAAGCTAACTAACTTATGCGGTTTCTTTCCAACTTGAAAACTTTTTATCACAGGATACTAAAAATAATATTTGTTCAATTAGTTTCTAATATATGTTCCACTAATGCCTATCGGTTTTCGATGAACACAGGCTGATCGAGGTTAATCATTTCAAAATACATTTTCATCCCCACTTTACATGTCATATCAGAGGAATCACAGAAGTTCTGTGAGTAGATGTAATTAGGTACGAGGACCTTCGTGGTTCCAGTACATAGATAGTTACATAGATCCTAGTTTCGATAAAGGACTTCGGTACAGGTGGGAATAATATAATATTTCAAATAACACATTTTAGAGGAGATTTCATCATTACATATTATAAAACGCGTCTGTCTGTCCGTCCACAAATATCTCCGAAAATTCTTAACTGATTTGGTTCCGGTTTTAACATAGGCGTAGGTTGATTCCACAGAAAGCTTTTAAAGTATAATTCATAAGTGTTTTGTTTAAATTTAGTCGATGTAGGGCAAATTTTATTAACAAAGTCGGAAAAAACAACCGTATACGCAGCGTACGCAAAAGTCCGCTACCTTTTTTTTGCTTACGCTTCGTATACTGCGCTATGTGAATATGATGCATAAAAGGATTGTTCTTCTCAAAAAGGTCTACAAATAACTATTTAAAAAGCTAAATAAACACGCCTGCCCTGCCAAAAAAGAAGTTATGCCAATAAATTATATACTGTTGGAATGTGCTTATCATGGCCTTCAAATTGATTGATACCCATATTGTAAAATTAAAAGAAAAATATATTTTTTGCACACTTGAAAATGGAGCCATATTAACGCCATAGAGACAGTTTGAAAAAAGTCGGAGGGATGTAAGTTAGTTTTCAAAATTAGATACCCCATACGTCTAAATCTGTTCAGGCATTTAAGTTATGGTGGAATAAAGAAACTCACATACATACATCATCATCATGCCAGCCTTTAGAAGTCCACTGCTGAACATAGGCCTCCCCCAACATACATACAGGCATACATACAAGCATATATGAATCCTAAAAACATCACACTACTTTTTTGGGCAGTCGTGTAAAAAGTCCCCGTCACCATATCAATTATAAAATCATAGAATACCAATTAAAGAAAGCTCAAAATAGAAGGTTTTCAATTTAATAAATAAATAAATTAATTGACGGTACAAAGAAGTCTACTCTTTGTATTAATCCTCAAATTCAATATCACAGTAATCTTTCTCATTTAAAATGGATCAATTTTTGCGTAAATATATATGTCTATGTTTACACCACATTTTTTTAAGAAGTAATTTTAGAGGTCTGAAAATTATGTTGGAATGGCCAGAGTGGCGATACGACTAACAACGAAGTATTTCACAGCTTATTTAATTTATTTGGCAGAAGCACAAAAAGTAGTTTCTGTAATCTTTTTCATAACTTCTGTCATTAGTTCTGGACCTTGTACGTATTACTTTATAATTTATGTTCTAAACAGCTTTCACATTTCAATCCACAAACTAAAAAGGAGACTTCAATCAAAGACAATAACTTCTTTATAAAACAGAATCAAAATACACGTAAGGCATAGACTACGCTAAACTATCCCGACACGGTCAGATGTATTTGATTAGCGAATTTCAATTAATTCTACGCATCCCGTACTTCGTAGCTACTATCAGTTTATTCTGTGGTGATATAGCGCAGACGCAGCTCGGGTGAGGGCGGGCGGTCCGCGGGCGTATGAGGTCAATGTAACGTTTTTTTTACAAATTATGAGAATCCTTGAGCTAACCGTGCGAAGCCGGGGCGGGTCGCTAGTTGAACGATAATTATAATGTTTGCAAAACATGCAGACTCAATTTGTACGAATAACCTTTTCAATCGACACGAATAAAAACTTTTTTAATTTCACTTTGGAACTGGCACGCCATATATTGTTGAGTGGCATTTATTTATGATTCATATGTCATACTGCACGTCGCTTACGGCTGACGGAACCAAGGAGTACTATTTGTATACCGGAACGCAAACAGAACTGTAAATATTCAACATTTTTGCTTTAGCATCGAACAATAAATAAAGCATGTTTAAAAATGCGTATCAAAGTGGGTTGCTCTCGATATTCTACAGCTGTGGCTCCCATCCCCTGACGCTATGGGACATGGAAGTCAAAAACGGACACATCAAACGAGTCACGGACAATGAGGTAAACTCCGTAGTCCTGGAAATCATGAGCACCAACGTCGCCACCACTTACATAACATGCCCGCCACACAATCAATCTTTAGGCATAAAACTGCCCTTCCTTGTGATGATCGTCAAAAATCTAAAGAGGTACTTCTCATTTGAAATCACCATACTCGACGATAAGAATATGCGACGAAGATTTCGCATCTCTAACTTCCAATCAACGACGAAGATCAAGCCATTTTGTACGACCATGCCTATTGGCCTGTCGGGAGGCTGGAATCAAATACAGTTTAACCTATCTGATTTCACAAGGCGGGCGTACGGTTCACAGTTTCTTGAAACATTGCGAGTGCAAGTGCACGCCAACGTCCGATTACGGAGGATTTATTTCGCCGAGCGTCTTTACTCCGAAGAAGAATTGCCTCAAGAGTACAAACTTTATTTACCTTTGGAGAAGAAGGTAAAGAAAGCGAAGGAAAAGAAGGAACCTGAAGCTGCTGTAGATACTGCGGCACCACCACCCATTGAAGAATTGGCACCGGTAGAGGAAGCGTTGCCTAAAGACCAACCAGAGGTGTCAGCCCCGCGTAGGAAGAGTACATTAGTCAAAAAGCTGTCTTCGGTGGAATCTAAAAAAAGTACAATGGGAGTCAAAAAGAGTACAACTCAGGCTGCTTCACCATCAGAAGCGGGAGAAGACAAACCTCTAGAACAAGGAGAATTATCTCCAGCTGAAGCAACTGAAGCCGGGCCAGAAGCGCCGGATGAAGTAGCAGAGGTACCGCCAGAAGCGGAGACACCCGTTGAAGACACAGAAGCACCGTCAGAAGTACCACCTAAAGCAGAGGCACCACCAGAAGCAGGAATATTACCAGGACCGGAAGCACCGCCAGAAACAGAAGCACCACTTGAAACTGAAGCACCACCAGAAGTAGAAGCAGAAGAGCCAACAGAAGCATCAACAGAACCCGCAGCGGAAGCAGATGCTGATGAAGGCGAAACGTTTTGATACGAAAGCTATTTATGTTATGTTAATCTGTTTCTAATGTTTGAGTTATTTACTTCGTGATCGTTAACCTTATACTTCTTGTTAATATAATGCTTTCAACAGTCAACATTTTATTTTATTAATTGTGTATATATGTTACCGGTAATCTATATAATCCAGTATTCTATACAATACCTAGGCAATGTAATGAATACGTAAAACGGTTAAGGTAACGTATGAAATATTATTCATTTTATATTTTGCCTAGGTATTAAATACAATACCGAATGCGGTTATGTGTGTAATGTGTGGTTTTCATGATAACAAAGGTGTTAAAAGTTAAATAAATAAAATGTGATAAATTATTAGATAAGGTTTTCAAGGCTAGAAGACAAAGGCGGGAGCGAAGCGTGGCAAGCTTCTGACTGATTTTTATGATTCTTTTATTTATTTCAATGTTTGTTAGAACAGACTTCTACTAGTTCCTGTCGGTACCAGAACCCACAGTGTGGTTCTATGTACATTTCATCAAAATAGGTTTTATACTTTTTTTACATCTAACAGAGGTTTTATTATTTATTTATTTTTCAAAATTATGCGAGTGGGCGTGTAAATGTTAGTGTGAGCAAGGCATAACGAAAGTAATGAACACACGACTGCGAACAAAACTAAAAAGAGGCATAAATTTAAGTGAGAATGGTTGTAACCAACTTTAAATCGTTATAGATCCTAAATGTTCATCCGAAATGAAAAATGATAAGAGAAACCTTAAGATGATTTTCAAATGCCTATAGTCCTAAGAATCATCAACATCGGCCCACGCGTTTGGTCTCTATAGCGCCACAAAGAAACAGACATACATTATATAGGATGATAACTACCCTCCGCTAAGTCGGGTAAAAATTTGCAAACTACGCCACCGGCGATGACTAATCCATACTCTATGCTAACATAAAGAGAAAGTAAGTCTGTCTCTCTCTCTCTTTCTTTCTGACTGTATGTCTGTTACATTTTCACGACTAAACGGCTGAGCTGGTCTTGATTAAATCTGGTATGAGTATAATTTGAACCCTAGGGACGCAGGAACCTTTTTAGCGCGATAAACTGTAGGCCAAAGCTAGTCATACTTTACGCGCTTCGATCTATTCACAACTGGTTTCACCCATCAGTATGCAAAAGCGGGTCATAAAATGTGCGTTTGCCGGCGTCCTTTAATAGTTTATGCGCTGGTCTATGGCGCGAGATTCCGCCCATTATTCAGGCTGTGCTCCTGTCAAACGAACTTGTACATCCGGGAATTTATAGCTAGTACAGGGTTCAGTATGTTGTTGGATTTATAAATTGTACAGCTATGGTCTGTTATAATGTTGAAAATATGAATATTCTCATGTAGCCCATCGCGTGTTTTGTTTCTGGGTAACAAGTGTAGACAAGATTAGTGAATATTTTGTGATTCAAAATTCTGGGTGGCAGTGCAATTTTTAGGGGCAGGCGTGGTGCCGCTTTTTTAATCAGGTTTGTTTGTTGTATGAGGCAGAGCTGCCTCTTGTGACAGAGTTTGTCAGGCCGCCAGATGGCCTCTGACATGGCTTCATGACTGCTATTAATCAATAAAAGCTGGGACCGACAACTTAACGTGCTGTACGAAGCACTGCATGGAAATCCGTTTATAAATTAAAAAAGTCGATGGTGCGGAGCCGAGGACCGAACCTGGGAGTGCTGTTGGATTCTAACACGCACTAGTATACTGCACGGTTATCACCAGATGAATGACCTGCTTGTCTTGTTACTAAGTTGTATTTTAATCATGTTTGGAGACATTTCGTGGGGCGATAATATTAGGTGGGCTTTTTCACATAATGGATACAATACAATTTAGTTATTCACCTTTGTATATTAACTTACGCGTCTATCGTAATACACTTGCATTTCAAAATATAGAGAAATCGTACCAATTCATAATTGTTGGTGTATTTGTGTTGGTGCCGGTAGTTTCATTGTAGTCAAATTCTATATAATATACCTGAAATAAAAAAAAACGTATCAAAGTCATGTTACATTTTAAATCAAAGAAACCGAAAACACATACGAGACATAAAAGACACTACTCGATATGTTTCATACAAATAGTTAATTTAGAGGGATCGCCAGCATAATTGAAATTTAATTCATGAAATTTAATTTTATACAAGAGGTTTTGAAAACAATTTTATTGCAGTGCCGCCTTTAGAAATTTAAAATTGAAAAAGGAACTATAAAAAAATAATTTAGGTGTATAAAAAAGACGTTCGACGTTCTCTGTGGCCAGGTGGAGTGACGACCTGCGAATAGCAGCTGGCAGAAAATGGATGAGGAGAGCTGAAGACCGAGCTCAGTAATGTGCGTTAGGAGAGACATACGTGCAGCAGTAGACAGATGTAAGCTGATGATGATGATGATGATGATAATGTTCGACTTTCCGACAATAATTCACAAAAAAATATAAATTAAAACGTGTCGTTAAAGTTAATAAAAAGCGGTATTAAATACATGTTGATAAGTTATGACAAAGTTGAAGGTGGAATTCATGCTTAAGACTATATTGGGAATGGTTCTCAAGGGCAGCAGCTGGATCCCCAAGGAAGTAACAAAGCCACAGATGCATGTACAAAACGTCGAACGCAACGTCGATACATAGATACCATTAGGCGACCATCTGAGGCTTTTGGGTGTCGAAATCACATCGAACCTGAATTTTGGGTCTTACATTGAATCCAAAACCAAGGTAGCTGCAAAGAAACTTGATATTTTGTCTAAGGTTAGGCGGTACTTCACACCGGGACAGCTTTTGAATCTTTACCAAGCACAGATCCGATCTTGTATGGAGTACTACTGCCACCTCTGGGATGGTCCTGCCAAGTATCAGCTCGAGGCTTTGGATTCAATTAAGAGACGTGCTATGAGGCTCATTGGAGATGACACTCTGTTAAAGAGTAAGCTTCAAAGTCTGGCGCATCGACGTGAGGTCGCAAGCCTGTCGGTATTCTACAGATTGCACTATGGAGAGTGTGCACAAGAACTGCACAATTTGATTCCCCCATCACCTTTCCATTACCGTACGAGTAGACGGTCGGCAAAGCACCATCCTTTTATGGTTGAAATACCTCGCACAAGAACGAAGCGTTACGCTTCTTCATTTATTATCTAAGGAGTGGAATGCATGCCCTCGTCAGTGTTTCCGGTAAAATATAACTGTGTTGTGGCGTGCGTGGATCACATAATGTTTGTTAGTACCTGGATGACCACCGAGCTTTGCTCGGTATTTTCTTCTGTTTTTTTTAGTAAATTGTGTTTTTTAGAAATTATATTTAAATACGAATTACATACTGATGAAATGATGAAATATGAATAATATTTTTCGATATTACCGACATAATAATAAAAAAAATATGACCTGATTATTTAAATAAAAAATAACGAGTGCAATTAGTTTAATATTATATTAGAAATAAATACTTAATTTTTTACAGTTAATCAACGTATTATGTTATAGAAAAAAAAGTAGATGTTTAAGTTGACTATCGATAAAGTTGATTATTGAAAACATGAATAAAACAACATTTTCTAAAAATAAATCCTAGCTAGATCGATTTATCGCCCCCGAAACTCCCTGTATACTAAATTTCATGAAAATCGTTGGAGCCGTTTCCGAGATTCAGATTATATATATATATATTTATATACAAGAATTTCTCGTTTCAAGATATAAGATATTACGTAAGTATAGAAAAAAAAGTAGATGTTTAAGTTGATTATCGATAAAGTTGATTTTTGAAAACATGAATAAAACAGCATTTTCTAAAAATGAATCCTAGCTAGATCGATTTATCGCCCCCGAAACCCCCTGTATACTAAATTTCATGAAAATTGTTGGAGGCGTTTCTGAGATTCAGATTATATATATATATATATATATATTTATATACAAGAATTTCTCGTTTAAAGATATAAGATTATGTGATCCACGCCCGAGGAGTTACCTTACCTTATCTACCCACTTTTAATGAGATCTATGAACGCGTACGATTAATTTGTCTGGACCCCCATGAACTCGCCCTGATGTCAATCCATCGCAGAATCAAATCAAAGTATCAAAAGAAACAAGAATATCGTTTTACACAATCCTTACGTATCTCTTTTTTATTACAAATACATCTTTAAATATGTAAACAAACAGATTCCCGACCCTTTTTCGGCTTACGAAGTATTCAATATAACGATTTTTTCTGTTAAGAACTAAAGAAACTATGATAAAAGGAAGTTCTTGTAAAGGTGCCCTTTAATCATCGAGGTAGAATAAGGAAATTGAAATGGAGAGGGTATCTTGACCTTTATCTTCGAGATCTTTTGACGAGTTATCTCTTAAAATATATTACAATCTTTCCCTAGTATATATTTCACGTCTGTGATTTCACGTCTCTGATATAGTATCTGGAGCAGGTGAATAATAATTTTGACATGTTTCTGTTCTTTCAGGTGGTATTACTGTGGTTTGCAATAATTGTTCCTTAAGTAACTGGTAAAACTCAATTGCTTAAACGTTTGAGCTATTATATTTGTTTTTATTTATTTATATATATAAAAATGAATGTGTGTATGTATGTTTTTCTGTGCGCGATGCGCTTCTAAACCATTGAACGGATTGCGATGAAACTTAGGCAGGGTCTTCTGATGACGCCCGGGATAGTTTATGGTTAAGAAAACCATAACAAATTTAAAAAAAGAAAGTTTTTTGAAGGATATGAAACATTTAAAGCTTTTGAATCAAATTTGATCAAAAATTGAAAGAAGTCAAAGAGGTAGGGACTTTTAAAGATGCCCATGAAGGCTTATGGTCAAAAAAATGTATACAAATAAAAAAAACAAAAGACTACTACTATATTGATTAAGATTACTATATATATTGTCATGTTTGGAGATTGCACGCGGGCAAAGCAGCGGGGCGCAGATAGTTTTAGATATTTCTAAAATTTGACTACAAAGCGCACTCTAAGAGAATATCTCGTATATACACGCAAAGTTGAAGTACTCGCTGGCAAGGTTAGTCGCGGCAAAGTGAAATAATCGCCAGCAATGTTAAAAACTTTTACATTACTAGCTGTACCCGCGGCTTCACACGCGTGTTCTTTTCTGAAGGTTCAAAGTAGGTACCAAAATGTGCTATTCCAGGACCAATATACCAACATTTGAACAAAATTTCTTCAGCCGTCAAAAATACTTTATCAATCGCTCGGCTTCTAACTCACCGGATTGAGATACCAATTACACCAGATTTAAATAAAACCCTAAGCTATCTAAAATTGAAAATCGCATCGCAATCGGTTCTGTAGTTTTTACGTGATGCGTGAACAAACAAACATACAGACAAACAGAAAGAAAGAAAATATTAACAAAAAAAATGATCAGTACCTTTTTTAAGCACCTAAGAGCATTTTTTTCATTTGAATCCATTTAATTATTTAGGTGCGATGCGCGGTCAAGATACGCACAAACAGACAGACAAAATTAAAAAGTAAAACAGTTTGGCTTCAGTATCGAATATAGGAAACCATCCAAAAAATATTTTTATCACTTAATTATTAACATAACTTTGGACTCATACCCCGCAGAAATCCTTTACTTTTTCGGGATAAAACGTGTCCTCAATTTTAACCCATCATATAAACTATGACTGTGCCAAGTTGCATCAAAATCCTTCCAATAGTTTCAGAGTGGTAAGTATATTTTTAAATAACTTTAAACCGCAATCCTGCGGGAACCCTTTCATTTTCTGGGATGAAATGTAGCCTATGTCCTACCTCGTAGTATGAACTCAAATCATACCAAGTTTAATTTAAATTCATTAGTAGTTTTGGCGTGATGCCTAGCCAAGATAAAGACAGACAGACAGACAGACAGACAGACAGACAAAAATGTCAAAAAAATACAGTTTTGGCTTCAGTATCGAATATAGAGTAAGGTCCAAAAAAAATATTCAAAATATCTTCAATGTACAGAATTGGACCCGTTACAGTTTTATTATAAGTATATAGATTATATCTGGATAGCTCACAAACCATTATAATAAACAAAAGAGAGTTACAATACAAATATTATGCAGCCAACTGCGCCATTATTAATTAGTGTCACTTACATAATCTCTCTAAACAACTCAGTGGAATTGATAAGAACGAGATTGAATTATACCTTTAGATTTTATTTTACAAAAAGTGTTTTTTTTTGTTTCCCATGATTTAAATCATGGGAAACTTGAGTTCAGGATCAGCCGAGTCACTCTTGTCCTGTAAAAATCTGCAATTTTTTTTTCCCAATAGTAACGTTAAACTCAATATTAAATTAAAAATATATGGAATGCGTTCTATACATTAGATTCAAATGTGAAACTTTTAAAATTGGCCATAAAATGTACAAAAATGACACTGAACTTGTTATCTTCTATCTATATCTATCTTTAGGTATCTATACTTATAATAAAGCAGTAGGTAATAAAAAGTCCCTTCTGGTGTCAGTTTGTCAGGCCACCCGAGGACCTCTGACATGGCTTAACGACTGCTATTAATCAATAATAACCGTGACCGAAGCTTAACGTGCCGGACGAAGCACGGAGCGATGGAAAAACACACACAAAACAGTCAATAAATAAATCATACATAATGTGGCTAAGAATATGTAAGTGTGTATACGATAATATACAATTTTCGCTTTACATATATGCTGTAATAAGTCAGCATTGCACAGCTAGTGATAAATCACATGATGGCGATGGCATAGCGCAAGAGGTAAGCAGAAGCGGCCAGCGACCTTATTCACTAAAACCATGTAGATACGTAATGCGCGCGTTAAAAAAATGAACGTAATGACGTCACACGTTTTATGCAAGGAAATGCGTTTGGCATGGCGAATAAGCGCCCTTTTGAGCCTTGATGCATACATAATTATTACTATTACTATGAGCCTGTACTGTCCCATTGTTGGACAAATGCCTCCCAACATACTCCTAGACGTTGCAAACTTGTGAAATATTTGGCCAGAGCTCGTCCTGCCATCTCTTCCGAGGTCTGCCGTGACATCACCTCGCAGTATCAGGGCTCCACTTTATGTCTATTTAGAACTGCAATTCATCCAGCATGCGGCAAACGTGTCCTGCCTAATTCCACTTTAACTTACCGGCTTTCATAGCTACGTCAATCATTTGAGTTTTGAAGCGCATGCCTGTTTCTAACTCGATCAGTTAACTTAACACCTAGTATGCTACGCTCCATTGCTCTCTGGCAAACCTTGAGCTTGGACTTTTGAATGTTTGTCAAAGATCATGTCAGGGGGCTATAAGTCAGGATAGGAAAGATACATATGTCCATGAGTTTCCGCTTCAGTAACATTGGAAGGTTTCCCTTCATTAGCTCCTTCGTGGACCAAAAGCTCCTCCAGGCATTATTGCTGCCTTGTGAACTTCATACATAATTATACTAACAATCAAAACTTTGAATAAGAAACGAAACTGCCTATCTTTTTTAACTTGAAAACCAATAATTAAAATTATGGTTATTGTAATTGTATATATATGTAAGATTTTATTTGGAGTGCCAAAAATTAGTGTTTACAATATTTATCATAACAAATATAAAGAATAAGGAAACATTAAAAACCATTCACGTACAATCTTTTGAAAACCGTTGCGCATATATTTTTATATTTATAAAACAGTTTAGACTATGAATTAGAAGATAACATGCTCTATAAATGACATAGGTAAGATCCAAATTCTTAGCTGTATCTTAGATACAAAGTTTTATATACGCTGTACCGCTGCCCTCTCCGCTTATTCCTAAAGCCGCATCCTTTAACCGATCTGAAGCTAAGCGAGCAGTATGTTGCGTTGGCTTCACTTTATATTAACGCTTTAATTTACTGCCGCTATATTAAATGGTAAAAATTGCAGCAAATATAAATTTTCAAAAGCAGTTCAGTTTTTTGTTTCCGCTACCGCAATTTTAAAAACAAACTAGTTTGACGTAAGTAAACACGAGAAAATGAGAACTGATAGCGTTTGTAGGTAGATATTGTTTAGTTACCTATGTGGGTTAAAAATATATTCGGGACAAATTCTACACCAATTACCTAGCCCCAAAATAGGATACCCTGTAATATGGGCACTAGATAACGGATAAACATACATAAATACAAATATCAACAACCATGACTCGGAAACAAACATTTCTGCTCATCACACAAATGATTTCCATTGCATCTTGCAGGATTCGAACCCAAGACCGTTTGATTTCGTTTCTAGAGTTACTATCCACTAGACCAACCAGCCGTCTATCGTATTCGTCGTATGTATGTCGATTGAGGTATTAGAGCCGACGTCTGGTGTCAGAGTTTGTTAGGCCGCCCAAGCAACTTTGTTAGGCCGCCCAAGCACCTTTGTTAGGCCGCCCAAGGACCTTTAACGTGGCTTAACGCTGCTGTGAATTGAAAACCGTGAATTGGGACCGACTGCTTAATGTGCCCTCCGAAGCCTGGAGCGATGGAAATCCGCACTTTACTTAGAAAAAGTCATTTGGTGCAGGGCTGAGGATCTCACTCGGTGTAGTTAGTGAATAGAATTATCTATCGATTTTCTATACTTATACTCGTAATAAAGCAGTAGGTATAAAAAAAACTGTATAAAAAAGATCATTAAAAAAAATAGTCGTTACATAAAATAAGCTACTAAACAAGGATATAACATTTTTTTAAATCGCGTCTGTCTGTTTGTTTGTCTGTTGGTTCGAACATCACAAAAACTAAACTACTAGACCGATTTGCGATGTGATTTTCACTGTTTGGATAGTCTTAAAACTGGTATAATTGGTATCTCAATCCGATGAGAAGAAGCCTAGCAATTGATAAAAACTATTTGACGGCTGAACTTTTTGTGCTGGAATGACTCATAAGTAAAATGACCATGAAAAATTACGATGCGGGAAAAACCGCGAGGACAGCTAGTATTAATATAAATAAATCAAATTGCCTGTGCTGCTTTCAAACTGTTTATGTTATGTCTAATTTGACGATTGAATAACCTCGTTCAATATTATATATCAATTTGTATTGCAGATATAAAAGTGCCTAAGTACAATTAAATGAGGTTGGTGCATTTAAAACTATCGTGGTTCACTATTACAAAACAATCAACAGTCACAGAACAATTTAAAACAACCAATAGTTAGAAAACCAAGAGACTAAACAATTTTGCTGTGCACGTGTACCGTACAGCCATTCGACTAGAGGCGACTAATTTTTGAAGTCGTAAAATTTACGACAAAGGGAGCATAATCTGCCGAAGTACGGTCCGAGCGCGACGTGATGTGCCTTCGGAACAAATGTACTGTCAGGAAAAGGAACCGTTCGAAGAAATGTTTTTGCTATTCCCTTTTAGTCTGGAAAATTTATCAGTTAGTCGTGTAAACTATTTGTATAGTTTTAATTGATGTTTGAAAAAATATACAAAGTAATGCATTTAATAATTAGGTACTTTAGTAATGCCGCTCACGCTGGAAGACATCCACAAGATTAAAGTAGCCCAAAGAGCACGGTCACTTACCGAATATCGAGATTCGTCGAAGGACGAAGGTCGAGGATGTCGGTGTGCGAATTGCCAAGGTTAAGTGGAGATGGGTGGGACACGTTGCACGGTGGAACGACGTAAGTTGGACCAAAGCAGTCACCGAGTGGTGGTCACGGGAAAGTAAGCGATCAAGGGGCAGACCACCAGCATGGTGGAGTGATGACAAAGCTAGAGTTGCTGGAAAACAGTTTTTGAGGACAGCACTAGATCGAAAGGGGTGGCGTCAAGGCGAGGAGGCTTATGCTCGACAGTGGGATGATAAAGGCTGAAAAAATGAAGAAGAATGCATTTTGTTTGAACACAATACCTACTTATGTCTATGAAAAACATGGCTATAAAACCAGCCCAAGCACGTTCTTTACATAATGGATTACATAAAGATTTCGTATTTTATGTGCAACCTGTACCTTACTCAAATTAAAGGAACCCAGCTTGCGAATGCAGATTCAATTACCGCATCAAAACTCGCACAGCATTGCGGCGAAAAATAGGTAGGTACGAGTATGTTTAAAACTTTTTTATTATTATTTTAGTTATACTGAGCAAGAAATGTTGCTCTGTACATAGTATTTAAGATTCACTACATAATTTATTTGCAATCTGTACTTTACACTTACACATATTAAAGTCCGGGACTTGGATTTTGGACGTAGATTCTATTACCAAATCGGGACGAGCGCAGTAGTATGCGCTAAACTAGTATAGGAAATTGACAGAAAGCGTTCTAGAAGGATTTGACTTGTAATAAATACCACCCATAAATGATGCCTGCATAGTTTTATTATCTCTATGTTTGTCATAGCTGAATTGTATAATACGCTACATTACAAAATGCCTAGATGATTTACAAAACTGTTTTATTAGCGGACAATTAACGTTCTGTCAGAATATCGTTACGATAAGTCCAATATGACTACGATTAGCCAGATTGTAAACATATCATTTTGTTTGTGATATATCATCAATATATGATTGTTTTGTGAGTAAAGAATAGGAACTTTAGTTTAGGAACGAATTACTATTATACTCCTAGTTTAGGTAAACTTTACAAATCTCAATACCACTGTATTTTTTTTGCATATGTCCGATTTGGATGATTTATATTCATTTGAAAGGGCTAAGCTTAAGGGCTGTATAAATTTCATCAAAATTAATTTAGTAGTTTTTTTTGGTACTTCCAGTTATAATTACTTGAATTTAGGTACAAACAAATATAATAAACATTATATTATAGTCTTCTAACGACTAAATTAATTTCATTTGAAGGATGTTAATAGTCTTCAACGTTTCATAACGATTACCACTCAGTCACGCTACGTTACGAGCGGCGGTAACAAAGCAGTTATTATTTAAGTATTAAAATCCAACGACACTGGGTTCGATCCTCAGTCCAATGATTGTGTCATAAGTTGTGTGCGGATTTGCCATCACTCCGTGACACACGGCTTAACGACTGCTGACAATTGTTAGCAATCGTTAAGCCACGTCAGAGGCTCTTTAGCAGCCTGACAAACTCTAGACACGAAAGGTCAGAACTACCTCAATCGACATATATTTATTACTAGGTGCGCCCCGTGGTTTCACCTGCGTGGACGATCGGACAATCAGCCGCCATGCCACGCCAACACCAGCACTCACAGATATAGGGCTCCGGCGCCGCCCACGCTCACTTACCGCTGCGCCTCCCTTTTGTACTGATCTCTAAATTAACCTTTGTATTGTTTTGTTTATTGATTATACCGCACAATTTAATACAGTCCATTCATTATTTTATTCACCATCCACTAATAGCCCCTCTAACAGTCACCGTTAATTTCATAAAATAGATATTTTTCATGATGTGGCCAACCATTTCATTAAATGATCAATTCTGCGATATCGCCACGACATATTTATCAAAATATGTTTAACCTTGTCAGCGTGAAAAAGTAAAAAACATACACACACTCACTCACTCACAAAGTTTCGCATTTTTAATATTAGCATATAATAAATAAAATAAGTTAGTGTGATATGAAATTCTCCCGCAGCGGGTCGCCCTTCACATTTCATGTTTTATACGAAAGGGTTAAAAAACTTCACGGTAAATAAAAACAGATAGTCGTTATCGTTGGCCTGCAGGACACGCTCTTTAAATATATTGCCTTCGAATAGCCCATGGAAGCCTCATGTGCGCCGAAGATAAATGTCACGTTCGTATTTAAACATGATATATTGGGACAGTATCTTTCGGTTTTGAAGTAAAGATTTCCTTTAATTTACTGGGGATTTTACGTGAATTTGTAATTCTGTTTGTAGTAATGTTTTATTCTAATTTAAAGAGTCAACTCTTTTACGGCCCTGCAACAGGAAACTGACCATCTAAATTCGCTAACAGATCGCACCTAAGACAAACAGGCTATACATTAAATTGTGGTTTTAATATTGAAACAGAAAATAGGTAAACACATAGATGTGTGTTGAACAGCTTAGCTCAGCTTCAAATGGAAATTTACGCGTCTCTACATAATAAGCCTTAAAAAACTGGTATATCATTTGAAGTTCAGATATATACAAATATGTTAGACGCAACACTGTTTCATAACAAAACGACAATGAATGTCGTCTAACGCAGCGGATGGTTACAATTAAGACGAACAAAACCAAGACATCTGTTCTTTGTCACAGAACACAGCGAGTCATAGCGTAAGTGCAGTTATCGCTAATGTAGTTATAAATTTGTCCAGCGACAGTATTTTCTAGGAGTAAAATTCATTTGTTACGCTTTTACTTCGCTTTTGTTACAAATTCAACTTGTTTGTAAGTATTGTTATGAAAACTAACGTGGTTTTTATACATTTTAAATGAAAAAAAACGGGAGTTACTCTTGTATAGCAGTTGTATTATTCCAACTAATAGATTCAACCATATCCGGTGGTCGACTCGACGAGAGTGCGGAACGCTTGCGAACGTATCTCGCCTTGCAATGAACCGTACTTTTGTAAAGAAATACCACCTGATGTGGTTAAAACTATCGTTGGAATAATTCAACTGCTTTACGTTGCATCATAAAATGGTTTCTTTCACCCGACCGGGTTACATCTTTAATTTGTCCAAGTGGCTACATAGAAAATCTCAAATGTAACTCAAACTCTATCAATAAAAACCCGTGCATCATAACAGCTCAGGAAAGAACTATACAGAATGTTCCACACAAGTCCCACGCAAATATATTCAGAAATATTTCACATTAAAAAAGCACACAGTGCGACACACCGGGGCTCGTGAGCGGACCGCCCGTTGAATATTCATGGTGGACCGGAGATTGTATCGCTCAATAAACACCCTGTATACTAGCCGCTCACGTGCACTTAACGACCTGGACAATATTAATGAGCAGAATTTTAATTTTAATTTAGATAATACGCTCTGGGGCGCGTAATTGGTTGTCTGATGTGAGATTATAGATATGGTTTTAGTGGAATTTGTGAGAAACTTTTCATTAGTAGTGAAAATAATGAGTTATGGGTGATGATGATGATGATGATGGTTGATAATTGAAAAGGTTTTTTTTTGTTTGTCATATATATATGGCACATAAGTAGTTTATTTCTTTAGTTGTTTTGCAGGGCCGTAAAAGTCGTATAAGCTTACTTGTTAAGAAGATTTTCAGTTAGAATTATATTTTAGTCTGTAACGCTTAACCACAGTGAAGGGTGAGGGGGAAAAGGTTGAATTTTATGATCATGTATTAGCCTGTAAAATTCTTCAATCAGTGCGTTCTACCAGTCATGACCTACGGAGCCGAAACGTGGACACTCACGGTCAAACTAGTCCACAAATTTAAGGTCGCTCAGCGAGCTATGGAGACAGCTATGCTTGGAGTTTCTCTGAAGGACAAGATTCGTAATGGAGATATTCGATGGAGAACCAAGGTAGCCGACAGAGCTCAAAGGATAAGCAAGCTAAAGTGGCAGTGGGCTGATCACATTTCCCGAAGAACCAATAACCGTTGTGGTAGACAAGTTTTCGAGTGGAGACCACGTTTAGGCAAACGTAGTGCAGGATGCCCTGTGGCCAGGTGGAGTGACGACCTGCGAAAAGCGGCTGGCAGAAAATGGATGAGCAGAGCTGCAGACCGAGCTCAGTGGCGTGCATTAGGAGAGTCCTACGTCCAGCAGTGGACAGATATAGGCTGATGATGATGATGTAATTGTATTAGCTTATTTAAGTTTTGATATTGTTTGTTCTTTGTTTTGGTATACAATAAAGTATTTCGTATCGTATCGTATCGTATGATGATGTTGATTAGCCTGTTCCTCTCTTCAGTGGAATTTCAGATTGTACCTGAAATTAATTCTTCACTGCTAACGCTGTGCGGGTTCTTCACCGATGATGTTAATAACACAAAGATGGCCAGTTATGATCAAACTAGGATTCCCTATAAATCAGAAACTTAGGGAAACATTCACACAAACACCTAGGCTCAGATCAATTACTTTTGGTTTACGCAAATTTTTGCCCTGCATTAGTATCGAACGGCCACGGAGGGAGGCTGTTATTATGCAGGACAACACAATCTTTTAGATGGCCACTAAAACAAATATACGTAACTTAGAAGAGAAACTACTCCGACAGGTAGGTAACAAAATAATCTGCAATTCGTAGTCATGTGCTACGCTACGGAAACTACGCTTCTACAACTCTACGTGACTACGAGACGTAGATAGCGAGTGCTACGACGTGCTACAAGATTACTACACGATGTATCATGAAGTGCTACATGATGTCTACGAAAGACGCGATAGTTCTACGTAATGGTCTGCTAGTAGTATTTTTCCTAAGGGAACTTAGGTACGTTCTAGTTCTATTTTCTAGAAACAAAAACACCGAAAATTGCATATTTTTTCCGTAAAGTAACTTTTGTACTTTCTAGTTATATCTTTTTTTCCTAGAGAAACAATGGTATTTTCTATTTCCACTTTAGAAAAAAAAAGAAGGAATCTTGCCATATTTTTTCAGGGCTTTGGTACTTTCTATTGCATTTTTTTCCCTAGGGAACTTTGTTTCTTTTTAGTTCTACTTTCTAGGAACAAAAATCAACGAAACTTGTCACTTCATTGTATAAGATATGAGGACACAAGAGACAGGTATGTATCGAATGAAAACGTGGGTCTATACTATCTATCTCTACTATATCTATATCTATATCTACTATCGCAGATAACGTTTTAAAGCAAAAGTCACATATTTTTTGGAAAACATGCGATGTATGAGGTAAGACTACGCATACCTTGGTTTTGTATTGTCATGGTTCAAATACTGTTTATATTTTGTTAATACAAGTATTTTGTTTATTACTCGGTCAATATCACCTATCGATATACATACCCTAATTTACAAAGTTGTACCACGTACGAACGTGTACCAAAACGGCTATTATTTAACAAACAAGTAAACAAACATTGTTCCCGTCGACAGTTTAATTTTGCGAATGAATTGTTATGTCACAGGCGATCGGTCAACGCGGGGTTAATGACCCGATGACGTTTAGCCAAATTATGTATGAGGGGCGGCGTTAAGCTTTTTTACGATACGGAAGGGTCATGATGTACGTTTTTAAAAGAGATGTTTTGGAATATTAATGGGTTTAAATACGAGAATGGAAAGTTGTTGCCAAATATTATGAGGCCTACATAATGTAGGCATGTGCTACGCTACTACTTCTACGAGTCTACGTGACCAGGAGACGTATATAGCGAGTGCTACGTCATGATACAAGACTATGACACTATGCGTAGCTAATGTCCTTTATGGTTTGTACATAGGTAGGTATGGTATTAAATGTATGGTTGTGTTTTTATCGCTGGTAGACATTTATGCGACCCCTATGACTGTAATATAAGTACGTTTCTTGATGAACGCAGATTACTGATTTATTTCACTTTTTCAAGGTTTTTAGTTTCCCGTACAGGTCATCATGGTTCATAAATGGTCCTTTGTAACTGAAGAGGACAAATCTATGTGCGATAGCGAATTTTGATAAATATCTTTTTAATTATCTTATCCGATTATATTAAATTAATAAACTGCAAGAAGTGCTATTATTTGTAGAATCAGAACAAATCTCAACACACGTTTGGTAGGTACAGTCAGTAACATAAGACTGCACATGCAATTTAGCTTTATGTACGCAAAATAGCAGCTTTTTACCTGAAATAAAACGCATATTAAAATACTTACCTTACTGAAAGCTTTATATTGAGAGTAGCATATCCACTTCCGTCAGATTTCATACTATTAAGTCCTTCATGTCCGGTACAGTGGCGCAATCTGGCGATATCACGCAATTTTTGTTTTTGTAAATTGTGTCGTGCCTATTTGGGTAATTGGCTTAATATGCACCAGGTAGGAATTAAAGTAAGCTCCCAGTAAGGTAAATATTATAGTATGCGTTTTATTTCAGGTCAAACGCTGCTATTAAATAGCTGTACCGTTACTGGAAACTTTATATTGAGACCTGTTTGAAGCTTGGCTAAAGTTATGCGTTGAAAAGTAAATTGAAAGTTTGGATGTTCAGCGAGTTTTATTTTTGTCGGTACATGATAAATTAATAGTGAAAGATCTTATCTGTTAAGCATACCCAATAGGTGCTTCTTTTCATCTAAAATCATCTTGAATCCTTATTTCACAAATAATTCCCTCTCATTCACAATCTTATTTATTGTTCCATCAGCACGCCATGTTGCTAACTCATTCATTAACAAAATCAAAACAAATCTGACGTTCACAAGTTTCACCGCACCCAGTCGCGTGGGTGATAACATTAGTGCGGCTAGTTCCCGTAAAAACTGCAATAAATCAGAAGGGCACCGGCCCTGACTAATTACGGTTTAATTCAGAAGTAACGCAGTATATGTTTGAGGCAGTTGTTGAGAATTGCACAGAAATACGAATACCAACCTGTTTACCTACAAAACGGCGCCATCTATGGTTCATATTAAAATGACTATATCGATGGTTTTCTCGCTGGTAAGTTGATACATTCCTAATTACTTCAAATATTGCCGACAGACTGCGCTTTTTGTCAGAATGCATCGAGGCAGCCGCGTACTTGTATACTATTTGGTGGTCGCCTCCTCTGACCCAGCCCGACAGTCAGTACTGATTGTACATAACCTACAAAACATTTAATAAAATCTCTATATTTACAGACAGCCTTCTCCCATTGAACCTAACCGAAATGATTCAAGCCTCCAGATAAAATAAATAATACATTCAAGTAGAAAATCTATCAGTAAGCCCTTCTGTGTATTCTAGCAGGAGTCTTTGAGAGCCAATCCATTCTAGGCTAACCGAGTTTACCATTTTCGACGACATTTTTGAGAGGGTTCCGTATGATGAATAATATCATCTCATAATATTAAGAGATTTACTACGTTATTTTAAAACCATATACTTCTTATAGGTTTTCCAGTTATTTATACATACAAAACTATTTTTTGTATAATTTTCATGCATATATTTATATATTTTCTTTAATAACTTATATTGCTTATATTAAACTATTTATATTAAAATTATAAAAGTAATTAGACCCTCAGAACAAGCCCTTTCATTTGATATATGTATCACGATATAGTTTGAAAAGCAGTTTAAATTTTATAATTTCCCCCCCAAAAGTAATAAATTTAATATTTAAGATTAAGTTAGTTAACTTACACGTCCGTGTTTGGGTCACATTATAGATATTCTATGTATACCAAATTTCAACTTGATTGGTCCAGCTGATTCTGATCAAATTAGCTGAGACAGACGGACATACAGACACAAGAGTGATCCTATGCGGGTTCCTTTTTTTAATTCGGACGTTCGGACCCTAAAACCTATGTGAGTTTAGCAGTTAGTGTGATTAGCAATTATGGTTGAAAGTGATTAGATCTGCCCTAGGTGGTTTGTTGAGAAAGAATACAAATAATATGGAAGCTAAAATAAAGAATGGTGGTAACCCTAGGAAGAACAGCATTGTGTTTTTAGCCAGAAAAATAATAATAATATGACGTGCATATAAATTAACTAGCTTATACCTGAGACTTTGCACGCGTAATCATTTTACTCACAAATAACGTGGCTTTCTACTGGTAAAAGAATTTTCAACATCGATTCAGTAGATCCAGAGATTACCCCTTACAACCTCACAAACTCACAAACTTTACCTCTTTAGAATATTAGTATTTAGAAAATTGACCAAATTAGTTCTCAGTAAGCTGAGACTCTGGGACTAGTTGCTAAGATTTTTTTAATAAAAATTGGAGTATACATAGTTTTTATACTCGTAGTGAGTTATTAGTTAGTAAATAAAAAATCCTGTGAATGTTATTCACTGTCATAAACTTTTATTGTATAAGTACGGACAACAGCCACTGGCCTGAAAGTTAGTTGATAAATTCGAGCATGTGTGTCGCAGGGTAAGCGTTGTTGCCGTCGATTTGGTTTTTGATATAAATTGGGCTAACTTTTACCCCTGAGTAACTTTGCGCTTTTGAGGTAATAAATAACTCAGTGGCAAAAACAAAGGATGTGGTGATCGAAAAGGCTATGTAGATTACAGTAACTATGGGTTAAATATGGGTTGAAATTTAGGGTAACTTTAGTCTTAGTTTGATAATACTAAGACATTGGCTATCCACACAAATAAATAAAAGTGAATCGTTCTCTGTACTTCAGTATTCTCGTAACCACTATCAATGCAACTTGATCGACACGTCGAGGTAAACAAAAATTAAGTTTTCAGCGCGATTAAGTCCCGTTTAAATATATAACTACATTTTCTGTTTGTTTGTTTGGGGAGTTTTAACGCCAAAACGGCTGATACAATTTTGACGAAACTTTTTAAATATGTACTGAGACTGACATAGGAAACTTTTTATCCCGGAAAATGGTACGTTTCCACGGGAAAAATGGAAAATGTCGCTTACTCGCTGTAATGAGCGGTTGCCATGGAAACGAAATAATAACAAGTAGCAAGAGCTTTGGTGCAACACTTTTGCATTGATTTTTAATATTCTTGAAGAACATATGGATTCTTTTTTTCACGATAAACTGTAGTCCGCGCGGATGAAGTCGCGGGCGAAAGCTAGTTAGTTTATATAACCAGAACGATATTTATGTTAAAACTTATCAAAGATCTCAATCATGTATTTAGATAATACAATGACAAATCTTATAGCATTCTTAAAATATTATTATTAATATCTCAATCTAAAATTATAAATTGTTTCCAACATCTCAATGATAAAATTATAAATTGTTTCCAACATCTCAATGATAAATCTAATTAAAAACATGGACACAGCAAAGAGAAACCGTCAATTATAGGATTCGAGATTTCACAAACTATAATTGAAAAAGTTAACATTTTATACCTAAATAGCGATCAGAACGCGAATTTATTTAACCAATTAAAAGTTCGCAACATTAAATGAATCAACGCACAACAAAATTTCATTGGAAGTTTGTGCAAATGAAGGGTTACGTTTATACAAATGCGAGATTACGACTTATTGAGTTATTTCGAATTCATAAATGCGTAAAAAGTTTTAAGAACACGTTTTGCATTTAAGGAATCTGAATTTATCTTTTATTCACATGTTTTGATGTATAACAAGAAAATTAGACATGAAATATAAACATTGATTGTCCCATTACAGGGTATTTTAGTGAGTAAGTGAGAGAGGGCAACTGCGAGATTAAACATTTATTAGAATTTACATAAATATAGATAGATAGATCAACGATAACTCTGTAGTTATCGTTCATCTATGTGATTTTCATAGTTGGGTACATTGATGTATATGTTACTAATAGTTGGGTAGCTAGGATCCCGACTAGTCTATGCGTGTCCGACAAGAATGCGGCTGGTTTTTTGAAATAAAAATAACGCTGCAAATAGTGATTTTCCTCTAGTTTTAGTTTTTTCCTATCCCTGATTAATTACTTTTTTATGAGATTTCAGACTAACTATAGTAGTTGCCATGCAGAAGCTATGATAGCCGCAATTTCAGGGGCTTTCGGTGATTCTATCTTAAATCTCATAAAAAAGTAATTAATCAAGGATGGAAAAATCAATTGCAGCTTTATTTTTATTTAAAAAAACCGTCGAATAAAACAAGTTCATGTCGGATACGCATAGACTAGCCGGGATCGTAAGCTACTTAACTATGAAAATCGTACTGCAATCGATCCAGCAGTTTTTACAACAAATTTGTTTTAACGGTTGGATTCTGGATTTTTTCAATAGGAAATTTCACAAGCATGGGGAGCCATTAAAAAAAATATCAATATTTTTATACACCTATGAAGCGATTATAAAAAGTTATATATGTGTCAAGTTTTAACATTGCAGTGTTAATAGTTTTTGAATAAAATGGTTGTGACATACAGACAGCCGGACGGACGGGATGAACAAACAAAACAAACGAACGGGAATGAAACTATAAAGGTTCCTTGTTGTTGTCTACGGAACCTTAGAAATGGTATTTTATAATTTACTAAATATTTAAAACACTGTACTAATATATATATCTGTATGTCATAATATGTATTGCCGAATAAATGAATGTTTCATTAATTTGGACGCTAAAAATAGAACAAAAGTTTAAAAAAACTTCACAGTGTTGTTTCCCTGAAAATATTGAAAATACTGCATTGTTTTTAAGCCTCAGAAATATTGGTACAGTATAAGATGGATGAATACAACGACAACGAGAATTTTCAATGACAACGATGAAAAATTCTCTTTTATGTCTTTTCTCGAATATTTATAAACAATCATAATGATCAACCCTTTTTATGCATTTTTAAAGCATTACGTTTGTGAATACACATATCCCTGCGAATAGGGCTTAGATTACACGTATTATTGCTGCTAGTGTAGGCCGAAACAGTATAAAAAATTCATTACAAGCCAGCACATTGCCATTTGAATATGAAACTTATTACAGGGAGAGTGAGTGGCAAATCGCTAAATAAGAACATCCAACTCATTTTCCGCCGACATTGAATATTCTGCCATGTTTGAAGGAAAAACAAAGTGTTAAATTGCGTGGGGAGTCGCCTTTGAGTTGGGGGTCGTTCGAGGAAGTTTGATCTTTATGCTGTAGTGTGTTGGAGTGTTTTTGTGTGCTGAAGGTTTGTTGGCGCGTTGGTGTGGGGAGGGGTGGGAGGGGGTGACCGCTTCCTGTTACAGGAGACACGTAGAGAGGATGTGGGTCAAGTGGAAGGCTACAAAAGTGTGAATGTAGCGAGGCGCTCACTCGCGACGACTCATGTTGACTGCACTCGGGTGGAATTAAACTGGATTTGCATATGTAAACAGAGACATTTGTATATGTTGATAACACTGATTACATAACTTGCATTGTTGTGCGGTAGAATTGTAACACATGACGCATCTTGCAATATAAAAAAATATACAAATCCAAAAAAATAAAAAACTATCGGTGCGGTGAGAGAACTACGTCGTAGGATGATGGCGCTGCAGCTTCGAGCACACAACCAACTCAGAGTTGGTGTGTTTGAATCGCTGGAGTTTGAATTGCCAAACATACAAAAATTTTAATCACAATTTTTGTATATTTGGCAACACAGACACATTTAATTTTTGTAATAAATCCACGTTTTCATTTCTTTTACAGATGAACGTATTGGTTTTTGATTGCCATACAATTTGTAGGCCACGATGGTTCTCTTTCCGCACAAATTAATAAAATGGAGGAAGTTGTAACATAACAATCTCAAACTTTACCAAAAAAAAAACTACCGGTCCAGTGTGTTTATCAACAAAAATATATGGTAAAAACTGAAAGCACTGGGCCGACCGCGTCACGCCCGCGTCGCCAGTTGCGTGCTGACGTTCGTAGCGCTCGTCGCGGCTTGTCGGCATAACACTCCCAGATGACGGATTTCAAAATAGTCCGAAACAGGTCGGAGTATTTCCGATCTTCTATTTTATTAGTTTTTAGCCGTTTTATTTATATTTAATAAAAACTGAAAGGTTTACTGATAGATTTAAGGTAAAGATATACCCAGACTCTACCAATGATATCTGTGAGAGTACGATGAAATACTTCCCTAAATCAAGACAGCTCATACTAATTCAGCACATAAATCACTGGCCGTGATTATGATTAATATGCCACAAACAACACTTCATTTGTATTCCCGCCGAGCTAACCTCAAAAATAGATGTGACTCGTATTTTTCGCACGTGTTCTTGCGGAGTTTCGTACTAAAGTACTGTAGTGCGGCAACTCTATACAAATTGTTTTTTTTTTTTTATGGATTGTCACAGAATATGTATAATAATTATTTTTATTAAGCTACCTATAAATAACATATGCTAAAATTCGGATGCTCTGCCTTTTGTGTTAGTTATAAAGACTGTGTAGTATGCAAAAACAAATATAAATAAAAATTAGGACATGGTATTAAATAAGTACATTTTATATACGTAAAGTTGTAAAGTTATTGTGCTGACTTAGGCTATCGCGTATGCTGAACATTATGGTGAATTCTAAAAAGGTGGTCATATATAAGAAAATGTAGAATAATGAAAAGAATTCTAAAATTAAAAACGATTCCTATAAAAATGAAAAGAGTCGTTTTTCGAACGTCTCGTTACTTTTGACGTTTTTTGTATGGCGTTTATGTCAAAAGTTGACGGACAGTAAGTGAAAACGGTTCATTATAAGATATAAGAACTGGCCATAAGTCTCCTTTCACTGGTTTAAACGCTTATATTATGAGGGAAATTAAAGTGTCTTAAAATAAAATCTAATTAACACAATTGCGAGCAAATTTAGATGGTGGTGCTGATGTCTGATCCATCTCGTAGCATAGTTTAGTGTGCAGCGCGTCCGCCTTGCTCCCTTTTAAACACTGAGCGAAAAGAGTTGAATCTAAGATACTGCCACCACTGCTAGCTGAATGTTCGGCGAACGAAATCATAATAATTTCATATTATTTGAAATTGCTACGCGTACGGAGCCGTAGCCGTAAGCTCAGTTTACTGCATGCATACCGCCAGATTCGCAGAGCATAATTAACCCACGACGGAGTTAAAACGACACGATAATGAGAAACGGGAAAACAAAATCTTCATGAATATGGTCAAATACCAGGATATGTGGGTAAATATCGGTATAATATTATGTTGAAATAATGTCAGGATGTAAGGCAAATGTTGTCTGTCGTATAAGGTACTGCTGGCCTCTGATTTCAGAGTTTGTCAGGCCGCCCGAGGGCTTCTGACATGGCTTAACGACTGCTATTATCAATAACAGCCGGGACCGACAGTTTATCGTGCCCTCCAAAGCACGGAGCGATGGAAAACCGCACATTATTAGATAACTCACTGGTGCGGAGCCTAGGACCAAACCCGGTATCGTTGGATTCTAAGTTGCGCTATTACAAAAAATACCACCTACCATCGCTCTAAAAATAAACAAAAAAATTATACGTTTTCTACTTTAGACGATCTTCTTATCAATTTTCGTCTAATATGTGCTAGTTTTGGTTTTTATCCATATTGAATGCAAAATATATTACTTTGTTGATTATTAATTGTCCTTATTATATCCACCAATGAGTCGATCTGTCTCATCATGAGCTTATAATTCTCCACGCTGGACGTAGGCCTTTCCTAATACACGCCACTGAGCTCGGTTTTCAGCTTTCCTTATAAGTTCCTGCCAGCCGCTTTTCGCAAGTCGTCACTCCAACTGGCCCCAGGGTGTAGGACACCCACGTTTGCCTAAACACGGTCGCCACTCGAGAACTCCTCTACCCCAACCCCCTCTATCAGTTCTTCGGGAAATGTGACCAGCCCACATTTTTCTATCAATCTGTCTATCTGCATTATAATTTTATAATAAAGATTGATATCTATTTTCCCATTTTTATTTATAATCTCCCTAACTAATCTTTTTATAATTTAATGAATTAACTTTAAAATGAATACTTGTAAATACTTTATTCAAAATTTCGTAAATAATAACCGTTTTATATTCGAAGGGCTTCACGTTTCGCGCAATTAAGCGGCGCGTTTAGTCCCTTCGCTTCCGGTTGCGTACTTCCGGTTCGCTCCCTTCCAGCAATGACTGGCAATATGTAGGTAATGATTAATGAAAAAAATATTGAGTACAACTATTGTGATCGTCTTAAGTATCTAAAATGATATGGAATGTGGGTTTCAATGGCAGCAATTTGGTCATTTTACTCTTTAAACTAAACAAGACTAAATTTCTTCATATGTAATTTAAACGTTGTTGACTTTGCAACAAGGTCTTTTTGCCCCTAGCATCTATTCTAAACTTACGTCATTTTAAGCAGCACCGTTTAAAATAACGTAATTAAAACAGGTTTAACACGCTGTCTAACAGCGTTTGGATAAATTGTTCTGAGACAGCGTTGGACAAATCGGGACTCCGAATCGCTACCATTTTTTTTTAAACTGGCATTAACATCGTTGAAGTGCGTGCGATTGCTCTACTTTGGGTTACGTTTGGTTTTGGGTTGCTCAAAAACTGTTAATATTTTCTTCGCTAAAGACAGATTCAAAATAACTCTTCGATGACCACCCCCAACGCCTCAGTACTGTGCCTCAGTACTGCGATTAGTCATTGAAGGGATAAGTGTAAAACATCCACTGCTGGACATAGGCATCCGTCTGCAAAGAATACTTATATGTAGTTAACGTACTTATATGGTTAATTTACATAGTTTAATGATTTGGTCTATTTCTAATACCTTTTTATCAGACTGCGCAACTCAAAGGCCCGGTAATATGTTTATCAGCCTACATATGTATGTATGTAGGTATGTCTGTTCCTTTGTGGCGCTATACAAACCAAACGCGTCGACCGATTTTGATGATACGTCAGTCATTTTGTCTTATAAATATAAACTAAAAAGTTTAAAATATAAATAAATTATAATAAAAACTGCATGTTATATTTCAAAATTAAAAATCTAAAGCTTGTTTGCCGCTAAGTTTTGTTCGCAGTCGGGTTTTTTATTTTTATAATAATAAATTTATAATTTAAAAAAATAGCATATAAAGATGTTTTTGACTTGTGCTACAATTATTATGTTGTCCACTTAAACTATCACACTGTGAATAATAATTTAATATACTTAATAGTTAGATACAAAACTTGTTGAAGTATCTACTTTTATCTCGAGAAAACACTACTATAATACTTGAGGCGCAACCGTAAATCACAGACCTCCGTCGACAAATTCTTGATCCCTAACTAAAATTATTTGTATGTTAAGAATCACTATAGGATCATTCACATCAAATATTTGGAGATTTCTATAGAGTGATATTTCGAGATGACTAGACAAAACGTTCACTGCCTCGCAGCGACATGTTTGCAGATACGAAATCGCGTGGTACAAACGCCCCTCCATCCCTAACAGACCTAGAGCGTTTTAATCTCACCATTATTATTTATTAAAACAAAGATTTTTTTTAACACTCCTTGGTAAATTCAAGCGTTCCATGCGGAATTGTATTGTTTCCCAACACTTGAGAAACCGGCGCGACTCCGGAAAACGATAATGAGGGCGCACTTTTTACGTCTACCCTCACCCCGGTTGAAATGAGGTCGGATTACGGAATGTATTGTGCGCTCAACCATAAATAAACGTTGGAAATTATATCGGGGGTTAAATACTTAATGATGGCTGAGATAGTTTGTTTTTTACGTTGAAGAGATAAAAGTGAGTGAAAGATATGATAGTGATAACAGTTAAGTCTGCCGCATCTTGTACTTTAGGTTAAATAAATATGTGTTTTTTAATCTTAGTTTCATGTAAACAAATTATTAGTCACGCATGTTGTGCAATTAAATATTGTAATGTTATCAACCAATTATCTTCTATCTATCTTATCTTCTTCTTCTCTTTATAAAAATCAATTGCCGTGCATTAGTCTCGCTAAAACTCGAAAATGCCTCAACCGATTTGAATAATTCCTTTTTTGTTGTGTTCGAAATTGTACTGTCAGCGACAAAAGTCGCTGACCAAGCCCACTTTTTTAAAGCCTGAATAGGCATTTGTTCAAAAGTCGCTGATTTACTATTGCAACATAATTCAATGAGCAACTTATTTTTACAAAAATCGATGAATATCAACGTAATAAAATTACTTGAACACATTTTGAAACCAAATTCGGTGAACATTTATAACTTGAGAAAAACGTTCATGGATTTATGGCATGGCCAGTGACTTATGTCAAAATTAAAATTGAAAGTCATATTATTCGGACTGCTACATATGTTCAGGAAAAACAAAACTGAAAATCATATTGCAATACCAAGAAGTTACAACAGAAGAACAAAATAAGTTCTCAAAATACCTTGGACAAATAAAATCATTTGAAAAACTTCGTATTCCCGAGCGTCCCGAGCCTTGGCCGTGTCCAAGTGAACCAAAAACCGGCCAAGTGCGCGTCAGACACGCATAGACTTAGTGTTCCGTAGCCAGGACCTTAGGCTGGGTAACTAAAAACTACTGCACCAAATGCAATGCGGTTTTCACAGTTACCCAACTTACTTTTTACGTTACACGCCAACAAAGTTGTTTATTTCTAGATTTTAAGAGTTAGAGGGGGCAACTAAAGCAAATAGGCCACTTTATAGCCAAATATTTCGTAATAGGAGCCAAACTGAGAAAAAAAAACCTCCTTTCAAAGTAACCTCATTCATCATCATCATCATCATCATCATGTCAGCCTTTAGAAGTCCACTGCTGAACATAGGCCTCCCCCAAAGAGCACCATGACGAGCGATCTTGTGCCACCTCCATCCACCGACTTCCTGCGATGGCTACAATGTCATCGGTTCATCGTGTGGGACCCCCCACACTTCGCTTGCTTGTTCCTCATTATAATTTTAAAATACTTACCTTTTCAACAATCCCACTCAATGAGGTACATTTTTTTTCAAAATTTTTTCAACAACTATGTGGCGGCTATACATGTACCAAATCAATATTGTAGTGTTAAATAGTTTCTGAAATTAATGGCTGTGACAGACGGAACAAACCTATAAAGGTCCCTTGTTTGACTACAGAACCCTAAAAAGGGATCCACAAGCAGACGCGCTTTATGTCCCCATAAAAATTTATAGGTTCTCCCCAGCAAGCGAAAAATTGAATATCAAATCAGCGCGATGAACTTTTAGGCTAAATTTAATGAAGTGAGCGGCTACGTGTTTCGATGGAACGACCTGTCTAAGCGCCGCTGAAATTCAGATTTACAAAGTTAGAGGGGCTCATGTTTGCTTTTTAATATATATTATTTTATTTTTTAGTTTTCGATACTGATGCAAACTTTGAACTCGAGTTGTAATGATCGTTTAGTTGGTCAAGCGTCACCACGTCTTACGTCGTGCGGGTTTAACATTTTGAAATTTCTAAAGCTTTCTCGTCAAATTGTAAACGTCTTCTACGACATAATCTATAGTTATAATAAAGCAATAGGCACGAAAAAGTCTGTACAAAGAAGATAATTAAAAAAGAAATGGTCTAGGGTACATAGAATAAGCTACTGAACAAGAATATAACATTTTAAAAATTCGTGTCTTCGTCTGTTCGTCTGTTGCTTATGTTTTGACCTAAAAACTGGGGTACTTTATATCTCAATACGTTGAGTAGAAGCCAAGCAATCTACAAAAAATATTTCAGATGGCTGAATGAATTTGATCAAATGTTGGTATATTGGTATTTCAGGTCCTGGAATAACACAAAGAGTACTTTTAACCTACAGAAATGACCACACGTGAGAAGCCGCAGGCATCAGCCAGTGTAATAATAAAATGATGATATGATGTTCTTACATTGTACCTTTTAGGTATCAATTTAATGATGTCGAAAGAGATACTCAGAATTTTGTCCTCCAAAGCTCGGACGATCGTCTAACAATATAAAATGAATGGACGGGCCTAAGTGGCGGATTTTTTAAGGCCCAAAAGTGAGCACCGACTCTTTCTTAGTCTTTGTCTGTGAGAGATGCGACACATGCTGCCAGATAGATACAGGTTATCTATTATTCTCACGTATTTATTGTATTCGCTACCTCTTTCTTTGTAACAAATCCAAACCAATATATAAAAGTGAAACGTTGTTTGTTTGTTTGGGGAGCTTTCACGCGATAATGGCTAGACGAATTTTAATGAAATTTGGAATAGAGATAGCTTATACCCTGGAATAAAACATAGGATACATTTTATTCCGGAAAATGCTAAGTTTCCAGGGGAAACCTGGAAAATGTTGACTACTCGCTGTATGTTTAGTCTGTGCGTACAAAGTCGTGGGCGAAAGCTAGTGCATAATAAATACCAACCTATAATTGTGTGTTGAAAATGTGTCAAGCAGACTCTGATGATTTGTTATTAATGAGCTAGTTGTATGAGTAAGGCTCTTCCATTAATTTTATATTAGTTGAAGGAAACGATGTCAAAACCGCACGTAACTTATTAAAAGCCTTAAAAGTTTAATGGAAATTGTAGATAAAGATTGTGATGTATTGAATAAAGTAAATTCAATCATCGTTTCATTTCAAAACTTTGGGATACTAAGACAAGAGTTTGCGACGAATCCACAGTTTCTAATGAATTTTCAATTCTTTTACTTTCTAGCTGCAATTTCCAAACAAATCCGCCGTTCTGCCGGAAGTTACCAACGAGGCTATCTCCAAAACTAAAAGCAAGTTTAATGAATCTTAATATCAGTGAAGGGAATATTTCAAGATGTTAGGAGCTCCCGTATTTAATGTAGCGGTATAAGATAAACGGCATGATTATGGCAAGATCGCAAGATACGCTCATATTTATGGGCTTTTAACCCTTCAAAAGTAATGCGAGAAATTTCATGTTTTTACCGTGGTATGCGCATTTGGTGCTTTTTTTGGCAGTGGAATGAGTGGTTTTATGTTTAACCTACATGTTGAGGATGTCATTTTTAGCGCATTCCGTATTTCGTGGTGTCGAATAGGTATTCTAAAATGAAGTAATGTGTTCTTGGAACATTTTTAGTGCCCGGAAGATAACATTTTGTTAATAAGTGTTTTTTTTTAAGGGATGAATTTTCCATACAAAAGTATTACCAAAATTATTTGTATATGGAACATATTTCCACAGTGTTCTGATATTATTCGGATTCGGATAGTGTTTATCTAGGTTCCCAACTGTATTTTGTTTCAATACTTACCTGAAACGGAAAATGTAAAAAATTTGCAATGAAAATGATTTCACACGAATTAATTTACATTACTGGATATACGGAGGTATGAAGGAAAAACTGATCAAGATTCCCTACACTATGCGTAGTCAGACACGCACTTGACCACATATGTCTAATTCGGGTGGATGGCCACCACTACTTTGTAATAGTACATATTTAAAAGGATGTCTGGTAGAGATCACTTAAAGCGATAGAACCTCCCATTACACCAATTTGCAAGTGATATCCTTTTTTGTTTTTATTTTGTTGGTCTCAAGAGTCATCTATATATATATATCCTACTATGAATATAATAAATGCGAAAGTAAGTTTGTTTGTTACGCTTTCACGCCTTAACAACTTAACCGATCATTATTAAATTTTGCAGACACGTTGTTAGGGGTACTGAAAAGGACATAGGGTTATACCTTTCATCCCGATTTAGGTTTTTATTTTATTAAAAAATCTTAATTGTTAATTTTGTATGGGAATTGCCGTCAATGACTCAAAGTGACAGGTGTCAAAGTGACAAGCGTAAAAGTGATAGGTGTCAAAGTGACAGGCCAGGATTTCAACGCGATAAAATGAATTCCGCGCGGCCGAAGTCGCGAGCAAAAGCTTTATGCATTAGTTGATTAAACATATTAAATGGTGTGATCATATTAAAAAAAGTATTTCTAAGTACCAGGAGAGCAGAAACACTTAAGAAGTTGGAGATATGACATAGAGAAATAAAGTTATTAAAAGTGAATATAACCATATCATGAACATTAAATCGTGTGATTATATTTAAAAATAATTTAATAAATACATAATTCCCAAAAGAATAGTGTACTTAAAATCCTAGTAGCACAACATAAATAACAGTACTACAGCTAGGTAGTCAGCTAGGTAAAAACCCAATAAAAACCTTTACCTTGGTTTATTGGACAAGTCTGATTGACATAGTTCACGCATCGGAGCCTACTGCGCAGTGGTCAGTTGAACGTCAAAATGAAAATGAGTGAAAATGTATACGTTTTATTATCTTTTAAATTATTATGTTTTCAAGTGTAAGATAAAATTGTCCTTTCCTAAGCCTTCGGTGTTATTTTTTGTTCGGTGTTTGGTGTTATTATGTGCGTGCAACAATAGGCTGGCTCACTCAGTCTTTCTCGCTGATGAGCCATCTCCACTCAAGGGGTATGGGAATTTTAAATACTATGTATGAATTCTACTATTGCACACGTAAATGAATTCACATGCTTTCTGGAAATAAACCTCTTTTAAACAGCTTAGACATAGTTGAGGATTGAAATTAAAATAATTACGGAAATGTTTTGCTTCATTAATTCACTTAATTAAATCTCTCTTGTATTTAGCCAAAAAAATAATTACGGAATATTTCATTCGCCGTTCCCAAGCGCTTTTTATTTCATTTAATTGGGCTCCCGAGAATTTATTAATATTAATTTATTGTGTTACATTCATTTAAGGAAGTGGACATACATTTTACAAACTATAGTGATGTGATGGTGTGAACACAGGTGCAGTCGTATCTACTTCCAGCTGTAGATGTATTGTGATAATGAACATATGTTGCAGTCGTATAGCTACTTCCGGCTGTAGATGTGATGGGATGATGTGAACATGGTTTGCAATCGTATCTACTGCCGGCTGTAGTTGTGATGTGATGATGTGAACAAGGGTTGCAGTCGTATCTACTTCCGGCTGTTGATGTAATTTGATAATGTAAACATGGGTACAGTCATATCTACTTCCAGCTGTGAATGTGATGTAGTGATTTGAATATGGGTTGCAGTCGTATCTTTCTCTGGCTGTAGATGCGATGTAATGATGTGAACATGGGTTGCAATTGTTTCTATTTCCGGCTGTAGATGTGATGTGATGATGTGAACATGGGTTGCAGATGTATGTATTTCTTGCAGGTGTAAAAGATTTTCTATGCATAAATTAATTATATCTAGTACTAGCTTTTGCTCGCGACTTCCTCCGTACGGACTATAGTTAACCGCGAAAAAGCATCGAAAGCATCGTACTCGTTTGTTCATCTAGGATATAAGTTCAAAAATTAAAACCCGACTATGGTCGGGTAAAAAATAGCATAAGGCATTGCGATGAAGACGAATCGATTGAGACCTCGCTTGCCAAAATATAACCAAGTTTTTAGTTTAAACACATAACTCTTACTTTGCTGCGCCGAAATCTGGCAAGACGATTGAGATATATGTAATGCCTATGACACACTATACCTGAAGACGAATCCATTGACACCTCGTTTTTCAATCGGAACCAATAGTGGCGACGCTATGGTGGAACATCCACATACCCACATACATAGATACATATGTGGCGTGTGTTAACCGATGGTATAACCTGTGGTCTGTAAAAAAGCTCTCTCTAATTTTTGGTCGTGGCGTCGCCGGCCACGCACTTTTGCAAATCAATATATTTCATACGTCGAAATTAAGCAAATCAATCAAAGTATTGTATAAATAGGGGATATTTTGAGTCCATTTACTGTGAGAAACAATAAAAGAAGACCAACACATCCTGGAGTTTGTTCTGATAGCACCCAGACACCAAATCCCCTCACATACATACATACATACATACATACATACATATATAGACTGTTAAACTCATTACCATTCCTTCGCTTCGCCGTCGTCGGGTAAAAACCAATGCAAAATTATAGCACCAACGCTCTTAATGCTTTTTGACAGACTTGTTATTATTTCGTTTCCGTTCATGTCATTCCGTTCCTTACAGGGAGGAATTGCCATTTTCCAGTTTTTCCCGTAACAACTTACCATTTTCCGGGATAAAAAGTATCCTATGTTGGTCTCTGTATTGTACAGTACCTATTTAGAAAGTTTCATTAAAATCGGATTAGCAGTTCTGGCTTGAAAGCTCCCTAAAGAAACAAACAGATAACGTTTCACTTTTATATGTTGGTGTGGATGTCATACAATAAACCTCACGCATCAAAGTCTACTAGACCTAGGATTAGGGTTTCACCTCGAAATGAGAGATATAAAGCGGGAAATTTGTATAAAACTTTATTTTAGCATTGTAAAAGTTGTCTCAAAAGCCTCCTAAAATCTCGTGTCTGCGTCATAAGTTATTCAAAGTAAAAGGTTGCAAAATAGTTTTTTACAAATGTCTCGGGTTCTATGGCTACAATGATGTAGGCATTTAATAAAAATTTGTAAAACATACAATTTTCAACAAAATTTTATTCCTATAATTTTTTCATGCGCTTAACCGTTTTTGAAATACAGGACGGAACTTAGTTGTGTATTTGTAATACAAGGGACTACTAACCTATGACTGATAGTTGTGTCGCCTTTTACCCGACTGGGCGGATGGTATTGTATTTATCAGACTATGTATGTTTGTTCCTTCGTAACACTGTATAGACCAAACGCGAGGCTCGATTTTGATGATTCTTACGTCAATCGATTTGTCTTAATCTTGCGAGTGCTAATAAAGACATGACAGTAATCAAACTTCAATTTAGCGTCAACCAGACGCCATATAGTAAAAAACAAAAACATGAAAGTGGACGAACTAAGTTATAATTTTTAGATTTTTCTTATAATTTTTCATTTCGAATGACCATTTACAATGAAGTTCGCAGTCGGATTTTTATCATTGTGCGTAAATTTACTTGTCCATTTGCAAACATGACTTCTAGACTGCGTCATCGCAATCTAACTGGCTTACCAATATCAATCAATATCAGCTCAGCGTAGGACACCATGATGTAAATAGCGACACTATAGAAGAAGAAGCAAATATTTTGCAATCAATGGATGTATTGACTGTTCTAGAGAGGACGTCCAGCTCTAATGGGTGATGTGGTATGTCGATCGCTGTCTATTAATATAATTATTTCTACAAACAATGAGCTTTATTTTGAGCATTTCAGTCATCTTGTTACTGTTACAGCTCTAGGTTACTATTGGCTCTGTGAGCTGTAGACCTCGCACGTACAAACTTTTTTGCAAACAATCTAGCGGTGCACAGTAGCGCCATCTAGTTACGTTATTGTATAACTAACATTAATAACCAAGGTGCTCCATCAATCCCTACCTAGTAGGTAAGAGATCTGATTCCACTAAAAGTGAGAAATTTACTGCATTTTGAGGAGCTATTCAGCTCATCACGCCGAAGATCCTCATCAGATCTTCACCAATTTTTTATGAGACTAACTTAAAGTTACTACCTTTCAAATAAAAACAGAATCAGAATTAATAAGGTGGAGATATTCAGTAGCCCCCCTTTTACCTTTTTTTGGGGGAAGTACCTACCCAACCAAAAATCCCCAACCACTACAAAATTCTAAAAATTTGCTTAATCTGTATACCAAGTTTCAGTTGAGAAATGCGACCTGTAGAGGAGAACAGTCGGACAGACATCCGGACAGACATCTGGACATACGAAAGAATTTTTGCCCAAGCTGAAACAGTGACGCTTCGCTTTAGCTTCGCGCTCTCTCGTTCACTTAGGTCTAGGGCTTTTTACGTTTAGCATGTAAGAAGTGCGTGAACCAACCAATCAATGCCAAATGAAAGCGAGCACAGAAACCACAACAAATCATGAAATCCCGTCTTGCGTACAATTTCATTCAGCAGTTCTCATGGAAATGCCATTACATCGGAGTTCTTTCCTCCACTTTCCTCCTTTCTCGCCTTTTTTCAGTCGCAAGGAAATCGTTTAAGTTAACTCGTTTACTCGTGAAACTTGCCTTGTGGCCAGGATTACAGAGATAAAACTTAGTTCGGATGCTTCTATTAAAATGGGGGTTTAAAAGTATTTTAATAATTTGGCGTCTATCATCTCGCGGAATGAAAAGTTTGTTTGTGTACGCTGGAGAATGATTATTTTTTAAGTTAGAGTTGATTATGCAAATCGTTGTGATTTTGTTTTTATTGCTATTGTGAAGTTTGAATAGATGCACAAAAACAAACAATCTGTACAATGTAGATGATAAATAAAATAAGCTACTGAACATGAATGTAAATGTAGCTTAGGTTTTGACTTAAAATCTGGTGTACTTGGTATCTCAGTCCGATGAGTTTCTAATCAATCAATATCTATCTACATTCAAAAAAAAAACAAAATTTTGTTCAGCCGTCAAATACTTTTTATCGATTGCTAAAAACAATATATATATATATATATATATATTATTTATATATATATATATATATTATTTATATATATATATATATATATATATATTGTTTATATATATATATATATATAAATATATATATATATATATATATTGTTTTTAGCAATCGATAAAAAGTATTTGACGGCTGAACAAAATTTTGTTTTTTTTTTGAATGTAGATAGCTTATACCCTAGAATAAAACATAGAATACTTTTATCCCGGAAAATGGTAACTGGAAAACTGGAAAATGTTTATTACTCACTGTAAGGAACGGTTGCCATGGAAACGAAATAACAAGTCTGTCAAAAAACTTCAAGAGCATTGGTGTAATACCTACTTTTGCATTGGTTTTTAATATCCTAGAAGAACATAGGATGTTTTTTTCGCGACAAACTGTAGTCCGCGCGTACGAAGTCGCTGGCGGGAAAGCTAGTAATTAATATATTTGTATTAACTTGTTAAAACTACCACTAAAATATTGTTTATTTTGGGCACTTTTGTGTCTATCTAGCTAGCTGCCAAGCATAAAATCAACTGCCAACCCACGATTGGTGTGTTCTGGCAACAGTTTTTGATAGCCCGTAGAGATTGTCTAGTCTAAAACTGAACGCCCCTACAATGTGTTTACGCTTACATGCCAAGTAAGTGAATAGACGCAATACACACTAATTGGTCTTTGTTATTAACTTTGACGGCCGGTTGGTCTAGTGGCTAGTTACCCTAGGAACGAAATCAAACGGTCGTGGGTTCGAATCCGGCAAGGTGAAATCATTTGTGTGATGAGTAGAAATGTTTATGTCTGAGTCACGGATGTTGATATTTGTATTTATGTATGTTTATCCGTTATCTAGTGCCCATAGTACAGGGTATCCTAGTTTGGGGCTAGGTAATTGGTGTGGAATTGTCCCAAAAATATTATAATTATTATATTATTAGTCGTCACACTCACACATGGCTAGCGGCTGGTTCTGGTTAGTCAACTAATGCATAAATGACGCAAACGCACGACAGAGCGGATTATATTCTATTCGTGTCCATACAAATATTGCCTGTAAGAAACTGCTAATAACGATAAGGCCACCTATTGTGCAACATTGCATTTTATGTATAATTACCATTATGTTGTATTTTAACAAAGTGATGTGTTCAATAAAGAGTTATTGTATTGTATTCAAACAATAAATTTTAGTGAAGGGGCGTTAATTTTAAGTTGCGATCTCTACCATTCTAGGCATACCAACATAGCTCTCAGAATTATTGGGGAAGGAATTGGCAATGGGCAGGCCACAAAGCTCGTAGAACCGAATACCGATGGTGAAGAAAGGTTCTTAAATGGTGAATGGAAGACGGAACTGCCTCCTACTAGGTGGATCGACAATTGCTCGTTGTAGCGTTTTATGGAGAGGCCTTTGTTGAGGAGTTCAGGAGCTTCCGGAACTCCTCAACAAAAAAATTAAACTGGGAAAATTATTCTGGGCTGTTTGTCACTCATCACATCATCACTTAACCACATATCTGTGTTCACCAATGTGCGCCCTCGGCGAGGGCGCGTGGTACCTGGGGGGGGGGGGGTTAATATGATATACCATTTTGTATATCAAGGAAAAGCCCCAAAGAAAAAACACAAACAGGAAACAGACAGCCGGCAACCACTATTTGAATACCGGCCACCACCTGCTCGTCTCAAGAGCCGCCGGAGCTTTATTACACACACCGCTTCCTTAAAAATAGGTGCAGCTGAAGCAAAATGCGAGTTGTGGAAAACTAAGCACCCCCCCTCTAGAAGACTTTATTACCCCGGCAGAACATCTGCCTCCTGGACATGAGCTGCAGTGGCCAATTTCGAAGTCGCTTAACGGACTCCGCACCCAAGTTGGTCGTTGCAGAAGTAACTTAGCCAAATGGGGAATAATCAAGGTATCTTAAGAACAGTGTGAGTGCGGTGCTCCCACACAAAATATGCTACATCTGCTTTCCTGCCCTCTGTGCCCGACTACTTGCACACAAGAAGATCTGATTGAGGCATCCGATAGGGCCGTGGAGGTGGCTGCATACTAGAGCAAAGAAATTTAACAATATTATAAAAGAGCTTATTGACACGATGAATGAATGAATATCAAGGGCTTTTATTCACTATAACCATTAACGCACGTAACGCGTCGCGTTACGTTATCTTCGTGGAATCGTTTGGTAATTGTCGTAATGACGTCACACTTTTCTGCAAGAAATTTCATGTGGCATAGCGAATGAACGCCCAGGTGAGATAACGGTCATACGCAATTGTGCAAGCAGATTTACAATTATATCCACACAACAGATAACTGGAAACAACCCAACGAAAACACCCATACGCGTCTCATACCAAAACGAACGACACATCTCAAAATTATCGCAAAACGGAAAAGTACGTCACGAAATTATGACGTAACGGAATTCATAAAATAACCGTCGTGCGTTTCGAATAAATCGGAATGTGATCGCTGTGACGATCCCGTGATTTATATTCAGTGGCAATTTGCTAGGCTGGTAGCTCTTTTTTATGGTGGATTCGTTTCCATACAGCTGTGCCAAATACGCCGCGGAGGGATGTGCTGTGCTATCGATCGATGGAACGCGAATGGAAAGCGAATGTGTTTGATTGATATGATGTTTTGCATAAAATACTTTTTGTGTCTGACTGATGCCAGTTTTTATAGTGCACTTGATTGAAAAGTTTCCAATTACGGGAAACAAGATCAAACTAACTTTTATATTTACATTAAATAAAAAAGTAGTGGCTCGCACGGATAGCGCTCATACCGTCTTCTTACCTTTTTTATGCCAGTCATAAATTCTAAAAAATATAAACCCCAGTAAGCGTCATTCAAAATCTTTGGCAGCAACGATCGTGGTGCTTTTTGAACACAGACTACTGCATTATCACATTATTTCGTTCGTATTATTTCGTTTCCACGGCAACATGTCATTCCGTTCCTTACTTGACCATAGACGACTGCATTATCACAGTACTTGAAAGACTTATTATTTCGTTTCCACAGCAACATGTCATTCCGTTCCTTACTTGACCATAGACGACTGCATTATCACAGTACTTGAAAGACTTACTATTTCGTTTCCACGGCAACGTCATTTCGTTCCTTACAGCGAGTAATCGTCATTTTGCAAATTTTTGATACCTTGGATAACATTATTGCAATTTTCATAGGGATCATTAGTTTTTTGAAAAATAAATTACTACCTTTTATACTCGCTAATAATGTTGCTTTTTACACGACTGCCTATAAAAATGATTTTAGCTAGCATGTATTTATGTTTGTATGTATGTGAGTTTCTTTATTCCACCATAACTATTAAATGCCTGAACAGTTTTAGACGTATGGTGTAAAGGCAATTTATGTTTTTGGTAAAAAAAAAAACAATATGGTTGCAGTATGAAAAAAAACTTCGAATTTTACAATATGGGTATCAAATTGAAGGCCTTTATAAGCACATTCCAACATTTTATAATTCATAGCCATAAGTTATTTTTTGGCAAGGTAGACGTGTTTTTTTTTAAGCTTTTAGTTTAGTTATTATAATTGAAAGATTTTTTTAAATCTATTCAGTGTTTTTTATTTTATCCATTACAAACAAACATACAAAAATCAAATCTTTCCTATTTGTAATAGTAGTGTAGATGTAGATAGTTTAATTTAAGATTAAAAAGATGATTTTAATTGAAGTGTATGTTATAGCTGAGCATATTCCCTGAATCTGAGTTTCAGGTTACCAAATTCTCAAACATCGTTAATTATATATACCCAGAGAGTAAAAAATCTGCTCATTTTTAATTATAGTGAAACTTTCATACAACTCTAAAATGTTCTAGGCATGAACAATATAAAACCTCATTAAGGAACCTTAAATATTAAGACGCCGAAGCCACTGTCAAGTGTCGGCCTCTAATTGTCTGTGTTCGTTAATTAGTGTCGCGAAAGTGCGAGCGATGTCGCGAGAGACGTCTCGAGTGTCGCTAAAGTGTATACTTACGCTACATTTCCCGAGGACACTCGACAGATTGTTAAGATTGATACATACTCTGGGTAGTAGGATTTTATGAGACCAGGCTATTAAACACAAACTATTTTTTTTAGTAAATTTGCAACATATATGTATAACACTTTTACAAATCAAAATTTTAAATGTCTCCTGAACTGTCTGGCAAACCATACTTGAGTTTAAAAAGGAAGTATCCCTTTCATGTGCTGACTCCGGAGTTGATTGACGCACACGAAAAGAAAATAACCTTCCGACTCTACCAGTGCTTCGGAAATATGCCTGTTCAAGAGAGCACCATGAAACTCTACAGGGATGTCATATTTTTTTTCTTGTTTAATGTCTGTTTACAGAAATTATAATAATAATACAAATTTATATGTCAAATTTATAAATGTCAATGAGATGTCCCACCATAATGAAAAGTGGGATAAAATAATAAAAATACAATGACATAAGAGACCAGGCTGGACCAGTCCCCACAAGCAGCACCCGTTCACGAGTATGACTTGTGTACCAGCCCTTAGTTAAAACCCAAATAAGCAGCAGCAATGACTTTAAAAGCGAAGCGTTAGTGCACAAGTTTAGGAAAAAAATTGGAATTACCAAGTCTTGGGCAACATTTCATGAACTGGAACTGGGCATGCGAGGCGCTCACCATCAGCCAATTGAACTGTCTTAATCACATCTTCTGCCTTACTTTCCTTATTCTAACAAGTAATTTGGTCATAATAACGGTTCCGTGATGACTCCGTCATGTTGGCTTTTCAAAAAATACCTGCAACAAAAAAAAAACTATAATAAGTAAAAAAAAAAAAAACGATAAATAGAACAGAACAGCTTGTTCATATCTAGTAACATCTCTCACAACAATAAGCGCAAGGATAACATTTGATAGCACAAACCAATTTGCCAAGCGCAGTAGTACAGTCGGCAACAAAAGCGGCCGGCGGGAAAGTTAATCGCATTCGTTAGACGTGGCTGCAACCAGGGCGTCCCGATTGCGGATGTAGTGTTGCTGGATCTGGCTTTTTACGTTTAAAAGACTGTTTATCGGGACTTTTCTAAACATGGGCGAGCCATGTTATCGGTAGTTTTTTTTTATAGAATTCGTCTATCTGTAGGACAGACTCGCCGCTCTGTTATTGAAATGCATCATCATCATCATAATTTAGCCTTTAGAAGTCCACTGTTGAAACAAAGACCTCCCCTAAAGAGCGCCGCGATGAACGGTCTTGTGCTGCCTCCATCCACCGACTTCCTGCAATGGCTACAATATTTTCTCGTCGCAGATACCTACCACAGAGCCTCAAGACGAAAGTTTATAATCAGTGCGTGTTGCCAGTGATGGTATACGGCACTGAGACGTGGTCGCTAACTATTGGTCTCATAGACAAGCTCAAAGTCGCGCAGCATGGAATAGATAGAGCTATGCTCGATGTTTCACTACGTGATAAAATCCGTAACGAGGAAATCCGTAGCAGAACCAAATTTACCGACATAGCTCTCAGAATTTGCAAGTTGAAGTGGCAACGGGTAGGCCATATAGTTCGCAGAGCCGACAACTGCTGGGGCATAAAGTTTCTCGAATACCGACCTCAAACAAGAAAGCGAAGTTTAGGGAGACTGAGAGAATGCATCTAACAATGAAATTACAAAATTTGAGAAATATTATTTATTCACATGCGTCTGTGTGGGTGAAGAAACTAAACAAAAAACTAAAACCAATTACAGATTTGTTGATGGCCTTAATTTTTAGGGTGCAGATAAACGTCGCGTTTGTTGATCTGCATTATGTGCCGCAACAGTTTGTAGTTCTGCTATTTCTTGAGCATCTACGAACATTAAGAACTTTAAGTGTGTAGTCAAATACAAACAAGACGTCCAGAAAAATTGTTGGCTGCGGCCAACGATGGATATTACTTAGTTTTTGCTCACCACAATATTATATTCAAAATAGTTCTCGCCCGAACAACCACGCCCTTGATGCTTCCAGTCAATTAACTCTAACAGAAAGTTCTTTGTCCGCACAAACATGTTTGTGCCCGCAAATGCCTTTGATATAATCTTAACGTCTGTTGCTTTACCTGCTGTGAACAAACTCAGCAGACAGTTTATAGCGCTTCCAGATCGAGAAGTTTGAGAGTTCTAATTCTGTGTTCGTTACGCGTCGCAAACAGAGCACAGATCACCAGTAAGGACTTAATACCACGGACAACGAACACACTTAGTTGTTTATGTTTTTGCCGTATTCGTGGCATAAGAAGGGCATATTTTAGAAACTAGTTTTTGCGGGATAATTTTAGAGCCTGTAATGTAACGCCTCTTACAATGGCTTTTCTGTTTTACCTAATCTAATCTTTTATTTTCTATCTTAACCTGATCTCATACCGCAGGATTAATACAAATGTCGAAGGAAAATATATTATGAATGTGAAGGTGAACTAAGAGTCCCTACTGTTTGTTAACAGTCCCTACTGTAGTGGGTAGATCTATGTTTATAATAAGTAAATAAATACAGATGTGAACATAATGGAGAAGCTTTGTTTGACTTAATGTTGCGAGAGGGTATTGCAGGACCTATAACTTCTTCCTGAATGGCTCCCTTGACAACGAAGTAGTTCGATATGTAATTGTAACTCTTGAAATTATTTTTATGGTTTTTAAAATATAAGTTAGACCCCTTCGGTTGGGGCAAGATTGGACTGCACAGTTATCGGCTTGTCGTGTGCTCGCGCATAATGCTTGTATGGTTTTTAAAATATAAGTTAGCTCGTCTAGACCCTCCGGTTGGGGCAAGATTAGACTGCACAGTTCTTGGCTTGCATATCTTTTGAGCTACACGAGCTACTGTGATACCTTGCTCACGCACAATGTTTATATGGATTTTAAAATATAAGTTAGCCCGTCTAGTGTCTCCGGTTGGGGCAAAATTGGACTGCACAGTTCTCGGATTGTATATCTTTTGAGCTACACGAGCTACTGTGATACCTTGCTCACGCACAATGTAACCTGTGGAAAGGTGTTTGTACAGGTATGCGTGCAGAAAAAACGTAGGTTGTAACTCAAATTGATCAATATTTTGATTGTTGCATATCTGTTTGCAATTAAATCTGAAACTACTGAATGGATTTAGATAAAACAGTATAAAATATTTTAGGTCCCGGTTAATTACACATCAAATATTTTTAATCCGCAAAATGACAACTCGGGCGCAGCTGTAGTAAAATAAAACCAATACTTTTTTATCGAAATAACTAACAACAATTCCGATCACTTAGAAATATTAATGACACAATTATTACTCTATTAATTCAGCAGAATTGGGCTCCTTGTTCTTGGAGCAGCGTGAGCGTGGTAGATTATCGACTGCAATATCCAGTGCACAAACTAGCTTATACTCATATTTCTTCTTGTGAGTTCCTGTTCCAACTGTCAGAAAGTAATGTCTACGAACATAACATAGTTGACAATTGCGGAGTAATTTATTTCTAACTTGCAAATTGTACTAATCGCTATCGCCACTGTAAAATTTCCTGCTTACATGTAGGAGCATATAAAATAGCTAAAGATAAACGCTGAAGCTCCGCTTTCTCCACTCAACACACAATTACGTGCACATGAATGTAGCGGAGACAAACGGCTTTGCACTTTGAATTAGGGCCGATAAATCTTCGGGAGCAAGTATTGGGCTGGCTGCGCGTTATTTTGCTGACCCCTAACTGTATGTCTTTATATTTACGAGCAAACTAGGACGCTCAAGGGAAAGTGGCAAATTGTTGGAAGTAAGCTAGAAGGCAGAAAATTTCAAATTAAGCGTTGGGGTTAATTGTAACTACTATTATCTAATTAAATTTATAGCGTATCTATTTCACGTTCTTATAGTAATTTTCCGGTATAAAAACTGTAAAGTGTTGTTCCGATACTTAAATTACCGATATCCCAAATTTCCTTAATATTTCTGTATTGCACAGCTTCTACTCATTGCAATGAGATTCAAAAATACACCAAATTTCAAAAGAAAGACACATTTCAAACGGTCCAGTAGTTTTTACGTGATGCTGAAGAACCGATGACCATTGGGGTATACGTGTTCTCCAGTGGAGACCATTTTTCGGCAAACGTAGCGTCTCTGTAGCCAGGTGGAGAGACGCCCAGTGGCGAAAAAGCGGCTGGCAGAAACTGGATGCGGAGAGCTGAAGATTGAGCTCCGTGGCGTGCATTAGGAGAGCCCTACGTCCTATAGTAGACTACTATAGGCTGATGTACGTGATGATGATGGCGACAAGATTAGCCAGCTATACAGTATAATACGCTGCAATGACACTGCTACTATCAACAAGACCGCTATTACAAATACTGTTTCCAACCATACACAATCTCTATATTTTGATTTAGCTTTTTGACGTGTATAGGCTGACAGTACATTATTTATTTTCATTGTTTGCTTTAAAGCCTTAAATATTGACCATAACTTTTTCACACTAATATTTTATATACACAAAAACATAAACAATACAGCGCTTCCAAAATGATCTTTATAAACCATATTGTTATAAACCTTATATATGGTTCATTCAAAACAGTTAACTTTTTTTTTTAAGTTAGACACTGTGTTCGAGAAGAATGAAAAAACTGCCAAGAAATATAAACAAAAACTGGAGGAGAGGCACTCAAACTCGTTTTAGCAGCCAAATTGTTAACACCAAGCTACACTCCAAGATAAAAGAGAAAACACATCTTGCCCATTGAAAAGGAAACAGTGCGATTTCCAGTGGAGGACTCACTCAATAGACTACTTCACTGCCACAAAAAACTACTTAAAGTGAAGGCACTGATCGTAGATAACAAATATATATTTAAATATTGTCTATAACCGAGACACTGCCATAATTTGACCTAATTTCACAAAGCCTTCACTTTTCCTTCCCCCAAAACAACTGAATTCCTCAAAGAAATCTCTAATATCTTCTTCATTATCTTTCCTTGAAAAATAGCCGCTATCCACCCCCAGGTGCGGTGATTTGCGAGGCTATCTCTGATCTTAATAAATTACGAAGATGCAGCGGAAAATTTCGGCGGACGTGACAGCTGATGAGAGATTTGACACGTATCTTGGTAGGGGATCTGAAGCTGGGAGACCTCGTCTCATCGTGTGCCTACTGAGCCATACTAGTGTCAGGGGTGAAGTTTATCTATATCTATCTATCTATCTATACTTAAGATAAAGCAATAGGAACGAAATGGTCTTTACAAAGACTATAAATTTAAAAAAAATGTTCTATGGCATTTAAAATAAGCTAATGAACAAGTTTTTTTTTAGTCTTATCTGTCTGTTGGTTTGTTTGTTTGTTTGTTTGTTTGTTGGTTTGTTTGTCTGTTTGTCGGTATGTTTATTCGCACATCACGTAAAAACTACTGGACCGATTGTGATGCGGTTTTTACAGTTGTATAGATAAGGTTTAGACTAAACAACTGAGGTACGTACTTGGTATCTCAATCCAATGAGTAGAAGCCGAGCAATCGATAAAAAACTTTTTGACACCTGTACGAATTTTGAAGAAATTAAGTACTTACATTGTACTATAGGTACTACTACTATTATTGGTACTTTTGGTCATATAATAACACGTATGATCTACTTTTAAATGAAATGACCACGCGAGCAAAGCCGCTGGCACAGCTAGTAGATTCATAAAGTTTTTAGCTGATAAGCGAGGGTACGTGCACAATGTGATCATAAGTCATCAAAGGCAATTGACACCATTAAAAAACACGTCTTGTTCGAAATTGTAGGCTTCATCTTTTCATTTTTATATAAATAAAAAATAAATAAATATATTCGGGACTATTCTACACCAATTACCTAGTCCCAAACTAGAATACCCTGTACTATGGGCACTAGATAAAGGATAAACATACATATGTATGTTTATCCTTTATCTAGTGCCTAGTAGAGGGTATCCTAGTTTGGGGCTAGTTATTGGTGTGAATTGTCCCGAATATATCTACATATATTTATTTAATGTATCTTATCATCAAAATCATTCATTTAAGTATATCTTTCCCTACTTTGAAACTCAAAATAATCCTAACATTTCAATAAGAGTTGAAGTTAAATTTTCTTTTAATATATTAATGTGTCATCCCTTAAATTATGCATGCATAAAGATATTACTACAAAATAACATTCTTCATTGAAAAAAACTATATCGTAATAATACAAATATTACATCCATGACACAGAAACAAACATTTCTGCTCATCACACAAATGATTGTACCTTGCAGGATTCGATCCCGCAACCGTTTGATTTCGTTCCACTAGACCAACCAGCAGTCAACTATATGACTTGTGAATAAATTGTAAAATAGGACTTTAAAAGATTATTAAATAGAATTAACAAATATATTTTCTTAGTGAAGGTTGAATCACAACTTCGAAATCTCTTTTATTTGCCTTTTTCCACATATATCAAATGTGACTTATATTTTCTAACTTAGTTTTTTAACTAGCCGTAACCTTTTTATACAAGACTAGCTGTGCCCACAGCTTTACACGCGTGGTCATTTCTCTAGGTTAAAAGTAATCTATATATTCCAGGACCTAGAATACCAATATACTTACCAACATTTGAGCAAATTCTTCAGCCGTCAAAAAGTTTTTTATGGATTGCTCGGCTTCTGCTCATCGGATTGTGATACCAAGTAAGCCAGTTTTTAAGTCAAACCATAAACTATCCAAAAGTGAAACCGCATACCTATCGGTACAGTAGTTTTTACGTGATGCACGATCAAACACAACAGACAAACAAACAAACAAACAGAAAATCAGACAAACAGACAGACACGAGTTTTTAAAATGTTATATGTTAGCTTTTTTTCGAATTCTTGGTATCTAATCATCGCATTGAGATTAGATCGTACCAAGTGCACCAGTTTTTAAGTCAAACCCTAAGCTATCCGACATTGAAAACCACATCGCGATCAGTCTACTATTTATTACGTGATGCGCGAACAAACATACAGACAAGCAAACAGGCACGATTTTTAAATATTCTTGTTCAGTAGCTTATTTTAAGTACCCTAGATAATTTTTTATTTGTATCTTTAAAGAAACTGCAGCAATCAAATTAAACACCATAGCCCATATTTCCATATTAAATAAATAATAGTTTAAAAAAACTAAATAACACGCTTTATATAGAAAACCAAACTAAAAAATAGAAAATAAATTTTAATAGTGTAAATAAGAAAAAAATGTATAAATTCAAAAAAATCGTGGGGTGCATGGGTCAATAGTTATAAATATTTCATTGTCAGATATGAGAAGCACCCCACGCTTTTTTTTAATATTTTTTTTTCTTGTTTACACTATTAAAATTTATTTTCTATTTTTTAGTTTGGTTTTCTATATAAAGCGTGTTTTTTAATTTTTTTAATCTATTATTTATTTATTACTTTTTTTCGAATTATTGCATTGTCATCGCTTTTTGACAGGTGTGCAAAATTTGAATGAAATCTGACCGTTTAAAGTGGGTCAAAATAGCGTCCAAAGGAGTCGGTTACAAACATACAAACATACAAGTGAAGCTAATATAAAGCGTATAAAAAGGAGTAAAGCAGAGCGATCCACTATCTCCTAAGCTTTTTACAGCCACTCTTGAGGAAATCTTCAGAAAGCTTGCAGCAGGTTGGAAAAGTAGCCTAGGACACTCTTGCGATGAAGACGAATCAGTTGATATCTCGCTACTAAAAGTAGCCTAGGACACTCTTGCGATGAAGACGAATCAGTTGATATCTCGCTACTAAAAGTAGCCTAGGACACTCTTGCGATGAAGACGAATCAGTTGATATCTCGCTACTAAAAGTAGCCTAGGACACTCTTGCGATGAAGACGAATCAGTTGATATCTCGCTACTAAAAGTAGCCTAGGACACTCTTGCGATGAAGACGAATCGGAAGACGAGGGCATCATCGTCGGAGAAAAAAGGTTGACCAACCTTCGATTCGCCGATGACATTGTTCTCTTTTCTTCATCGGCTTCTGGATTACATACCATGCTCGAAGACCTGAGCAAGGCAAGCCTCGAGGTTGGACTTCGGATGAACATGTCGAAGAACAAATTAATGACTAACAGCTTTAAACGCAAAACCTACGTTGAGAGTTGGAGGTAGAATATGTTCAGGAGTACATATATTTGGGCCAAATAGTCTCCTTCCAGGCGAGGCAAGACAAAGAAGTTGCTAGACGCACCAAGAACGCCTGAAAGAGCTTTTGGTCCATGAAGGATCTAATGATGGGAAATCTCCCACTATCCTTAAAAAGAAAACTCCTGGACGTGTGCATCCTCGCCATACACACGTACGGCGCACAGACATGATCTTTGACAAGTTGAGTAGAGGTCCGCACTCGAGGTATGTCAACGTGCTATGGAGCGTAGTATACTTGTCGTGAAACTGACGGACCGCATCCGGAACACTATACTGCGCTCTCAGACAAAAATAGTGGATGTTATCCGGAAAGCTGCAAAGCTTAAGTGGGACTGGGCAGGCCACGTCAGCCGAATGCCTGAAGAACTTTGGGCCAAATCAACAACTGAATGGATCCCACGAGATAAAAAACGGCGACGCGGCAGGCCCAGGAGGAGATGGCGGGACGATTTTGACGCCTACCTGAAAGATTGGCCAGCTACAGCCCAAGATCGAGAAAATTGGAAGGAGGGGAGGGAGGCCTTTGCCCTGCAGTGGGACACTACAGGCTCATAACAATAATAATCTTCTTTATACAGTTTTTTGTTTTTTTTTTCTGATTTAAAATAAGTATCGATACCTATATCTATCAATCAGAATGAAAAAGTCTGTACAATGAAGATAATTAAAAAAGATGGTCTAGAGTACTTAAAATAAGCTAGGTATTGAACAAGAATATATCATTTTTTTAAATCGTGTCTGTCTGTTTTTTGTTTGTTTGGCTGTGTGTTAGTCCGCGCATCACGTAAAAACTACTGGACGGATTGCAACGCGGTTTTTACTGTTGGATAGCTTAGGGTTTGACGTAAAAACGGGGATACTTGGTATCTTAAAGCCCGGTTCTAGCACTTTTAGCAAATTTCGATCATTTTTGAACGTCAGCTATATCTTGTTTTATAATTAACCCAGAACTATGAAATTGGTATCACATCAAAATTTTACATATTATCTCGTACTTTGTAAACACAGAAACATGATTAGTATGAATTCACTCGATAGAAAATATAATCAAAGGTAACACTACTTTATGCTTAAAACATTGATTGGAAAGCGACCCCGTCACTAAATGATATCAAAGATATACCAAGAGAAAGAGCTTATTATGATTGAGAAAATAGCTAGACACTTTTTAATTCAAAGCTTTAGTTTTCCTACAAATAAATAAAAACCTTATATTTTACTCCCGAGACATATCATCTTTCCCGCTCTACTTGATCACGGATGAGAGGGACATAAAATTCACTGACATCCGGCCTTAATCCGATAATTAGATGCCGACCAATCGACAAAAACTATTTGACGGCTGAATGAATCTTAAATAAATGTAGTTTTTGGTCCTGAAATAACACGTGTGGGCTATTTTCAAATAAAATAACCACGTGAGCACAGCTAGTAGATTAGATAGATAGATGTTTCTCCATTATATACTAAAACCAATGTTTCTAACAATCGTAGTCTTCTACTCTTTATTATTATAACATTCGTTTTAATATCCTTTTCATTTCAACACTAAACATCCGCGTTTATTTGCAAATGGCGTAAAACAAATTTATGTAGCAAGTACTCACAACTACAATAGGCACTTAAATTGAACTAAACACTCTTATGGCCTTCTAATTAGAGTTCCATTTTCACTGAACTTTTAAATGATACTAAACAAGCAATTAGCTATCCAATAACGTAGACAGTAAAGTTCTAATCGCGCCATCAATGGACATTATCTAGAGATGATAGCACCGCATATTTCACTCTCCCTTGTTTACTGTTACTAACAGAAACAATGGCAGCAATAATAATTACACCGCAAGATATGAAATAGGTTCCTATTGTAGGAAAATGGTGAAAATGTTACCCAATAACTTGTTATGTAATTGGATTACGGGGGTTGTTTTGTGTGTTGTATAGGAAAGCGATATAAACTATCCTCTGTTAGCATAAAGTGTGGGCACATGAGGGTAAGAAGTTGTTTCAAGGCCGCACCTTTGTCACCTTTAATATTTTATTAGGTTTGCCTTTGTGTTTACAACTCTATATGTATACGGTTACGTACGATGTTGTTTCTACACTTCTTACACTGAATTTATTAAAATTTAGTAAATTTGTTTTCTACACTTCTATACTAATCTACACTTCTACATTTACACTTAATATTATAACAGGAAAGATTTAATTATTTGTATGTTTGTTTGGAATGGAGACATATTTTTTAGTTTAGTTTGTTTGTAGAGGGCATATACTACACTACGTCGATGAACCACTACTTGGGCCAGCTAGTCCTTCAAAAATCGGCAGGACAAAGAGATCGGTCACCGTATTGAGAATTACTGGAGGAGCTACTGGTCCATGAAGACGCTGATGGAGGGTGACCTTCCTCTGTTACTAAAACGCAGGGTGCGTTGTAACATGTGTTTAATTGACATGAGTGTAATGCCCGTTCTAACCTACGGTGCGCTAACTTGGTCATTGACCGAAGCGCAAAAGTCCAGGTTCAAGGTTTACCAGAGAGCCATGGCGCGGAGCATACTCTGAGTCAAAAGGACAGATCGAGTTTGAAATACTACACTCGGTTCAAAGACTGGCATTGCTGATGCAGGTTTCAAATGTGCTAAATTGAAATGGGATTGGGTAGGGCATGTAGCTCGCATGCACCCAGAAACTTGGGCAAAAGTAGTCACACAATGGGAGCCCAAAGACTTTCGGCGACGTCGTGGCCGACCTCACAAAAGGTGGCGTGACGACTTAATCACCTATCAAACCAACTGACTGGATTTTGCTTTGGATATAGAGACGGGGATATAGATATATAACATGGGCAGTATTTTATTTCTCAAATAATTTGAGATTGCAAATGTAACTAACCAAATGTAAAACAATAAATGTGTTAATGTATCAAAAATTTGCAAAAATTACGAGTACTCGCTGTAAGTCTACGCTGTAATATAATACTATTGTAAGGAACGTAATGACATATTACCGTGGAAACGAAATAACAAGTCTGTCAAGTATGTGAGTAATGCTATATAGTTGTCTATGGTCAAAAAGCACCATGTTCGTTGCTGCCAAAGATTTTGAATAACGCGTACAAACGTTTTTATTTTTGGAATTTACGGCTATAAATGCTAAAAGTAAGAACAATGCCGCGGTGTGAGCGCCGGGGCGAGTCACTAGTAATATTTGACAAAGACTTTCATCAGGATAGTTTAAAATCTGCTTCGCAAGTAGTAAGTAGCAGCTTGTAAACCCGTTTGAATAAATGATTTAGTCTTCGACTACCAGTTGATACTTACATTACTATTCGAACTCCAGACTGGTAGTACGCTATTAAATATTCACTAATATACCCGAAGGGGTATAAGACATTTATTATATTGTAACAAGATTCCTTTAGGAACAATGTCCATCGTATTTGAGACCGAAGAACGTTCTTGCTTGAGTTAGTCGGTTTGAGTCACAGAGTAAAAACAGACAGTACCATGGTTTCCCAAAACTAAAGACATCCAAAATTGTACAGATGACTGGAGTCGTGCTAAACTAAGAAGTCACTTATGACGTAAGCACACCCATGAAATTCCATAATTATTGACAGGCAACCATAGACAAAAGAAAACAATATTTCATGGACGCTGTTTTTTCTTTACAATAATGAAGCGACGTTCTCTTTAGCTCCAATATTTTTATTGAGTCCACAGATTATGTAACGTTTTTTTTCGAATTTGTCCTCTCTCTACGGTCTTGACGGTTCTACCGAAAGCATAAACTACGCGATCTGTTATATTGATTGACTTCGTATTTTGGATTTTGGACTTTTGATACTGTAACACTTGTAAATAATAGAATCTTCGAAGATAAATAATGGTCGTATTTTGTACGGTAGACAAACTTAGTAGGTACCTTAGAATTTGACATATTTCTCAGCCTCTTACCCGCCCTGACCGTGATGCTTTTCAAAATCAGTTTTTTTAAACGAAAGAGGAGAATTATTACGCTTACTTAATTATAAACTGTGTCATCTGTCAATGTTCGTCATTGTCGGTGAGTAATAAATGATTCTTTGGATTACTTAAAATGAGTAAGACAGAGTGCGTACTTAGATTATGATTCACAGTTTTAAGTGTCTTAGTGCGTATTACTTTTAGGTCAATTCAAGGGGCATCAAAACAAAGCACGCTCAGCTCGCTAAGACAGTATAAACTGCGTGGGCCAAATTCAACTATTCCTCAATAGTTGAAGCTCTGTCTCACAGTTACAAATAGAGTATTCTGGGGCTGTACGTATTTGTTTTCGAATCACGTCCGCTAGGGGGCGTAGAGCGGTAAATAGAGGGGTGCGGGGAGTGAGGTAACGGGCGAAAAATTGCGTACTACCTATCCTTACTGAATTAGTACAGCCGGTGTAAATGAGGCCGAGGAGGTTTGTGATTCCGCCGAGATTGCAACACTCTAACAATTTCTTCGTAGAGATAATAGTTAGAGGTGGAGTGGTAAATGTTGAGTGGTGTGATAGCTAATTGGATTGGAGCGTTAGTGGTGGGGTAAATTGGTAAATAGCAACAGTAGTTGTGATAGAATAAAATCTTAGCACTGGTTAGCAAGTATTTTCTTTTTTGTTTCCGGCTGTTTCGATAATCTAGAGATCAACAGCTATGGACCAAAAATACTTTAGGCGTGAATATGATTTCTTTAGTTTTTTCCGTGATGGCATAACCAACTATACACACGTGACATGGGGTGTTTTTTTTCTCTTAAATATGTACTTGTTGCACAATTACTTCGGCAATATACATAGACAACTGCACATTACTCCGTGCTCTAGACAGGCTGTTGACGAACGTCACAATGAGCGCATTTGAATATAGCAGAATTGCAGCAGAGCATTAGCATAGCAGAGATCGAATATAAGTGATAGCAGTAGCTTGGCAGTAGTGATTATCCAAGGAACTAACGGTGACTAACGTTAGGAGATGAAACAATGTCAATTTTAGTACCTTGGATGCTCGGTGGGGCACTTTGAAGCGGAACAATGAAAGTACGGCAGAGCCTATCCAGTGTTAGTAGTAGAGATCAGTGGTAATATAGTTGATCCACGTGTAAATTGGCAGTGCATATTAACATAGTTATATGTACCACAAACCCACCGTTGTTTACCGAAGTCCAATTGCGACATATTTAAACATACAAGTAGGTACTTCCTTAGATTGTGAAAGTACCAATTAAGCACTTTTTGTACTTATGTTGTTTTTCTATGAATAATGCGCAGTAGAGGTACTCTACATGTTGATTTGATTTAATTGCGCATAGCTGAATAAGCATTTATGTACTTAGATGTTTTTCTCGCTAAATTATGAGAAATGTAACTACTTAGTTGTTATTGCAAATGAAGAATGTACTAGAAATCGCCTACGCATTTATAAAAGTTATATAAGGAAGTTACTAAGTACAAATTGTCATTATTTTATCTTCGCTTGAATTGTACGGTCAAAAGTAAGACCAATAAAATTAACTTCAAATTTAATTTGTTGTTTATTTTATTAAAATCTCGGCTCCGTCCAATTTGTCTGGCGCAGCCGGTTGTATTTTTTTTAAAGTCGTGGAAATTTAATTTGTCCGGCGCTTACTTCAAAAATTGTGAAATATAATTTGTCTGGCGCAACCTACATATTTGGTGCAGCTGTCCTGAATAACTTCAGTGTGTTCCTGACAAATCCACGAAAAAATACTAGAACCAAACAAATACGACTGTATTGAAAAAAAGAGTTGAGAAACAATTCAGCGAGTGGAATAATCACCGAGGCATGGGATCGAGCGGTTTTAAGTGAGTCAAAAATCATTCACTTTCCGTATTCTTGCCCTGCTATTCGACCCTTAGTGTTTTTGGACAAACATTGCCAATACACTTGTTATTTTTGATTTATTGTATGCGAATTTATGATTTTAATGTGAATTTATTGATTTTTTTATGCGTTATAATTGATTTTTATGTGAATTTGTTGATTTTATGTGTCTTTATTGATTGTATTGTGAATGTATTGACGTTTTATGAGTTTTTATTGAATTTTGTGTGAATTTATTGATTTTTATGTCTTTATTGAATGTTTATGTGAATTTATTGAGTTTTTATTGATTTTTGAAGTGTTTTTATTGAACTTTTATGTGCTTTTCTTTAATTATATTTTGAATTTTTGTGTGTTTTATGTGTTATATTGTACAAACGCATACTCAATTTTGGTAATTTGAATTTTGATTATTTTAAATAATAATTTAAAATGGAACCTATGAGAATTATAACGAATGAAATTGTGAAATTGATTCCTAAATTTGATGGGAATGAAAAATTATTAAATTTATTTATTTCAAAATGTGAATATGTGCGTAGCTTAAGTGGAACCGAAATTACTGCAGCACAATTATTATATTTATTTTATGTAATTTCAAGTAGAGTTGTAGGCAGAGCAGCCTCACTATTAAATGAAAGTAGCGACATGGCTACAAATGAAAATCTTTTTATTCAAGTTAATAATATAATTGAAAATGGAAACAGATTGTGAATTAGATGATATATTGTCTGAAAATCTAATGAAACTTAGATTAAATCGTATGCATCAAGAACAAAGAAATGCATTTTTTTTTGTTGATATAATCAAGATGAATTAATTAATCAAATTAAAACTAAGCAAGATGCTATTTTAAAGAAAGTTACTTTGGTTGCAGAAATGGTTGATGGTTTTGTAAATTTTACTAATACTTCTTATTATAATTTTATACAATTTGAGAATAATTTAATTGATATAGAGAAAGCATTGAATAGAAGTAAAATAAATGATTTTGAAAATAAAGTATCTCATGCTTATAGTTTGTTAACTCATAATTTTCAAATAATTCTTTCTAAGTTTGATGAGATTGATACAGCAATCGCATTAAGTAAAAATAAGATATTACATAGATCAATAATTGATACTAATGAATTATTTGAATTGTTAAAAAATATTGAGAGAACAGATAAGTTAATTTTCCCTGTTAATTATGAAAATTTAGTAAACATAGAGCAAAAAATAGAGATAAAAGCTTATATTAAGGGTAGGCAAATCACATTTGTACTGGCAATTCCAATTGTACGCAAAAACACTTACAAATATTACCAGTTATTCCCCTTACCTATCCTTGATACTTCTAATAATATTACATCCTTGATACTTCCTAAATATCCTTTTATCCTCGTGAAGGATTTGAACTCTATCACATTGCTCTCCAAGCCATGCGACGAGATTGATGAGAAATTATTTCTTTGTAAAGAAAGTTGTGCAGTCGTATTGGAACAAGATAAATGTATAACTGATTTAATGAAATTTACGCTGAATATTACGTCCTGTTCTCCAATTTTAATCGAAACTTCAGAGATAAAAGTTCAACAAATTGAAATGAACATATGGATAATTTTTGCAAGTTACCAAACGTACTTGACAAAAACCTGTGAAAATGAGATTACTCGAGAGAAAATCCTTGGTACTTATATTTTAACCTTGGATGATAATTGTAAAATACAAATTGAAGATATTACTCTACGGAAGAAATTATTTAGAGGAATGAACTTACATATTCCTAAACTACCATTGATAAATTTACCAAGTGTTCCAGTTACAAATAATTTCAAAAGAAAACCTGTTAACTTAGATGGAGTAAACATGGAAAATATACAAATGCTGAATTATATTTTGAAGAAAAGTGAAAACAGTGAATATAGTGAAATGAGTGAAATGGTCAATAAAGTGCATATAAAAAGTGTTAGTTTATGGACATTAATACTTTATATTATAATGATTTTTACTATTGTATACTTTATTATAAAATATAAAAATAAGATTTTAAAATTATGTAAAATTGAAAATAATCTGACTTCAAGAAATGAACTTTCAGATAATTTTCAATCTCAGGGTGGAGAAGTTATATGTACCACAAACCCACCGTTGTTTACCGGAGTCCAATTGCGACATATTTAAACATACAAGTAGGTACTTCCTTAGATTGTGAAAGTACCAATTAAGCACTTTTTGTACTTATGTTGTTTTTCTATGAATAATGCGCAGTAGAGGTACTCTACATGTTGATTTGATTTAATTGCGCATAGCTGAATAAGCATTTATGTACTTAGATGTTTTTCTCGCTAAATTATGAGAAATGTAACTACTTAGTTGTTATTGCAAATGAAGAATGTACTAGAAATCGCCTACGCATTTATAAAAGTTATATAAGGAAGTTACTAAGTACAAATTGACATTATTTTATCTTCGCTTGAATTGTACGGTCAAAAGTAAGACCAATAAAATTAACTTCAAATTTAATTTGTTGTTTATTTTATTAAAATCTCGGCTCCGTCCAATTTGTCTACATAGAAAATATTTGTATTACAGATTTGAATAATAAAATCAAAACATCCACAGAAGACTTAATACTACATAACGAACTATCTAATATATCATTTGAAATAATCGAACGGCTTCTTGAGTGTGTTTTTTAACATATTTGACTTTGCTTCCACTATAACCTGGAATTCATTCAGGCCCAACTTTACATCAAAATTCAATATTCAAATCAAAGCACCACCAGTGTTAAACGATTACAAGCCTGAAACCCTAAATAACACACCACGCACCAACAAGCTTAAAACTCACAAAATTCTCCACTCTTATCTTAATTACAAAGCAGTTTTGTTCCCGAGCTTAGTACGTGAAAAACACAAAGGGAGCATAGTCGAAATGCTAAAGTTACCCTTAAAGAACCGCCGAGGGGCTGGTAACATAACAATGAGTCGGCCATGTTTGATTTGTGAAGAACAAAGGGGTAGGTAGGACAAGTCTGGAACAATGAGCTAAGGGAGGTACAGTCGTGTGCGTTTTTTGATGCTGGGACAGTCTTGTCTTAATCCCAATGAAGAAGAATGTAAAGCCCTACTTTCATAAAAGGAGTATACTCTTTGCAAGAAACGTTTGAAATTTGGTTAAAGGAAAGCGCTTGACTTCTAATAGTCTACTGGTGTTTAGTGACGATGACTATGAACACACTAACTGCCACACTCAGAGAAATAAATTAACACTAAATACCTTTCATCATCATCATCATCAGTCCGTGTCAGTCAACTGCTGGTCATTGGCCTCTCCCAAAGGTACGCCTCTGAGCCCTATCTTCGGCTCTTTTCTTCCAACTGCTACCAGCCACTTCGCGTATATAGCTGCTCCACCTAGCTGGAGGACGCCCTACAATACGTTTGCCGAGTCGCAGTCAAGAATACGTCTACCCCAACGGTTAAAAGACCTTCGACAAAATATGAACAGCCCACTGCCACTTCAGCTTACTAATCCTAAGGGCTATGTTGACAACTAAATACTATTAAGCTCTGTCAAATTGTATACCAAAAGAGCGATTTATTGTTTGATTAGGGTAAATTGATGTTTATGAGTGCGGTAGTAAGCCAAGAACGGGTAGGCTCTCAAGGATGCTGCCGGAACACCCCAAAATAGACTTGGCTACTGATTTTCTGCTTGAGGGTCAAATGTTCGATCCGCACCGAAATGTGTTGTCCGCGTCCTAAAATGGCAACGAAAAAGTATGCTAGTCATCAAATTTTCGTTTAGTCGTGTGCGGTCTGGCAACAATGTTAAACGCGCATGCGACGTCATAGACTACCGTACTTATCATCGGTAAGATTGACGGTAGGTAAGTGTCGCGGCTGCTCATAACAAGTGCAGTGCTGATCTCAACATAGCTTTTTATCTTTTTAATTTTAAATGTGTGCTGCGATACTAAAATTATGCAATTTATGACCGAGTGAACGCAAAGCGTCTCTGTTTACGCTTCGGCAAAAATTCTTTCGTATGTCCTGATCTCTGTTCTCCTCTACAGGTCGCATTTCTCAACCGATCTAGACGAAACATGGTATACAGGTTAAAAGACTTTTAGGATTTTTTAGTCGTCGGGGACTTTTGGTTGCCCTCCCCCCCCCCCCCCACCTAAAAATGTGTAAAAAAAAAAGGGGCTACTGAATATCTCCGCCATATTTAATCCGATTTTGATTGTTTTTTTTTTTATTTGAAAGGTAGTAACTTTGAATTAGTCTGATAAAAAAAAGGTGAAGATCTGATGAAGATCTTCGGCGTGATGAGCAGAATAGCTCCTCAAAATGCAGTACATTTCTCAATTTTAGGTTTCTACCAATGGAATCAGCCTTTTACCTACTAGCTAGGGATTGATAAAGCGCCTTGGTTATTAATGTTAGTGTTAAAATAAGGTAACTAGATGGCGCTACTGTGCACCGCTAGATTGTTTGCAATAAAGTTTGTACGCGCGAGGTCTACAGCTCACAGAGCCACTAGTTTTATTTCAATATGAAAAGTATGACTTATTCGTAGATGACGTGTCTATTGTATAAAATTGTTGAGGTTGGTATTACTTTCCAACAACCAATTGGAAGAACTATCTGATAAAAGCATATTTGTTGACACTGTTGACGGCAAAAGTTAAAATTGTAAGGTGAATTTTGGTACGTACCTAATATTGAACACCAACATCGTAAAATGGTTTCTAAATAGTAACTAATGTCTTTAACCATCAGCCTGTATTAAATGACTTCTGATCATAGTCATCTATATCTCCGATTTTCGGCTCTATGAAAAATGATTGTGAAAGTACCGATTTTGAGAATCAGCAATTTTATTTTATATCAGATATTCTACTGCATTTTCATAAGATAAAAATACTCAATTAGTGCCAGCGCACATTTATCCCTACTATTCAAAATCACCGGAATCCAGTTCCAGCGGGGCATAGAATTTAATCCGTCCGACCGGGCGAGCCGTGTAATTGTATTCTCGATCTCCCGTGTGCGCCGACCCTTACAGCGGACCGCTTTAATGACCGGCGGCCCTTATGTCACGATATTATGATGATGCGATTTCGATACATTGGAAGCTAAGTTAATATAATAATGTTCTGATGAGACAGGGTAACGACCAATATTAAGTGTCCGTAGTTTTTAATGCTTATACCAGATTAACAAGTTGGTAGAAATATAGACAGGCCCAAAATTTTATCTAGGTTAGTACTATCTAGCACTAGATGTGCCCCGTATCTTCGCCCCTTATGATAAAAGGTACTTTTGATTTGTTAGCGAGTATGGCCGTTCTATCAAAATTTTCCTGATTTTTTCTTTTCGCTACCGCTTACCTTTTTCCAGGATAAATGTATTTTACGTTTATTACACGACTGCCCAAAAACAGGTGTGTAATGTTTTTAGGATTCATGTATGTTTGTTAATCTAAAGAAAATAATGTAAGTAGGTATTGATGAATAATTCAGAAATAACTTCAATCCTTCGAGTAAACATCTAACTAAGCCTCAATCCCATGAGTTTGAGCTGGTTTTAATAGAAACAAGATCAACCACGTTATAGGCAAGCTACTTCTGGGCAGCCACCTACTAGCGTAAGAGTCTCACTACTTACTGTCTAATTTGGAAAGCCCTTGTTCCTAAACTAAACTCCAAACAGGGGTTCCACTTTTGCCACAGCCTGCAAAACATTAATTCGCTTAGCATGTCTCCAGCCAGTAATCTAACAGGTACACTAGGCTACGTAGCAGCAGATTTATTACTCTGTGGTCGTGGAGTTTAGGCTGTACGGTGTGGGGCGGCCATATCTCATCTGCTCCCAAGACATCTTGCATGTTCGTCATGCGAGAGAAGAGATAGAACTCCTTCCTTGTTCTGAAATGTTAGTTCTTCGGAACGGTTGGTAGGTATTCCTTGCTGTAAGGCCTTGCTAAATTGAGCATTCCCTGTTAGAGTTTTTTTTTAATTATAACATAAGTAATAAATAACACTGTCGATATATTTCATAACCTTAAAGCTATATTTAAGTAAGAGATTCTGCGAATTTTAAAATGGTGATAACACAAAGTCACAAACTAACACTCTTTCTCAATAAACCTTTACCTGGGCGCTTATTCACTATGCCGCATGAAATTCCTTGCCGAAAACGTGTGACGTCAGTACGGCAATTGCCGTACGATTCCACGCAGATATCTTAACGCGGCGCGTAACGTGTCTTATTGGCAATAGAGAATAATGGCCCTTTTTAGATGTTCGTACGCATTCACACATACACACATACATATAATAGATCACATACACCCATTTACCCAACACTACTCATTACTTCTATAAAATCTAATGTTTATATGATTTTGGCATTAAATATTACATCTAATTACGTATTTATCGGGTTCAAACCCCGTCAGTGATCCAATTTTTTTCTTTACAAAATTATTAGGTATCATATCTAAATCCTTATTTGGCTTTAGGATGAATTGTAACGTAGTAATACTCGCAAAGGTAGAAGAGCGATGGTAGCCTAACAGTTCTTTAGTGCAACTTAGAATCCAAAGATACCGGGTTCGATCCTAGGCTCCGCACCAATGACTTTTCTAAGTTATGTGCGGTTCTCCATCGCGCCGTGCTTCAGAGGGCACGTTAAGCTTTCGGTCCCAGCTGTTATTGATTAATAGCAGTCGTTAAGCCATGTCAGAGGCCCTCGGGCGGGTTGAAAAACTCTGACGGCAAGAGAGGCGAGGCGAGCGAGGCGAGCTCTACCTCATACGACAAACAAACTCGCAAAGGAAATTATAACTATCCTCAATAAATTATTTAAAAATAAACTTAAATCTATCACAAATTGAATTAATAATTTACATACATACCATTTTATATAGATATAAAACGCAGCTACCCCTATTGTTCTCGGCTGCCAGTTGCCACTGCTAGCAAAGCGAAGCGACGCTCGCACGCGGAACTTGCGCGCGCCATACCGCTGCTAGCGTGCTCAAGGCAATGACGTATTTATTTGTGCCAAAAAAAACGTTACGTGCTCCTTAAATCTTCATATATATTTTGAAACTAAGCTGCATTCAGCTCAGCAGCTAAACCTTAGCTTAAGTACTTGTGAGTTGTGTTCCCAACTGGGTTAGTTGTGCATTAATCACTATTTGACTGCGCTTGCTTAATGCGTAGGAACATATTTAAATTTGAACCGTTACACCTACGTAGTTTTATTATATACTAACCTTTCTGCCCGCAACTTCATCAGCACGGACTACTGCTTATCGCGAAAAACAGCATCCTATTTTCTTCAAGGATATTATAAACTAATGTAAAAGTAGGTACAGCTCCAATGCTCTTGAAGTTTTATGACAGAATTGTTATTCCGTTTCCATGGTAACCGTTCCTTATAGCGAGTAATCAACATTTTCCAGTTTTCCCGTGGAAACTTACAATTTTCCGGGATAAAAATTTATTCTAGTATATAAGCTCCTAGAATAAATTCTCTAATCTCCATTCCGAATTTCATCAAAATCCGTCCAGCTGTTATCAAGTGAAAGCTCCCCAAACAAACAAACAAACAAACAAACAAACACGCAAACAGACAAAGTTTCACTTTTATATATTGGTATGGATGGATGATAACGGTGTGCTAGATATTTAGTATGGTTTTGGAATGTTAAATTAAGTACTGTACCTTTTCATTACATCTATTCTTGTCAAAGTTTCTGATAGTTTTTTGAAGACTGCATAGAATTTTTCCGACTTGCAAAAGCTATGTGTCCGGTTTGTCTCACGAACCTGGCGACCCCCTTGTACCCTGCATCTACGCAACGTCCTAATGTACGTATGTCCTTACGTTCCAAGATTGCGGAAATTGAGGAAGGAAGGATTGAGGGGCGAAACCTCATCTATCTTATCTAAGTACTAAATCTTCACTGACAAAGTTGTGCAAAATAAATGTTCACTGACAAAGCTGTGCAAAATAAATGTTCACTGACAAAGCTGTGCAAAATAAATGTTCACTGACAAAGCTGTGCAAAATAAATGTTCACTGACAAAGCTGTGCAAAATAAAACAAGCAGACAAAAAACCTGCTTGTAACACAAACATACGTTACAAACTGCCACAATAAGAGATTAAATCTATATAGATACATAACTAGCTTAAAAGCTAAAAAAACACACTCGCCCTGCCAAAAATAAATTTATGTAAATAAATTGTACACTATTAGAATGTGCTTATCAAGGCCTTCAATTTTTATACCCATATTGTAAAATTACAAGTTTTTTTTTTATTTTGCGATTGAAAATGGAGCCATACTGCCGCCATAATGAATTTTTTCAAAAAAATGTTATCTTTTATTACTCGGGGGGATTTTAGGATTCTAAAGATTCTGAACAGATTTAGACGATACCCCATACGTCTAAATCTGTTCAGGTATTTCAAAGTTATGGTGTAATAAAGAAACTCACATAAAAACATACAAACATACATGAATGCTAATAAAAACATAACACTCCTTTTTTGGGCAGTCGTGTAAAAACGATTGGCGTTCAAAATAATTGACGCCTCTGTCACTGGAGTAGAACTAGGTGAGAACTAAAAATGATTATACCTCGATCATTGCTACCCAATTATACCACTGACATAAAATCATAGAACGCATATCTCACAAGAATATATGGCCGCCCTATTTGTGGCAGAGTTGTACGTGCGCGGTGGGCGCAGGCTGGCACGAGCACGGCACGAGTGACAGGGTAACATACCCGAAATTATTCATGGCCGGCCTTGCTGCGAATTGGTACATGTACCTACCCTGGTACGGTGCAGTTACTGGAACATATGGCGGGTATGTAGGTCATAAAGATATAGCGGTTTATGGATGGGAGGAGGAGTCGAGTAGGTTTTTATTTCTTTTGAACTTTTATTTAAAAAAGAAAAAAAACTTCTCTACTATGCATGTATCGATGTATCTATGTATTTTGTCCTGGAATCTTGCAATTCAAATTTTGACCACTTCCTATTAGCTATCCAGCTGAAACTTTCAGGTTAGCTAAAAAAAGGAAAAAAAAGCGTGGAAAAAACCTTCATTAAAAAAGGTCGTAATAGTTTTTTTTAATTTTCTTTATTAAATTATTCTTATTAATATTAAGGACGATTCATCGTTGTCATCGACGGCGCTCTCGTACCACGAGAGCCAGCCAGTTATGCACTAATGCTTGAATATGTGTTTTGAATGTATTCGTTTGGAAACTGCAACTGAATTAAACTTTCAAGCGCCCTCAGCATTGCGGTTGCGATTGCGAGTGTGCTTCGTGGGATTTAATTGTGTATGGTTTACTCATTACCCGACTGAGCAGAGTGTATTGTGTTTATCAGCCTATCTCTGTGGCACTATACGGGTGTAATTTTTTCACCACACCCGGAAGGAAAGTACTCTAAATACTGGAGATAGCAAATTTTACTCAAAGGAAACATTCCTTTATTTTTAAAAAGAAACTAATCTGCATTCAAAGATCTATGAAAACTTTCTTGCGACTCTCGGTAATCGAACCTGCTAAAATCCGAAAAAATACATGCTGTACTTTTATGGCATCAATCGATAGGGTCAATCATAAGGATCAAATCTCTTTAACAAATATGATAAATTATATAAAAGGGAAACCATGAAATCTAAATTTATAAATTCAATGGGACAAGATATAGCACTATTACTCAAAGGTTGATCAGATTACGTATGTTAGTACCTTTTTAACAATTATCTTTGACGTCATTTATTAATTAAAATCACGAAAATCTATATAGATTTCAATTTGCACGCGTTTGTAAATAAACTCTTTATTAGATCATTTCTCTTCTCATTATTAAAAGAACAAACTTGTGTATCCAACAAAATGGAGCTCATTTCAAGCAACTAATTAGTTATTATACCCTTTTTTCATTCAATAAAATAAGTTAAGATTTTATGGATTTATTTTTATTTTATTTATAATGTTTGTTAGAAAGATTTGATTCTTATGATTAATTAATTTGATTTCATTCTTTTAGCCGGTTCGATTCCCGAGTGTGGCAAGCGAGTGCTATACTCATATACATACTCGTATCATTATATCCGTAATAAGCATAACTTAATAAACTTCGTGTATTAGATTCATTACCGCTAATCACCGTCAAGTTAATTGACTGTGTCAATCGATATGCAATAACTCAGCGATATCTGCATGCGCACATAAATACTCATTGTATGTACAATGTTGATCATAAATTATATAAGTTATGTGTTAATGGCGAATGGTAATGAGGTCAACGGTATTCGTGAGCTGTTGTTGAGATATTGTTGTGTTCATTATACAATTTTATAGCCTAGATCAATGGAATGTGATCGACTCAGACTCAGGCATTAATATTTGTTAGATTCAGGCGTTATTTTGCGCAAATCCGTATTTAAAATGAACGAAGAAAAAGACAAGTTCAAAAACTAAAACCCGACTATGGTCGGGTAAAAAATAAATAAAAAGACACTCTTGCGATGAAGATGAATCAATTGATAAATCACTTGTTAAAATCGGACCAAGTTTTTAGTTTGAACACATACTCTTTCCTTTGCTACGCTGTAGTCGGGTAAAAGCAAGTGAATGACACTATATAAATGAAGACGAATCCATTGATAACTCGCTTGTCAAAATCGGACTAAGTTTTAATTTTGAACACGTAACCCTTCCTTCGCTTCGCCGTAGACGGGTAAAAAATGCCTATAACACTCTATATCTGAAGACAAAGCAATTGACACCTCGCTTGTCAAAATCGGATCAATAGGGGCGACGCTATGGTGGAACATCCACATACATATATACATACATAGAATGTTAACTTTATGACCCTTCCCTTGCTTCGCCGTAGTCGGGTAAAAAGACTTACCTACAGTTAGGTGTTTTATTTACATATTAGTATTAAATCCACAAAATAACACACTAGTATTGTACTAATGAATATGGAAAGTGGGGACCAAGTGTTTAGTTTGAACACATGACCCTTTCTTTGCATCACCGTAGTCAAAATCGGGTAGTCGGGTAAAAAACTAGCAAATGACACTCTATGAATGAAGACTATTCGATTGATAACTCGCTTGTCAAAATCGGACCAAGCTTTTAGTTTTAACACATAACCCTTCCTTCGCTTCACCGTAAATGGATTAAAAAGAATGCCAATGATATTTTATACCTAAAAACGAATTGATTGATACCTCGCTTGTCAAAATTGGACCAATAGGTGCGACGGGAGGAACATCCACATAACCACATACACTCTGACTGTTAACCTCATTACCCTTCCCTTGCTTCTCTGTACTCGGGTATAAAGCTAAAATAAAAAATAAAATTAAGCGAGTACCCGATATTTCCATTTGATGTTGAGGTTTTTACGTCGACATTTCGACACATTCGATTTTGTTTATTGGTCCTGTTAGACAAGTTTGAACTCATCATTACTGCAAAATAAACTTACAGTGAATCTGCAAGTCTAACATTGAAAATATATATTGAATAAATAATTAGGTATCATTAAAAGAAAAACAAAAATATAAACAACATCAAAAGAATTTTCTAAAAAAACTACTATACCATTTTCATGACTTTTGTATGGGACTACCCCGAAGGTCTACCTCTACATCGGCTTATACTATTATAATGAGGAAAGATTTGACTTTTTGTTGTAACGTTCGTAATGTCTTTGTTTGTAATGAATAAACTTAAAAAATACTGAAACAATTGCAATAATGTAACCAAAGGTATCAAGTAAGGCATCAAAATGACTCGATGTAAGGAATAGAAACGAAATAATAACAAGTATTTCAAAAAGACTAGTAATAATGCAATTGTATATGGTCAAAAAACACCACGATCGTTGCTGTCAATGATTTTGAATTACGCTGACAGGTGTATTTTTTTAGAAGTTACGACGGGTATAAAAATGCTAAAAGTAAGAAAAATGCCGTAGTGTGCTCACACTACGGCATTTTTCTTACTTTACGCGAGCGAAGCCTGGGCGAGTCACTAGTTTCAAATAAAGAAAGACTCATTAAACACAGTTCAGAATATATCTATATGCGGTAACATACTCGTAGATACGGTCTATATTACATGTACTTAAAAAAATGAGTCATATTGAGAATCTCCTTATTAAACTTGGTTATAAATCTATTTAGTATTAAATATTTGATGCAATAAAAAAAGCACTTTATTATTTTGTACAGGAATGGTAATAAGAAAAATAATAGTGATGTGACAATACAATGCAAGACGCCATCTAACGTACAATCGTAAAATGATCCCACTTCTGATCTATTGATCCTGGGCCCTCGGCGGCCTCAGTGTACTCCCATAAATTATAAATCCCGGGCAGTACAACTTTATAAGCAGTTTGGATTACGTATGGACATAAATTAAGCCCTTAGAACACAAATGGGACTAAATGTTTGTATAAATGGCCGGCTATGTGATTTGGTGCTGTAATAGCGGCAATGCTAGAATTTAAATTGCATTAGGATAACGTTGAGTTATGGTAGTTGTATTAGTTTATAGTCATAGAAATGTGCTTAGTATTTTACTGGTTTAGAATACAAAGGCAAAGTTTTGTTAATATAAGAAACGTAGTTTTATTTTATTGCTTTATGATAATCTTCCATGAGTATCCATAAACCAATACCAGTTACTACAAACTATAATGAACATTTTGCCGATCATATACTGGGGTAACGAAAAGTTGGTAGGCGTAAGATGTCATGGCTCCGTTACTTCCGGGAGTGGACAGGCGTAAAGACGGTGGAACAACTGTTCAGACTAGCTCTGGACAAACAAAAGTTTAAGAAATGCCAACCTTTAGTTAGTTCAGATATAAGGTCCATATGAAAATATACCCAGTGGAAAACCACCGACAAATGTATTAATACATAATATGTCCCCCATCCCCACCGGTCCCGTTCTCAAAACAGCACGGTAGCTAAGGGCGGCTGTTTTAAGTGTCCGATATTTTGGTAACTATTATTTATTTCATGATTTCAGCCCTATTGCAGCGCCATGTTCACGGACAAACTGAAATAAAGTCGATAATATTGAAGAGTATATTCTCTTCAATATTATCCTGCCCTAGCCTAGGAAAGATCTACCCTCGCTGGGATTATTGGGGCGGAAGAAGAAGGAAGTTTACATGACATACATTGAGGTGATAGCCTTCCACAGTTGTGCCCAATACGAAGCGCGAAGTAGGGGGTTCGATTCACGCGCAGAGCAAATATTTGAGTGAGCCACTGGTATATGCTCTGAGTCTGGGTGTTGTTGGGACCATGGTCCTCCTAGTTCCTGATACCCTAGCGGTAAACTAATGCGAGTAATAATCTTCGGAGGGCACGTTAAAATGTTGGCCCCGGACAAATCTTACACCAGAGGCCAGCACTACCTCATACAACAAAGAAACAAACAAAACTGAATCCAGATACAGGCCTATGGATCTATGAATGTTTTCGCAACGCATTATTTTTGTTTTAATATTATATCTAAGGTAGCATGGTAACTATAAAACAAATCATTACGATTTACGAATAAAGTAGGCTCATATTTCAAAAATATCAAAACAAGAGCCATAATCGCGCAGTGGCAAACAAAAACTATAAAAATAATGCCAGAAACACTGCCACCCGCTGGCAAAGTATCACAACCATATTTCGAGGAAAAGATACGGAAATAGTAACACAATACATTGGCCAAACAAATGTCTTATTATTCTTCGGAAGTCGGGTTTGTGAGTAGTGTGGCCATTCGTCGTATGTGCAAGGGACATCGCACTATATACAGTTTCTAAAAAATAGTGACTGAAAGGATCAACACATTATCATTACGATATAGTTTTATCAATGAAGAATTTTTTTTTTTTAGTAATTTCTTTATGCATGCATAATTTAAGGGATGACACATTAAATTAAACTTCAACTCTTAATGAAATGTTAGGATTATTTTGAGTTTCAAAGTAGGGAAAGACATACTTAAATGAATGGTTTTGATGATAAAGTACATTAAATAAATATATGTAGATATATTCGGGACAATTCACACCAATAACTAGCCCCAAACTATGATACTACTAGGCACTAGATATTTGATAAACATACATATATGTGAATATTACATCCATGACTCGGAAACAATAATTTTTACTCATCACTGATTGCACTTTGCGGGATTCGAACCCACGACCTTTTGATTTCGTAGCAGGGTCTCTAGCAACTAGACCAACCGGTCCTCAAACATTGATAATGTTCTCAACAATAAAAAAGACCGCTGTGCATTTTTCTATGTATAAGTAGTTATGTACGTTCTTCTATTCTTTTTGACTGGTGTACAAATAAAGAGTATTGTATTAGTGAAACATGAACCAAGGACATGAAAAATATGTTTTTAAGAAATTTTATCTCGTTTCTTTTGTCCCACTTATCCTGTTTTACCCATCGAGCCTGGCAACACTAGCAATGCGTAATGCGAACAACATTTGTCAAGATAAGAAGAACAGGCACAGGTAGATATGCGGTACGGCTCATGTCGGGAAACAGATTTGCACCTATGACTTTGGACACCGATGTCGCGGACGTCGGGAGTTTTACTATTTTATCCGCTAGAAAGTATACTATTTTGGTTAGATGTAATGTGTGCTTTGAATTAGACAGGACTCTTATTTCATATATTTATATATAGCTGCACTTCGCGGTTCAAATCACGTGGATTGATGATCATGACGATGATTATGATAAAACAGAGCTCTAACAAACATACCAACATACACAAACTTTCATATTTATAATCTACCACTCCCGTCACCCATTTAGAAATGAAATTTTAAAAAAATCGACCTTATTGCACCCCTAGGGTTGACACCTGTCACTTTGACACCGGTCACTTTGACACCGGTCACTTTGACACCTGTCACTTTGACATCTGTCACCTTGACACCTGTCACTTTGGCACCTGTCACTTTTACACTTGTCACTTTGATACCTGTCACATTGACGTTGAAATGGCAATACCCATACAAAAAATGCGTTTTTTTTTCTCTACTTCTGGATCAAAAATAGACTATATGTTGATCCAGAATATAAGCTATCCTGGTACTAAAATTCATCCAAATCCATTCATTCAGCTGTTTCAGCATGAAGGATTAACAAACATATACAAACTTTCGCCTTTGAAATTTTAGAGTAGGCGAAAAAATATGGTGAAAGTAACGGCCACTGTAGTGTTTAAAAACAAATGCTACAATATTGTGGCCACCGTGAACATACCACATAAACATGTACGTCAGTTTAATAAACAATTAATTAAACTTTTACTAAGCTCAAATGATTTCAATCCACATTGTACGAGACAAAGCTCAAACTAGACAACAAAAACAAAACCATTGATCGCAATTACCCCCACGTTTATAATTAAAGACTGCAAAGGTAATTGGCGATACTCAATACCTTCACCAGTTCCCGATAATTAAAGAAAAATAACTTAAGCGTTCCCCCAAGCAAGGGGTCAAGGATCGCTTTTTCTGTCCCTATTTTACCTTTTTATTCACTTTTCCATTTCATTTAATCTTGCCTTGCCTGGGCGCTCTTTGCCGGCATTAAGCGTTTGACCGGGTTGACACCTCTGTGCTAATTTATTCTTTGACATCGCCCAAGGATTAGGATGGATTCGTGCCTTCTATGTGGGTAATCAATTTTGTGTTGGTGTCTTGGTGTTCTCGACTTTTTGGAATGTGGATGTTTTTACCTGGAACAAAAACGTGCGAATTATAAACAACTATAAACAGAATTATAAGCTGGGCGTCCAATAAGCTCATCATCATCATCTTCAGCCCGTGTTATTACACTGCTGGATGCACATAGGCTTTCCTAGGAGCACGCCACTGAGCCTTATCTTTGGTTCTTCTTTTACTAATTATTTTCTAACTTTTCTATGCTTTTGATTAATTATTTACGCATACTGGTATGACCTTGAATAGTCATCTAGCGCAGATTGACAATGCATAAAGATCTGAACGCGACAGGGAAAAAAAAGAAGCTATCATTGCACAGGTGGTTGTGTGCATAGTCACGCCGCAGGGCGTGGGTTCGAAACCAACTAACCCTGCTAAATGAGAATGACTTTCGGCAAATGAAAACATAAAACCTTGAAGAAGGCATACTAAGTCCGCCTGGCTAGCTATCTACCTTCACGCAGGAAGTCTATCGTTAAGCTTCACGAGGCCAACTCGCAAAAGCAACGACGATTGTCGTAGCACTCAGATTGTCGAAGTGGCGTAGCGTAGCGCACGCTGTGTCTACAAGTGCTACGACGACAGGAGGTAATCCTTGATAGCCAGTGCTTAGCGTGATTACAACTTTGAAAAAGCCGTTACATTTCACCAGGTAAAGTAACGATTTTATCTTTATATAGGTGATCAATAAATAAAAATAAAATGTACTGTTAGCACAGTATCCATGCCCCCAAAAATTTGTACATAATTGTGAAATTTAAATCCTCAGCTTGTACTAGCTCCAGACACGTACGTTTAACTAGATTTGAATAAATAATGTACGTACGTCTCGCTGTTTCCAAACAGAATTATCGCGCCTCCGTGTATATAACACTCTGTTAATTGAACTAAATTCACTTAAAACCACACCTGAACGTGTAATTGCTGACTTGTGTTTGGTTTGGGGAAAAATTAACTTAACATTTAGAAATAGGTTACAACCTGAAAAAGATAATAACCATCAGATGGGATCTTGATCAATCGGCGAGAGAGTGGAGGTAGTTTCGGGCATCATACACATCTGAAGAATTCAGCTGGGTTGGGCAGTATTCGGCAAGTTTCGTCAAGTCTTCTCTTCGTCCATACTACAGTGCCTGAAGACAAAAGTCTTCAATCAGTGGGTCCTACCTGTCATGACCTATGGAGCTGAAACGTAGACACTCACAGTCAAACTAGTCCACAAATTTAAGGTTGCTCAGCGATCTATGGAGAGAGCTATGCTTGGAGTTCTTCTGAAGGACAGGATTCGTAATGAAGATATTCGTCAAAGAACCAAGGTAACCGACATAGCCCTAAGGATAAGCTAGCTGAAGGGGCAGTGGGCTGGTCACATTTCCTGAAGAACCGATAACCGTTGCGGTAGATGAGTTCTCTAGTGGAGACCACGTTTAGGCAAACGTAGTGTAGGACGCCCTGTGGCCAGGTGGAGTGACGGCCTGCGAAATGTAGCTGTAAGAAAATGGATGAGGAGAGCAGAAGAAGAGCTCAGTGGCTTCCATTAGGAGAGGCCTACGTCCAGCAGTGGACAGATATATTCTCATTATGATGATGATAATGATGACACTTCTGGCAAAATTAATGCAACAAAGATTTCCTTTTTTTTACACGACTGCCCAAAAAAGGAGTGTAATGTTTTCTAGGTTCATGTATGTTTGTATGTACGTATGTGAGTTTATTTATTCCACCATAACTTTTAAATACCTGAACAGATTTGGATGTAAGCAGTATCGTTGGAATTCTTATCATCCCGAGTAACATAGGCCATAATTTTATTTGAAAAAAAAAAAAAACTTTATGTTGGCATATGGCTGGCTCCATTTACAAATGCATAAAAAATACTTCGAATTTTACAATATGGGTATCAAATTAAAGGCCTTGACGAGCACATTCCAATGATATAAAAATTATTGGCATCACTCAAAACTTGTCAATAAAAAGTATAAAATAAGGATCAATAATGAAATAGATTAAAAAACATGACTGCCGTGCCAAAAACGAGCTAAAAAGTCAAAAACAAGAGATAAATAAAATGGTCATTGCAGTCGGGGGACCTCTTAGATTAAAAGTGTTCCACAGAACGGTCCCCCGACGGTAACGTAATTTTTATTTATCTCTTGTTTTTGACATACTAGTTCGTTTTTGTCAGGGCGATCGTCGTTTTTTATATTTCTGCATCCCGCGGCTTTGCACGCGTAAAAATTTCCCCCTACGTCTTCTTCATCTCCCCTCTACCTTCCCCCTCTCCCCTCCCCTCTCCCTTCCCCCTCTCCCCTCCCCTCTCCCTTCCCCTTCTCCCCTCCACAATTTATAGAAATTAATCGATACCGTTCTCAAGACATCGTCAAAAAAAACAGTTTTAGTAGCATACAGTTAGCATTTGCATCCGAAAATAGTAGCTTTTGAAAAAGCACGCTACCTAATCGCAGGCCAGTCTATTTTTTCATGCTTTTTTAGCACACGGTGTGAGACGCGGGTGTGGGAGGGGAGTAGATCCAAAGCGAGTCTGAACGCGTTTTGCGAGTATGCTAATTGATTTTATAAGCAAATGTACAAACTCGAAAAGCATGCTGTAAATAAGCATACTACCTATTAGCAAACAAGCATGCTTTTGTAATAGCTTGTGCTTTCCCGGTTTTGATCTATCCATACAGGCAACTATTTCAATACGAATAAAGTTTTTTTTTCAGGGATGCGGCTATATTTTACGTTTGTATATACTAAGTTGATTTTCTGTAATTATATCGATATTTGTAGAATAAAATAAAACGGAAAACATACAAACGAAGAAGAACTTAATAACTAAAATATGACCAAAAGATACTTGCTCAATCCAAAAGTAAAAAGCCTTATTAAACGGCAACAGATAAAACCAATTAAGAAAATTATAGTCTAAAAATGTAGAAGGAAATCCTCTCTTCGTTCACCTAATCAATTACTTGGGCTTAAAGGATTAGATCAAGATTAATCGCCTTCAGAATTTGAAAATATACTATTTTGGACAGCCAGAAATATTTGCTGGGGAGATGGAATGAATTTAGGGATCGAAAATATTTGTGTCAACCTAGTAACAGAGATTCAAGAGGAAAATCACTCAACACGCTTATGTCTTGAGTGATTTTCCTTTGTTCTTTTGTGTGCATGAGTGTGCTATGCTGCCAGTCTCTTCAATCAGCACCAACCCCAGGATTTGGTTATTTATTTATTTATATATATATATTTTTTGTTGCAAAAACGGCAGTGGAGTTTGTGAAGGTATGCACTAACGAAAAAAAGTGAGTTATTTTTTTGTGTTTTGTGTTCTGTGTGGGTTGCTTTTGTGTCGTTTTAAGATATTAGGTGGGTGAATTGGGAAACTGTTATGCCAACCCAAAGGTCCAAATGTATGCTATTTTATAGATAAACTAGATGTGCTGGGCTTTGCCAGCGTGGTCATTTCATTTAAAAGTAGCCCACACGGGTTAATCCAGGACCAAAAGTACCTATAAAGTACAAATACTACATTTCTTCAAAATTCGTTCAGCCGTCAATTAGTTTTTTTATGTATTGCTCGGTAACTAATCATCGGATTAAAATAGCAAGTACCCCAGTTTTTAAGTCAAACCCTAAGCTATCTAACAGTGAAAACCGTATCGCAATCGATCCAGTACTTTTACGTGATGCGCGAACAAACACACACACAAACAGATAGACACGATTTATAAAAAACTACTATTCTTGTTCAGTGAGCTTATTTTAAGTACGCTAAACCATTTTTTTTATTATCTTTGTACAGACTTTTCTTTTTTTTTCCTTTTTCGTTCTTATTGCTTTATTATAAGTATAGATAGATATGTATAATCTAAATATAAAACAAAGTCGGGTAAGTTACACCACTTTTAACTCAAGAACGACTGGACATTTTTTCATGATCTTTGAATTGTTGGTTTTGCCTTAGACAGACACACTGTTCGCCGTTGACGGATACGTTAAGGATCACAATCACCAATAGATAAATAAGTACATAATGACCTACAAAATCAAATAAAGCGTCAGCCTTTATAAAAATAGCTATATTTACCCGCCATAAAGGACAATGTTTCCGAAATAAAATGTTTTTACTAGCGTGAAGCTTACCGAACGCCACTAATTGGAATATTTTTCGTTCAATAAATAGTAACAATATATTTTCCGTGTCTCGGTCAGCTAATCAAGCAGGTGGCGGATGCTCATCTCAGTTGCTAGGCGACGTTGATGAGTAATTCTGGGATATTTCTTATTTCGTGGGCCAAAAATTAGGTCCGCAAAATATAATGTACCCATCACACTTATATTATATAGGCGAAAGTTTGTGTGGATGACTGTATGTGGGTTAGTGTGTGTATTATACTCCTTCACGATCAAACGGCTGAAAGGATTTGGATGAAATTTGGTATGTAAATTTTCACTTCACTGCTTGTTTTATGGCATTTGTGGAATGTAAATTTTCATTATCATCATCATCATCATCTGATATCAAAGTGACAGGTGTCAAATTGACAGATGTCAAATTGATAGGTATCAAAGTGACAGATTGAAAAGTGGCATATGTCAAAGTGACAGATTAAAAAGTGACAGGTGTCAGTGGCTTAAACCGCGAGGCGCAGCTAGACCCATTTTTTTTTTTTTTACCGACTAGGCAATCGTTTGACCACCTGATGGAATGCGATGATGTGGTCGAAGGTGTAGCACGCTTGCCTAGTAGATACCTATTCACTCTTGACTTCAACATACCTGGGATATAATTTACCGGAAACACTGATGAGGGCAGGGCATTCCACTCCTTTGCAGTTCTTATAATAAATGAAGAAGCGTAACGCTTCGTTCTTGTGCGAGGTATTTCAACCATTCATTTCAAAGGGTGGCGCTTTGCTGATCGTCTAGTCCAAACGGTGATGGAAAGGTGATGGGGGAATCGGGTTGTGGAGTTCTTGTGCACACTCTCCATAGTGCAATCTGTAGAATACCGCCAGGCTTGCTACCTCACGTCGATGCGCCAGACTTTGAAGCTTACTCTTTCCCAGAGTGTCATCCCAAATGAACCTGATAGCACGTATCTCAATTGAATCCAAAGACTCGAGCTGGTACTTGGCAGAACCGTCCCAGAGGTGGCAGCAGTACTCCATACAAGATCGGACCTGTGCTTGATAAAGATTCAAAAGCTGTCCCGGTGTGAAGTACTGCCTAACCTTAGACAAAATACTAAGTTTTTTTGAGGCTTTGGATTCAATATAAGACCCAAAATTCAGGTTTGATGTGAGTTCGACACCCAAAAGCTCCAGGTGGTCGCCTATTGGTATTGTTACAATTTGGAAAGACGGAGATTGGTTTAGAGGACTTTTTAGTAGAAAACAAACACGCCTGCTTTTTTAGTAGCATTAAATTTAACCAGTTTAGCATCGCCCCAATCGGACACGGCTTCTAAGGCTAAATTTAAACGGTCTACCATAGCCTCTCTCTGAAACTGGAGAGCGTCACAGCTGGCTTGAGCATTGGAAGTGTATCTCTCAACTACAGTACTGTCATCAGCATACCCAAAGGTACCGGGCTTCAGAAGGTCATTAATGTGCAGTAAAAACAGTGTAGCCGTTTGATCAGACGAGCAGCCCTCTAGGACTACTCGAATAGATCGTTCCCTCAAGAAATCAACTATCCAATTGCATAATCCAACAGGTAAACCATATGAGGGAAGCTTGTTTAAAAGGCCATCGTGCCAGACACGATCAAATGTCGATATGTCAAGGGAGACGGCAAGCGCCTCACTATGCATCTCATGGCTTCGCTCAGTACGTGAGTGGCATACGCGAGAAGATCCCCAGTAGACCGGTTTCGGCGAAATCCGTATTGCCGGTCACTGAGAAGATCATTGTCCTCAAGGTATGCCAAGAGCCTAATGTTTATGACACGCTTTATACACTTACAGAGTAAGGAGGTTATCGAGATGGGACGATAATTGGCAGTTTTTTTTTCAGATTTGATCAGCACGACTACCCTTTTTTGATACTCGTTGTAAATTGGCTACCTTCCAGCTCTTCGGAACTTTACCTGAGTGAAGAGAGAGGCGGTACAAACGCGTTAAGATGGGAGACAATTCGGCGGCACAGTTTTTTGAAACGATATAATAAAAAAAAAGCGAAAATCCTACGTTTATGGCTGAGTTGACATCGGGTATACTTTCGAATTTCGGATTTTGCGTAGCTTATTTCGAAATATACCTCCACCCAACGCTACCGTAACACAGATTTCTGTCAACAACCTTCAGTGGCGATCCGACATGGTCGTGATAGGTTAGAAGACGAAGGCGGGAGCAAAGCGTAGCGAAGCGCAGCGAGCATCCGCCTTTATCTTCTAACCTATCACGACCATGTCGGATCGCTACTGAAGGTTCTTAACTCAGGTAGGTAGGTACCTATTTGGTACTTTTGGTACTGGAATAACTCATAGGATCCTTATATCCCAGAAAAACTACCACGCGAGCAACGCCGTGGGCACAGCTAGTACAAAATAATTAATAACTCGCTTATGCGTTAATCCTACCCATATGCCGACTGGCGCAAAATGTTCATAACACCTAAGCCCATTATTCTGTGTTGCTAATTACTACCAACCAATTAATTATTTTTTGTAGGTTTCAGTTGCGCTCTTTTACAAACTTAAATTTTTATGATTCTATACATGACTTACATATAGTTATACCTATATCTATTATAGCTATAGCTCGGTTTTTATTGCGCTCGTTAAGGCCGGGTGTCAGTGAATTTTATGTCCCTCTCATCCGTGATCAAATAGAGCGGGAAAGATTATACATCTCAGGAGTAAAATATAAGGTTTCTCTTTATTTTTAGGAAAAAAAAGCTTTCAATTAAAACGTGTCCAGCCATTTTCTCAATCATAATAAGCTCTTTCTCTTGGTATATCTTTGATATCATTTAGTGCCGGGGTCTCTTTCCAATCAATGTTCTAAGCATAAAGTAGTGTTACCTTTGATTTTATTTCCTATCGAGTGAATTTATACTAATCATGTTTCTGTGTTTACAAAGTACGAGATAATATGTCAAATTTTGATGTGATACCAATTTCATAGTTCTGGGTTAATTATAAAACAAGATACAGACGTTCAAAAATAATCGAAAACTTCTAAAAGTGCTAGAACCGGGCCTTGATAACGGGTGTTATTAGTCGCCTTTTGATAGTTATATTCGTTATAATTTATTTTACAAATTACTTATTTTGCTCTGTCTGAGATAGGTACCAGTCAACCAAGCATTTTGTAAAAAAATATGAACATCACTTTAGCACTGTCACCAGCATAACTACGGGACGCAAGCATGAATACATTACCGGGAATTTCATCGAAAAATAACGACTGAAAATTTGATTTTTACTATACTCTGCAACTGCATACTGTTTCGCTTCGAGCATACATTTTACGTAGATACTCTTTTATTATGGCTCAATGTTAATCCGCATGCAATTTGGATTGCGAAAATTATGAAATCTACATACATATGTCATACTATATACTTCCTACACAGTGTCGATGAATATTTTTAATTATTTTCATGTTTGTTTTATTGATGTTGTTAAAACTATTATTTTAATCTAGCTTGAATTGATTTTATTTTACACAGATTGTTTTTTGATTTTGAAAACTAACGCGAGTGATATTCATATTAAATATAAATAAAACAAATATAATAATAAAATAATTATATATATATAATTTAATATATCGCCGCCCACTGGGCCGCCCGCGCCACGCACGCGCCGTCAGTTGCGTGCTGACGTTCGTAGCGCTCGTCGCGGTTTGTCGGCATAACACTCCCAGATGAAGGACTTCAAAATAGTCTGAAACTGGTTGGAGTATTTCCGATCTTCTTTTTCGTGAGTTTTTAGCCGTTTTATTTATATTTAATACAGATTGTTTTGTTGTTTATTTATAAGAGCAGGTGCCTATGTTAAGTTTTTAAAGAGTTCAGAACCGGAACGCCACGCTTAGGCTGGCGAACGCCTCGCTTATGGCAAGGCGGCCTTGTTGACGTATAGACTTGGTGTATTTCAAGTAGTACTGCTATGGTTGTCTGATGTACAGAAACAAATACGTGTAATTTGGTAAAAATAGGTAATATTAAATTATATTTTAGTTCTATTTAAGTTTATTTTGTGTGATTTCAATTAATTCTTTCAGGATCCTTTATTGATTTGGTTCACTTAGGTCAGATTCCGCTTTCGTCAGAATATATATTATTTTTCTGACGGATGAAAACTGAGTTTTTTTTATTTTTTAGATAGAAAAAACTTTGTTGCTTTTCGCGTGTTCAACACAGATTCCAAATCAAATATTGGGAGAGGAGTAGGGATCGAAAATTCTATCCTTTTACAGACTTGGGTTTTACCTTTTCCATATATCTGGTGTACTGGTAGCGCATCAGACTTTATACACAAAAAGACCACTTGTGTTGAATGTGGGATCCGAAGATCTGCCGGATGTTACATCTGATGAAATTCGAATTGCAATTTGCCAATTGAAGAATCAGCGAGCTCCAGGTGAGGATGGAATTATTCAAGAAGTATTGAAAATATCATCCAAACAGGTACAAGAAACGTTAGCCATGCTTTTTACTAAGTGTTTAATAGACACCAAAGTACCTGAAAGCTGGAACAATGCCGTTATCACTCTTTTGCACAAGAAGGGTGATATCAAAAAATTGGACAATTATAGGCCCATCAGCCTCCTCTCTCATGTCTACAAACTATTTACCAATATCCTAGTGAATAGACTGAGAAACAAGTTTGACTCATATCAGCCCAGAGAGCAAGCAGTTTTCAGAGCGGGATACAGCACTTGCGACCATCTGCAGTCTATCAAAACACTCATAGAAAAATGTCATGAGTACCAGTAGCCGATTATTGTGACCTTTGTGGACTATGAGAAAGCGTTTGACTCGATCGAAGCCTGGACCATGGAGGAAGCATTGGCGGATTGCCGAGTGGATGAGAGGTACATAAAAATAATCAATAACCTTCAGACGCATGCCACCGCTTGCGTCAATCTCCATGAAAAAACATCGAAGTTTCAATTAAATCGAGGAGTAAGACAAGGAGATACAATCTCTTTCAAACTTTTCACCCTGACCTTAGAAAACATATTCAAGAAATTGAATTGGGATGATAAAGGCATTGCCATCGAAGGTGAAAATCTTATAAACTTGAGATTCGCAGATGATTTGGCGATGTTTTCCGATAACATTTCTGATATGTTAGTAATGATTGAAGATCTGAAGGTCGAATCAGAAAAAGTAGGCTTGAAGATGAACCTCTTTAATACAAAAATAATGACTAACATATCAGAAGCAAACAACAATCAACTACCAGTGGATGTTGTCACCGAATATATTTACCTCAGCCACAAAATAACTTTGGGAAGCGCAAATCAAACAGCGGAAGTAGAAAGACGGATATCCCAAGCCTGGGCAGCATTTGGTGCAAATAAGAAATTACTTCGAGGCCAACTGTCTTTGAAACTTAAGGCAAAAGTGTTCGAGGAATACATAATGCCAGTCTTCACATATGGCTCCGAAACCATGTCACTTACTGAACGGTCAGCCGAGAAATTCAGAGTCGCGCAAAGAGCGATGGAAAGAGCTATGCTCGGGATAACTTTGCGCGACCGAAAAAGGAATGAGTAGATCCGGCGGAAAACGAGAGTAAGGTACGTGGTCCAAGTAATCGCGGAGCGAAAGTGGAGTTGGACCGGTCATGTTGCTCGCATGGACAGGGACCGTTGGACTAGACGAGTCCTCGAATGGAGATCGTGGGCGAACACCAGACCACGCGGTCGTCCTCCTAAGCGTTGGAAGGACGATATACGGGAATGCGTAGGACATGACTGGATGGCCAAGGCACGGGATCGTGTGTCATGGAGGAAATTGGGAGAGGCCTATGTTCAGAAATAGACCCAAAACGGCTAAAGAAGAAGAAGAAGAAGAAGAAGAAGAAGAGGCGTACTGGTATTAGTGCAGAGAAAAATTGGCTAAAGCAGTTATATTAACAGGTGACAGCTGTCAATCGTCAAAAATTATAGGTTATATATAAATATAAACAATGAGAAATTAAGCACTCTTACATACCTATACAATTTATTGCCTATAGTAACTACGAATAGTTTCGAATAAATCCATGTCATCATCATTTCAGCCTTTAGAAATCCACTGCTGAACATAGGCCTCCCCCAAAGAGCGCTACGACGAACGGTCTTGTGATGGCTACAATATCGTCCGTCAAACTTGTGGGGGGTTCTCCCTACACTTCGCTTGCTTGTTTGTGGTCGCCATTCGAGAACCTTTATTCCCTAGCGGTTGGGCTCTGCGAACTATATGGCCTGCCTATAATGTGGCCGCAAGGAGCAAGTGGCATCCGCCAGCCGCAGCCGTGGTGACCGCGTGGCGTAAGCGCGATGAAGGCGGGTTGACCGCATCCCGTAATCATAGAATACTAAATAGTTACTGTGTAACGCCAAAGTGAGGCGTTGCCGATCCGGTGCCGGGGTGTTAGTGTGCGGTGACCCATAACATGTATGCGCGTGCGCTAGCCACCACAGCTTTATCGTTTATCACAGAAAAACGTTTTATCCGGTCCATTTTTTTAATGTTTTTATGACTTTAGCATTAAAGTCTGCTTAGCGAGAACATAATCTAATAATTTTCTAAAGGAAAAATTATGCAGTTTCGAGTTCCGTCCCTAATCCTTTTTCCTAAATTATTTTTCCTTAAAAACTTATAAGATAATTTTTTTAACAGGTGTTAGCGAATAAAATAAATAAATATATTTTATTTGTAAGCAATTGATCGTATCATCACTTAACATCAGTTGAGATAGCAAATGGCAAATTTATTCGTATCTGGGACAGTATTTATAAAACGCCATCATGTTTCACATGCATTTGGAGTGCTGAGCCAAATTAGGAGCTGACATATATGTACATACATAGACTGCATCCATACACATATGACATACACATTACACATGAGACATATATGTGCATCCTATCCAAATAATTGTATAGTACGTACATATATCTCCATGATCTTATCATAGATTTGTTGTCCCTTTATTCTGGTTATCGCGAGTCAGTTTATCGTCGTTTATCTTTACTAGTTTCTCACCAAAAAACTTTATTAAAATTCGTACACGGACGCTGAACTACAGTGCGAGCAACTTTAGAACAATTCAATGTATAACATATTCAAATCCTTCGGGGTTGTCTTTTTCTTTATATATTAACATATTTTCACGCCTAGCATGAACCTACTACATAATAATATTTTAAAATATTTTCACGCCTAGCATGAACCTACTACATAACCATATTTTAAAATATTTTCACGCCTAGCATGAACCTACTACATAATAATATTTTAAAATATTTTCACGCCTAGCATGAACCTACTACATAATAATATTTTAATATATTTTCACGCCTAGCATGAACCTACTACATAATAATATTTTTATCAAAAAAAGGTCCTGTTGGGGTTTGTCGGTAACCGTCTAAAAGTCGTTCGTTCGCGGATCTACCTAGATTTAGAGACTTGACAAAAAGGAAGACATTACTAGACAATGTAGGACTAGACATTTTAAGACTAGACATTTTGGTAACTGGACCTTTTGATACTGGACGTTTTAGGTCACTGGACATTGTGGGACTGGACGTAATAGAACACTGGACTTTTTACCGTACTAGACATTTTAGGACTCTAGACAATGTGGGCCTGAACGATAGAATCAGACACGTGTCAGTAAGGCGGTACTTTTTTTTTAATAAGTACAAATAAAAACAGTCGCTTACGACGCGCACGCGCAGTATGCGCGCTGTAGTACGCAATGTTAGAAATATAGCAACCCGATGATCTACTCGATAAAATATATGAAAAAAAATGCTTGTACCCCGTACAAGCATTTCATTTTTGTTTTTGGTTTTTCACTTTTAACGTTAGAAAGTTTTTTCTTTTTTCTTTTTTTTGTGGCATTGTCATCGGTTTGTGAGCTACCCTGAAAGTTTCAGCCAGATAGCTAATCGGGAAGTACTCGAAATTTGAATTGCAAAATTTCAGGACAGACAAAATACATAGATACATCATAGATACATACATAGATAGATACAAATGAAGTTAAATGAAAGCTTTTAAAAATGCAATCTTAGGAAACTTTTCGACTAGCCTCAACCTAGTTTTATACATACTCCACATCGTCAAAAATCAGGTTCATATTGATCACTCTAAAAAGCTTTTTAAACAAAAATACATAAAGTTCAAAACTGGTCACACCCCAGCAAACTTTTCTAAATTAAAACCAGCAAAAACTGCTGAAACAAACAAGTCCGCTGAAAAATATTTGTGTTCCACATCCAGTTTTTCTTGCGGGCGTGTTTATCCTGACAAATGGCGTCTGCATTATTGCGGCCTACGTAGAACGGAACGTAAGACCATCGCGCGGCAATGTATTATTTTGGTTTATTTTATTCTGTCCCACAAGATCCGGATTCGGGGATTGAAGATATTTTTGGCGTTTTTATTTTGTTTGGTAACTTATTCTTGTTAAGAGGAATATACGAGATTTACTATGCAAGAACATTGCAATTTACGGAGAGTGACGGTAATCGTTAGTATTGAATTGACGCTAGTGCCATAATTACAGTTTGGAAAGATGGTTCAGTGTCCAGTTTTGGAGCAAAATTAACCGTTCTACAGCCGGATAAAAGTTTACATACACGTTTGTATGTAAACTTTTGTATAAAAGTAACATTTTCATTTGTTCAATTTAACATATTATGTATCTTTACTTATAATAAAGCAATAAAAAAGTAAAAGTATGAACAAAGAAAATAAAATAATATGGTCTAGGGTACTTAAAACAAGCTACTGAACAAGAATATTAAAATTTTGAAATGTCGTGTGTTTGTATTTTTGTTTGCTCACGTAATAACTACTGGACCGATATCGATGCGGTTTTTTTTGTTGGATAGTTTGACTTAAAAACTGAGGTGCTTTGTATCTCAATCCGATGAGAAAAAGCCGAGCAATCGATAAAAAATGTTTGACTGTTGAAGGAATTTTGACTAAATGTTGGTGAGCGTCAGGACTGCGGGGGTACCTACCACTTTTTAGTATATTAGTATTTTACAGACACAATCTAAACTTATAACACCTATTCGTTTTCATTTAAAGATATTTTTGTTACCCGGCGACGGCGAAGCAAAAGAAGGGTTTTGTGTTCAAACTTAAAACTTGGTCTAATTTTGACAAGCGAGGTCTCAATTGATTCATTTTCATCGCAAGAGTATCATAGGCTATTTTCAATCCGACCATAGTCACGTTTTAGTTTTAACGTCTTGTTTTAAAGTTATTTTGGACTTACATCCTTTCATTTCTTAAATTGAATTCACAATATATTGAAAAATGTAATAAATGTAATGCATCCCGTGTATTCCCCTGACAGCTATTCTTGCTTAAACTGATCCGAAGTTTATACCAGTTTAGCACTTTAGGAACTTAGCATAATGCTGTTAAGATGAATATTATGCAAGCTCTTCGTGGCATGCATTCGTCAAATGGAGTGAAACTGCATTTAAATAAGGCAATGACATAGCTTAAGAAGCTTTGAAGCTGTTTTATGATTTACTACCTTTCCAGTAGTAACTAGTTTATTGCACTAGTTACTAGGACTAGTTTATTGCGAAAAAAAGCATCCTATGTTCTTCTAGGATATTAAAAACCAATGCAAAAGTAGGTATAGCACCAACGCTCTTGATGAACTTGTTATTTCGTTTCCATGGCAACCGTTCCTTACAGGAAGTAATCAACATGTTCCCGTTTTCCCGTGAAAACTTTCAATTTTCCGGGATTAGAAGTGTCCTATGTTTTATTCCAGGGTAGAAGCTATCTCCATTCCAATTTTCATCAAAATCCGTCCAACCGCTATCGCGTGAAACCTCTCCAAACAAACAAATAAACAAACAGACATCGTTTCAGTTTTATATATTGGTATGGATTTTACTTATGGTATTTTTATTGGTGAATCTGTCACCAATTTTAAATGATTTAGTTTTTTTAAATTTATTTATTACCATTTTTCAAAAACGAGGCTCTTATCAAAATTTTATGGACGCATCCTATATTAAATAATTTGTTGAATCTCCTAGTTTTGGGTAGCGCCCGCCGCTTGTCGCTTGACAAGGCTGACATAATCCGTTTATCTTGAAGTCCTGCTCGGCAGACCCTACTCTGGCACAAATTGAATCGATATAAACTGATTGTATTCTTTGAGATTTAATTGTTTTCCGAGATAAAGGAAAAGATTGCGAAGATTGCTCCGGTTTTAGCGATTTCTCTCATATTTTTGATTTTATTTTATAAAACTGGACTATATTTTTATGCCAGTGCTTTATAGCGTTTATGAAGTCGCTTACATTTATAGAGCACATACGAGACAATATTATTCGTATGACTGACATCAAGAATTTAGATTGACGAATTCTGGTTTATAGCTTTCTTTTTAACTTAATAACCCCTGAACTCGAAAAGAGAGAGGTGTAATAAGTTTAGGGTGTATGTTTCTGTCTGTGGCATCGTAGCGCCTAAACGAATGGACTGATTTTGATGCGTTTTTTTCTATTTGAAAGTTTATGTAATCAAAATGGTTCTTAGCTATAATTAGGGGTGGGGGGGGGGGGGGGGGGGGTCTGGGAGGTACTTGTGTAGATAAATTTAATTAAATGGATTATATATAATAATAAATTAAATACATATAAAAAAACATATATAAGTACAACGTAACACTTTACTCGTACTCCTGAACTTAAATTATACTGCTAACATCAGTCATTCTTTACAATTGCAAATTTAGAAAACGTTCCCTCCATCAAAACATCAAAATCCCAAAAGATTAATGAAATATCAACAATATCCGCGCGCAGATTACGTACTTTTACGTGCCTAATTAAAACGGCAGTCACCTCGCGGGACAGAGTCCAAAAAACACAATTTTGTCGAACTCCCGCCAATGAGGTGACCGCGGCATAAATTATTTCACTGAAATTAAATTCCAGTGTATGTTTCGCGTGTTGTGCTGGAATTAAAATGTGTATCACGTACAAGAGCGTCGTGTCTCTCGGGTGGGTGAAGAGCGAGACAGACTAGCGTTTGCTGAGCGTTAAAATGGCCCGTTTTAGGTACTCGGCTACGAGTGTAGGTTCCGCCTAAAAATCTGCTGTTGAGTCATCGCCCAGACTCATATTGCCAATTTTACGCGTGTTTTGCTCATTAAAAGTAGCATTCTGCCTGAGCCTTAATGTTGTCAGTGCCATTGATTGTATTACTCTAAAATCTAGCAATTCGACTGTCAGACGTGAAATGATTAATTTAATAAATATTATAATTTAATTTTAGGATTTATTTTTCTTTTTTTAGCTAAAACTGCTGGGAAAAGGCCTCCCCCATCTCCTTCCAAACATCCCTATCCATGGCCGCAGAAAGGAATCCAAAACATCACGCCATCGTGTTCTTGGTCTACTCCTTCGTCTTTTCAACTATACTACCAAAAATATAAATGTGCGATATGTTGACTCACATCACGTTATATTGTCATAGGCACAATATAAACATACCTTATTACTAATACTGTGATAATGTTTGTCATTCAATTTAACACATAAAAACGCTCGTGTGTTTCAGCCTTAAAACCACCCCTGTCTCTGGGGGTGCGTTAATAATGGTAAATGTGCATACCACCGAATAATGTGAGGTGCAATTTGCGGTCGACACTAATGAGTTCATTTATAAATAGGAGCTTTGGAGCTCACTTTAATTTTGTAGAATTTGATCCTTCGCTGACATGAAACCACACACGTTCTTGTTCTATGATTTTATTAAAATATAATACATGAAACCACACACGTTCTTGTTCTATGATTTTATTAAAATATAATACATGAAACCACACACGTTCTTGTTCTATGATTTTATTAAAATATAATACATGAAACCACACACGTTCTTGTTCTATGATTTTATTAAAATATAATACATGAAACCACACACGTTCTTGTTCTATGATTTTATTAAAATATAATACATGAAACCACACACGTTCTTGTTCTATGATTTTATTAAAATATAATACATAACATTGTTAAAAGTATGTAAAGTAGTCGATCAGAGATTAGAAAAGACCAAACACTGATCAGTGATGTGAGTGCTTTGGCTTGAAACACCCAAGGTCGATTTGAGTGGGGTGCTTTGGGAGAGCCCTTTTTCTAAAAGATATAATAGCTAATAACGGTGGTAACCTAAAAGATTTTAAAAACATACAAACTGTTTTAAAAGTTACCTCTTCATGATTGAACGTCGAGTATAGAATAAACCTTAAACACTATTACAAAAGCATTTAAATATTATTATATAGGTACAATGACTGTGGTCTTGATAACAAGTTAAGTTTCCAATCAAATTTTGTATTAATGTAAATTTCCTTTGGTTAAGCTAAAATAAGATAACAATTTAAATAATCCAGAGTTCTAGGCAATTTCTCTTTGTCTTTAAAGCTTACTTTCCAACAGTACGAAAGTAATTGGCTCATGTCATGATACGTTTTGAACTACGAGACAAAACTAGCTTACGTCTGGCACCTAAGAAAAGTCAAAATGATAGTAGAGGCCAGCACTACGTCACACGACAACCTAAGAAATTACATGCAAAAGCCGTGTAAAGCATTATGAATTCAAGTCGCAAGGAGATTCCCCAACTAATTCAGATAGAGTAACCAAAGCAATTTAACTTATTAGGTGCAGCGCGGATGTTGTAAACGTGGCCAGACAATTTTATTATCAGCGCTTTCAATTCTGAACAGATAAAACGCTGCGGCTTGCACGGGCCTGCAGGGCAGCACGGGCCTGCAGGGCAGCACGGTGGACTGTTGGCAACCGTCCAGGTACACTACCAACCGCTCACAAATGGGCTCACAGTCAGAAAGTCTAGACAGTACTCTAGCTGTTTTGTATTCACTTTTTCCCGTAGATCATGTTTGTAGGGCCTAACCAGAAATAAACTAGTGGCTGTAGACCTGTAGACCTCGCAAGCACAAACTTTTTTGCAAACAATCTAACGGTGCACATTAGCGCCATCTAGTTATCTTATTGTAAAACTAACATTAGTAACCAAGGTGCTCCATCAATTGCTACCAAGTAGGGCTGATTCCACTGGAAGAAACCTAAAAATGAGCCATTTACTGTATTTTGAGGAGGCATTCTGCTCATCACCCCGAAGATCCTCATCAGATCTTCACCGATTTTTTTATGAAACCAACTTTAAGTTACTACCTTTCAAACAAAAAAAAGAACCATTGAAATCGGATCTAATAAGGTGGAGATATTCAATAGTAGTTCTCTCCCTACGCAATAAAAAATCCCCGATGAATAAAAAATTCGTAAAACTGTATACAAAGTTTTGTCTAGGTCCTTTGAGAAATGCGATCTGTAGAGTAGAACAGCTGGACATCCGGAAACACATACAAAGGCATTTTTGCCCAAGCTGTAACGGAGACGCTTCGCTCGCGCTTCGCGCTCGCTCGGTCAATTATAATTACACATATCACTGCGCTGTGGTCCACTGAGCGCAGCGCATGAGTGGATCTAAGAGGAAAGACTAAAGGAGTGGATACATACAACAGGGGCTATCGTATTGTTTAAACTTAGCGTTTTGTTTCGTTAGACAAGATAATTTTGATGTCAGGAATGTACCGGACTCAGCATACCATCAGCTAATTTGCTGATAGATGGACGATGAAGTCACTACGGTCTAATATTACGAACATCGTTATGACCATCTTGGATATGCTGTTTTAAAAATATATATGTTCGTTTTCCAAGTACAGACACAAAGCTGCCACACTGCCTTTACATTTTACATCGTGGCTTTTTGAAACCACAAACTATACTGGACCTTAATACTCCACTCTAAGACCTTAACTTGCATGTTCCTAGACTATTTTGAATTCAAATGTGTCGCTGATGCCAGGGCGGCATCAGTTTCCAATATTCTATATCAATAAAGTAGAATGGCTTGTGCTTGAAATAAGCTCGATTTCGTAGCATCGCTGTACGATGACCGGCCAGGTGTGCCTTGTAGCGGTTTGAATACTCTTCTTTACATAAGTTTTTATTAGCTGAAGTCAAACCGAGATAGGGTAGGGATATTGCTTCAGAGTTAAGGTCAATCAGATTTTCTATATTTCTGTAATCTATAAAGCAATACGAACGAAACAGTCTGTACTGGGAAGATAATAAAAAAAATGGTCTAGGGTACTTAAAATAAGCAGCAGCTACGGAACAAGTTTTTTAAAAATAAATCATGTCTGTCTGTTTGTCTGTTTGTTTGTTAGTTAATAATTGTTGTTCACACATCACGTAAAAACTACTTGACTGATTGCAATGTGGTTTTTACTGTTGAATAGTTTAGGGTTTTGACTTAAAAACTGGTGTACTTGTAACTATCTCAATCCGAACAGTAGAAGCCGAGCAATCGATAAAAACTTTTTTGACAGCTTAAGGAATTTTGATCAAATGTTGGTATACGAGTATTAGTATAGTAAGTCTTTGAATAGTACATAGAGTAGGTACTTTTAACCTAGAGAACTGACCACGCGTGCGAAGCTGGTGCACTAATATGCATTATCTTCTGACAGAGATGGTAATCAACTTGGATGAAATAGAAGAAAGTAGACTGAGTCTTATCGGTCCTCGATGCTAATAGTTGAGTCAACTTATGTTAGAGTGCTCATTAATGGATTTGGCGAAGATGAAGACTACCTGAATGGCCTACAAGAAGAACCTCGATGTGGTATTAAAATAATAAACTTCAAAACGGTATTCAAGGCTCCCACGAGACAGGCCTGGTGGACCATAAGTAAATTTTGAAAAAATGTATACTCTTCTTTTATGAATAAACATTTGTATATTTGTATGTTGTAAGTTGAAAGGTAAACCTTAATAATTATTTGAATCAAAAATCAACTTTATATGGATTTACTTAAACTGATTATTAAATTACTGGACTTATTTTGATTTAATTATATAGGGCCGCTCTGAAGGTCTAATCAGATAAAAAATAACCATCCAAATCAATTCAGAATCCCGAAAATATAATATGGGAGCATATCACAAAAAAATACACAATTTGGTTGGCATTACACGAACTATTGTTCGCATTCAACCTATTGTGTGCACAATTAACCAAAAAATATATACTTTTGTGTGGTGTGCACCTAGTAGGTGCAATTATATAGAAGGTTTTATATATATTAGTAACTTATTTTAATATAATAGTATGTATAAATTTTTGAATTTTGTAACCCCAGGAAGAGACTAGTTTCCCACAACACAGGGAATCCTAGTGTGGGAACTAGTATACCCACAATTAACATAATTACAAAATATCGTTTACTTTAAGGTGTCCGATTGTTTTGTAAGTTATTTTGGCAACGAAATAAAAATTATTATTATTATTATTAATACTATTCGAATTGCGAACCTACCCCATTTTGGATTCGTTCAATAATTAGTGATACGTTTTAAAATTCTCTTAACACCAAACATGCACTACTAGTCAATTATACCTTTATTAATGCAGCCACTGCTGAACCACATATTTTTTTGGCAATCTGGAATATATAGGGAAAATAAAACCGTGCGAAAAACAGCAGGCCTTAGGATAAAAAGTTGGTACAAAATAAAAGCGACTCCATAAGCCCTGATCGTTTTAATAACAATTTAGATTCAATGAGTCCTATTAGACTAAATACGCTGGGTTGAAGGTTCATTTTATGAGGACATGAAAACCACTGGGAGTCTGAGATAATATCAATTTTCCTGAAATTACCAGCCTTAGGCCGGCTTGATTACGTCATTTGACTATAATGGTAAACTTCATTTGGTTATAATAGAGGGCTATATGTGAACTAAAGATGAATTAACTATTAGGTTCTGACGGTCCAGCTATAAACATATACCCACTTATTTAAGAAGATCGTGCCTAATAGTTGTTTAATTTAGATTTTGTGCCTCTGATGAGATAATTAAACAACGTCCTACGATCTTATATGCATGTAGATCACGGTTAACTAAGAATTGGATTTAGATTTTTATATTTTAGGACATGGGAACTAAGAATTGGATTTTGATACTTGTATTTTAGGACATGGTTAGCTAAGAATTGGTTTTTGATTCTTATATTTTAGGATCTGTCAATCCTACACATACCGAACCCCCCTCCCCCGCGGTTACACCCGCGTGGGTGATGATGATGATGATGATGATGAGAAGTACGAATATCCATCGTTAGAAACTTTTTTGTTTACCCGTGACGTGCATGAAGCCCGCTAAAGGATAGAAGCACGACTGGCAGGCGTCTTTTTAAAAGCTTTTTTTTAGCTGGCAATGTTTGTATAATGTATGTCTGTATGTATGTTTATTTAGGTCAAATCTTGCAAGCTGATTTAGAAACACTTTCTATCACTACTACTACTATCCTACGGAGTTGAATTTTTGCATGTTGGTACAGTTTCGATGACAATGCCTGTTTATGGTAAGCAATACCTGAATCGACAATCAGGAATAGCTCCAGATAAAGGAACTCTTCAACGGTCAACAGCACAGTCACGAAATTTTGTGTATATTATGCTAGCTGGTTTGAAGTTTATACATGACATGGCTGCTGCACTCTGGGTTAGCTCCTGACTTGGGAACTCCTCAATGGTTAACAGCACAAACACGACATTTTGTGTACGCATTATATTATGCTAGCTGGTTTGAAGTTTTACCATGACATGGTTGCTGCACTCCGGGTTGGCTCCTGTTTAGGGAACTCCTCAACGGCTTACAGCACGTACACAATTTTTTTTGAACGCATTAAATTATGCTAGCCGGTATGAATTTTTACTATGTAATGGTTGCTGCACTCTGGGGTGGCGCCTCATTAGGGAACTCCTCAGTGGTTAACAGCATAGACACGAAATGTTGTCCTTCTTGCGTCGATTCCCCAATGCTGGGGATAGTGACCTTATTATTGCATCAACTTCTCTTTAATGATCTTTTTCCACCTACTTTGACTTTAAGCAACGTATGTACATGGCTTCTGCGAGTTTAATATAAATACAATAAATTGTGGTGCGGATTTGGTCCAACCAACGTATGGGTTTTCCTCCACTCAGCCTCTTGTCCTCTACCTTCCCGGAGACAATGAGTTTTTTGAGATTATCTCCTATCTTGCGGACTATGTGACCAAAAAACTCAAAAATATTGCGGAGGCACACACGTTCGAAGAACATTTATTTTTTCGGTCTTTTCGCGAATTTTTGTATACGCATTTAATTGTGATAGCCCGTTCTAAGTTTCATCAGGAAATAAAAGCTTTTTTAAATGTTTTTAAATAAACTTTTTTCATGAATTTTGAACGAAGCATGTAAATTCTGTGCATTAGGTGGCCTGGTATAGTATTTTCCAATACGGTTCTTTGGCGGTCAAAAGTGACGGACAATTGAATTCACGAGTTACTATCAAATCGTCAAGGAGCGGGCTATGATTGTGTATTTAGCTAAGCGGTAAAAACAGAGAAATACACAAAAACATATGGTATAATAATCACCTGGCGACATATCCCATATTTTAATAGTCTTTCGGTATCGAAAAGATCCTGGCGAGACATCGTAGCATAAGTTCAATCTATGAATACAACACTGGCCCCCGCGGCTAGTGCGTTTGCACTGACGATATGAATGATACAAACTGAATGATCTCAGCGGTTGCGGCTGGCCGTTAGCCGCATGTGTGTCGTGCCTGATTTCACTGGCCGTGGCGACAAACCTTGGCAGCTGGCCGCTCGTCGCAAAATGCGCATGAGTTGTAAAAGTATGAAAAAGAGCCAGTTCTCATTAGCCCCCGCGGCCTGGCTGCCTAATGCGCATGTAGGCTAGTTCATACTAAAATACCATTAAAAGAAAGTCAGTTTTTGAAAAAAAATAAAGTTCTGGTTTTCCAATTTTTCTTTACTAATAACTTTATCAAATCGGTACTGCCGTTCTCATGTGATGCGCTTACCAACGAACAACATTTAATGTAGATTAGAGTTTCATCTTAAAAAAAATTAAACTCTCCAGCCAAAGCTTGCCTGACAAAGATCGTTTCTAGAGACAAGGCCGCCCATTGTAACACTTCTTCTACTATTGTTTCTTTAGTTTTGTTATTTTTGTTACGGTGTCTACAATAAATAATTTATCTATCTATCTATCTACGAGTACTATCACAGAAACAGGTTACCTTCAAGTCGACACAATCAAACAAAAGAAAAGAAATCACCAACAGTCGTCAACCGCAATAAAAAGTCGGACAGAGTACCAAATCGTTCCGTATCCGGTTTAAAGAAAAAGGTTTTCTATCGTAAGGCGACTTCCTCGGTGCCTCGTCTCCTGGGCTCTAATTACAGCTCCACTGCACAAAGAGTAAACTTCTCAAAGAGGTGCCTGGTTACACTGGCCCGCGAAATTACTGAAGTAACCGCTTCTAACTAGGTACTAGACTATTTAAACGAGTTAAAACTACTAAGCGATAAAGCCGCTAAAGTAACAAAAGTGAGAAGACAGTACTTGCAACAAATAGGTTTGGTTCTCGAGAAAATCTGTTAGCAATATTTCACAACATAATAACAATAAAATAAAACAACGGAAGACGAAGTCTCAGCAATAATCGTACATAGACATAATTCCGTCCAAAACAAGAACACGGAATACAACGAAGACACCGATGAACCTAGCAGGTTGATGCAATATCGACAAAAAGTCGCAAGCAAATCTCAAACTTATATCCAATCCAATAAAGCTCACGAAGATTTTCAATCCGGATGACGTGGTGATAGCACGAGGTGTGCCCACGTAATTCAGAAAAGCTTTAAGCGAAACACGGTGTCAAAGGAAATTGGACGTTATTAGCAGTTTTCAGGGTGGATATTCAATTGGCGATTTGCTAGATCCTTGCGGAGATGACCCGGGGCCCATAACCCTCACCCTTGGCATTTCGCCAGGGTACTTATACGGAGACGGACGTGTCTGCCTCCAGCCGTCTAGTTTTACGGCTTTTAGATAAATTACGTTGCTGAAAAAAACGAAATCGGGAAATATTCCCAATATTTTCTTTCATGATAAAGCGCTGGTATAAATCTACGTGCTTTCACTGGGAATTTTGGTAATCGTTGTAGTTTCAGTTGCGAAAGCTGTATTTCTTTCTGATAAGATGTAACTTGTATGAAAGTCTTTATTTACAATCTTACGCATTTCTGTTTTCACACTATTTGACACTGCCTTGCAGATTTTATTTTATTTTATCTATCTTCTATGTATCTATACTTACGTATGATAAAGCAGTAAGTACCAAAAACAATGTTTGAAAATAATTAAAAAAATGCTCCAATTGACTTGAAATAAGCTATTGTCCCATAGTAGAAGCTGTAGCAATCGACAAGAAACTATACGACGGCTAAAAGAATTTGGAGGATTGGTATTTTATGACCTGGAATAGCACATAAAAACAAGCGGGCAAAGCCAGTACTTTATAAAATAGCTTTATTATCCTATACAATAAAATAAATAGATAAATTAAACACGTGTAAAAGAGGAGATCTTATTGTCTAAAGTGATTTTTACTTTTGGATGACGAATATAAATAGAAGTAATAGGACGTAAGATAGTTGACATCTTAGTAAAGTAGTTTTGAAAATACGTTCAGTAATGACATTCAAGTTCGCACTATCGTCATATCAATCACAATCTGACATCCAAATACACAAAAAAATGCATAGACATGCATGTGAATTCATTGTCTCTACACTATCTTTCCCTCGGTTTATATTCGCAGCGTGTTTTTTGAGCAAACACATCGCGTCTACGATTGCACCTGTCAGAGAGATAGCTGCTACGCGAAAAATAACATTTCCAACTACTTTACAACGGGTTTGCAGCTGCGATATAACAAAATTAATGTTACTCTCATGTTTATTTTACTTAAACGCTCACGTAAAAGCTACATAAAACATTCGAGCTACATTAAGTACACTGTAAGATTAATACCGAGATTCCGTTTCGTAGTAATCAGTTTCTATAACACAATATACTATAAGGAAGCCCCATCAAGCCCACCAAATTCAAGTAAAATCGATGTTTCAACTTAATTATATCAGCTCCGATGCGGCCCACTAAACATTAAACTGTATTAACTAGTTAAGCAGTTAACCCGGATTCTAATTACCGGCTCAAGTGATTACTAGAACACCGTGGAAAGCCATAAAATTAATGGAAAAACTAAGACTGTTCGACTTGGAACCTCCGCCATAAAAAATAAATGGCCTCTTATAGTAGGGCACTTAATATTTTGTGACGTGTTCCAATTAAAAGAAAACTGTGACGGCCCCTCTACAATTGCCCGAACAGTGAAATACGCCTTTTATTGTTCCTGCACAATAGCGCTCGTCGAGAACAATAGGGGGAGCCCCATTATTTGGAAAGAAAATAAGTCATTTTCATTAATTAAGTCAAAGTTTAATTACGTTTTTGAAATACTCTTCTAACTTGACGGATGATGTCATGGTGCCGGACATCTTTGCAGAATATGTAACGCCAACAAAAAAAAAAAAAAAAAAAAACTTTTACGACCTTTTTTTTGATGAATGTCACTTTTATTTTGTTGCATTTTCGTTTTTACGTTTTTTTTTTTGTTTCATTGTCTTCGGTTTGTGAGCTACCCAGAAAGTTTCAGCTGGATAGTTAATCGGGAAGTGCACGAAATTTGATTGTAAGATTCCAGGATAGACAAAATACAATAGATACATACGTAGATACATACAAATGAAGTTAAATAGAAGCTTTTAATAAAAAACATGAGTCAGATCTATGTCTGAGATATAAATATTTGAAACGTGCGTTCATTTTACAAGACAAATAGCAAATCTTGTCTAATATTTATCTAAAAACATATATTTCATCGAAATAAAGGCAGAGCCAGCGTGATGGGTTTCCAAGAAATGCAATATCGTTATTTTAGTACAAAAACTAAATTTAAAATTCTATGTAAGTCTCGGTAGCCATGTTTTCGAAATAAAAGTCCATCTACTATTTAATTTAGAGATAGCATCTGCAGGCAATTGAGCGTCAGTTCTGTGCACAGCGGAATATTAAGTTAACAATATGTTTGGCGGATAAAACACATTTGCTGCATGTTTGTGTGTTATATATTATTACTAGTTTTCCCACCCGCGACTTCATCCGCGAGGATGTTTATCGGGAAAAAAGTAGTACTCTTGATGTTTTTTGACATACTTGTTATTTCGTTTCCATGGCAAACGTTTCTTACACTGATTAATCAAAATTTTTCCAGTTATTCCAGTTTTCCTGTGGAAACTTACAATTTTCCGAGATAAAAGTACCCTATGTTTTATTCCAGGATATAAGCTATTTCTATTCCAAGTTTCATAAAAATCCGTTCAGTCATTATCGCGTGAAACCTCCCCAAACAAACAAACAAATAAATAAACAAACAAACAAACACTTTTGGTTCACTTTTTTATGAGTATGGATTTGGTATAGATAAAATAAATATCTGCTGTATAAAGAAAAGTCATGCGTATTACAGAATTGTTTAATTGATTTGTGGTGAACATACGAACAATATTATTTCACAGACATGTAATTTCAGTCTTTGTTAAACTAAACATTATCAACTGGATTTTACTTTTAGGACTGATTCTACGCAAAATGTATGTTTGCAATGTCCCGTACCGAAGTAGGTATTTACAAAAAAAAATAGTGGCATATCTCTTATTCTACATTGACTACTTACTTCTACTAATATACGATGATTATTATCTATAATTTATTTTGCATTCAGTCCTCAGTAGGCCTCACGTAATGAAGTCTTCAAAATGTTAATGTCTGCTTAGTAAAACGCAACAGGTTTGATTCTCAGAATGTTACACGTTACGTTTAGAACATTCTTGGAATTTGAACTGTAATAATCGGCAGGAAGGAAATACAGTCATGCATAATTTATGTTGTGAGCTAGAAATTGTAATTCACATTAAACTTGCTGAAACAGAGAAGCAATATTGGTGTAGAGCAATTACGTGTGCTCTCATCTTTTACTGCTAAAAATAATACAGATAACGATAACGATATTTGAGGCTGTAAATAAATAACAATATTTATTTAATAGTTTTACTTGTGAAAACTGCGACATTTTTAACAAGAAAATTAGAGTCCAAAGTGAGCTTCATAAGTTTAAGGTATGTCCGAAATAAGCATAATTAAAAAAAAATGCTTTTATGCAGTAGCCATGTAATGTCACAAGAACCAAACGCGTGTGCCAAATTTCAGCTCGATAGATAGCTTTAGTGGAAGTGGGCGAATTCCAAAACATACACACAAGTGAAGTTAAACAAAGGCTTTTAAAATAGCCAAATACATAACTAGCTGAAACTAACACGCCCACTTGACAAATGATCAAGAAATCTAGTGTAGCCAACCATAAATATCTCATAATAACAAAATATGCTAAGTAGGCATGCGAATTCCAAATGAACAATATCGAATATGAACTGGTATTGTCAGCTTCTGAGTCAAGAGGGTTGTGTCACTTGCATGGCAGAGACAGCTACGATATAGATATTTCATGTCGACTTGTTTGTGACAGGGTCAATTAGAGGCTTTTCAAAATATATACCTAATATTTTAGTAATAATACACAATAGGTATAACCATTTAGTTATAATCCTCTGTGTGTGTATAATATGTAGTAACGTTTTTATTACAGTTTTGAGCAGCCAAACCTCATTTTGTCATATTGTGATTTTTATATATATATATAAAATTGTATATTTGTAAGCTAATCAAATGGATTAGGTACTATCAAACTTTACTGATTTTTTACTTAAGTTGACCACCTGATAAATTACAACGTGAGAGCAGATAAAACAATTGCAACGAAACATAAAAAAGAATTAATATATTCGTTTACAGTTTCAACAACGCTAAAATATTATAACACTCAAAAACCTACAATTATGCTATTTTCACGTACCAAACCTCAATAGGTGTCAATTTTTCATAAGCAATTTTTTGTGGTTTGATAAATTCAATAAAATGATAATAATATACGAACTTGGAGACGCCATTATTCGCAGATGCCGCCCTCCGAAATTAATGCAAACGACACCCACAAAAAATGATATAAATTGCGTTTTGACCTACATATAAAAGAAGTTTGCAAGATAAGGAAGCTCTTCGAGAAATCTTATGATTTTGGACGATAATGTGCCAACTGGGAGTAAACGAGCGAAGTTATAGTACCTACATTTTCTTGTACTTATAGCCCTGTAGAATCTTCCTTGCAACTTGAATAGTCTACTTGAGTCCAGTCTGTATTTGCAGCGTAAACAAATTGATATTCGGCGCACACTCGGCTGACAAAGCCGTTCTCAACCCACAAGCACTCGACTGAAAGTGGTCAATAAATGCAACATTCAATGTAACTTACCCCTCGCACAATACAAATGACTCCATTTAAGAGAATTGCTCGACGATTTGATCCCTCAAAAACGGACCAATATTTACAAATTCAACGTTGGATAGCTGTTCAAACTATGACGTCAGCGTGCAGTATTTGCGAGAGAACGAGTAAGTCGATAATAGCTGAATCTTTCGTCCGGATTCTTGAAAAGGCATCTGTATTCCGGTCGGTTTTACGCTGGCTTTTTGATTTTTTTTCGGGCGATGAGTGAGCGGCCTCGGACTAAGATTTATGTCGGCACGGGTCGACTCTATTTCTTTGAGACGCGTATTGTTTTTGTGTATCGGTAAACAAGGAAAGTGGGACGTGATTTCATTGTTTAATGACGCAAAAGGAAAATGAGAACTGAGCTCACGTATTTTATGAAATGATACTTTTACAATTTATCCATCAAAAAATCTTTGATTATTTGGATGCACCTGTGGAAACTTCTGTTCTCATGAGGGGTTAGATTTCGATTATTGTTCATACGACTGTCTATAGATTAACTGCGTTTGGAGTGGTCGATAAAGTTGAACTTGCGTAGTGTTATATTTTACGTCAGATTCCAATGAAGCGTCCGTTCTAGACGTTTGTTGTTGACTTAAAATGTAATTACACGCATCACAAATACAACAGAAACCTGGATACCACCGCAGTGACATTGTCTGGAAACTTTCACAAAAAGCACCACTCCCCAGAAGCTTGAACTCCCGCTGTGCACTCCTAAAACTTTTGGTACCAGTTTTACTAAAAACACTAAGGACAACTGCATTTTTTTTATTGGATCCAATTAGTCCGTTTCCGACACAGCATTTTAGGAACGTTCGCCCGGAATCCGGGAGTTCCGGAGGTGCCTTTTAGATGCCATTGAATTTTTAATAGCCGGCGAAAGTGTTAAAAGTTCGCTGGCGAAGTTATTTCAATGGGTAAAGCTCGGAGTGATTTATAGGACTAATTGGGAGTTTACTGGTTGACATCCAGGAGTTTGCTGGACGCAGGTTGCTAGTTGCTACTAGGTTATTGAACTCAATTTGGCAAATTAGGATAACAATGCCGTTCTAGGCATAACACCCAGTGAGATTGTGGTAAAAAAACTTATGAATCTAACTGAGATACAAAAATATATTACCAAAAACAAATCATAATAATTGGTATAGATTGTTAAAGATGAATTGATAACTAGCTTAAAAGCTAAAAAAAACACGTCTGCCCTGCCAAAAAAGAGCTTTTGCCAATAAATTATATACTGTTTGAATGTGCATATCAAGACCTTCAATTTGATACCCATATCGTAAATTTAGAAAGTTTTTTTTTCGATTTTGATAATGGTGCCATACTGCCGCCATATTGAATGTTTTCAAAAATATATAGCTTATGTTACTCTGACTAACGATACGTCTAAATCTGTTCAGGAATTTAAAAGTTTTAATGGAATAATGAAACTCACATACATACATGAATGCTAAAAACAATACACTCCTTTTTTTGCCAGTCGTGTATTAAAGATAATGATGATAGAAATTACGGTGTATATCAAGGCAAGGCATCAAAAACTTGAACAGGATTAAGGTACAACAAAATATAAATAACTAGCTGCATCCCACAGCTTTGCCCGCTTGCTAACTTTTCTACCTTCAACTCAAGTGATGGAATTTAAAAAAATACTTCCCTAATGCACCTGTAGGATACTCGAGGAAAATATCCTCCAAATAATATCCAAATTTAAAATCTCAAGGTCCACTGGCTTAAGCTGCGCGTTGTCTGTCAGTCAGTCAGTAGGTATGTATTTTACGGTACTGTTTTATAGGTATAGAATACACTTCACCACACAAAGATACGGTTTCACAATTATATCTAAATTACGCGAGAGTTTCACAAAACGGAATGTTACCCCCTATTCCATCCTTCATCTCGTATTCCAGAGACGAGCAAAAAACCCATTCTCGATCTGGAATGACGATTCCATTCCGTGAAACGGTCGGGAAGTTATCACAAAGGGTGGAGCCCGATTACTTTGATTAGGCACCACGCGGTTTAAATGAAGACTCGGCTACTGTAACTGTGGGCCTTGTGGGATGGATTGTAGTTATTGATACCGTTTTTGTAAACGATTTATCCGAAATGATCTTAATGTCTAATTCAACAATAAGCACTAAAAATTGAGAAATTCCGCAACAAAAGAAATTGTAACAACTTTCATCTTTAATGATTAGGCTCAAAGCGAGCGCTCGTGCAGAACCGGTATTTGTTTTGTTTTCACAAAACAACCAGAGCTACCGCTCGTATTTAGCCTTTATACAGAAAATATGGAATCTAATCATCATTATCATCATGTCAGCCTTTAGAAGTCCACTGCTGAACATAGGCCTCCCCCAATCTAAAAATAGATGAAATTGAAAATAAAAACTATATAACGATTTTGCTTATAAAAAAAACTAGAAACTATAAATATTGCATGCATATAGAAATATATCACTAATCTCCGATACAGTATTTAATAATATACCTACCATGTCAATGGTGATCACAGTGAGATTATGATAGGAAAATTAGAAAATGTTGATAACAACCAAACATAGACATAGAAAAGTTTTCCTAATCTGAAGCTTTGGCAGCTCACTTAGTTACAAAATAAGAAGTTGCCAACCAAATGTCCCCTTTTCCAACCACAAATCCTTGTCCGCGATTAAAACGGGAAAGAGCACTCCCACCCTTGGAAATCAATAGTCGTGGCTACAGCGGCGGAAAATCAAAGCGACAACACGCCTTCACTACGTATGTATGCGACGTTATGGAACACTGAGTGTTTTTTGCTGAGTATGACATCTCTGGCTTGCATGATGCAGGAACCAATATGGAATACGAGTCATACTAAAGTGATAAGAACAGAGTAGCAAATAAGCTAGAGCAGTCTGCCTGGTGAACTGGGTTTCAATCCAGTCAACGTCACTATGAGCACATCTTGTGCACATGCAACATCAGGCATTGCTGGTGCATTTCTGAAGAGGGGAATTTTCTATGCACTACATCAAAATTAATTAATTCTTTCGAGAGTTTAAGATTTATTATTGCCTACTTACGCATATAATTTATTTGAAGTGGGACATTGATTGAAATAAGTTAGGTAGGACATCTAATAATTTCAAAATGAGTTTGTTCAACCACAAACTTGAAACAAGCACGGTCAAGCACCTTCACGAAAACCCGACTGCGAACAAAACAAAAAAGTGTCAAAAATTTCAGTGAGGATGGTTGCTAGCCAAGTTTAAATCGTTACATATCATAAATGGTCATTCGAAATGAAAAATGATGAGAAAAACCTAAAGGCTATTTTCAAATACCCCAGTTTTTTTTTTATTACTGCCTAGGCAATCGTTTGACCACGATCTCACCTGATGGAAAGCGATGATGTGGTCGAAGGTGTAGCACGCTTGCCTAGTAGATACCTATTCACTCTTAACTTGAACACACCGGGGTTATAATTTACCGGAAACACTGACGAGGGCAGGGCATTCCACTCCTTTGCAGTTCTTATAATAAATGAAGAAGCGTAACGCTTCGTTCTTGTGCGAGGTATTTCAACCATGAAAGGGTGGCGCTTTGCTGATCGTCTAGTCGTACGGTGATGGAAAGGTGATGGGGGAATCAGGTTGTGCAGTTCTTGTGCACACTCTCCATAGTGCAATCTGTAGAATACCGCCAGGCTTGCTACCTCACGTCGATGCGCCAGACTTTGAAGCTTACTCTTTACCAGAGTGTCATCCCCAATGAGCCTGATAGCACGTCTCTCAATTGAATCCAAAGACTCGAGCTGATACTTGGCAGAACCGTCCCAGAGGTAGCAGCAGTACTCCATACAAGATCGGACCTGTGCGTGATAAAGATTCAAAAGCTGTCCCGGTGTGAAGTGCTGCCTAACCTTAGACAAAATACCAAGTTTTTTTGCAGCTACCTTGGCTTTGGATTCAATATAAGACCCAAAATCCAGGTTTGATGTCAGTTCGACACCCAAAAGCTCCAAATGGTCGCCTATTGGTATTGTTACACTTTGGAAAATATAGTACATCGACTTTTTTTTTCTTTTTTTCTATGTGGCGTGCGGTTATCGCCATATTGAATTTTGATTACTGTCATATCTTTAGTAGCACTCGCAAGATTGAGACAAATCTATTGACGTTTGAGTCATCAAAATCAGTCCACTTGTATGGTCTATATACTGCCACAAAGGAACATACATTACATACATACATAGGCTGATAAACACAATATCCTCCGCTCAGTCGGGTAATAAAAGAGCAAGCTATCAATGCAAATAGCCAAATATTTTACTGTTTTACATCGAGGTTTCAGAAAATACTGCCACCTGTTAAAAGAAAATCTCCTGTTTTGCAGATTGGAACATTAACACCGCATTTATCCCGTTCGTGTCGTGACCTCAATTCAGTTAATATACAGTACAAAGAAACATTATGTTATCTTCCCCTTATTTAATATGCGATAGGGCTGTTGCGTTTGGTAACATTGCGAAAATAGATGTCAGTCTGAGGCTTCAGTTGAATTGACATGAATTAGAACTACCAGTGCTTTTAACTAACCTATTAGAAATAGTATTAAATTGAAACAGTTAGGCAGGATCTTTAACTTTCCGTTAGGGAACAAAATAATAGCAATGTTCAAAACTCAAGCAACACTACGTGCATACATTGTACGAGTAGATATAAATTAGATAAAATGATTAGTTTCTGTTTTGAATTAAACTTTATTGATTTTTAACTATGACTTTAAGGGCTTGTAAAAATTAACGAGTATCTTGTATCGAAAAAATCACGCATACTTTTGATGTGTGTCACTAAATGATTGTAATAATAAAAAGAGAATAAATCTATGACTTTAAGGGCTTGTAAAAATTAACGAGTATCTTGTATCGAAAAAATCACGCATACTTTTGATGTGTGTCACTAAATGATTGTAATAATAAAAAGAGAATAAATAAAAAAGCTTTCATGCAGTAGCCACGTCATGGTGAAACTTAGAACGGGCGGCTATCACAATTAAATACGTACGCAAGCTTTCGTGTCTGTGTAACCGTTGACGAGTTCCCTAGTCAGATCCCAACCCTGAGTGCAGCAACCATGTCATGGTAAAACTTAAAACTGGCTATCAAAATAGAATGCGTCCACAAAATTTCGTGTATGTCTGTTAACCGTTGAAGCGTTCCTTTATCTGGAGCTAATCCTGGATGTCGATTCCGATCATGCTGTCAATAAAAATACGTTGTCATCGGAACTGAACTAACATGTAAAAAAACAGCTCCGTTGGATAAGAAGAAGTGGTTCTAATTCAGCTTGCAAGATTTGTCCTAAACACACATACATACATAAAAAAAACAAGTCAAAAAAGCTTTTAAATACTCTACATAAATCACTACATGCAGTTTTGTCTGCAATATTTTGGTGCACAAAAGAAAAAAAATTGTAGACTTTAATTTTCCATTTCGATATATAATTTTCATGGCTTTCATTGAGATTTACGTTACAGCTGTTTGTATGTTACGGTCCCAGTTACAGTAACATTTTAATGTACATATCCGCTAAATATTAAACATATTTTTTGTCATAAAACCCTTGACATGGCTCAATGAAAAGGTCCCCCCACTTTAAGCGGAATATTAAAGCTCATCATTCATATTCATCGCTTACGTTTTTTTCTGTATTATAGAGCTCTCAATTTTTTTATGGAATGTTTGGGTACCTTATTTACTGCACACCTTTACATTTAAGAGCGGTTCTAAGAACCGTTCCTTTTAAATTGAAGTCGTTTTGAGTTGAAGTTATGTGAAGACTATTAAAAAGGACTATACGATCACTCACATAGGTCCAACGCTTGATAAAGATATTCTGTACTTATCTCAAGAGCATAGAGATTCCCTTGACACAGTACATAATATAGCCCTTGATAACCTTGATAACACGAAACAAATACCTGTATTCGATTATGATTTTTAGAAGGGTTGTCTAGTTTCGTTGTTATTTTTATGGCTGCACATTAAGACGGTTAAAAGAAACTGACTGGTTATGGTAGCTTAACTGACTAAGAGCATATGCGCAGAGGCATGGATAACAGGTTCGAATCCCGCCCGTAGATCATCCAAATTTTCCCATTGAAAAAGTTGTCAAAATATCTTTAGGTAGGTAATAGATGTATATGCCTGCAAGTTAGGTTCTTCATATTTTTTTAATACAATTTTACTTGAATCCTAAATCTAACCAACATGTTATGCAATGCGCTTTTTTCAACGGTTTCCATAGAAGAAGGCACGACATTCAGCTCACTTTATTGCAAACTCAGAACTGTGATATAAAAGCTTTATACAGAAACCAAGAAGGAAGCAATCAAACCTTTTATTGCGTTTCATTAAGTTCCTCAACTCGACCAAACAATGTGTAAGGATTGTACCACACTGCTTCATAACACAAAAGACTTTCAAAAGTTATGTAACTTCTGTAACTACGTTTTATTTTAGTTATGGCTTCGCTTTAAGTATATACACGAAGTGGCGTAGCATTATTTGTGAGTCTAACCCAGAAGTGTAGAGTATTTATTAAATAGGAAATAAGCACCTTTTCTTTTTACATGACTGCCCAAAAAAATGAGTGTTCGATTCGATACGATACGAAACACATTAATTACCAGTTAGAAAACATATACATTGTAATTGAATTAAAACTATGGTAGTACAATGGCAGTGTAATGTTTTTATAAGTTTCATGTATGTTTGTATGTGAGTTTATTTGTTCTACCATAACTTCTAAATGCCTGAACAGACTTAGACGTATGTATCGTTAGAATCCTTACATACCCCCGAGATTATTTTTTAATTTGATATTACTGTTTGGCTGCAATATGGTACAATACTTCGAATCTTGTACTATTACTTATTCTGTGCCTTGATAAGCACATTCCAATGGTATTAATTTATTGGCATAAGGTCTTTTTTGGCAGGACAGGCGTATTTTTTTTAGCATATCTAGTTATTTATAGTTTTTAGTTGCCTAGGCAATCGTTTGACCATGATCTCACTTGATAGGAGTCGATGGTGTGGTTAAAGGTGAACACGGTTGTTTTTAATCCATAGATTTATTTATGTGATCTATGGTCTTAACATACTCGGGTCAATACCTGTTAGAATTCTTACCTATTATTTCCTATTTCCTGTGTAAGAAGTAAGTCAAGTAAGAACTTGACGAAAACTTCGAATGGCTTCTTGGGACAACTTCATCTATAACATTCTTAACTTTAATTTTAGTTTCATTATTAAAGTTAAGAAATTTCATCATTCATCAGCACAATTAGTACGTGTATGCACTTTATTATGTGTTTATTTAAAACTTACCTACATTACTACTGGTTGGCAGTATAAGCAGGAAACCAGTTTACACGTAGCTAAGGTGCTTTGCCAGTTCATCAGCCATTATTTACCTGGAAAGAAAATAAAAGAGATAAAAGCGACCCTAAGCGTAGAGATAAAAACCCAACGACAGTAATAATAAAAAATACTTTTGAATCGCAAAACATCGTCGCAAAAGCTGGAATAAGGCTCACAGGACACCAAATGAAAATAGGGAATTCATTACACTGGCTCGACAGCCGCTGTACTCGTATCTCGCAGTTTGCGGCAGCCGCTGCCGTTAACGGTCGCTAGTGATATCGGAAATCGTTAGCTTCGCCTCGCTATGATTGGTGGTGTACCGACATTATGCCGATGATAATACGGGGCAAGGCTACGTTAGAGATAACGACCCGGTGTTTCAGAGTTGCGATCATTTTTCAAATGTCTTATTGTATTATTTTTAGGATTTTGCACGTCCGCATGAAAAAAGGAACCCTTATAGAATCATAGCTGTGTTTGTCTGTCCGTCGGTCACAGACCATTTGCTCCGTATCCTACTGGATCGATTATGTTGAAAGGTAGGCATATTAATTTCTGTGACCCAAACTCGGAAGTGTAAATGGGCTTGATGTGAAGATCTCATCTTTTAATCGGTGACGATTGATCTGTTCACTGTTCATGCGCATCGCATTACCATACCGTACGTTGAATTACAACATTATTTGTGTCAACTTGAATTGTACCATAAGCCTTACTTTAAAACCAGTTTACAGCGCCAGCAATGTGCTTCATTCAAGTTAGAGGTTGCGCTTTTATTGCGATATTAAGTGAGCTTTAAGCGACAGTAAAGGCAACTTAGTTCAGGTCTAAGTGAGGCGTGGTTTGCATACTTTCTTGTCGTATTGCGCATCTAATTACGTTTTATTTTCGACCTTCTACTACTGGTCGGCTTCTCAAACCGTCTTATTACAACAAAACTATTTTAGTCCTGGATTATACCAGAGCTAATAAGTCCGAGTTTGTTACGGTACTGAGGGATTAAAACTTGACCTTATTACAAATATTCGACTAATCGAGGACCTTCTCATACCAAAGATTGTCTATAGTTAAATTTTTGTCCACAGACTAAGTACAAACATTTACATTCATTTAGAACAAGTTTGTTTGCAACGTTCCGTTTCTTCACAATATTGATTTATAATTTTCGTTCCTCGTCAAACATAAGTAATTATTACTTTCGTAAACTTAATATTTGATTGATTTTCAATCAATACTTATTCAATTAAACAAGACATGGTTTTTATCACTCATATTTAAGTTAATTTGACAATTTTGTATGTAATGTTTTTTGAGAGGATTGGAAAGTAAACATAACATTGCGGAGCGCGCCTAATTTGATAGTATTTTCTTACTGTAAAAAAATGGCTTAATTATTGAAAGGGAATTTTTCAAGTGCTTATGAAAAAAAGTTGTGTCAAGTTGAACTTTGAACAAAAAACGAGTGAGCTTTGATTTTGCTTAATATGAATCCGCAAAAGAAAAAAATGGGTGAAAATTGGAGTTCTGAAGAGAAGGTGAGTTTCTCACCGAAAGTGCTTGAAATTTGAAATGCAAGATTCCAGATTGAAAGAATATATACATACAAGTGAAGAATCTTTTATTCAACTTCACTTGTATGTATGAAAATTGATGTTAAGTGAGTTAGTACCCTAGTTAAACTAGGGTCATCGGAGGATTATCGTAATGGAGGATTACCATAGATGTTACTCGAATCAGTGATAAACTTCATCTTGTAATAAGATTTATGTTTGGTCCATGGACTAAACCCGGTACTTTCGTTAGTCTTTGTTTTGTGAAAGAGTTTTTACGTGTGAGATTTTGAAACATCACACATGAATTTGTTTTGGTAGTAAATTGAAAATACATGTAATATACGATGTTTTTTCCTGAGCAGCAATATACATTTTCATATCTTGAATAACCTCTGTAATGATGAGCTTGGTAGCTAATAGAATAGGTAGCTAACCTATTGATTGCTTGCCGTATGAGGTAGTGCTGGCCACTGGTGTCGGAGTTTTCTAGGCCTCAGGACTGATGTAGCTTCTGAAGCACGAAGCGATGGAAATCCGCACATAATTAAGAAAAGTCATTGGTGCGGTACCTAGGACCACTTTAACGGTGGATACTATCATTAGGCTACCATCGGTCTACCTAATTTTGATTTTCTTTCTCTGTGTGGATTCAACTTTGAATCGGCATATAAAAAGGAAATTCATTTTTGAAACTGAAAGTATAAATTAGTTTATCTACTTTATTAATTTGATCTATTTATTTTTCAATATTTCACGTTTTATTATTCCCTCCTTGTTCATGAGACAATAAGTTATTCGTTATGTTAGTACTTTTATTTTATTAGGTGTGTTACAATACATACTTTGAATTTTGATCTTCACTGTGGTTAAAGCCTCTAGTGCGCTCTTCGTATTTTTATTTAACCCACAAACCGTCTATGTAATACCCACCCGCATCACCTCGGCCCACCTCGACCGCTACAAACACGAAATCTACAAAAATCCACAAACGGACATAGGGGGCCATTATTTGCGGACGTCACCGGCCCGGATGTCGGTAATGGCCGAAAATGCGGAAAATTGGACTATTCATTACAAGCACTCGCACCGCGGGCGAATTCAGTATACGCGTCGGGTGTGTGGCCTAGACTGCCGCGGGACGTGTAGTTTAAGGCCCAACTTTTTTGTTCTAGGGTTGAAATCTATTAAATTTTAATAATCTAGGCATCTCATCAAGTAATATAAATACCGTAAAGTCAGTTATGTGAAATTGTATACCATGACTGCCCAAAAAAAGGAGTGTATTGTTATTAGCATTCATGTATATATTATGTATGTTTGTATGTGAGTTTATTTATTCTACGATATTTTGTAAATGCTTGAACAGATTTCGACGTATGGGGTATCGTTAGAATCCTTACATCCCCCGCGAGTAACAAAGGCAATGGGGACGGTAACGCTATCTGTTGGTAGTATTTCGAACTAATAAAACAAATAAAAAAATATGATAAAAATAGTGTATAATTTATTGGCAAAAGCTCTTTTTGGGCACTGCAGGCAGGCGTGTTTTTAAGCTTTTAAGCTAGTTATTATACAAACGTTCAAGCCACTCACAACAGTTAACTTGTTTAGCTTTCGCTACTAACTAGAAACAATCCGACTTGAACTATGAACTATTTATTCACTGAAGATAGACAACACTGTATTTAGCATCACAAATGTGGGCGAAATCAAGTCAATCTGTCGCGAGGCAAAACTAATGATAAGACGGTGTGACGATGTCAAACCTCTTTCATCTTTGATAGTTTGTCTATATTTATTCTAAATTCAAATAAAATGTCATTCTTAGATTGTCATCCATGCATTGGCCCAAGTATAATGAGGAGTTGTGATTTTGTAAAACAATATTTCGTGATAATATAATAATAATTGTGCACCTGCATATATAGTACTATGTTTTTATTATTACCTCACGCCGATTCCTGATGGTGAAATTACTTTAAATGGAAATACCAAAGTACCGAAAGAAGTAGTGTACCTCAAAGTTATGTCAACTGTGAGCCTATTATCTTCCATATGAGATAAATCTACTACCCATAGCCAAAAGGATGGCTCGCACTACGAAGTTTCTTCTGCACCTACTTTATATTATTGTAAGCAAGGAGTCCCTTTGAACTGGTAGACATCCTTGGGGGGGCTTCGGCCACAACGGTATCTCATAATAGTCTTTGGAGCTTTGTCATATCAAACTCTCTAATATAACCTGCATCAGCCCTAACGGCGCAAAACATGCATTCGTGACAATTTTCCCGCGTCGATGTAATTTTGAACGGGAACAGTTTCACAACAATTAGTGGGCTTCAAATGGCTTATGCTGGAGTTAATAGAGCTATAGGCTGCTGTGTTTGGGAATTAACAAAGGCCGCTCGTTTATTTTTGTGGCTTTACCTGGCACATTGCCTTAATTTGGAATTGAAAGCAGATGTTTCGCTAGCAACACTCAATACTGTGGCTTACGAATGGTTTAAATATTACTATGACATCGAACATGTATTGGCGATGAATCGAACGAATGTTATCCAACTTCCGTCAGACGGTAACAAACAAATGTAGATCTTGACATAGCTCAGTAGATACAAAGCAACGGGAAGGTATGTTCTCAGCACATAAATATTAAGACTGCATGGTAGTGATGTGTAGACCTAGAGCAACCTGTTACACATTTTTTTACAGTTTTAAATTGACTCATCCATCTTAAGCTGAATAAATAATGATACCATATCAAATAGTAGGTATTTCCAAAGATTTTATACAAAAACATTTCCAACTTTACGGCATTGAATTTTCAATATTCTATTCTTTGTTTTTCTCTAGAGGGTTATATTGACAATTGCCCCTCTGAACAAGTGGTTTGACAGTTTAGTCCGCTTGATTTTTTCCTTGCAGGATAAAGTTAGTACTTCAAAGTAAGATTATGTAAAATTATTTACCATCTCGGTTATTGTAAATTATATATTCACTCTATGAAAATATTGAACCAATACAACATTTTTATAATAGCAATAATGCCTATTATTATATTTATTTTGAAATACTGGATATCCTTATAACCTCAATCTTTCATTCACAATAACAAAACATATATTATCTAATTTCACTATAACAAAGCTACTCTACTTAACATTAAAAAATTGTTAATATACTAATCGTAATATACTACATTTTAGTGAAAATACGTGGCCAATTTGTAATAACGCTCACCCAGCTCTGAAGTTTACACTTTGGGCTTACATTTTGAGAATAACATTAAGTTTCTGATACACAACTTAATCGCACTAATCGCACATGTCTTAGTACAAAAACTCACATAGAATTCAAGCGTGACTTATCCGACAATGCCTCGCCAAGACAGAAGAAGACGCCATATGAAAAATCAGCCGCGGGCGAAACCCATAAATAGCCATATTATCCGATCCTCCGACAAATTCTTAGCAAAGTTTCGTCGCAGGGGAATATTTGTGTTTTACAGCTCACCTCATTCACGCATTTATGGCCTCACTGATTTGATTCCTCATACCATAGTATAAAAAAGGCAACGGTAGACCATATTGAGGCAATACTACATATGTAATATATTTTCAAGGAAAAATTTGGATCCCGGATTGAATTTTAACCCGCATACATCCAAGCCTCTGCGTGCCACACTCATACTTCCAATAGATGACGTTACCGTTCCCATAACACGAATTCAGAATCTAAGTGAAAAATTTGGGTGATGATGCACGGTGGCGGTAGCCGAATGGTTAGAGGCCTGTGCCGCGCAGATGCATGGATGAATGCGAGTTTGTATCCCTACCCAGATCCAAATTGTTCCTATTGAAAAAATATTAGATATGTTCTCGATAAGCAGGCGTTAACTGTTAAAATCATAAAAAAATAGATTTGGGAGGCGTTATCTTTCCGAAGTTAATCAATATTAGCAATGTTTCGGCTAGTCACTTCAATATTAGATAGATGTAGTAGATGGCGATACCGATCCCATAAGACGGATCCAGAATCTAAGCGACAAATTTGGGTGATGATGCAGTGGTCACGGTGTCCGAATTGGTTAGAAGCATGTGCCGCGCAAAGGCATAGATGTATGCGGGTTTGCATCCCGTCAGTGATCCAAATTTTTCCTTTAGAAAAATTATTACATATGTTCATGCTAAGGAGGCGTTAACTGCTAAAATCATAAAAAGCTCTACAAGTGACTTATAGATTTACGCTTGCATGATACGATGACAATTCAAAATGTCAGTACGCATATTATAATCTTTTCATAGTTACTTCTAGTGATCTTGATCAGCTGAACCGACCGGATTTAAGGGATCCGATGGGAGCTAAAATTGATTGTAAAAAAAATATGGTTATGTAGTCCTACCACTTGATAAACTGTGGCTTTACTTTACGAGGCAGCTGTGATTTCTACCCTTGGGCTAAGGATGGTAGGACGGTAGAACCATATTTTTGTAACGAGATATGACTTGGATTAGGTTATCCCACGCGTCTTCGGGTAGAAATCTTTTTCTTAAAGTACCTCCCGACCAGAACGACAAAAATATGTATCACAAATCAAATGAACTTCGGTCAAATGTTAAAAGAAAGTTTACCTTAGTAATGAATACTAATATAAAAAATATATATTGAAAATAGAATAATCTCGAGAAAACGAAACTATCTTAACTAACATTCTATTGTTCTGAAAATAATTTAGTATTGTTTCTAATTTGTAATATACGAAAACTACATAAAAATTTAAGCAAATTCAACAAAAAAATGGTTTCTTACATTTTAAAGTCATATTTTTAGAACCTAAGAAAATGCTACATCTTTACGATTGCCAGCAGCATATTAAGTAGTAAAGCACATTTCAATTATAACGTTGCTTCAGGTATGAACTTGGAGTAAGTCTTAAAAATTGCTGTTAACGTAATAAAATAGTGAGGGAGCTGAATTATTGAGCCTTACCAAGGTATACTCTAAAGGTGGTCTGCTAGGATCAAGATTTTCTAACCTGAAACTTAGGTTGACCGCTGCGCTGGTGGTCTATTACGAACAAAATTCCTAACTAACCATTCAGGTGGATGGTTTGAGTGGTCCGTTAGTAACAAACCTCTTAAAATAGACTGAAAATCATAAATCTAATTAAAAGTGAGAAGGGGTATTAGCTCCCCGGACGCTTAAATTAGGTGCTACGCACACAATTGTCTTTCTTTGGCCTCAGTCACAATCGGAGTGGCGTTTGCTTGCACATGTTAGTAGATTCGCACTACAGTCTGCCTATGTCTCTTTATCTTTGTTGTTGATGCACATGAAGCACGATGGTGGGAAATTTGCTGTTTAGGTGTTGCCTCTAATTTTATCTAGTCCAGTTTTTGTTTACGTGATATTAGAGCCTACTGTACCTTCCCGCTTACATATATCCTGAAAAGACATACGTAACAAAAATACAAGATAAACAATATAATCTGTAACAATAATAATTGATTGAAACAATTCACTTCAGCCAAAAAATCCTGGGAGTTTTTTTATATATATAAAATTTATTGATGATGACACTCACAGCATTAACCGCAACTAATAATTTTCTAATGGAAAAGTTTGGGTCACGGACGAGATTCGAACTCGCATACTGTGCCTCAGCGCGGCACATGCCTTTACCAATTCGGCCACCGAGACATATGCGTCGTCATCCAAATCATTCCACTAGCTTCTTTGAACTCGTCTTATGGGCGGTAACGCTATTTATTGGTAGTATTACGAACTACCAACCAAACACGGATAATATTGATTAACTTCGTGTCACAAAGATAACGCCTCACAAATCTATATTTTTATGATTTTTATAGCAGTAACGCCTGCTTAGCTTAAATATATATAATAATTTTCTAATGGAAAAATTTGGGTCACCGACGAGATTCGAACTCGCATACTGTGCCTCAGTAGTCAATCCGTATTTATATATATATCTGTATATATATTTTTGCTGCTATAAAAAATCATAAAAATATAAACAGCAACTGTTTAGCAATTTCGCAACAGCAATTTCGGTTACCTTCTACTGCACGATAACACCCAATTTCTTAAAGGCTTTACACTAAATTTAATGTGAAACGACTTTCTTGAACGGGAGCGACACTTAAATTCCCTAACACATAAGAGCGAAAAATAAAAATAAATTGGAAAAACACATTTTATTAAGTGCTCCCTGCACGCTGGCGATCAAGCAGGATCATAACAGTGCCGCCTGTGGAGCACAAGGGGAGCAGATATTTATTACTAAGATTAATGACGTACGCATTCATACCCAGACTATGTAAAGGTTTAACCACACTAGGGCAGAGAGTCGCTGCGTGTCGTGCGTCACTTCACAATGAACGCCTCGACTCATCGGTTTTCGATCTCTCCGATTTTGATTAGCGTGCGGTGACGCTTAAGTAACATGCACGTACCTATGACAAGTAATAGAGGACTATGCGGTTTTTTTAATATCTGTACTTTTCACTCACTTTTCTGTTACACATACTAGGATACTACGCAACCAACACAAACTAGTTGCATAACGGATTTAGAGCCAATCTGATTATTCCCAAAGGTGCTAAGACGTACTAATTGTTAGAGCGTGCTCTGGAGGCCTAATGCAGCGGAACTCTAGTGCCATTTTGGGCAAAATTTTATGTTGCTCTTAGTCACATTACAATTGCACAATAGAGTAAAATGGTGCCTCAAGAGCTGGAACAGTTGATTAACGCTGCACTAATGCTTTTATGATGCTACTTTTGTAAACGAGTGAACAAATGTATTGTATGTCAAAATGGTAAAGTTTAATTAATATTGTAATCGGCCATCATTAAAATATCATTATTAAGTATTCACATGTGCCTTATTATTATATTAAACACAAGCGGATAAAAATGCTTTCAAGATTACTGTGCATATATATATATATATATATATATGGTATTTTTCCAGTAAATAATAAATACTTTCTAAATAACATCACAATGCAAAAACTAATTATAGTATCGAGTTTTTCAAATAAAATGATTTCATATTTTTTTTAACATTCGACAGTTTATTATCTGCACTTGGTCGTTTTTAGGTTGATAAAAACAACATTAATTTCAATGAAACATCAAAATTTTGCAAATAAATAAGTAAATTTTCTTGAGAGATGGCGGATTGACTAAGTCCGTACAACGGTGCAAATAATCTCAATTGTATTACTCAAGTTAGCTCTTGTTCCATTTTAAATGCCTCAAGTAAGTTTTTATTTTTCTTGATTGTCTGTGTCGAACTTAAGTCTGTATTTGAGTATATTATAACCCCTATTATGGAACTTCTAGTAGAACAAGAGTGGAACTCTTATACAACTGCTTTATATGGTCTACAATTAACTCTTTTATGCTGTTGAGCGGCGCATAACAGTAACAAGAGAAGCCCTCATAAAACTTTCAGAAACAAAGTGATATTCGTAACTCTCAAAAAAAGGTGTAAGTGGTAAATTGGTTCTTGAATAAACTATTATAAAGACAAGGGTGGTATTTGGTTCCGATACTGCCACTTTTGGTACACGTTTGTACCTACAGATAATAGCGGAAGCAGTTAGGCAACATAAAACTGCTTCCTGAACTCTAATGCTGCTATTATACATCTTAAAGTAACATAATAGGCTGCAATTTCCACTAGTGTGTTGGTTGGGTCGGACAATGTATAAACATTCATAAATATGAATATATGCATCCATGACTCGAAATGCTCAACACACAAATGTTTGTCCTTGCAGGATTCTAACCCGCGACCTTTGACATTGCTGTCAAAGGTCATGCATGTAAAATGTGTGCATGTAAAAAGAACGCTGGAAGAAAGTGGCGGGGGTGTGTTTGCGCAGCGGTACACTCGCGCACAAAAGTACTAAGCCTATTGTTTTAAATAATTATTAATTAACCTTTCGCCTGTACTTTCGCTACCAAATGGATTACCAAATAGCCACCAAATAGACCGATAAATCGCCTAATGCGCAGCCTAACCACCAGCGTTCTTTTTATATGACACGACCTAAACTCGGCAAACTGTTCGTCATAAAACCGCTTCGCTAAAACAGTGTTTCTATTGCCAAGTCATAGGTTAGTATTACAAGTGCCTGATTAAAAAAAAAGTAGAGACGTAACGTTAGCGATGGTATCCTTGCAGTATACTAGTGCGAGATAGAATTCAACAACACCGGGTTCCGGGAGGAGTTATGTGCGGTTTTCCATCGATCCGTGCTTCGGTGGGCACGTTAAGCAGTCGGTCAGATTAACAGCAGTAGTTAAGCCATGTCATAGGCCGGAGGTGACCTGTCAAACTCTGACAGACTACCTCACACGACAAGAAAACAAGTGACGAGAGTAGTGCAGTTCATAATAACTCTAAATTATACAGGCGCAAGTAATACAACATAACATTTAGAAACGAAGAAGTACCGTCAACGACCGTACTTCTTCGTTACAACTCTAACTACGTAGAGTAGTTAGAGTTAGAGTACTATAACTCTGTCAAAATCCATACGAAAAAATTAGTTATGCTAGGGTGCGACAGTAAACACATCCAGCCGCAGTCCCAGTGGGGTTTGACCTCAAATGTACAAGTCGTACACATAAACAGATTTATGGAAGAAACACGCGAGACAGCGTGATTGGTTTCTTTTGTGGCGCTCGACGTGTATGTACGAGTGTGTTGTAATGCTGTACGTTAACTAACTTTACGTTCTGGAAAACAAGTCTTGAAGGTGGACCCTTTCTATTCAAAGTGAAAATGACAAGCGATAGGTGACAATCCGCCATATTTTATTTTCTAACGCTCATTAGCTATAAATCTTAGTCGTGACAATCCGACATATAAAATGCCGCCAATCGTTATATGAGAAAAGTTTACATATTTAATCGACGACTATCCAACAAATTTTAATAATTCCAATTGTGGTTGTTGTAGCCCTTTGAAATAATTATTCATCCAATTACTTAATAAATACATTTCAGAATATGAGTTGGTTTCAGCAATGTTTGTTGGCACATTAAATTGATACTGAACTAGATACATAAGGGTAACAAATAAAACGTCAAAACGTCTCTCTATAAATTCTCTGTGAAATTATAACAAGTTACCAAGAACTGTTTCATTGGATAATTCTCGAAGCGCTGTCATGGCGTCTAACATCCCAATGGAGTAAAGTCGAAGAATTTCAGACCCAGCCAAATTTAAAAGCCGTTTTAGTTAGACAAATTATTAATGACTGCTTTGTCAACAACAGAAATTTAATATTTATTGCGTAAATAAAAATGACATTAAATTGAAGTTGCTGAATCATTTTCTTATTATTTCAATCCTTCCGACGAACGGGCTAAGTATGAGAGCTAAGCAAGAAAGCTACAAAAACACGCCTGTCCTGCCAAAAATGAACTTATGCCAATAAATTATATACTGTTGGAATGTGCTTATCAAGGCCTTCAATTTGATCGGTATCAGTTGTAAAAAGAAAAGTTTTTTTTTGCCATACTGACGCAACAATGCATATTAAAAAAAAAACATATGTTACTCGGGGGGATGTAAGGATTCTAACGATACCCAATACGTCTTAATCTGTGTAGGCATTTAACATTTATGGTGGAATAAAGAAACTCATATACATACAGACAAACATATATACAAACATACATGAATCCTAATAAAAACAAACACAAACACTTCTTTTTTGAGCAGTCGTATAAAAACACCTTCATATATATTCATGCTTTCATAGAAATCAATCGTATATGTATGAAATACTAGAATAGGAAAGAGTCATTAGTCCTTACTTTTTGAAGCAAAATTCTTGTAAAGGTATATGAAGAGAGTCCAAGTGCACTCAACAGAAATAAAGCTATTGTTCCCATTTGTTGATATCGTCGGTTTTAGTTTCAACTCGGAAAAAGAGGATTTTTTTGATTGCGACCTGTCGCTTCTAAATGACACCGGCCGTTTTTTTGTTGTTTCACCGAGTTAACGCTAAAAGCTTAGCGGTTTCCGGCGAGTTTGAAACAGAAACACAATTTCCGAGTGCTTTTTGTGTATGGGCAACTTTGTCCCGCATATTTTTTAAATTGTCTACGCGTTTGCGTGGGTCGCTGTTTAACGAATGAAGCCGTATTGTAGGCTGTTTCAATGCACACATATTTGCATAATATTTTAAAAGCAGTCTCATTGGGTTTGAAGCGTGGAAGTAATATACCTACAAACTTTATTTGTCAATTTTGTATATCCAACTTCTTAAGTGTTATGCTCTCCTGGTACTTAGAAATACATTTTTTGTTTTCATATCTTAAAGAAAACGATACTACTTTTTTCCCCTATTTCGGGATCAAAAGTAGCCTATGTGTTAATCCAAGATATTATAAGCTATCGTGGTACCACATTTCATCCAAATCCGTTCAGCTGTTGTTTCTGTTCTCCTGGTACTCAGAAATACTTATTTTAATATAATCACACCATTTAATGTTCATTGGGAGCTAAGTATACTCACTTTTAATAACATTATTTGTCAATTTTATATCTCCAACTTTTTAAGTGCTTATGCTATCCTGGTACTTGAAATATATTTTTTTTTTTTTTTTTTTTTTTTTTTTTCAAGTTTTATAGAAAACGATAATATTTTTTTCTCCTATTTCGAGATAAAAAGTAGCCTCTGTGTTAATCCAGGATATAAGCTATCCTGGTACCAAATTTTATCTAAATCCGTCCAGCCATTCGAGCGTGAAGGAGCAACAAACACAAACACACACACACACACACAAACAAACTTTCGCATTTATAATATTAGTGTGATTTAAAAAAAAACAAGAGGACTTTAAAAAAACAATTACTATGCTAACCTAAAACAAAGTAATACTAAAACTAGTCTAACAATCCGCTACCAGTGGGCAACGTTCCCAAAATGCTGGCAACATGGCCACGTTGTATGGCAATGCTTAGTCTTTGGGCAAAGTAAAGGCCAGCATTTTGGTCACGTGTTGCTTCGACCAGACGCCCCGATATATTTAATATAGTTGTGTATAATTGGAGTAAGTTATAAATGATGACGAGATGGCTCTGAAACAGCTCAAAAATGGAAAAGCCCCGCGTGAGGTCGGAATTACTACGGAGCTCACAAGAGCTCGTGGTACTCCCACACTTAAAGAGCTTCAACGTATGTTTAATTCTGTCCTCTTCTTTGGGAGAACTCCAACAAGAGGGTTATCGTTCTGTTTTACAAAATAAAAAGGGAGACAAGACCCTTTTGAAAAACTATTGGCCCATTTCTAGTATTATTTCTTTCTATTGAGCCATATCTACAAACTGTTTTCGAGAGTCGTCACGAATCATCTAGCGCGGAGATTCGACAAATCCAAGCCAACAGAGCAGGCCGGTTTTTGGGGAGGAAACGGCACAATAGACCACATCCATACATTGCGGCAAATTATACGAAAAACAGAAGAGTATAATCAGCCACAGTCAGTAGCATTTGTGGACTATGAGAAAGCCTTTGACTCTATCGAGACTTGGTCTGGAGTGCGTGCTACGATACCAAGTCGACCAGCGGAATACCCAAGTGTTGAAATGTCTGTATGACTCTGCAACAATGACCATCCAAGTACAGAACCAGCAGACTAAGCATATACCCTCCATCGAGCTGTGAGACAAGGGGACGTTATTTCTCCGAAATTGTTCTCAAATGCATTGGAGGATATGTTGAAGAGTTTGGACAGGAAAGGATATGACATTAACATTAACGGTGAGTACATCTCACACTTGAGATTCCCGGATGACATCGTCATTGTGGCAGAAACGTTGCAGGAGCCAAGGTTATGTTCAACAAAATGTTATGCCGGACGGAACCAATTGCTGTTAGCGGATCTGCTCTCGAAGGTGTTCTGGAAGAAGCAGAAGAATACAACTGGGCTGGGTAGCATTTGCGAAACTTCGTAGCCAAGTCGAGGACACTCACGGTACGACTAGTCTACCAATTTAAGGTCGCTCAGCGGGCTATGGAAACGGCTATGCTCGGAGTTTCTCTGAAAGATCGTATCCGGAATGAGGTAATCCGGCAGAGAACCAAAATTGTCGACATAGCCCTTAGGATTAGTAAGCTGAAATGGCAGTGGGCTGGTCATATCTGTCGAAGGACTGATAACCGTTGAGGTAAACGTGTTCTTGAGTGGAGACCGCGGCTCGATAAACGTAGTGTAGGGCACCCTCCAGCTAGGTGGAGCGACGATATACGAAAAGTGTCTGGCAGCAGTTGGAAGAGAAGAGCCGAAGATCGGGCTCAGTGGCGTGCTTTAGGAGATGCCTAAGTCCAGCAGTGGATTAACACGGGCTTATGATGATAGTTATAGTTGTGATCCGCTGTACCATTATCACCATGATTACAGCGATGGTAGCCTAGCTGTATAATAGTGCGACTTAGAATCCAACGATACAATAATTGATAATTATTATATCGTTGATAATTTATGTACGGTTTTACATCGCTCCGTGCTCCGTGGAGGGCACGTTAAGCTGTAAGTCCCGGCAGTCGTTCAGTCAAGTCAGAGGTCCTAGGGCTTGATAAACTCTGAAACCAGAGGCCATCACTACCTCATACGACAAGCAAGCAAGTTCCTAGTCGACTCCATAAAAGTCCTGTTCGTTAAGCTAATGCATGATAGCATTTCAACGAACGCAATAAATCATACTAAAAGAACATGAATAATAAAGAAGTTTCCTATAAAATTCGGTATGAATCTATTCAAATTGAAATCTGAATGTATCTCCTAACATTTCACAAAGACTAAGCTTTGTTTTACACTATCACGACTGCTTGAAACCCATCGCCATATATCTTGATTCCAAAATATCGATAGTAAAAAGGAAAGTTGGGATCGCTTCTACTGTGGCTTCCACCAATAAATAATACCATAGGCGCAACATAGGTGACAGTAAGGACATTACGTACAGACCGATGCAATTGGCTGTGTCTATCAAGAAATACAAAATAGTGTCCTATAAAACGTCATGTAAATATTCATATACGACCGGTTGGCCGAGTAGTTAGTGACTAGTGACCATGACTGCGAGGTCAATGAACTATCCCGGGTTCGAATCCCGCAAGGCATAATCATTTGTGTGATGAGCAGAAATGTTTATAAAATATATTATTATTTATATGTTATTCGTATATTGATGTATGTACATCCGTTTGTCTAGTACCCACAGTACAGGGTATCCTAGTTTGGGGCTATTTGTCTCGAATATATTTATTTATTTATAGAGATATTAGCGACTCTTCCCGCCTTCGCTAGGTTAGCGTTCACACTGCGTTTTTTTTTTTACTTTTAGCATTTTTATACCCGTCGTAACTTCTAAGTAAAAGTTCCGATTCGAGTAATTAAAAAGAAATTAACGCAACGCACGCCAAATAATGAATTTGATGGTAAAAATTTTGATACCTTGGGTTACATTATTGCAATTTAAGAAGGGAAATCTATTTTTTTGAAAAGTAAAGTTGTGCCCATTGCTCGCCTATTACTTGCTGATAATGTAGTTTTCTAGAGGTAAAAGATTTTTTAAATTGGTTACGTATATTTTGAGTTTATCCATTACAAACAAACACACATACAAACATACAACAAAATCAAATCTTTTCTTTATAGTGTAGATAGATCTTAATAACTAGGAATTGATATAGAAACATCTTGTAACTCTATGTAAAGTGCATCAAATTAAAGAAACTTACATAAAATAATAACGAAAAATGTTCATCTCCTGAGTTTTTATACCATTGAAGAGTTTTTAAATGATAAAACTACATACACACAACTAATTGATATAATATATATTGGCTTGGTCTGCTTGCTACCTATTGCTATACCCTATCAGGATTATACGTTGACACTTACACCACAAAGCCTGTGATTTTAATTGTGTACATATGTTTGTAATGAATATACCCCATAATATATAAAAGTAAAACGTTGTCTGTTGCTTGTTTGTTTGGGGAGTTTTCACGCCAAACCGGCTAGACCGATTTTGATGAAAATGTGTATGATGATACTGTATACAACAGATACCAACATTTTACTGGTTACTTTTTAACATGGAAAAGGCCACGAGAAAACGACGCATTCTCTTCAAAACAGCTACAATGAAGTTTTAAATAATGGTAAGTCGGATTCAGTTATCCCGGAAAATAGAAAGTTTACACGGGAAATAGGGAAAATGTTGGTAGACAGGTTTTAATCGGTTTCACATCAAAAAAAATGACTAACATATATGATACTTTTTATCATTGAATACGAGGGCAAAGCAATCAACTATCAGACAAAAGTAGTCAGCTAAGTTTTGCCGATATTTTAATATAATTTACTAATATTTTGGTTTCTTTTTTGCAATTTTCGCGTGTAAATTACAATAGTCCTAATGAGGTTGATCATTTGTGTTTTACTGAAGGAAAAAATATGAAAAGCTCCTTGGGAAATGTTGATTTAATACATGACTAATACACAGAAGAACACCTTCGTCAAATAAGACAACCGCTTTTGTAATTGGGCATCTGTTTCCCTTACTGTCTCTACATTTTCCATAGTGTACCGCAGGGCGTCGGGTGCAATACATACATAAATTGGAAAGACTTTTGACAGGAGATCGGATAAAGCAGGGGTGTGCAAGGGTAGGAGAGGGAGGGGGTGGTTTTGGCGTTTTTATCGCGATTATAATCAGCTTTAGTTCGGACAGAGGGGAGGATGACAGCGTCCTGCATTTTGTTGCAGTTGGTATTGTGTATAGTTGGGGTTTTTGGGGGAATTTTTATTTGTCACCTTGCGAGGTGGTATTTTCAAACGAAAGAGTCTGGATTGCAGTTAGTTCAAAGAGAGAACGAGGTTTTGACTTCCGACATACATCCAGCAATAGTAGACTAAGGTCATCAGAGAATCTTATCTTGAAGATACCTATCCACAGAACTAATTTCTATGATTGGTCTTTTTCAGTTGAAGCTGTTCGATTGTGGAATGCCCTACCTGTAGATATTAGACGCTCACCTTCACTCAACGTCTTTAAACATCATGTTAAAATGTTTTATATATCGCACTAGCTGAGCTGCTACGTCTCAATTTCTGTTATTGTTATTTGTGTAGGTATATTTATATATGTCGGTCCAGGATGCCGAGATTGTTCGTTCTGCTCTTGATCGGACATCTTTATCTTTCAATATCTAATAGGATGTCAAATATGAACCACCACAAATTTAGTCACATAACAAAGTTTATTGTTCTACACATTTACTAGGTACAGTAGGTCATTCTTATCACTAATTTGTCTTTTCACTTAATTACTTTAATGTTTATCACTATCTCTATATTACAATTAATTACAATAATAATTATATGGACACTATCAAAACGTATGACAGTTCCTCGGCACGCGCGCGTATACTCTAGGTTCACTCTGATTTGGTATGAGAAAATTGCGCAATTTTATTTTATTTCTTTGTTCTTTGAGTTTCTTAGTGGAGCTTCTATTAAGGTTGTACTCCGCAAATACGATGGAAGAGTCAGTTAACTTTTACCTTGACCAATTCAATTTGTAGATATCTTTTTTTATAATGTATTCATAGTTTGAAAAGCTATAATTTGTCGTTTTTTTACGGAAACATGAGTAATCACACAAGCAAGCCTTACTTTGAAGTTTACAAACGGTGCAAAGCAAAAAAATAACGTAAGTAATAAAACAACAATGCTATAACCAAGAAACCACGACCAGCTTCCAATTTACAACTAAGCACAGCTCCGCCGACTAAGCTCTATAACAATAGCAGGCAAATATCACCGAAAACGGCGAAAATAGACTGACAGCTCCTTTGTAAGTGAAACGCGCCGACCGCAGTCTCCCGGGCTTATAACGTCAGAGGAACCATGTACAGTCAGCAGTTTTTAACAAGCCGTCACGGAGATGGGAGAATCTTTAATAAATAATGGTGAACTGATCGCAAACTTAGCCTACTTACTTAGGCTCCTAACTCAGTTTCCCTGCGTATTTAGAAAGTTAGTTCAACGTTTTGCTTTGCGCTTTTTGTCATGTACAAAATGTTTGTCTCGAAAATTATAATGCATCTCATCTAATCTATAACCTAAGCGGTACTTAATCGCGTTAGGTATTTATATATTTATTACTTCGGCATTTCGCGTTGTTCTCGTGCCCACGATCAACGTACTAAAATGATCGAAACGTCGAGAAAATGAGATATGTGTACTGGAATCGCGATAGTTAAATAGTTACAAAAGCTAATACTACAGTTATAGTCAGTAATTTTGTAAGACTGGGAGCTACTAGAACTGTCAATACATGAATTAATTAAAAAATGCTTACAACTTCGAGCCTCAAAACCAACTCTGTTTAAAATGGAGTTGGGTTTCGACCCGAAGGCGTACAAAGAAAATCAAGTTAATAATAAATAGACTTTACATTATTTACGACCACTGTGAACAACGGCTCTGAAGATAAAACTAAGAAAAACATTAATAGTCATAATAAATTGTTAAAGCAGCTATTTTTTAAATGAATGTTAATTTATTAGAGACAAGTTTTTCTAGTAAAATGTTAAATGAAACGTATTTACTTAGAAAGATGTAAAAAGAGACCGATCAAAGTGGATGTTATTTACTTTAAAGTGTTTTAATAAGTAAGATACTTTAACCAAAGTAATAAGTGAGTTCTAAAACGAACATAACTAGACCTAATAAAATTAAAGGTTAAGAATTGTGATATCTCAGGGTAGGAACACAAAAAATTAGGATGCGGTGACAATTCGTCGCGATCCCTGATAGGTCACATTAATATAATTACCAGTAATGCAGATGTAGGTATTCCACAAGCATATCAATGCCAAAAGCCCAAAATGTGGTGAAATGTAACCTTCTGTCGATCTCTTTGTGCATGTAGGTAGGTAGTGTTATTAGTAAGCTAAAATATCGTAACCATTTAAGTACATACAGGTACTCTTAAATATTTTATCTACACTCAACGTAAAATCCGGATTATGAACTCAATAATGGTGGCATAATGACATACATTACGCACGGCACGTATCACATAAGAAAAAAAAATGCGTGTTAACTTTTTTTTTTAACTAAACAATGTTATAATAAAAATAAGCACCGGTTAGACTCCGCACTATGAGGGTTTTCGCCATTTAGTATCTATGGCAGCACTTGTTAGACTGTATGCGCGCGAATTCGCTGTGGACTAGATTTTGGCATCATAATTTACATTACATTTGTATGTACTTTACCAGTTTAATGTGTTTTTTGCTGATCAAATATTTTATCCTGGTTAAAAATGTGACCAAAATGTGTTAAACATGTGAAAATAATGTTCGTGAGGAGAGTTTGACTCCACCTGATATCACGGAATAGCAACGAACATGACGAAGGAGCATTTACTAGCGAAATCAATAAAATATTATATTTTCATTAAAAGTAAGTTCCTATTGCATGAGTGTAGCGAAAGTAGTGTATGAAACGGTATTAAAACACTCGAGTGATACTATTAAAAACTACGGCTACATTCGTTACTAATAGTCCTAAGTCTCGTTTTTAAAACTCACTCTCGTTTGTGTTTTGATTCCCCTCATTATGCAACCGTTCATAAACTACTAATTTAAACTAAAACAATTGACCGTCATATGAAGTACCGATATAGGCAGCTCAAAGGATGGGCACTCGAGTGGAGATGGCTTAGCATCCATCAGCCAATTGTAGTGACGAAATGATTTGAAACATGGAACAGCAGAAACTGAAATAGAAGAGCCAAAGACTGGGCTCTGTGGCGTTCACTGGGAGAGGCCATATCCACCAGTGGCTGAAGATGATGATGATAATGATGAAAACAAATGACCTTTAGGTTTTAGAAACTTTTGTATGTAATTTGTATGGCTATATTACAACAGTAAAAAATGTGATAATCAAACAACTCGTAATACAGCAGATCAAGAATACGCTTGCTAGCATATTGGTTAAATAGGTAACGTATTAGCGAATGGCTGTCTTACAAAGGAAAGTTTGTGTTAACATATTTATTATACTTATTTTAGTTTTACTAAATAAAAACTTTTTTTTTATTTAGTAAAACTAAAAATTTGAAATTTGAGCTCTCCTTTTTTCTTTTGAAAGGGCGATGAGAAGGAGGGTGAGGAATCACTCATATGGCTTAGCTAGAAGATAGTAATTCCCTCCAGGCACCTAAGCAGCTGCTAACATTGCTTATTAGCTAATCCGAAACAACCATATTTTTTTTTAGTTAAAACTGAAAATATATCTACCTATGTAACTAACCTATAAAACAATACTGTGACATACCTATTGACTGACTGTCTGAAAAACAGAAAACGCACAGCCTAGACAATACAATACAATACAATAACTATTTATTGAACACATTACAATAAAAAACAACATAACAGTAATGCTACATAAAATCTAATGTTGTACAATAGGCGGCCTTATCGCTATTTGCAATTTCTTACAGGCAACCTTTGGATGGACAGGAATATAAAATAAACATTGCGGTCAGTGATGGAGACTTACTTTAGTTAAACTAAATAAACTGGTAAACTAGTTTAACTAACAGTTAGACTTATGATCCTAGAGATTTGAAATTCAGAGGATATATTCATTGAGTATTCCAGAGGAAAAAAGAAATATAGACAAATCTAAGAGAGGATTGTCAAAGTTTGCATACGGGCAAAGCTGCGAGGCACAGCTAGTAATACAATAAAAAAGAAACTCCTACAAACTAGGTAAAACAGGCAATTTTAAACAAACAAAGCTCAAACAAAGCAATTTCACCTTGATTCCCGCAGCGCTCTCCACATCATAGTACGATAGGCAACAATATTCACGGATTATGTGTAAATTGATTCAATTTAACGAACACGGGTACGCTTTTAGTGTCAGCCGTTTAATGTGCCTCTTTCTACTTTGTTCGCAGGACATGACGAGGTGTTCAAGGCTGGCTAGTGGATTTGTTCAAGGTCTGAAAGCAAGTTGTGTTCTTCCCGTGGTTGACCCAAGATGTATCTCCGCAATTTAAGGGGGTTGATATAGAAAGCGGCTTGGGGGCGCGCTCGGACGTTGCCCATAGTAACTATTTAGTAATCTGTGTCAGGGCACCATACATTTTAGAACGGCCGCGCGCCCAGGGCGTTTGCTATATCATAGCCCTTAGTGTTTATCTTATTAGTCCATTGATACGGGGCAGGATCCAAACTTCCACTACTTCCAAACCAATATTATTAGACCAAGAGAATTAAATAACTCTGCTTCCACATAAGAAGTTCCCACTATCCTTGAAAAGAAAGCTCATGGACGTGCATTCTTTCCATCCTCACATATGGAGCATAAAAGTGTTCCTTGACATGTCTTCAGAGGTGCGCCATCAAGCTGATAGATCGTATTCGGAACACTATACTGCGGTCCAATACGCAAATCGAGGACGGGACTCGAAATGTGGCTATGCTGAAGTAGAAATGGGCAGGACATGTCTGTCGCATGCCAGAAATTGGACTAAAACAACATTCGAATGGGTCCCATAATACACAAAACGGCGTCGTGGCAAACCGAGCAGGTGATGGTGGGACGACCTTGTCCATCACCTTAAACAATGGTCATCCATTGCTGAAAAGTGGAAAAAGTGTAGGGCGGATTTTGCCCTACAGTCGGACACCAAAGGCTATTAATAATAATAATAGTAAATTTCTCTCTATGTTTCTCTGTCTGTCTATTTCTAACCTTTTCGTCATTAAACGGCTCAACCAATCGTGATGAAATTTGGTATGGAGATAGTTGAGCCCTGTGTAAGGACAAATTATACCTTTTATTGCGATTAACTGTAGAGCGCGCGGACGAAGTCACGGGCAAAAGCTAGTTTAATATAACTTGTTGTGTAAAAGCTTATAATTACCTCAACATATTAGTATCACGTTATGGCGTTATGATGGATTAATGATTAGGTCAACTTTTAGAAGCTAAAAATGGACGACTTGATCTATTTCATCAAGTTGAAATTTTGTACACACATGCAATATACACACACACACACTTAAATATTATATAGTTTTGGTACTTTGTCAATACAATATTTCGCCACTTATGACCTGGTCAGTCAGGAGTGATAGTAATGGGGCTTCCTCATCATTAAAGTGCCCATATACCTTATTGAGCTTCATGTTTCAGTACCTTTGGCCTTTGGGTATGCAGATGACAGTACTGTAGTTGAGAGATACATTTCCAATGCTCAAGCCAGCTGCGACGCTGTCCAGCTTCAGAGGGAGGCACCGTTGTAGACCGTTTGAATTTAGCCTTAGAAGCCGTGTCCGATTGGGGCGATGCTAACCTGGTTAAGTTTAATGCTGCTAAAACGCAGGCATGTTGTTCTCTGCTAAAACGAGACCTCTAAAACGATCTCCTTCTTTCCGTAGTGTAACAATACCAATAGGCAACCATCTGGACCAAATACGGCTAGTTGTAAATAAAGCCCTTCACGACACGACGCTGGTAGCTGAATACCCGCATTCTCCTCAGTTTTATCGCGACTGATCGAAAGGTGGAGGTTAGTCAAAATTATATTTGGATACTATCCCGCGTTGTAATTACTATATTTTATTCAAGGACCAAAAGTACCTGTAAGGTACAATATTCAAAATTTTATTCGGCTGTCTACTAGTTTTTTATCGATTGCTCAGCTTCTGCTCATTGGATTGAGATACCAAGTACAGCAGTTTTTAAGTGCAACCTTAAGCTATCTATTACCGCATTGCAATCGATCCAGTTGTTTTTACTTTGTGTGTGAACAAACAGACAAACAGACAGCCACCATTTAAAAATTATTATATTCTTCTTCAGGAGCTTATTTATTATCATCGTTTTAATATCTATTATCATCGTTCTTTTACATACTTTTTGTTGCTTACTCCTTATAAAAGTATAGATAGAAGAAGTATAAATAGATTAGTTTGTATGCAAATAGACCTGGCTTGACATTAAATTACATTAACCTTGTTACAGTAAAGAGATGAATAACACATAATTTCTGATGGTAACCGCAATTAACTGTTACAAGAGCTCAACTTTCTAGAGGCTCTGTATTGCACTGCGGACTCAGCGGTTGTCTTGTTGTAGTTGCCCTTCAAATAACGTCTACTTGCCCAGTCTAGACACTTCGGCAATAATTTAAATCACGTATTCAGTATCAACAACTCTTTGAAATTCTATAACTTTTTCTTTGAATTTTTGTAGAAATCGATTTATGCAAAAATTCAAAGAAAAGTTATCAAGTTAAAAGCTCGTAGCTCTGAAAGTTATGATGTGAGGATGTGACAGACGGACCAACGGACGGACTACACGATGTTATGAGGGCTAAACAAAGACATAACCAAAAAAAAACTAAAAAAAAACGTCCATTGTACCTTTCATTTCATGAGTTTATCCTATATATTACCTTCTTCTTGGTGTGCAATAAAGAGTTGTTGTATTGTATTCTATTGTATAATTGAAAGTGCGTTCAAGCTGAGAACAAAACTTAAACTAGGCATAAATTTAAGTGTGCCGCCTACGCTTTTGGTCTCTAGAGCTTCACAAAAAACAAACATACATACATAGGCTGACAAACACATAACCCTCCGCGCAGTTGGGTAAATAGAAAAAAAACAGTAGGTACACTGTCCCGGGCGCCTGACTAGCCGCACAGGGCAGTTGTCCACGATTAGGTACCACGTTTTTCACGCACCAATAGCGCCAAGTTTTCGAACCGGTCCGGACAGGTCCAAGCCGGCATTCGAACCAATTGGATTAACAAGCAGTTTGTTTGCAGCTGTAACTCGTATACCTACAGTAAAAATTTGCAACCCGTAAAAAGAAAATTTCGAAGGGTTGCCAATGGTGCGGAAATGCATAAACGTTTTATGCCTAGAAGTTTGGACAGAGTTGCCGGGGACGATAAATGATGAAATCTTCTAAAGTGATCAAATCCCATAATCCGAATTATTGTGTGTATACCTTATTTTCAAATATATTCCATTCCATCGAGAATTATTTCTTGAAGCTCATGTGACCATGTATTATAAAATTTTATTTCAAGATATTACAAGAAAATTTAGGCAAATATAAAAAAACCCGTCTGAGAATGGTTGCTAACCAACTATAAATCGTTATATATCGTAAATGGTCATTGGAAATGAAAAATGATAAGAGAAACCTAAAGATCATTTTCAAATACCTATTCAATGATACTCCACTTAACATAGTTTATCAACTTTCATTTTTTTCTTTTTGACTAACAGCGTCTGGTTGTCGCCATATTAAATTTTGATTAATGTCTAAAATGACACTTGCAAGATCAAGACAAATCGATGGACGGAAGAATCATCATAATCGTCACGCATTTGGTGTATACAGTCCCACAAAGGAACAGACATACATACATACATAGGCTGATAAGCAGAATACTTACCCAACCTCCGCTCAGTCGGGCAAAAATAGGTAAATCAGTTCTAAAAATGACAGTAGCTAGGAAATAACGAGTGAAACAACTAAGCAAGTGTACTTTCTTGTTAATATCTCTACAAATAAGATCAAAGGCTCAAGTAAGCATTTTCAATTTGACGTGCATAATGGACAAATATTTGCATCTATTACGTATCCCCGTTTGCTCAAAGACGCAACGTCAAATGAAGAGCCATTCGGATCCTCCTTAATATTGTTTGCAGACATTAACAAACGGAATACTCAAGATGGGGTTGAAATATTAACAAAAACATCAAACTTGGAATATAGAAGAACGATTCAATTAGAAAATGCATCAAAATATAATCGCCTTTCGGAACCATGTCCGTCCAAAGGGGATCCACCCTAAAGAAAAGGTCGTCGACCCTCACCCGGCTCACGCTCATGTTACGTTCATTAGAAATTCGTATTTCCATCCCTTTCTCACGTAATGTAACTGTATATCCGTCTCATTTGGCCACTAAATAAATAATGCCGAAAATTCATACGTTTTCTCGCTTAAGTGCAATGTGATACTCTTTCATTGAGGAAATAATTGAAAGTATCATATGGGAGTGAAGTGACTCCAGTGTCTCAGGAGTGTGCTTCTACATTTACGTGTCACCGTGGCCTACTTCTCCTCTCTTTTTACATTCTTAGTCAGGATTGTGTTTGCTTTTGCCGCGGTGAGAATGTTACACAAATTAAAAGTGTTTTTCATATTTTTCTTTCTTTTTTACAACCAGTTCATAATTCGCACACGTCAAACTACTAAACATATGAACTAGAAAGATTTTCGGATGTGTAGGCATGTCAATAAGGTCACATGCTCTTTGGAAAGGAGATTTCTAAAATATTGAATGTGTTGGTTAAGAAGAGATTTTGCGAAATGAATACCCTAAGAGGGTTAAACAGGGTGTTAAACATTTGTATGAAACTTTTTTTATTATACGTAGTAACTTTGCTAAAAGTCTATTTTCAAACAAAACTAAGTCCAAAATATATGTTTGCTTGTTTGCATATCGTATGATGTAGTGCTGGCCTCTAGTGTCAGAGTTGTCAGGCCGCCCGAAGGCCTCTGACATGGCTACTAATCAATCACAGCCGGGGCCGACATCCAAAGCACGGAGCAATGGAAAACCGCTAGAACGCATAACTTAGAAAAGTCATTGGTGTGGAGCCAAGTCATTGGTAGGTATAGCTAGCGGCACGTAAGTCTAGCAGTGAATGAAACATGATGGGGATCTTGGCACAGTCAGTTTACGGGATAAAAAGTATTCAACATTTTAATACATTATATTAACTTTGACTGTGCCAAGATCCCCGCCACGTTACGTTCACCGCTAGACTTACATTGTAAACCGCTCAGTTACAATCGTTCACCAAATTATATTTAAAGTGTCTTGAAGTTATGTGTATGTTTTTGCTGCAGTGAGAATTTTACACATATTACAAGTGTTTTTAATGTTTTTAGTTTTTCATTACAACAAAAATAGTATTTTTCCTGAATAGTAAGCCTTAATTGATTTTATTCTTTAAGCTTTCAAATACCTGTCATCTTTTCTTGAAAAAATAAACTGAATATTCCAATTGGGCGAAGCTCTATTTATTTCTGAACTCTTTTCTTCTTATTCGTGCTCCAGTATAAAACAATACTAAATTATGCCTGTTAACTATAACATCTTTTACGACTTCCAGGCCATAATCTAGATTCCTCGTAAATCCTAGGTGGAGCATCTCATATAGATACCTAATTTAATGGGCAATTTTACGCGTTCACTTTACGGTTATGGACATCGGTTAATGTATCGGCATAATGCATTCTATCGGTATTAATATCCGTGTATACGAGGTCGATGTGTTCACGATGTACTTGTTTTATAAGTTTGGGAATAAAGTGCCGAAATTTTCACGGATAACGTCTGGGAGGAAAATATAGCTGTGAGGAAAAAATTGAAGCTTCTTCATCGTTCCTTTTTGTAGAGGATCATGACTGGGGCCTCTAGTGTCAGAGTTTGTCAGGCCCCCTGGGCCCCCTGAGGGCCCTTGACATGGCTTAAAGACTGCTATTAATCAATAACAGCGGGACCGACAGTTTAACGTATCCTCCGAAGCACGGAGTAATGGAAAACCGCACATAACTTACGTCATTGGTGCGGAGCTAGGACCGAACCCAGTATCTTTGGATTCTAAGTTGCACTATTGAACCGTTAGGCTGCCATCGTTCATGATCATGACGACTTCTATCAATTGATCTCTTCTCGCAATCTTAGGCCAAAAAATAATAGCCCGCTATTATTATGTATCCGAAATTTGACTGTTGCCTCTGCCATACGAGTAATTATTTTATTTATCTGTATTTGACCATTGCGTTTGTATTTGTCCCATAGCCGCATGAATTGATGAAAAATTTCCATGAATTTTTTCATCAATCAGCAGATTCTTCAATTATTCAAAATTCCAAAAATTTTAGCTTAACAGTATGATAATCATGAATTATGAATAAAGAGATATTATGGTATACTATAGTAATTAAGCCGTAGAAGAACCGAGGTGATCGACATAGCTCTCAGAATTTGCAAGTTGAAGTGGCAATGGGCAGGCCTTAGAGTTCGCAGAGCCACCAACCGCTGGGGAATAAAGGTTCTCGAATGGCGACCACGAACAAGCAAGCGAAGTGTAGGGAGACCCTCTACACGTTGGACGGACGACATTGTAGCCATTGCAGGGAGTCGGTGGATGGAGGCGGCACAAGACCGTTCGTCGTAGCGTTCTTTGGGGAGGCCTAAATTCAGCAGTGGACTTCAGTGGCAGAAGGCTGAAATGATGATGATGATAGTAATTAGTTGAGTATTGTCTGTGATAACTGATAACTTCCTTTGGGATATGCTTGCGGTTCGTTCAAGTGATAGAGGGGATGAAAGTAAACTAAGGCCGTATTCCATAAATCTCGACTTGAGCATTTGAGCTAAGATTTGAATGTCGATTTCTATGTAGATCTCCCACTGAAATCCAAGCTGAATTCGAGATTCAAACTGAAAGTTGTTCTGGAATATGGGCCTAAGTATGTATTCAATGGTGGTAGCCAAGACTTCGTTCCACAAAATTGCAGTATTTTTCATACGTCTTAGTATTACATTTAGGGACACAACTAATTTCTTTTTTGGTAAATTCAGTAATGCAAATAGATAAGAGTCAGCATTTGATTATACTACACCAAGCATACAGGCGATAGTCTCGCGACGGACATAGTGAGGCAGTTAGTCAAGACGTCTGTCCACTTATCTATCTGGTAGATAAACCTTGCGGACAAAAACTCGGTCCGACTTCGTGTTGTGATATAAACTAATGTTTACTTGTTAGGCGAAAAGTGTTTTGCTCGTTTTTGTTGACTGTTGAATTTCGTGGTGGTATTTTTTGTTTCAGTTGGGATGGGTTTTTACTATAGCTTGTTCGTTTCATGCAGCTTGTTTTATTTGAATGCTTGACGATAATTTAGACCAGACTTTTAAAATAAACTTAACTTTTTCACAGCCAAGTTGGCTGCGTCCTGTAATCCTATGATAAGCAAGTGTTCGCGTCACGGTTTATTTCTGAAAATATCTGCAGATGTCGTTAGTGTCGTGTGTGGAGACAATTCTGAATTTTTACAAACCCAAATGCGGGTAGTTGGAGACAACGCTCGCCCTTCTCGACGCTGACACCCGCTACTTCAGTCTTCTAGTGACCACGATCAGTGCACCTTGATTGAAACGTCGAGGTAAATAAATAATAAATTTTCAGCGCAATTAAGTCCCGTTTAAATATATAACTATGTGTTCGAATCGCGAAAGTTTAGAACCTAATTATTTCAAAAAGTATTTAACGATTTTTTTATAGAACACTTTTTTAAAAGCGTTTATTTAACTTCACTTGTATGTATAGATGTATTTCTGTCCTGGAATCTTGCAACTCAAATTACAAGCACTTCCCGATTATATCTGGCTGAAATTTTCAGGGTAGCTCACAACACGATGACAATGCATGAAAAATAAAATACACTTAAATCCCTTTTTTTTCATTTTTAAATTATACTTATTAAAAGCTTTTATTTAACTTCACTTCTATTTGTATCTATATATGTATCTATAAATGTGTGTATTTGTATGTATGTCCTGGAATTTTGCAATGAATATTTCACCCACTCGGCACAAACGTGTGGTTCGTGAAAATACACGATTATTCCATTTTGCCGCCATTTTTTATCTAATATGGCGGATGTTGCATAATGGCGCTTAATAATTTCCACAGTTTCATATGAAATGGGTACAAAATGAAAGGGATTGATGAGCCAAACACAATAAGTAAAGTGACGTTATTCTAAATCCAATATGGCGGACGTCACAAAATGGCGACTTATAATTTCCTTTAACCCCATGATATGATATGGGTATCAAATAAATGGACTTGATGAGCAATATGACGTGGCTACTGCATAAAACCTTGTTATAAATAAATTTTATTGTTAAATTATATAAAGTTATTATTTTGTAATAATTTTCCATATCGATTGACACAAGTTTCATTTATGGCCCAGAAATTGGGTTTATTTTTTCAAAATGGCAGATGTTTAGGTATGATAGACTTCATACAAAAATGTAAGATGGTCTTTTAGCAACAACAATCATAAACTTGCCTTACTGCCACGCTATGTCCGTCGAGACATTTCCGTGTATACATAAGTCCTCGGACCGCTGGTAAAGCAAAACATAGAAGTCTTGACTAACAGCCTCGTAAAATCCATTTCAACTCTGCCGTGCTCAAAATGCGTAAAATTAAACTTAGATCTTGGAATGCCTCTGACGGGATGCATCCAGTGAGGAGTTCTGAGGAACGAACCATATTGAATTTGTGGAAATAGGTCATGACATAGTTATTTGTAGAAATGCAATACTGTTCTTTTTTATTGGATGCATACTCAATGTTCAATTTTATGCAAAGAACATGTGTAGGTACTTAGTTTACGTACATACCCACATGGTACTTCATAAAATAATTCATTGCACCAAAAAATCATTTTTGATTACAACCGAATCATCCAAAACAATCTTAATAAATTTACCAAAAAAGCTACTTAAAAACTTTGATTTTAAAAATTCTATATCGGTTTTTCATTTAAAATAAATGCGCATTGCAGGTGCGAATATTTGCGAGGTGCGAGTTTGACCTCCTTTTTAACCGACTTCAAGAAAAGAGAGGTTCTTAGGTCAATTCATATGTATAAAAGAAATTGCATTAGAATCCTTATGTGGCCATGAAACTACCGTGACATACCAATTGACTGGCAGACAACGCACAGCTTAAACTGGTGAACCTAGAGATATGTGCGTTCCATTGGGCAAAAATTGACAAAATAGTGATGTGAAGTGAAGCACAAAACTCAAATCACGGTTAATACTTTACACAGTAGTTGCTATTTAAAGAAAACTAGCTAATAATAAATAACCATAGAAGTAACTATCAATTTCTGAAACCCTAGGCTCTAAGATAATTAAAATAAAGTAGATCCTATCGATTTCCCCGCTGTAAAGAAGTAGACAAAGCCTTTATACTTTATTTATAGCGTCCTGTTAAAGGATTTCTCATCGGAAGCACTCTATTGAACGGAACAGACAAACAGAACGTTTCACATGCATATCAAAGTTAACGGTGGAGACTTTCTTGTTTATGCAGAAAGTGAGGGCGGTTGCGGAGAGTTATAGGGATCGGACCTCTTATCGAAATGAGTGGTTTCTAGTACATTCTGGAGCTCTTCCAAGATGTCGGTACTAGTGGCTTGTTTGTGTTTTTCTGCTGATCTTATGTGGTTATATATATCCGATGAAGGTTCTCATACATTGATTCTCTTGCTTCTCGTGTCATATACTTTGTCCAACTGTTCTTGTAGTAGTTTAGTTAGGTGGTTGTGTTCTGTAGTGACGTTTGCTCGGTGCAAGTTAGAAAGTTACCTGAAACAAAATAAACATAGGTATAACATTTTACTTCAGATAACAGGCAATAGTTTGTTCGTTTGTCGTATGAGGTAGTACTGGCCTCTGATGTCAGAGTTTATCGGGCCGCCCCAGGTCCTATGACATGGCTTTACGACTGCTATTAATTAATAACATCCAGGAGCGATAACTTAACGTGCCCTCCGAAGCACGGAGCGAAGAGAAACCGCACACAACAGGCAATAATTAAAATATATATGGACCTTTGAATTTTAAACCATTGTCGGTGACGATGGCCTCGAGACGCGCCAAAACTGATTCATGACAAAAAGTTCGTTTAGAAATTAATAACAGAATATCCAACAAAAAGAAAAACTTTCTAATAATAAATGACAAGTAATGATAATAGGAACAAACCGTGTAACTGCCATAGCCGCGTGAAATCGAATAAGACAAACAGACGTTAAAAATCTCGAATCGCACTTACTACTTTCCTAGACTCAAAGCGCGAGGAGAAATGAGTAACACCGAAAAGGGAAACCGACGGTAGAACATGACGAAAGCACTGGCAGTAACTCAGTTTTATACAAATCCTAAAAAGGCACTACCATTTTTTTTGAGTAGATACGTCCCATATTTTTGGTATAATTTTTTAACTAATTTATGAATACCACGATTATATTCGAAGTACATTTTGCCCATTTTTCAGCATTATCTTTGAAATTTCAAGTATCACTACTATAAATTCGTTTGCAATAACTAGCTTAAAAGCTAAAAAAACAAGCCTGCCCTGCCACAAAATAATTTATCCTAATAAATTATATTGTTGGAATGCGCTCATCAAGGCATTCAATTTGATACACATATTGTAAAATTTGTGAAGAAAAAAAACATTTAATTTTGGAGCCATACAGCTGCCATATTTTTTTTCATTATAAAATATAGCCTATGTTACTCTGTATGATGTAAGGATTCTAACGATACCCCATACGTCTCAATCTATTCAGGCATTTAAAAGTTATGGTGGAATAAAGAATCTCACATACATACAATGATACATGAATCCTATAAACATTACACTCCTTTTTTGGATAGTCGTGTAAAAATTAAGCTGATTTGCTGCCATGCATAATCCTCACAATAATTTCGCTGGCACAGTAAGAATAGTAAGAAAGAGTGCAGCAAGTGTTTACTCTCGTTAAAGTGAGAGTCAAAGAGAAAATGTAAAAAAAAAGTTGATAATATTTGCCTCTCTTTTGACATTAAACAGAATAACTGCGAGTGAAACCTTCTTATATAAAAAAAACAGAGCTTAGGTGAGGGACTAATTTGAAATTATTGTAGTTTATTTTACCACGTTTTTATTATATCACTTTCTTGTTTGTCTCTCTGTCTGTGTGTCTGTTTCTGTCGTTCCGGGTGGAATCTTGCAACTCAAATTTCGATGACTTCCTATCCGGCTGAAACTTTCAGGGTAGCTCACAAATCGATGACAAACTAAAAAGAAGCATTTAATTATTTTTTAGGTATTGCATTGTCAATGGTATTTTGATTAGTTTTTTTAATCTACATTTGCTGATTTTTCTTTTATCTGTCGTTTTCTTCGTGTACATGACTTACTGCTTCCACTACACAGAGGAAGGGGCGTTAACTCCGTATGAATCCGCACGAATGAATAAAAAATTGCTCCCACAAAGGGCGTGGGGTCAAAAGCTAGATACCTCTGAGTGTAATAAAGTCTCTCTTTTGCCAGCAACGTTTCAAATTAAAAAGTAATGTGGCTTACGTCGATTGGGAAGAAGCCAGCTTTGAGTTTGATGCAGTTAAATAAGCATGCAACGTTTCAAATGTGGGGAGTGAATGGAGCTTTTCAAATTAGATACATAACCAAGTGGGAATGGTTTTGAAAGCTTGGCTTAAAGTCGATACGTATAACAAAGCAGTGAGTAACAAAAAGTCTGTACAAGAAAGATCATGTTTTTTTTTCATTATCTTTCTTGTAGACTTTTTGTTACTCACTTCTAAGCTACTGAACACAAATATAACATTTCAAACAGTGGTGTCTGTTTGTATGTTCGTGCATCACTTAAATACTACTGGACCTATAGAAATGCGGTTTTCACTGTTGGATTGCTTACGTTTAAAATCTGGTGTAAGCACTTTGTATCTCAATCCGATAGATATCAATCTCAATCCGAGGATAGGCTCAATCCGATAGGCTAATATTAGGAACAAAGATAAATTGGTCAATTTTAGGGCCTGAAATAACTCACAGGATACTTTTAACCCAGAGGAATGACCACAAAAAAAAACTAGCTACGCCTGTGGCAAAGCCACAGGCGTAGCTAGTTTGCTAATATTTTTTGAAGATATTAATTTCTGTGGTATTATTATTATTATTTCAGCCATGACTGTCCCACTGTAGGGCACAGGCCTCCCTTCCTAATTTTTTTTGCGATCTTTTGCTTTTGATGGCCAGTTTTTGCATCCAGCTCATCCCACCATCTCCTTCTGGGCCTGCCACGAAGCCTACTATGATTTGTGGAGCCCACTCTGTGGTCACTACTGTGTTGGAGGCTTTTAATTTTGCATAAATTACTCGTTAATGTTAAGCCCTACTACGCAAACTATGTGTAACCTTCTGCTAATCCCTACATCATATATTTTTTTAAATACTTGTTTGAGTATCTGGTCAGAACAACTAATGATCAGAATGCTGGCCTTTAATTTGGACCAAAATTAAGCATTGCCATACAACTTGACAATGCAGCAAGTATTTTGGGAACCTTACCTACTGGTAGCGGCTTTTTAGGTTAGGTTTAGTTTAGGTTGTATTTTTAGGTTAATTATTTGTTTCCTTGAAAAACCTTCGTATTCCGTAGGTACTAATTAGCATATACTTTGCTCGTAGCTTACGGATTCCCAAGCCTACATTTTTCAGATATGAATCAGAATGAAACTCAAACAAAAACTATGAAATTAAAAATGTCGCATCAAAAAGCAAGTTTTATCGGTTGAACAAGGCGGTAAATCAAAACGTCTTCACGCGGTACTCAACCCGCAAAACGTCCGTGAATTATGGCCAGAATGCAAGAGGGGCCGAGAGAACAAACACGAGAAACTTGGCCACTGGTAGGGATGCAACGATTTATCGATAAAAAGGCAGGAATAAGTAAACAACATTTTTAAATTTATTCTACTTGGAGTATTTTCAATTTGGATTCAGTCAGATTGCTATCCATAAATACTTATAATAAAGTAGTCAATACAAAATAGTCTGTCAATAGTCAATACAATGAAGATCATTTAAATAAAAGGTCTAGGGTACTTAAAATAAGCTACTGAACAAGAATACAATATTTAAAAAAAAAACGTATGTCTGTTTGTCTGTCTGTTTGTCTGTCTGTCTATCTGTCTGTCTGTTTCTCTGTCTGTTTGTCTGTCTGTTTGTCTGTCTGTTTGTCTGTCTATCTGTCTGTTTCTCTGTCTGTTTGTCCGTTTGTTTGTTCACGCATTATATAAAAAATACTGGACCGATTGCGATGCAGTTTTCACTGTTAGATAGCTTAGGTTTTGACTTAAAAACATATGTACTTGGTATCTCAATCCGATGAGCAGAAGCCGAGCGATCGACAAACCTCTTTGACGGCAGAACGAAATTGGTGTTTTGTATTTTATAGGTTTTTTGGCCCCCAAAATGTTTTCCACCCAAATGCTTTCCATTTTTGCCACAGAAGATTACATTTTATATCACAATACATTCATCATGATGTAAATAGGTATGGCTAAGTGAAATTTAGGAAACAGGCGGCAAAATCTTTCTCTGTTTTATCGAGAGTTTCCGCATTCACCAATTACTGCGGTCGCCAAAACGCCTGCCAGACAGACTACGGTAAAAACTCTCCTATTATAGGGAAGGCTCGTATTCAGCAGCAGAATTCTTCGGGCTGATGACAACACACTTCATTATGTATTTTGTGTGTATTATGTTATTTTCTGTTGTTTTGTTTGTTGTATAACAAATGTTTTTTTTTTTCTATGACGTGATGAGATGTGAACATTGACGGATATTCAAACACAAAACTACCGCAAAGTCAAATAGTGTTTCATAATTTTTAATAACGTTACACAACTCAAAATTCTCAAAAAGTGAAAGGAAGATAACCTAGTCTATCGTAATTTTCACAATCTCTATTTAAGAGGAAAGTTGGTAATTTTTTGAAATATGTTTTTTCTGAAAATATGGGACTGAAAAAGTTTCAAAAATGTTCTTCGCAGCAGTTTTTAAGTGTTGTTAAAGCAACAAGCGATGCAATTATTCTTCCGAATTCCATTAAAATCTAAAAAAAAATGAAGAATAATCTGAAATTTAAATCTATAGATTTAAATTTAAATCTATAGATTTAAATTTCAGATTTTCAGTAAATATTACCAGGCTTTCATATAAAATCGAGGAACAAAAAGATATCTGAATTTTAAAGAACATTGGATATTATGGTTGGTTTATTTTAAAAATACATTTAAATTAATTGGTAAAATATAAGTAAACAATATCAAATATATAATATATGACGTTTATGAGATTAATATAAGGTTTTCAAATATTAATAATTTAAGGTAAGTATGTAAAAATCATTGTTATATTGCTACTAGCTGCGCCCCGCAGTTTCACCCGCGTAAAGGATGATGATTATAATGATGAAAGTATCCTATGTGTTATTCCATAGTATAAGCTATCTCCGTTCCAAATTTTATCAAAATCCCTCCAGCCGTCATCGCCTTAAACCTCCCCAAACAAACAAACAGACAACGTTTCACTTTTACGTAATGGTATGGATTTAGTAAATAATCTGAGATTCCTCCACAAAAAAAAATATACAAAAAACCTTATCAAAGTTTTTAGCCCCAGAACTCCGCGACCACTCCTAAGCCCCAAAAAATAATTATCCTCAACAGAAACAAGCCAAAGGCCAAACAGTTATCGGGCTCAAGTTGTTTGCCAAGTTTCCTTCCCTTTGACACAGGCTTTTCGCACTGAGCAGCCGGTAGACTGTAATCCGAACCATATTTCTACCCTGAGCCTTTGAGAGATCAATATTGGGTTATATCACTTTGTTTTCAGATTTATATCGGTCACCTATATTTTAAGCGATGGTTTTCCTTGTTGACTCTCTTCTGAGATTTAATTTATTTATGCATATATTGTAGACCAAAAAAGCTGTTTATCAAAAACAGTTAGCTCCATCATGCTTGAACGTTTTATAATCGGTTCCTAGATCGGCTTGTTTTAGTAACGAGCAGTAGGTAGGTACACTCACCAATTTAATGTTACTAATTGTCGCGAGTAATTAATATTATCGTGGAATATCTATTTTGTTGATTATGTTGATTGTTTTTGTTTGTTTGTTTGCAATAAATACATATTATTATTATTATTATTTAACAGTTATGATAGAATTAACTTAATAGACACTTACAAAACACATAGATAGAAAACTTTTTATTTCACCCAAAAATAAATTATATGACAAAATACATTTCTTATAAACAAGTACAATCGGCGGTCGTATAGCTAAGAGATCGATCTCTTCCAGACAACCCTTTGGATGGATAGTACTGGTAGAACAAATATAATGGTATTTCCATGTTTAAATATTTCATTTGTTTATAAAAAAGCGATGGTAGTGCAACTTAGAATCCAACTATACCGGGTTCGGTCCTACGCACCAATGACTTTTCTAAGTTATGTGTGGTTTTTCCATCGGCCCGTGCTTCTGAGGGCACGTTTAGCTGTCGTCTCGGATATTATTGACTAATAGCAATCGTCAAGCCATGTCTGAGGCCTTCGGGCGGCCTGACAAACTTTGACACCAGAGACTAGCACTACCTCATAGGAAAAACAAACATTTATTTAAAACTTTCAGTGACCTTTTCAAGGGAGTAGAAAAATCACAGGCTGCAGCTGTCTGAGAGGGACAACAGAATGCACTGAGGGTGTTCACTTAATACGTACAATAAAATACCATTAATCTACTTGAAATCTAGAAAGCTGAATTTCTATATCTCGAAAGGAATCTAAGTCCCAAGACGCGGCAGGAAAAATATTTTTTATTGAAAAAATACCACGATGAAAGAGTAGTAACTAAAAGGGAAACTTTCATACTGCTTTTAATATAACGAAGGAAAATTCGCTACATGCCTGCATGTAACATAAACCCATCGAGCGACCGCGAAAGCAATTTATCCAAGCATTACTTCTCAACGAGATCAAGTACCGGGGAACTTTATCAAAGATCTTTGCAAAGATTTCGTCCTTAGTATTAAGTAGAACACGGCTGCCTCCTTCAAACAGAAATAATGGGTAGAGATAACGACTGAGCTGGCCCATTACCCAATTGGGTAAGCGGGGATTCCATTCTTTTGTCGAAGTTATCTCCGCTCTTGAAATATGATCTGTGGACCACGCCGCGATTGTCGACCATTCAATTCCGTGGAAATCTCTTGACATTCATTAACTAAAGGATATCGATATACTACGTCCGGCAGTTCATTGTTAATAGCAGTAAATGACTAAAGTGACGGTATGATACGTACGAAACTTAAGAAATAAATGTTATTTTCCTCCGAAAAGTTGGCATAAAAAATATCGTACGTTATTACCCGACAATGTTGTTACAACTTTTACATAAACATCGTAGGACATGACGGAAACAAGATACGAACTTCTTTATTAAAATTTATGAGTTCTATCAGACACACAAAGTTTTTCAAGCCGTATTGTATTATATATAAACGTGGTTGCCCACAGTGGAAGAGCAGTAGAATTACTCCCGATAAATATGAATAAATAACATTGTATTGGTTCACAAATACAATTTGACTCATAGCCTCTCTCAACTAGGATTCCCTGTCTCGGGAGGACTATTTTCTTCCCAGGTTACTCGGTTTCACTTGCGCGTCGGTTTGCAGGTTCAAAAAAGGATCAGCAATACCAGGCAGTTCCCATTTATTTATACCTGACGACTTAACACCATTTTTATAACTTTCAAGGAAAAGTTAGGTTAAATTTTTAATGTTTTGAAGAAGTACGTCTATTTTAGTTGTAATCTAACCTGTTACTAATCTACAGCCGAGCCAAATTCACGTATAAACGCGAATAAATTCATTATATTTAAGTGCCCCTACTGTTATTTTGTACTGTGGTATAGGTGAGGCGTCCCCGTTTTGTTTCTGACTTTGTCTTGCATAAATAATGAACGGTTTTCTTGTTTTGGAGAAATTGATTAACTTGTCAGTAAAATATTAAAATGCATATTTAAATCCCATGTTACTAGAGACAACTTGACCTAATTATATGAAAAATATATTAGGATAATTATGATTTATTTAGTACTAGCTGTGCCCGCGGTTTCACCCGCATGATGATGATGATGATGATGAAAAGTGTCCTATGTGTTATTCAAGGGTATAAGCTATCTCCATTACGTATTTCATCAAAATCTGTTCAGGCGTTTGAGAGTGAAGTATAATTATGACGATGATGAAATGTATCCTATGCACAGAAATCGGAATATACTAGTGGCTCTGTGAGCTGTAGACCTCGCGCGCACAAACTTTTTTGCAAATAATCTAGCGGTGCACAGTACGCGGTTTTGTAGTCTATTCTAGTTACTTTCATGTTATACTAACATTAATAATCAAGGTGCTCCATCAATCCCTAAGTAGTGGGTAAAGGGCTAATTTCACTGGTAGAAACCTAAAAGAGATAAATTTACTGCTTTTTGAGGAGCTCTTCTGCTCATCACGCCGAAGATCCTCATAAGATCTTCCCCAAATTTTTATGAGACCAATTTAAAGTTACTACCTTTCAAATAATAAAGAAACAACGAAATCGGATCTAATAAGGCGGAGATATTCAGTAGCCCCCTTTTTGCCCCTTTTTGGGGGAAGTTAAAGAAGACTAAAAAATATAAAAAAACAATTAACCTGTATACCAAGTTTCGTTTAGATTGGTTGAGAAATGCGACCTGTAGAGGAAAACAGAGATCCGGACTGACATCCGGACACACGAAAGCTTTTTTTCCCAAACTGAAACGGAGGCACTTCGCTCGCGCTTCGCGCTCGCTCAGTCAATTAATCCTGGAATAGGATCACAGGAACCCAGGATGTTATTCCAGGGTATAAGCTATCTCTATTCCAAATTTCATCAAAATCCGTACGTGTAAGCTCCCCAAACAAACATACAAACAATATTTCACTTGTGTAAATTGGTGCGGATAATTTGTGTTTAATGTGCCTCAAAAATATGACTCCTCATATTTTTGAGGCACATTAAACACAAATTATAAAATTATATACAAATACTCGTATGTTTTGATGCATGTGGTCATTGTCGTATAGGACAATGACCATATGCATCAAAACTACACCAAAAACACTCTTTTTCTTTTGCAAGAACGTTGAAAAATATTATTTCTTCGTCTCTGAGCTATTGTTTTTAAAATGCCCCCATGAACAGGAAGGTATACCTATATATACATACCTAGTATCCATAGTCGAGAGCTGTCCACAAATACCCGACAAAGCTACGTCGCACTTTCGGAGCGAAGGTGTAGGAATTCGGTCCCAGTCGAAGATATGGCTTGCTTCGAATGAAATTCCTCAGGGAACTATGCGTAAATTGAGGCCTAATTGCAATTCCAGCCTAGGCCTTCAGGCCCGTATTGCAGGCCAATAAATGGGCAAACATATGAGCTGCAAATATTGGACGAAGATATTGCTTTTTGGCAGAAAATTGGAGGTAGGTGGCAAATTGATATTTTGATGGGAACGTCGATGTGGTGTACGGGCTGCTGGGATTTTTGGTATATGATTGATGTCAATACTTCGGGTGTCTGTGAGGATATTTTATGGTGATTGTAATTTTAACTGGTATGGAAGGAATACTGGCCGCGCCTAAGGAATCAAGTTTCTTACGGCCTCGCGCACATATTCTCGCCGAAACATCATAGTCGGACGAATCGACAGCATTGGAAGAATTGTCCGGCAGACAGAATCCGATCAGGGTTGCCAGTTCGAAACCACGGATGATTGCATGACGTAAAAAAAGTGTTATTGTAATAGATTCCAAAATAATAAGTGCTAATTTTATTGAACGAAAACGGAACCCTTTCTAGCCATAAACCTCCCGGGCGTCATCAGAAGACCCTATCAACGTTTCGTCACAATCCAATCAATGATTTAGGAGTGCATCGAGCACAGACAAACATACATTCATTTTTATATAAATAGATTACCTCTTCTTTCTACAGTTACCTTCTTTTTTTTTCAAGACTTTTGGCTGCTTTGTCAGTGTGCGCTTGCAAACGGTTTGATGTCTTTGTTTTGACGATGTTTTTGCTAAGTGGCTTTCAATTAATTCTGCCTTACCCGTTCTTCGTATCTACTTTTACTGTATTATGAAGTGTACAAGTGCAAAGACGCAGGTGCGGGACGGGCGGACGGGCTGCGGGTGGGTGGTTAACATACTTAATATTTTGTATAAAGAAATATTTAGGCCCGTAATATCAACCATCGTTTAACTCACAGTTTAACTAATCGGCTTCTAAAGTTAAGCTGTCTATTAAACCTCTTTCGTAACATCAATGGCAAAACATTGGCCGATTAGTTAAACTTCGATCAGTTTTTAAAATGTAGCAACACTCGGGATATCGTTCATTCCTTTCGCTCCTTTGTTCAAGAAATGTAAGGAATGTTGTACTAAGAAAACAGACGTTTCATTGACTTTAACAGATATTGACAACATATTAGATTTTGAAATTACGCGCTATGCTAGGTTCTTTCTTGTATGTTAAACGATGTGCTTCGGTGTTTATTTTTATACATTACTTTTCATTTCATTTTGCTGCTACATTTTTAAACCTTAATTATGAGTGTGAAATCTCGTGTTCCTAATTTTAATAAATCGGAGACAGAACTGTTAACATTTTTGGTGAAAGAACATGCTGACATTTTAGAGTGTAAAAAACAACGTTATGGTTAATAAAAATGAAAGAAGTGACCTGGGCAATTCAATGGCATCCCAATTATCAAAATTATATTCTCTCGGCTTAACAACGTAAGGTCTCGTTGTATAGGTATGAAACTCTTTAAGAACTTCTATAATTACAATATCCGAATCTGAATCGTCGGTAATAGCCATTCTAAGGTTACTTGTTTGCAATCTTCAAAAGACAAACAAACATCTGTTTAAAAGCGGCCATTTTGAAACAATAGCTTAAACTCTACACAACAGTATAACCGCCCCAGCTTGACCGTTTAAACTATGTGGCAGTTTAAACTCTCATTTACAGATTAACCATCATTGATATTACGAGATAATCGACAGATATAGTTTAAACTATGATTTGTAGATTAAACTGCTATTGATATTGCGGGCCTTAGATAAACACTTCGCTACCCGAGCAAAGCCGGGACGGGCAGCTAGTAATAAATAAATATATTCCGGACATGTCACACCAATTATTATTACTTAGCCCCAAACTAGGATACCAAGTACTATGGCCACTGGATAACGGATAAACATACATTGATACTAATATTACTTCATGACTTGGAAACAAACAAGTCTGCTTATCACAAAAATGATTGCAACTTGCGAGAATTAAACTCCCGACCGTTCGATTTCGTAGTTAGAGTACTAGCCACTAGACCAACTGGTCGCCAAAATATAAAGCTAAAGCAATTTGGTCTTTCTCTTGTGGAATTTTTCTCTGTGGCAACCAGAAAAAAAATTGCTATCAGCTATTTAGGTTGGTATTTTTTCTTGTACGACGTACCGATAATTCTGTGGTTTAGTGCTAGATGCTATAATGATAGATCATTGTACTAAAGTTGATAGATTCAGGCGTTACTTTGCGGAAATCCATATTTAAAATGAACAAAACAAAAATATGTAGCTTACTTCCGCCAACCGCTGGCACCCAGCACTCGACGAGTCAACATCATCCGAGACACTCAGTCCAGCACTCGACGAGTCAACATCACCCGAAGATGCCTCGTGCAGAGGCGAAACACGTGTCATATTGATGTCAGACGTTTGGTATTTGGATCGAGTTATGGCGGAAGTTTTTATTTTATTCATTTTTCATTGTGCTAAACTTATGAAAATAGTGGCAATCATTATTTGATACTGAAGCCAAAACTGTTAATTTTTTTCATTTTTGTCCATCTGTCTGCCTGTCTGTATCTTGACTGTGCATTATGCCGAAACTGCTGAATAAATTCAACTAGAACTTAGTATCATATGAGTTTATACTACGAGTCAGGACATTGGATACTTTTCATCCCGAAAAATTAAAGGGTTCCCGCAGGTTCAAAATTATTTAAAAGAATACGTATCATGCTGAAATTACTGCACAAATTTTGATTCAACTTGACACAGTCATAGTTTGTACATGATGGGTTAAAATTATGGATAATATTTATCTCGAAATACAAAAGTTTCCTGGGGGATAGGGATCTAAAGTTATGTTAAGTTTGATGTAATAAATATTTATACTTATAATAAAGCAATAGGTACGAAAAGTCTGAAGAAAGAAGATAAAAAAATGTGGTATAGGGTACTTAAAATAAGCTACTGAGAAATAATATAACATTTATTTAAAACAACACTGTCTGTCTGTTTTTTTTGTTATTCGCACATTACACAAAAACTACTGGACCGATTGCAATGCGGTATGCATAGAATGTTGGATAGCTTAGAGTTTAACTTAAAAACTGGTGTAATTGGTATCTCAATCCACTGAATAGAAACCAAGCAAAAAACTATGTAACTTTTAACTTTTGCTCAAAAGTTAGTATATTGGTATTTTAGGTCTTGGAATAGCACAGAGTACTTTTAACCTGGAGAAATGACCACGCGTGCGAAGCCGCGGGCACAGCTCGTCTATCTATATATCTGATACTTACAATAAATCAGTAAGTAACTAAGTCTGTACAATGAAGATAATTAAACAAAATGTCTAGGGTACTTAAAATAATCTTTTGTACAAGAGTTTATTTTTTAAATCGTTTCTCTGTATATGTAATTTTTTTCTGTTTGGGCATCACGTAAAAACTACTGCACTGATTGCTATGCAGTTTTCACTAATGGATAGCTTAGGTATTGACTTCAAGAACGGTGTACGTCTGAACGAAGTTTTATGAAATTCGGTTTACTCATTTGTACTTTTGGTTATGGAATAATACTGCACAGAGGATCTCGATTACCAAAAAATAAAAAAAATGCGGGCCAAGCACAGTTAGTGAGAAATAAATCGAGACAATCCTGTTGGTCATCCACTATGTTATCCCGTGTGGGTTTCATCCTTGAACTTTTTTATCATTCATTTAAATTTACATTACTTATTACATTTATTCCTGCATCGTAGGCCTACATTTTAAATTTGTATTTTGCATATTCGTAGCGTAAACCTGCCCGGATTGAATGGATTCAATCCGGGCAGATTTTATCCCGAACCTCTGGGCAAAATGAATGTTTAATAAGCCTGACCCTTATGTAACTTTGGTGTTTACTTATTATAAATTTATAAGTGTTTACAAAATATGTTTGGCCGAATACCTTTTTCGAGGCGGAAAGCGGTAGGCAACACGTTAGAAAAATATTTAAATAGTCGGTTAAAAATAGGAACGGCATCATCATGTCAGCCTTTAGAAGACTGTTTGGGGGGTCTCCCCACATTTCGCTTGCTTGTTCGTGGTCGCCATTCGAAAACCTTTATTAAACCTTCATTGCCACTCTAACTTGCAAACTCTGAGAGCTATGTCGGTAACCTTGGTTCTTCTACGGATTTCCTCGTTTCGGATTCTAACACGTAGTGAAACACTGACCATAACTCTCTCCATTTTATTTTTTATTTTATTTTTATATACCAAATTTCACAAGAAAAAATATTATAAAAAATCAAAAGTCCCGACTACGAACAAAATTATTAAATACGATCTGACCGCCCGCAAAAACAATCACACTAATATAATAATGGCGAAAGTTTTTATATAAGGGGGTGTGTGTGTGTGTGTGTGTGTATATTTGTTACTTCTTCACGCTGAACGGATTTGGATGAAATTTGGTACTGAGGTAGCTTATACCCTGGATTAACACAAAGGCTACTTTTGATCCAAAAAATGCACGGTTCCTGAGGGACGCGGGTGAAACCACAGGGCGCAGATAGTACTTATATAAATTTAATGTTTCTTTTTAACTTACATATTTTACTTTACCTTAATAGTTGCAATTGCAACATTACGCTATAGTATTTACATTAACTTGAATAATCTAAAATCTAAATATTGTAAGAAGCTTAATTGTCAATTGCTACTGTTTAGTTATCATAATTATATTTTTGTGAAATGGTATTTTAAAGAACTTCTATTTAATACCATACTCAATTAGGTTAAGGTAATTAGGTTTAGGTAATTTTTTGTTCCGTCGGAAATAAAATATGGCAGCTGTAAGCCGCCATATTAGTTTTCTTGACACTTCATATGTATATCCTATAGCACTCTCGTGATCAAGACAAATACAATGATATCTCAGTTATCAAAATCCATCAAGCCGTTTAGGCTGTAGGATGTGCCTAATAAACGTACAAACAAACATACATACAACCCAAACACATAACCCTCCGTGCAGTCGGGTAAAAAACTACTTCAAATATCGTCAAATATTTTTTATCGATTGTACGGCTTCTTCTCATTCGATTGAGATACAAAGTACACCAGTATTTCCGTCGAAACCTAACAGTGAAAACCGCATCGCAATCGGTCCAGTACTTTTTACGTCCAGTACATAACAGACAGACAAAAAGAAAGAGGGACACAAATAAAAAAATACTTGTTCATTATCTTCAGTACCATAACGCAAATAAAGTAATCATCACAAATGTACAGGCTTTTTGTGACTTCCTGCTTTATTATGCTCATAAATCTTTTTGAACACTTTGTGAATTCTGTATTTTAAATAACAGGGGATATAGTACAGCTCCCCAAATGATTCCTCCTTCATACAATAACTATCACCAATAACCAATATAAATACAAGGTAACCTATTTAATAATATACGCCATAAATCCGTAAGAACCAATAGATAAAACTAAACCACTTTCCATAAACGACGTCACAAATTTCTAACACTAATAAATCCTTTTTCATTCGAGTTAACAATGTATTCGTATCGAAGGGCCGTTCCGCAGCCCTCGCCGGAAGGTAAGCGTTATAATTTTCGGCATATCCGGCGTTCTCTGCTATTAATACCCAAGGAAAGACGGCAACGATGAATAACAATGTTACAACAATGGAGCCGGTACCCTATCGTATATTTCACGTATAACTATTAAATTGGGTCGTAATGCTAGATATATGCGGTTAATGAAACGTAGGAAGGCATTGTTGGCAGAGGTGAAATAGGTTTTGGATTTAATGGCTTTGTGTCCATGTCAGTGCTGGCGTAAAAAAACCTTGACGGAACTAATAAATATACCTAAAATTTTATTTTTGCGTTTATTAAGTTATTTTGGACACATTTGCTTTATCTGGAGACGTCAATTAACTGTTATTAAACCATTCTTATTGTTTAGATTTTGAAGGAGTTTAAAGCTAAGCAGCGTTAATTGACATCTCTGGGTATGGCAGTACGACCAATAACCCCTACAAAAAGTTCATAAATGCGAATTATTACTGCACAGTACAATATTGTAGTGCTAGTATTACTAATCATTGTATAACTTTTTATAAGAAAAACGGTAAATGATTGAATTATGTGAATACGGTAATTGACCGAATAACAAATCTGAAGTTATCGGTAAATGCTTAAAATGCGTAAATGCTTCGGTATATGCTTCTAATTCACACAAAAATACCATCTGTCATATACTTCTAATTGTCCTTACAAATGCACAAAAACAAAAGCAGGGCTACCCACCATCGATCAAAACAGTCCAAACTATCGCAAGCTCAGAATTCACAATGTGCTTCATTAATTTCCAACGAGCCTTAACCGTAATTTCCCTTCCACGCCAGTCAAATAGTTAGACGTGAATCAATGATGGATACGCTGAATTAAACGAAAGTGTACATAAGTATATGTATACTCTGCCAATACTACAGGCTGTACCAAATAATCAATTGACCTCTAAATGGAACAATCAGGGCCTTGTTAGGATAAAAAAACCTAAATACGAAATACACTAAAAACATTTAATGTATTTTACGTAAGAAATTAAATTTAGAGTTGTGACAATTTATAAATAGCTGGCAGTCATTGAACAAAAAGAGCAAAACATCATAAAACATAAAAAACGCCAACGTACGCGGTTTTCAGTGAACAAAAACATGCTTTTGAAGATGATATTTTCCAAAATAACGACGAACAGGCCACTTCTTAAAAAGGTAAGGTAGGTAGACTATGTCGTGGCCATGTCGTCTTCCTTTGTGACCAGGTTTTACGCCATTAAAATTATATCTCTGTACTGGTATACACATGTATGGTGGTGGTGGTTATATCTTTATACTTGTATCTCTTATAGTTTCTCAATAATAGCAAAGGATAAACAAAGCAGTTTTCGTAACTTAGTAAACATTAGGCCTACGGAGTAAAAACGTGGCGAATTAAATGACTCGCCCTGTATACACTGTAGTCTGTAGTCTATAGCCCATCGCGTGCCGGCATAATGAAAACAGTTCACTAAAGAAAGAGGGGTGTATTCCACAAACAGAATCTACGTCGGTAGAGTCGACGGGCGAAAACATGGTCTCGGATACATTTAACAAAACGGTTGAATAAATGGGAATTTATAAATGGCTGTATTACGAATCCGGTGGTAGACTCAGATAAGTTTCACGAATGCTCTTTTTGGGACTATGTGCTTAAACATTTTAGACTTCATTCATCTTTCAAATTAAAAAGAAATAGTTCAAAATAAAAAAAGCCTCAAAATATAAAAATGCCTGACCAAACATAGTTAATAGCTGTCTTGTAATGATCAAAACTCCATACCAAAGTTGCTTGGTTCCACAGATTCACCTCATGCAGGTCTGCATATTATTCATCAGACCGTCATAAAGGCGAGTACGAAAAATTACAATACAACACTGAGTTTACGCTTGCGCTGTACGCCTATCCGCTTTAGACAATAAACGTGGAGCCAAAACACTTCGTACGAAAAACTCGTTCGAAGTGAACATATACGTGGCCAAATTTTAGTTATTCTGTGACGTTATTCTTTTGGGTGTCAAACTCACATCAAACCTGAATTTTGGGTCTTATATTAAATCTAAAGCCAAGGTAGCTGCAAAAAACTTGGCATTTTGTCTAAGGTTAGGCGGTACATCACACCGGGACAGCTTTTGAATCTTTATCAAGCACAGGTCCGATCTTGTATGGAGTACTGCTGCCACCTCTGGGACGGTCCTACCAAGTATATCAGTTCGAGTCTTTGGATTCAATTGAGAGACGTGCTATCAGGCTCATTGGGGATGACACTCTGGTAAAGAGTAAGGTTCAAAGTCTGGCGCATCGACGTGCGAGGTAGCAAGCCTGTCGGTATTCTACAGATTGCACTATGGGGAGTGTGCACAACCTGTTTCCCACATCACCTTTCCATCACCGTACGACTAGACGAATAGCAAAGCGCCACTCTTTTATGGTTGAAATACCTCACACGAGAACGAAGCGTTACGCTTCTTCATTTATTATAAGAACTGCAAAGGAGCGGAATGGCCTGCCCTCGTCAGTGTTTCCGTTAAATTATAACCCAGGTGTGTTCAAGTCAAGAGTCAATAAGTATCTACTAGGCAAGCATGCTACACCTTCGACCACAATATCGCTTTCCATCAGGTGAGATCGTGGTCAAACGATTGCCTAAACAGTAATTAAAAAAAAAAGTGCGGATGTACGGATCATACATTACCGATCTACGACTTGTCCTATTATGAAAGGAAGTAACAAAAGAAGTATTTAGTCAGTTAACAAATACGAAGTTGCAAACAAAGTCAACAAGGTCTAGTCTGAATCATTCAGGCTGACCCAATAACACGTTTATTTATTTCGGTCGATATAGCTTGTTTTGTTTTAAGATCACATTAACTTTTATAACTCTTAAAAACATAAAGAGGCTCGAACTTGAACATAACAGACCGTAAAAGGTCACTAACAAGATACAGAGTGTCGTAAAACGGGGATCCGTGAAAACATTGTGAATAATAAAATTGTATAAGTTTTGGCCTAGTTTTTTTTATTTGCGATAGTCTCGCTTTTGGAAGCAATTCACCAGATGGAAGGAGGCGACGATGGAAGAGCATAGATACAGCATGCCTAACATCCAGTTTTTTTGTATATAATTGAAACAAACCAAATAGGTTCAGACAGAAAACCAGTGCCAAGGATAGACAACTGCATAATGACGCCGTACTCTAGACAGGCTCTTGACGAACGACGCAATGATAGCATTTGATTATCGCCATTTTGGCGCTGATAGTAGTAGTTTGGCAGTAGTGAGCGTCCACGTAACTAAGGTTTTTGTACTTTAGTCCCATGGACGCTCGGTTGAAGCGCTTTGAAAGAGTACAAACGAAAGTATGGCACAGCAAATCCATAGAGATCAGTGGTGCCAAGGCTTTTTGGCGTTTGCTGAGTTGGGACCTGTTTTTGACAACACACAGTTATAATTTCTTACCTCTTTGTTTGTATTTTTTTTTCTTTGTCACCTGTATAATGTTGTTTGTTGACATAAATAAATGTATTTCTATTATTTTCATATCTCTGTGGACGAGCAGGTTATTTGTCTGATGGTAAGTACCACACCTGCGTATAAAAATTGCAGTGCCATACAGAATGCAGGACTGTCGAAACACAATTGTGTTTGCACACTACAGCTTGACGGTTGTATATCTAGCAAAAGTATGCTTCCCCAGACGGACCCTTGCAGAACCTAGTGGTACCTCTACTATTACTAGTGGTTCTTTAGTCATAAACTCAGAACCATCAGTTGGACGGGTTCCAAATTAATAGTTTTCATTTAAACTCACGACCACTATAACTATGCTTGGCATCTGTGCTTGGCATGCACTCTGCAGCCTGAGCTACCGTATGCTGCCTTAGTGCTTGAATAGCCTAACTACCAAACAGCAAATTTTACAGGAGACGTTTATTTTATTTTGTTACAGATTTTGATACAGGAAAGTTTAATTATAACAAAGGGTTATTTATGAATGATAAAGTTTGATTCTTACCGGATATATATATATATATTTATAATAAAAAATATAAATCTATTACGGCGATTTTTCAATTAATATGTGGAGGTTGGGCAACATGCCTCAAACAAAATTGTGTATATGGATATAGGACACAATGACATGGAGATAGGGCACTAATATTGTGTTCCAGTTTTATACTTGTTTGTCCTAACAACCGTCATTATTGATATACAGCATTTTCAGTTTCATAAATCACTTAATAATATATTATGAAATAAAAAAATGTAATAAGTATAAGCATAATGAAAGTACACTACACTAGTAGTACACATCAGCCTTCAAACTTTAAAGCAGCATCAAAATCAGCCCATTCGTTTAAGAGCTACGATTGTCCCCCCGGGGGAGAAGAACAGTTGTAGGTGAGAGGTGAGAATAATAATAATAATAATAGGTGAGAGGGGGGCCTCTCACCTATTGCAGCCAAGAACTATCTCGTTTACCTCAGCTTTCAAACATAAAATCTGCAATGTTTCTTTGTTTGATTACGGAATTCTAAAAAATGTCTTCCACACAACCACAGACACGACCCAGTTAGTTTTATTATAGTTGGTATAAGTAGGTATGGAAGCTTCAAGAAAGGTAAAAGTAAAAAAAAAACGACAGAAAATAAAATCAAGCTGTATCACACGTTCACTTATAATTCAGACACTAAAACTAAATACTATGAACGAAATGTATACTCACCTTTCTAAATCCAATACACCATGCATGTAATCCTTTCTTTTGGTCGTTGCTGTCATTTTGGATATAAATTATATTAAAAATCTTTAATTTTTACAATAGCGCGCCTAGAATTAAATCATAACAAAGAACTAAACAATTAAGATGGCGTCGCATCACATCCTGACGAATGGCTGTGATTGGTCGACTGAGGGTGGTTGGTCATACAAGGACGGAGCTTGATATTTGGATGCTGTCGATTGAGAAAAATATAGCGTTTAGCCAAACAAGCACTCTACACAATTTATGAATTGGAGATAGGATATTTTATTTTAGCTACTTGTGAACGTTACATTAGATATTTTATATATATAGTTATATAGTTTTAATATATAAAACAGCGCATAATCATGCTCTCAACGGTTTAAAATAAAAAAGACATATTGGAAAAAAGGTCGGTTAGCCATTCAAGTACTGGGGCGGCGCGTAGTAACTACGTAAACTCCATCAGACAAAACCAATAGCCCAAAAAGTATTTATGACTTACCTTCATGGATCCTTTACACAAGCAAAATAGTACACAATACACAATAAAGAATGGTTTGTGATTGTGACCGAGCAGGCGCATCGTGATTAATCTGATTGGGCAGTTAAGTGAAAAGAATAGAAGTCAGATAATTACTACTAGTGGCTCTGTGAGATATAGACCTCACGCGTACAAAACTTTTTTGCAAACAATCTAGCGTTGCACTGTAGCGCCATCTAGTTACCTTATTGTAACACTAACATTAATAATCAAGGTGCTCCATAAATCCTTACCTAGTGGGTAAAGGGCTGATTCCACTACCGGTAGAAACCTAAAAGTGTGAAATTTACTGTATTTTGAACAGCAACTCGCTCATCACGCCGAAGATCCTCATCAGATCTTCACCAATTTTTTATTATTTATTTATTTAATTAGGATCAACATGAAAAATAACATGATTACATGTTTATTGGCAAAATTAATAATAAATGTTACATGCAAATTCACCTACAGATGAAACACATCATGCACAAATCATGCAACTTACTTTATAATGATATAATAGGTTTCTATACTCAACGCTTATCAAGAATTTAATTATTATATTATTAAAATTAAATTATTGTAAAAAAAAATATTTACAAAATAAAAAAACGAGATGAATGCTAATTGTAATTCAATTTTGATTAAAACAATGTAAAATAACAGAATTTAAACATTTAGCAAAATATATATAAAATGAATGCATGATGTAAATATATACCTAATAATAAAAATAGGATATACAATAAATAACAAAAAAATAACAATAAAATTTTATTGATGTCAATAATTATGCTTATGAAGTGGATAGGTCCATGACCCTAAAAATTTTAGTTTGAACTCAGATGGCTTGTCATAAAATATGTCTATAGTGATATCTTTTTTCAAAAATTCCTTAAATAATCTACTTAATCTGGGTAAAAGAGAGAAATGACCAAGATTTGATTTATATGTTTTATGAGTGAGTTATGAAACGGGGTACCGCGGCAAGCGTGAAGGGACGGCTATCATTAACTGGCTCAATAATTCAGGATTATCAATGGTGTTATTTAAAAGTTTGTATACAAATGTTATGTCTAGTAATTTTCGTCAATCGGACAAACTTGAGAGTTTGAATTACTTAAGACGATCCACATATGGGGCACGTTTATTGGGACCGTATGAGTAAAATTGAGTAAAACGTCTCTGTATGCTCTCAATGCGATCCTTATGAACCTGGTAGTTGGGATTCCACACAACGGAACAGTATTCAAGCTTACTCTCAAGCTTAGCTTACTAACGTGGTGTATAAAAGTTTCCTAGTGCTACATTTCTTAAAGACTTTAGAATTTCTAAACACAAAGTCTAGCATACTACGCGCAGACTTGCAAATAGTGTCAATATGTTGAACAAACTGCAACTTAGAATCGATCGTGATGCCTAGGTCACGGATGGTTTTATATTCTTGGAGTTCAGTGTTGTTTATTTTATAAATTGTTCTTAGTGATAAACGATTACGTGTGAATTTAATATATGCACATTTTTCTGGATTGAGCCGCATTCCATTCAGCCTGCATCACTCCGACAATCTATGAATATCATCTTGTAGCTCTAGGGCATCGTTAGTACAATATAGCTGTTTAACTATCTTTAGATCGTCTGCAAAAATAAAGAATTTTGAACTTTGAATATAATTTGTTATGTCATTCAGAAATATATTAAATAATAGGGGTCCCAGAATATAACCTTGTAGGACACCTGATGATGCGTAGTAGAGATGAGAGGCATATCCTTTAACAACCACATATAACGGCCTACCAACCAAGTATAAAGCTAGCCAAGACAATATAGGTCCTCCAAAACCGAACGATGACAATTTTTTGTAAGTATTTTATGGTTAACCTTATCGAAAGCCTTCGAAATGACAGTATAAATTGTATCGACTTGTATGCGGGAATCCACCGAGTCTGAAAGATAATTTACCAAATTTGATAAGTTTGTGGCTGTAGATCAAAGCCGTGTTGACAATCTGAGATTGTCCGCTGTACTTGTCGAAGAAAAAACGGATGTAAAAGGGACTCAGAAGTTTTAGGCAGCACAGATATTATGGATTTGGGCCGGTAATTAGTAATAATTGCACGCCCACCTTTCTTATAAATTGGAACGATTCTAGCACATTTCCAAAGATTAGGAAATATTCCAGTTTGTAGCGATTTGTTATATATCATAAAAATAGGTAAAGAAAGTGGCTCTGCGCATTTGGTTATGAAGATGGGAGGCAGATTATCTTGTCCAGCACCTTTAAGTAGATCAAGTCTTTTTAATTTTTTTTAAAATTCGTTTCTTGTAAATTGTATTGAGCAAACTGAAGACTAATGAGACCAATTATTATTGGTCTTTATAAGACCAATTTAAAGTTACTACCTTTCAAATAAAAAAAGAACAATTGAAATCCAATCTAAAAAGGCGGAGATATTCAGTAGCCCCCTTTTTGCCCCTTTTTGTGGGAAGTACCCCCCCAATCAAAAATTCCCGACGACTAAAAAATTATAAATTTCGTTTAACCTGTATACTAAGTTTCGTCTAGATTGGTTGAGAAATGCGACCTGTAGAGGAGAACAGAGATCCGGACATATGAAAGCATTTTTGCCCAAGCTGAAACAGAGACGCTTCGCTCGAGCTTTGCGCTCGCTCGGTCTATTATAATGGTCAGCAAAAAGAGGACTAGTTTAATTAAAGGTTTCAAAGGATGAATTCCTATCGTGACGATAAGTATCATTAAAATTAAATTACTTTACCGTTGCAATAAAATATGGGATACTCGTATGAGTAAAGAATAGATAGATAGATAGATAACCCTTTATTGCACTAAAGAAACTTAAATTATGGCACATTAACAATGACCTTAAAATATTACAATCGGCGGCCTTATCACTAAGCAGCAATCTCTTCCAGGCAACCTTAGATTAGAAAACGAGAACAAAATGACATCATTTATGAAACGTACGAGTTAGGTCGATAGTAAGTACCTACCTATACATCCATATCGTCTACCCCTAGGTAGTCTATATTAATATCATAAAGAGAAAAGATTTGACTTTTTGTATGCTTGTATGTTAGTTTTTGTAATGGATAAACTCAAAAAATACTCATCCAATTTAAATTATTGAAATTATTTTACATATTGAAAGCTACATTATCAGCGTTTCTATTTTTCAAAATTTTGAGATCTCTACGAAAATTGCAATAATATAACTCAAGGTATTTATGTTTTTTTTTAAGTTAAACCTTTTGATATGTACTAAAAGCGAAAAGATAAAATTAAATCGTGGGGCAAGTCGAATTTCTATTACTCAGGTTACACTACGCCCCACGTTTTATTTTTATTTTTTACCTTTTAACACATAAAACCGTTTAACTTAATTTAATTTTTTACTTTTTTATTTACAAGTTTTTAGTTTTTTATTTAGTTATTTATAAGGTGTACTGTGTTCTACTTGTCAAGCCCTTTCAATTGATACCCACATAGAAAAATAAAAATAAAGTAAAGTGACATTTTCTGGTCGCAGCCTTCTTGGATTTGTTTTTTTTCCACAGTATATTGTATTCTACTAGCTTAAGCACTTTCATTTGATACCCATAATAACTGAAAAAATAATAATAAAAAAAATATGTAATACTCCATTTGGTGGCGGCAGCCATCTTTTATTTACAAAATACTGGATATACATAATTATATTGTTATCAGAAATAAAGGTGAGTCTCAAATTTCAGATCAATCGATCAATAGGAAGGGGGTAAAATTTAAATTACTAGATTTGACCCAAAAAACAACAAACAGGCAAGGTAATCAATAAACCCGTGTAAAAAATTGCCTATTTAAGTCATTATTTGGCTAGCGCTGCGAAAACTATTGATGAGACATAAAATAATGTACTACATGTTTATCGTACTCATCATTACCCACAAAAAAGTCCACGAGGTTATAATATAAATTATTAGTTAAGTCACAAAAACCGTATATATATTTATTTTATTTAAAGCCAAATATTTGTAGTAAAATACTAACCACAAGTATAAGCTTCATTAGGAACTATACAAAATATTGATACTTACGTTGTTAGTCTTTATCCCTATTCTGTTTGTATCGTAAGAATCTGCATTTTATTTTACATGCTACAAAACACAAGCTGCAAGAAAAATCTACAAAATAATATGCGCAAACTCTAATTAAGTGCACACAAAAGATACGAACGAGAAAACTAGATGAGAGAACAACTCCAAACAATTAAATGCTAATACAACCCACTAGTGGCAGCCCTAACCATAGAATAACAAAAGCAGAGATACAAGTGGCATTATCCAACAGACCACGGTTAATATTCTTTATCCGTAGCACTACACTATTGTCTGTTACAACAAAATATACTAGACTAAACCAGATCGATCTCTTCCGCAGCGCACGCAAATATTTTGTGGTGTTCATTAATAAATTGTGTATCATGTTTCGCTGAAATATCGTTAGGACTGATGTAAATGTTGATTTAGAATCATTTAACAGTGATATCTATCACACAGAGAGTTGTTCTGTAAGAACGACTGCTATCAACATAAGACTCCTCAAATTACCAAAAAACCTTATCTGTAGCGATTAGGCAGAGTATTTAGAATAAAAATTGTATGCCCTAGCCTAGTACAGCTGTGAAGATGAGAAAAAAATAAGTAAGCTTACCTTAAATTAATCTCATCTCAACTTGGGGTTAATATATTCGGTAAGTACAAAATCATAACAAACTAACCTTTAATCTACAGACCAATGACCTGAATATCGCTCTTAGCCTACACGAAGCCATAGCTCAAGGAATTTCTGAGCACAGCGTTATGGTGCATACCTCGTGCAAGATCCTGAATAATTTAGGAACTCCAGTCGTGAGCAAGCAAACAGAATCAAAAATTAAATCTAATTCGCCTTCGAGGCTCGTTAACCATGCAGACCTACGGTACGGAGTAAAACATACTTTTATTACCAGTGAAATAGGATGCGGCCGCGCCGTGTTCAACTTACGCACACGCACGCACTTTTACAAGTTGTGTTAAGATGTTTAAAGATAAAGGTTCGATATGATAATATGTGATGATAAATGATATGTTGTAATGTAATCTATTGTTCTCTAAAAGTAGATTTAGGTTGCATCAGTAAATTAATGTACTAATTAAATTTACTTTGTTTTAGTATTTTGGACCTTGGGTGGACAAATTGCGCCACTGTAATGCCCACCCAAAGCTATAAACTCTCAGAAGTAAATAAATAAATAAATAGCCTACTGTAATTTAATAGCGTAGACAATATTCAAGCATCATGATCACTATCCGTTATCAAATTAAGTCAAACCTCAATAATATTAGCATTTTAAACGAGCATTGCCACACAATATTTTTGGTTCAGTCTAAGTTTTTTTTTGTATTGTTGTTTGTTTCTAGGAATTTAACAATTGTAGGTGTAGGTGGTATAAGATGGAGCTTAGGCACTGTTTCCTTTATTCTGTGACCCTCGTCCCGTTTCGTACGGTCAGCCCTAAAGCAGATTAATGTTTGTATTTCATAACAATTGTTACATGTTTTATTGTTATGGAGATTTCTGAATTCTTTACATTTCCACGTGCTATAAACAGGATGAAGAATGGAATTGTTCAAAATTAATGAGAGCGAATATTAAAACGGTACAAGGATATTTCAGGAAGGAATCTATGGTAATTTTGGTTTTGGCTAGCCGTAAACAGATACATTGCCAGCGCGAAGAATTCATATAGTACCTACCTATAGGTAGGTAGTATAGTATAGCTTTTAGAATCAGAAATGAGGAAATCCGTAGAAGAACGAAGGTTACCGACATAGCTCTCAGAGTTTGCAAGTTGAAGTGGCAATGGGCAGGCCATATAGTTCGCAGAACCGACAACCGCTGGGGAATAAAGGTTCTCGAATGGCAACCACGAACAAGCAAGCGAAGTGTGAGGAAACCCCCCACGCGATGGACCGAAGACATTGTAGCCATCGCAGGAAGTCGGTGGATGGAGGTGGCACAGGATCGCTCGTCATGGCGCTCTTTGGGGGAGGCCTATTTTCAGCAGTGGACTTCTAAAGGCTGACATGATGATGATGATGATGATGATGATAGTATAGCTTATACCACTAAGGGTAAATTTTTCAATGCTCAGATAAGCAATCAGTATATTCGACTCGCAGCATAAGACATAATTTTTCAATCGTCAGTTAGGCTTTGTTCGCCAGACAACTCACTTAACTGAAGAATAAATTTATCTACCCGTTCGACGGCCAAATAACTGCTTATTCGACTGTATATTTGACATTAAGACGTTGATGTCACTAGCACAGCAAACAAATTTCATAAAATATCACCACAGTAACAATGAGATTAAATTACGCTTACTGGCCACTGTACAAACAAATACACATACCCTAGAAATAAATGTCAAACAAAACAATGACATTTGATTGGTTTAAACTGTCCTGCTCTAACATTAGTGTAACCAATGTCTTTGTTTCACCTCTCTGGTTTAAACTGTCCTGCTCTAACATTAGTGTAACCAATGTCTTTGTTTCACCTCTCTGGTTTAAACTGTCCTGCTCTAACATTAGTGTAACCAATGTCTTTGTTTCACCTCTCTGAAGTTAGTAACGCCTGATTTGCTATTTCTATTTGCAGATAGCTATATAGGGAATGAATGGCATTTGAAAATTTACTATTTATCAGACAGATACACAGTCTAATAAATGTATTCCTCGAACAGTTATTAGCCCGTTTATCTAAGCATTGAAAAATCAGCCCTAAGAAAAAAAAAATTATAAGTAATAGCAAGGAACATTTTGTTTCTAATTAATTTTTGTTATTTATTTATTCTGCGACTTGTTTTAATATGTATTTTTAATTTAACATTCTTTTTTAATGTGCATGACTTCAGGGCCCCGATTCTGTTAGCTATTGAACCGCGATAACGCAAGTTGACAGCTTGTTTCTTTTTTGTGAAATTTTCTCATTTACCTCTTAAAAGTGCTGGAAAGGAAAATTTTGCATGTTTTTTGTTTATATTATTGCTTTATTGAACTTTTTGAAATTTTTCCAAAATTTTCGCTTTTAAGTGATAAAAGAGAAAATTTCGAAAAAAAATCTAGTGATCGACTTGCGTTATCGCGGTTCAATAGCTAACCGAATCGGGGCCCTAATTTAGTCACACTTTATACTGTTACACGCTCAATACAATTTAGCATAATATGCATTTTGTCTTCGCCAGTAATTTCAGTAACATTTTTCTTTATCCACTTTTAAATGTTTTTACAATTACTTTGAATGAATTAATGTTAACAATGTTGGTGATCTAATAAATAAATATACTTTAGATTGAAGCTAGCAAACGATGATATTGACTTTGGCGCCTGTAAGCGTGCCACGGTCAATGTGACGAGGTATCGAAGTTCATTTACAAAACTAAAATACAAAAGAAAACCACATTCACGATTGTTTGTTTGTCGTATGAGGTACGCAGAGTTTGTCTGGCCGCCCGAGGGCCTCTGACATGGCTTATCGACTGCTAGCTGGGACTGACAGCTCAACGTGGCCTCCGAAGCACGGAAAACCGTAAATAACTTGTAAAAGTAATTCGGTGGCTAAGACGGAACCCGGCATCATTGGACTACTGCACCGATAGGCCAACATCGCTCCTAACATTGACGATGACACCATGAAACACTTTAGTCCAAACCCCATCAAGGAAATTAAGGCAACGGACTCGTGGTCACACTGTTTTGTCACACTAGTGTGACCACGACGAAGGAACTTAACTGCAAACATTTGACAGATCAAGTTGTAACCTTGTGCATCACAACACACCTACATTCAAGAATAGTAAGTATGTATTTTTTTAAACTGAACCCACTATGTACTTGAAAGTTAATTTAACTACTCTGTTGCTCTAAGTAAGGTTCTTGTATATGATATAGTAGCGGAGGCCGCGGCTTTTCCCGCGTGGTCATTTCTCTGTGTTACAAGTAACCTATGTTTTATTCCAGGATCGAGAGTACCTAAAACATACAAACTACCAAATTTCATTCACCCGTTAGATAGTTTTATATCGATTGCTCGGCTTCTAATCAGCGGATTAAGATAGCAAGTACACCTGTTTTAAGGCAACCCTAAGCTATCCAACAGTGAAAACCAAATCGCAGTAGGTCCGGTATTTTTTACGTGATGCACAAACAGACAAACAGTAAGTGCCCTAGACCATTTTTCTTATTATATTTGTACACACTTTTTGTTACTTACTACTTTAATATAAGGATAGATAGATTAGTATTAACTTACAACACAATGCATCCTCAATTGTTCACTGCACAACATTATTATTTTGTTACTATGCTATTTATAAATTTCTTAAACGTTGTACTATAAGTATTCTAAACATTATATAAATCTATCGTAAAATGATCGCACTAACAAAATACATTGTGGAGATCTATTTATTCTAATTATTAAAAGCCTAATTTAACTTTGTTGGTCAAATGGCGAAAGGTAAACTCACTAGTTCATCCAAATTAATCCTAGCAATTAAAGTCGAGAAGAGAAATGACCTGACCCATTGAAGCCCTTTAGTCTCGAATACAATGTCAATCTTTGTTACAAATCAAAACAAAGTAAACATGCTGTAACGATGCTGTAAGCACTGCAAGCGTATATCAATAAATTAATAATGTAACCTAAGATTTAGTACATCCAAGCAATGCGTTAAGAGTTAAAAAACGTAGATTAAAATCTACTGAAGATGTACTTATTATTAATTTATATTTTATTACTTTGTGTGACGAGACGGGCAGGTCGCAAGGTGATGGTAAGCGTCACGCCCGCCCATAACAGTTACAATGCTACCCAGAACTTTGGTTTCAAAATCTTGCCCATCACTGCACTGCGCTCGTCACCCTGAGATATTGGTTGTTGTAAGTCTCATTACCCAGTAATTTCGCTAGAAACATTAATATTATAAATAAACATCGTATAATTGAAGTAGCCTGCTCCGTATTTTTTTTGTACATGAAATTTACAATTACCATTCGTTAAGTAGTTCACCATCAGCTGCTAAACTATCCCAAATGACGTTTAAATCCACCGACGGCTAGCTAATTACACTATTTCGTAGTACCATCGTTCTACTGAAATATTAGCTGGAAGTGTCACAAGTTGGTGATATATACGAGGTCGCGGGGGCCCCCAGATTACTTCGTGTTGTTTGGTAAGCCGACCCGCGATGCATGGTCGTTAGCATGCGAGATTCAGGGGCCATTTTGTGTTATGTAAGGCTAGATAAGGGTTTTACTAAAGCCTCGCTGGAAAAGCTCTAAAGGAAAGGTTGGGCGGCACCATTTAAGTTTTCGTTGAAAAACTAGCAAAAGACTGACTTGAATGAAAAAAAAAGTGAAAAAAAAAGTGGAAGAATGCATTCTATTAAAAAGGGGGGGAAGGTACGGCACGCTTTAATATCACGTAAACAAAAACTGGACTGGATACAACTATAGGCAAACACACTCACATACACATGCTACATAAATGAGACTTCGATTGCGATTGCCAATAGTGTGCAGTGCACCTAATTTATGCAGTCCACGCCCGAGAAGATTTTAATTAGATCCCATTTTTAATTAGATCTATGGAATAATGTTTATATTTTTGCAATTTATTTTTAACGAATTTACTGAAGTTACGTTCAGTATTTTGAGTGACATGCGACAATGATCACTGAATAATGTACATGTCAGTTTAAGCGACTATTTATAGGAGGTAACGGACCCTCCAAATTACTTATTCTGATGATTTATGATGATGATCGTCGCCACCACTACGTTGGGTGGGTGTAGGTACCTTAACGGTACGCTAACAACTGCCCATGGAGGCGATGTTAATAAATAGCTTCACTTGCTACAAGCACACACGTCGCTCGCCCATACTCCGCCAGATACTAATTACGCTGTTGTAAACTAGATCTGCATCATCAAAATGTAAGGTTCTCGAATGGTTTGTTGTCGAAAGAAAAGCGAACGACAGCGAGCAAAGGCAAACGATTCGTCGATCAGTATCGCACTCTCGCTAGCTTTCGCTGTTTTGTCCACACTAAGTGAACGCGTGTGAAGTCCGGCGACTTTCGGCGAATCACGGCGAAGCGCTCATGTAGTATTTATTGATCATGGACGACAACGACTTTGTAACAGCTAGCGCTGCATTTATTGTGATAAACGGAAGTACTTAGCGTAGAAAAAGACGGCGTTGGTGGATGACGTCGTTATATAAAATCAGGACTTTGTAAGAAAGAAAACGAGCGAATGACTTGCAAAAAATTGCCAGAATATAAAAAGTTAGATAACTTTACAAGAATGCTCACCATTACTTTATGTGGTTGTTAAATCAAATCTCGCTACCAGTTTTTTCGTATCTTGGCGTTGTCGTTCTCTGCGGAAGGATCCACTGGTACAGGAACAGGATAGAAGTGAGATTTAAACGAGAGGCGTTCAGGTCGCAAAGCCACAATTCCACTGACCGCACTTTTCATGGGTTCTATTTTTTTGTTCCAGCGATTTTAAGGCCGCATCCCGAGCAAATTTTGAGAAAAGGATAGCAGCATTGTAAGGCACTTGAGCTAATGAAACAGCAAAAGAGTGTCTTGCATACAAAACATACATTACACAAAACAACCGTAAAGAAACCTTTAATAAAATTATCTATCGATCGATGGTACCCTAGAGGTATTTATAATAGTGCGAGTTAGAATCTAACTGTACAGGGTTTAATCCTACCAATGACCAATGACTTTTCTAAGTCATAAGTAGTTTTTCATCGCTCCTTGCTTTGGAAGGCACGTTAAGCTGTTGGTTTAGCTGTCGGACTGTTATTGATTAATAATTGGCCCTTGGGCGGCTTGACAAACTCTGACACCAGAGGCCAGCACTACCTCATACGACATGAATGAATGAATTGTCTATCCAATAAAAAAAAAACATAATTTAGGTATTTCTAAAAAATCCAGTAGTTCTAAAAACCATTTTAAAAAAACATTACAATTTATTGTAACGTGTTTTTGACGGCAAGATATCAAGTTTCATCGTGGCAAAAAACATCCGCGGGCTCTACTTGAATCGCTCCAAGCAAGGATTTGCCTATAGGCCGAGTAAGCCCGAGACTAGGGGCGGCTGACCATCGAAAAATAATAATACGCGCGTCTGTATTTGTTCGTTCAGATATTGTAGATTTAGTGAATGGCCGAACGTTTTTATCATTTGGCCGCTAAACTTGGCAAGAGAGCTGAAATCCTGACACAAATTACTTAATGTTACTATGTCTGGAGAAGTAAATAACAATTTATCATCCCGATTAAGCATGAGGACATAGTTACGGGCAGCAGCTAGTAAATTTATATATTTTAGCTCAGTTTTGGAGGTGATAAGAAGGTTGGTGCTATAAGTCGCCTAGGGCGGCCAGGACTGCTCAGGCTGCATGTCTCATTCGCAACATGGTCTTCCATAACGCTATACAAAATTAATATACAAAATGGAAAACCTATGTTATACCTACTAGTACTTATTTATATAGAGTGACATAAACACCCCCATTTCAATGAAATTGAATTAAACAGAGACGGAAATAAGAGATCGGTCATTCCGATCGCAATGTTGTAAAATTGAACGGTCGTCTTCCTATTCAATACGACCCTTGTATGGAATGGCAGGTGTATAGGAATATAACTCACTACCTATTCATAATCATACCTACCTTTTACGGGTGCCGTTTAGTATATTATACTAGAATATTCTGTTGTTGAAAATAACATTTAATAAAATGGTCCCAAACAAACACTATTTTACTTTCCACGAGACAACAAGATATTTACAATACAACAACGATCTTATAAACTTAAATGGGCATTAGATATTTAAGCAATTACTACACTTCTACATAATATATTTGGGCAGAGATTGATTGATTCTTATACTGGGCTGACCAAGTCGGTAATCAAATGGTTCTGCGAAGAAAAAATCCAAAAACAATATAAAAGTGAAATATTTACTTTTTTATATTGCTAACATCGCATTAAGCAAATTATTAGGGGTTTCCACATAAGTCAGCAATATACGTGGCATAACAGTACCTACCTACCTACTATAACGTATTTGGTGATGTCCAAACTCAATAAAGCGGTGCCGCGAGGTGGCCGGGCGGTTATTCCAGAATACGAACCTGTAACAAAGAAATACATTTATTAGTATATATTTAATTCGAATTTCTCACATTTCTTTCCTTTTTTTCTGTCGTTTTAATTTTGTTTTTTTTTTTAACACACCGTTTTATCTTTAATGAATGCACTCGAGTTTAAATATTTTTTACTCATGTCCAAAGCAAGGATTATAATTTTTGGATGCTTCACATTTTGATCAAAGTAGCGCTAGTTCGAGATCATGGCATCTGAATTTGGACATATATAAATATTTCATTACTTTCATTGCTTACTCATTACAAATTTATTTGTACACATCATATAATTGACCACAAAGTTCGTAGTAATGCAAGTTCCCGCTGCGTTCGCTACACTTTATAATTCGTGACTTATAATTTAGACTAGATATTCTTTATAGAGACTTATAATAGGATCCGCGTCTGTCTGTATTTTTACGTCTAGAAAAAAAAAGTCCTTTCTGTAATCTAAAATCAAAATTGCAGCGAGCTAAATTACAATGGGTACATTCTTAACGAATAGGAAATTCCGGGAGATGATCATCTCTCACCAAATTTAGTGGATAAAGAAAGGGACCATCAATTACTCTGGGAATTATTTTCAATTTAAAATATCATAAGGTAACTCAAGAAACAGGCACCAGATGGCACTTGACGTTAATATAAAATTAATTGCGTCAACGAAGCAGAATTAAGGATTTGAGACGAGTGCTTGAGGAAGCTTCGTTTAACAGCCAAAGAATGAGTCCTAGTTGAAAGCCACTTTGAGTAAGGCGTATGTCATTTTGATGTCGCCGCGGAGAGGATCTGTGTCGATTTTATTATCTGTATTTTAGTTTTACTTAGAGAGCAACTGTGCTAGTAAAAGGTAATTAATGATCATACGCCAGTATCAATTTAGATATAATAAAATATCAATAAATTTACTATGCATGGGGCCACAGATAGCGCAATACAGATGTGGTATCATTTTGGTCGAACACTATCTAACTGAATTATAAAATAAAAAAGTTATTAAAATACAATGGAACAAAAAGAAATAGATCTGAATTGTGTGCCAATTTTGGTTGTCAATAAATTTTCACACTTCGAAGAGGTGGCGCTAATAATTAGGTATTACTAGACGATTAAGGAGGAGCTTGAACTAAAAGAACACGACATTACTATTGTTTTATAATATTTGCTAGTAAATCACTGTCATCCATGACTGTCAAAATTCAACTAACATTTCAAGGATTATTTCTTATTATAAAATGTAGCACGTATCCTGTCGTGGCTTTCACGTCTTTTGCTATGTTCAGAACCACACAACCGTGTATTATGTGAGTACATCACTAGGGAAAACTAGTTTCAGAACAAATCTCGTAGGCACTAAAAAGGAGGAATATATTCCAATACTGTCACACGACCGCGTTCCATCCGAGCCAAGGCCGCAGGATATGAAGACGCTTGTCATAAAATATAGTTGTTTGTTGTTTGTCTGTTTGTGGAAGATATACGTTTTACCGCGATTGATGGCCAATGGAAACGTAGTGAAAGAATGATTTGAAGGAAAGCTTTTTTGGGGACTATCCAAATCATACATTATACCTAGTATCTTTTCGCGACTTCGTCTGCGTGTAGTATCGCGATAAAATATATCCTACATCCGTTCCATGAGGTTCAAACTTTCTTCATAGCCAATTTCATTGTGATATGTTCAGCCGTTTAACTGTGAAAAGATAACAAACAGACATACAGAGTCGCTATTGCTTTTATAATATCCATAAGTATAATAGTATTATTTTTAGAGTATTAGTTTTTATGGGAGATGTTTGAGTAGGCTTGAACAAATTGGATGCTTCTCTCACTTTCGTCCTGAAAATCGACTTTACAATATGTCTGAACACAAGACTCGGAGATTTTAACAGTGTATTAAACACTTAATTTTATCGATAAAAAAGAGGGGGTACAACCCCACCCTTCTTTCTATTTGTGGAGGCTGTTTTAAGCTTTTTAGTTTTCTTTTTTTGTGTTGTTTTATTTACATTTGTTTGAAGCTCGCTTTCACGATATTATTATATCCGAAACAGTATTTTTCTTTCAAAGCTGGTCTATCGTCTTTGAGCATTATATATCATGATGATTGCAAGAGAATTCCATTATCCTTATTTTTAACCAGCTTCCAAAACGGAGAGTTTTTCAATTTGACGCGATTTTATTATGTAGGTACACCGGTTTCTCCTAGATTTCTCGGCTGATTTGGATAATTCAGTTCATTTTTGGTTCATTTTTTATTCGAATGAGTGGACCTCCAGGTAATCTATCTCTATATTATATTATTATTACTTATAATAATGCAGTAGGTAACAAAAAGTCTATACAATTGCGTTTATTTTAAAATAATGTTCTAGGGTACATATTTAAAATAAGCTACTGGACAAGTTTTTTTGTTTTATGGTGTCTGTCTGTCTGTTTGTCTGTCAGCTCACGCATCACATAAAACTACTCAACTTAGTGCAATGCAGTTATACTGATAGAAAGCTAAGGATTTGACTTAATAACTGGTGTACATGGTATCTAGAAGAAGGAAAGAAAATACATTTAATCAATCCGATGAGTAGAAGCCGAGCAATCGATAAAAAACTATTTGACACTGAATGAAATTCGATATATAATTTGTACCTTTTGCTCCTGGAATAATATATATAGGGATACTTGTTTCCCAGAAAAATTACCACGCGGGCAAAGCACCGTGCTCAGCTAGTCCTATCCACATTTCAAGAAAATTAGTACTTTTTAGTGACAATTTGAAGTCTCGTATTTTTATTACTAAACTACGCTTCGATTAAATGCTAATAATCTAACTAAAACATCACGAACTAATTAAAACACATCTATTGTTAAAACTACTTAGAATTCTTAGCAAAATCCTTGTCCAAAGAAAAAGCCTACAGATGTTAAAATTCACAATGGCAATTATACGATCGAAAGAATTATCATTACCATCTAAAGAAATCTCTACTGCCTAAAGACCTAGACTGGGTAGAGAGCTCTTTGAGTAGGACCAATTTCAGACAAGACAAGACAATTCAATTCAAGGCTGTGTTGATCAACAAGATAGGTAGGCACTCAGTAGTATACAGGACCTACGTAGGTATAAAATTGTGTAACCTTTTGTCTAAAAGAAACCCAGTACAATACATTTAAAGTATAATGACGACGAAGTACCAATATCTCCTATCTAAAACGTTGGAACTTCACAGGAAACGAAAACAACATTTAATGAATTGTATTTGTATTGTAATATTTTGGTTTTAACTATTTAAATTATCTAAGGTTTGGAATATAAATATAGTGCATCATTCGTTTTCACTCTAAACCCACTGCTTAGCGAGTTATCTGAGTCGGTTTAAGTTTAATTAAATTATGGAATATTGGAGGGATGATAGGATTTATTATTAACTAGTTTTACAGTCCGCGACTGTGCACGAGCAGACTACTGTTTATCGCGAAAAAAAGCATTCTATTTTCTTCTAGGATATTAAAAACCAATGCAAAAGTAGGTATAGGACCAATACTCTTGATGTTTTTTGACAGATTTGCTATTTCGTTTACATGGCAACCACAGACCATTCTGTGATGGCAACCATTCCTTACAGTGAGTAATCAACATTTTCCAGTTTTCCCGTGTAAACTTACAATTTTCCGGGATAAAAAGTATCCTATGTTTTATTCCAGGGTATAGGCTATCTCCATTTCAAATTTCATTAAAACCGGTCCAGCCGTTATTGCGTGAAAGCTCCCCAAACAAACACAAACAAATAAACAAACACACAAACAAACAGACAACGTTTCACTTTTATATATTGGTACGGATTACGACGACGAAGTCACAATTTTTTTGTTTATTTTTAGTTTCATATGGCAATCGACGTAAAATGTAATTTTGCTTGTACTGGCAAAAACTCCTACTATGATATTTAAATATTTGTCCCAAAAAACACTAATCGAAAAAGCTGCTATATTTTTGGAGGCCATATTTGCAGCGAAAAAACAAAAACGAAAAAAAAAACGTTTTGACTTGACACTATTGACATATCTTACAATAGATTTAAAACCGCTAAGGTATGTCCGTAACTTACGGCTAGTGTCATCATGTCTTGTATTTTAAAACAGAATTAACTTCTCACATTTAAACTGTGTACAATTTAATTTGTAAACATTGCATTTGCTATTGGTTTGACGAAACCGCCACTGATTTGACTTCAAGCTATCAAGGTATACTTATACTTGTATGTTTTGTTTGCTATACTGTCTAAAATTAATAATTCCAGGAAAAACAGAGGGCCGCGAAAAAAAATTGACCATGTATGGGAATATCTTAACTTCAAACCTCTTTATTTTGGTTCGGACTGAGTTTAGAGGTATAATTGTTCTGGTATTTTTTGTTTGTTATACTGTATAAATTCGATAATTCCATGTTTATTAGAAGCCGCAAGAAAAAAAGTTTCCGAAAATTTGCGCCAGTTTTGGTCTTGGTGTTTTGTTTAAAAACTAACATACCTTTTATACTAAACCATAAAAGTGTGTTAAAATAGACCTACAACTAACTGGTAAATAACTGGTGATTCTGTACACTATTTGATACTCTACAACGAAAAAGGACTCCCTTAATATTTTGCATCTCTTGATTCCCTTAATTTATATGAAAAGGTTAAAATTAGATTTTCTATTACTATCGTATTGTATTCATAATCATCATCTGTTTGATCTCCGAAAATGATACACACTAATAAGTCACAAAATTGTATATTTTTGTATATACATTATCTTTGGTCCCAGTTTTAATAAGCCGCTTCTCAAAGGTTACGTCGTCCGGTTTTTACGCATTATCAACCACGCTTTCTCTAAGATTATTGTAGTTAACATCCAAGAGATGGCGCTGACTTTTCTACAGGGGGAATATGCAAAAAAAAAATGTTTGGTCAACCGCTTCTTGACATGTAATTCTATGGTGCTATACCTAATTTTGCATTGGTTTTTAATATCCTAGAAGAACATAGGATGCTTTTATTCTGGATAAACAGTAGGTAGTCCGCGCGGACGAAGTCGCGAGCGGGAAAGCTAGTAAATGTATAAAGCGTACTTAGAATATTTACGCAGCCTTAGGGATAGCGTACAATTGTATATGTGATAAACTTAAAACTTATCCGCTTTATAAGTTGTTATTTTTATGCCGCTGTATTTATAATTACGAGTATAAAGTCTTAAAATATTGTTTCTTTTAATTTCTGGGCTGTATATGTTTAGGTTTTTCCAAAGTGTCACCTAATTTATATAAATTATATAATTTATTATAAAAAAAAATATCATCATCATCAGCCTATATTTGTCCACTGCTGGACATAGGCACGCCAAGCTCGGTCTTCAGCTGTCTTCATCCATTTTCTTCCAGCACCGACTAGCAGTCCAGCAGCGACTTGCGACCGCTTTTCGCAAGTCATCGCTTCATTTATCTATCTATACTTATAACTAGCACGTCTTAGGACGCGTAGTCATTTCTCTATGTTAAAAGTGCTCTATTTGCTATTCCAAGACCTGAAATACCCATATTTGATCCAACATTTGATCAAAATTCCTTCAGCCATGATAATGTTTTTTATGAACCAACAACAACATCCAACAGTGAAAACGACATCGCAATCGGTCCAGTAGTTTTTACGTGATGCGCGAACAAACATACAGACAAACCGATAAACAGACAAACAAACAGAAAGACATGATTTAAAAAAAAAAACAGTAGGTTATTTACAGTGCCCTAGACCTTTTTTTAATTATCTTTTTTGTACAGTTTTTTTATTGTTTTGTTAGGTTTCTATTTTTAAACTGATAATGACAAGTGTTTTAATAAGATCGAGGTCTCTAATGCTAGGTCAGCCAAACTTTAATCTTCAAATACCTATGAAAAAGTAGGGAATTTACCGTTTCGTCCTGTTTGACTTTGTTCTTATATCGTCAGAGCCCAAAAAACAGACAAACTTCTTACAAATCCGCCTTTTGCTCTGAGCAAACCTTCTGAGTGGATGGAGCGAAGTAAAGCCCCACATACACCTGACCGACCGTTGCGACTGCGGCCATCAGCGCTGCAGGACGACCGGGGCACATGCAAAGCGGAATATAAAGAATAAATAAACTGTCAGCGTTTCTCGCATGATAGTCGTTCCAGCTTCGCAGTCATACTGGGCGCTCAGATGTGAGCGGGGCTTATGTTGGGCGCGTTCGACGTGCCTAATCTCTCAAATCCTTTGAGATCTTTTGGTCTATAACTCCTTGTACTGCGAAACTGCGAATGTGAGTGACTGTACCTACCATAGCGGAATGTTAAGTAGGGCGGAAGGTAGCGCGCGTAATTTAATCAACTTTAGTGACGTGTGTGAAGAATCGGCAAAATTATTTCTTTATTTTAGAGTTATTTTTATAGTATCTTCATTCATTTCTTTTTTGGTGTGACATAATAACGTGATATGATTGAAATAAGTTCGTTACCGTTATATACGCGTAACGATTCGCTTCTGTATTGAAAAGTATTTTGAACACATTTACGGTAGTGCTTAGTAAGTATTTTTGAAATCTGAGAGACGAGATGATCTTGTTTTTCAATCGTTAGTATAGTCAACATGAATTCCTTTAAAAATTTCAGTGCCACGTTTAGAATACGAACCATTTTCAATTTATAATAGGACTTTTATGTAATAAACCCATAATTCAGTTGTGGCATGCAATTCCAGCATTAATAAGTAAAAGGTACATATACTTCCTTATACACATAGAATACATAAGGAAGTGTATTACTTTCATTTGCAGAAACCTCTATGTTCGCAATTTCCATCCAGACTTACCCAACTTGATTATTCTGCTTTCGTGTTACGTAACTTGAAGATCCGTGTTTTAAATAAAATGAAATATTTAAGTATACGTTAAACTATAAATCAGTTTACATATAATTTTTTTAACAGTAACGAAACAATATTACTACAATATTATATGATCAACCTTATCATTGAAATTGGTTTATATTAATGTGTTATTCAATATAATTTATTTATTTTTCCCCGAAAAAAAAGTAGATAAAGAAGATACGCACTTGATTGACATATCATTACTCTATAGATAACCCTCTTATAACCCCCTGTACTTTTAATATGAGTAAAAGATTAAGAAGCCCTAAATTAAATAATGTTAACTTTATATACTTTTGGGGGAGGCCTATGTTCAGCAGTGGACTTCTAAAGGCTGAAATGATGATGGTTATGATGTACCTACACTTATCAAATTATAAACTATTATATTCAACTAGCTGATGCCCGCGGCTTCGCACGTGTCATCATTTATCTAGGTTAAAAGTACTCTATGTGTTATTCCAGTACCTAAAATACCAATACACTAACTTGGATCAAAATTCCTTTAGCCGTCAAAAATATTTTTATCGATTGCTCGGCTTCTACTCATCGGATTAAGATTTCAATTGCCCTAGTTTTTAAGTCAAACCCTAAGCTATCCAACTATGTAAACCGCATCGCAATCGGTCCAGAAGTTTACACGATGCGCGAACAAACAGACAAGCAGACATGATTTAAAAATATGTTATAATGTTCAATAGCTTATTTTAAGGACCCTGACCATTTTGTTTTAATTATCTTCTTTGTGTACAGACTTTTTCGTACATATTGCTGTATCTATGTATCTATTCTATACTTACCTATAATCTATCTATCTTCTATCCATACTTTAAACAAAGCAATAAGAACGAAAAAGTCTGTACAAAGAAGATAATTAGAATATTGGTCGGGTACTTAAATATGTCATGTCTGTCTGTTTGTTTGTCTATTCGTCTGTTTGTTTGTTTGTGCATCACATAAAAACTTCTGGACCGATTGCGATGCCGTTTTTTTCACTGTTGGATAGCTTAGGGTCAGACTAAAAAACTTGGGGTACTTGGTATCTCAATCCGATGAGTAGAAGCCGAGTAATCGATAAAAAACTTTATGATGGCTGAAGGATATTTGATCAAATGTTTTGATATTGGTCTTGGAATAGTACATATGATTACTTTTAACCTAGAGAAATGACCACGCGTGCGAAGCCGCGGATACAGCTAGTCTATACTTATAATAAAACTGTAACGTGTCCAATTCTGTACATTGAAGATATTTTGAAATTTATTCTTGGAGGGTACTCTATTTAATACTGAAGGCAAAACTGTATTTTTTTTAATTTTTGTCTGTCTGTCTGTCTGTCTGTACCTTGGCTAGGCATCACGCCGAAACTACTGAATGAATTTAAATGAAACTTGGTATGATTTGAGTTCATACTACGAGGTAGGATATAGGATACTTTTCATCCCGAAAAATGAATGGGTTCCCGCATTTCCCATGATTCCCGCATGATGTAATTTCATTCACCTGTCCCGCAGGAATCCTTGGACAGAAAGACAAAAATAAAATAAATAATGTTTTGGCTTCAGAATCGAATAAAGATTACCCTAAGAATAAACAGGTATTACTTCATGCTTTTTAGTTACTTTTATTCCCGAACAAATAAAGGGTTCCTCCGGGATAGGGGTCTAAATTTATGGTAATTTTGAAGTAATAAATATATATTTTGGAGGGTAATCTATATTGTATACTGATACTGAAGCCAAAACCTTTTTTCTTCATTTTTCTGTCTGTCTGTCTGTCTATCTATATCTTGACCGCGTATTACGCCAAAACTACTGCATGTATTCAACTGAAACTTGGTATGGTTTGAGTTCATTGGATACTTATCATCCCGAAAAATTAAAGGGTTTCCTCCAGGATATTGGTTTAAAATTTATTAAAAGAACACGTATCACGCTGAAACAATTGGACGGGTTATGGTGCAACTTGACACAGTCATAGTTTATATGATGGTTTAAATTGAGGATAATTTTTATCCCGAAAAAAAAGGATTCCTGCGGGACAGGTGTCCAAAGTTATATTAATTCTGAAGTAATAAATAATATTTTTGGAGGGTGCTACCCTATATTCGATACTGAAGCCAAACTGTTATTTTTAAAAGCTTTTATATAACTTGCATTTTTTGTATGTATGTATGTATGTATGTATGTATGTTTGTTTAGGTCAAATCTCGCAATGTGAATTAGAAACACTTCCTCTTATCATACGGAGTTGAATTTTTACATGTTGTTTTATTTCCAATGGCAATTAATTTTTATGGCAAGCATGGCCTGGTTCGATATCCAGGATTAGCTCCAGACAAAGGAAATCTTTAGCGGTTAATAGCACACACATGAAATTTTGTGTACACATTTTATTATGAAAGCCAATTTTAAATTTTACGATGACATGGTCTCCAGATAAAGGAACTCTTTAACGGTCAACAGCATAGACACAAAATTTTGTTTACGCATCTTATTATAATAGCCGCTTTTAAGTTTTACCATGAAATGGTTGCTGCACTCAGGATTGGGTCCTGACTAGGGAACTCCTCAACGGTTACCAGCACAGACACTAAATATTGTACTTATACGCATTTAATTATGATAGCCAGTTCTAAGTTCCACCATGACATGGTTACTACATAAAAAGTTTATTTTTAAACGTTTTTTATGCATATACTAATTTTAATTTTTGTCTGTCTGTTTGTCTATCTGTCTGTATCTTGACCGTACATCACGCCGAAACTACTGAATGAATTCAACTGAAACTTTGTATGATTTGAGTTCATACTACGATGTAGGACATTAGATACTTTTACGAAAAATGAAAGGGTTCCCGCAGGATAGGGGATGAAAGTTAATTAAAAGATCACGTATCACGCTGAAACTACTAATCGGATTTTGAAGCAACTTAACACAGTCATAGTTTATATGATGAGTTAAAATTGAGGATACTTTTTATCCCGAAAAAATTAAGCGTTCCTAAGGGATAAGGGTCCAAAGTTATGTTAGTTTGAAAGTAAAAAATATCTATACGTATAATAAAGCAATAAGTACAAAAAATTATGTCCAAAGAAGATAAAAAAATATGTTTAGGGTACTTAAAATAAGCTACTGAATAAGAATATAACATTTAAAAAAAACGTGTCTGTCTGTTCGTTTGTTCACGCATCACGTAAAAACTACTGAACTGATTGTGATGCGGTTTTTTTTGTAGGATAGTTTAAGGTCTTACTTCAAAATGGAGTTAGTTCGTATCTAAATCCGATGAGTAAAAGCGGAGCAATCGATAAAAATATTTTTGACGGGACGGAAGGAATTTTGATCAAATGCTGGTATATTGGCATTTTTGGTAATGGAATTATGGCTGGAATTTATGGCTGGAATAGCACTTAGATTATTTTTAACCTAGAGAGGACCACGCGTGCGAAGCCACGGATACAGCTAGTTCTTAATAAAAATCGAAAAAGTAAAAACCAAAGCTACAATTAAAAATAAATTTCTGAATTACACGTTATTCAATTAATTTTGGGGTCAAAAACACCCCTACTTAAGGTCGCACCCAAAAGCGCAATTAACATCGGCGAGCAAACTGCAACGCAAAACATTATTCATCCTGGCGCAATTCAGAACAAGAATGCTTAAAATTCAAAATCAAAATGCCACGAACAATACCGCCAAAAGCGTAAAACCAACCGCGACTTTTGAAAGGAACCAGCGAACCATGCGAATTTACGGGAAACTCCAGGACAAAACCAGCTATGTCCTGAAGAGACAAATTCCCGCTAACACGCCGAATAATAACTGCCGACGACAATTCATGAAATTGCAGCGAATTTTACCCCAATTGTAGATACCCAAGTATTTTGGATGTTCCATTATGTTTTTGGTCGGTAATGGCCCAACGAACGGGCAGGTCCAATGGACGCGTCGAAAACCAAGCGCAATTTAGAATCACGTTGTCAATTAGGGCGATAACAAAATCATCCATATTGTGTAAAGGCCGGCAGACATCAAAAACGTTAACCGTGAACAAACATGGCGTAAGCGAGTTCTAATCTGTGCGCCGGCAGCCGGCTGTGTTTTGTTAGGCGACGTCGCCCAGATAGTGGCCAGTTCTGTATTAAAATTAAATTTTGTGCAGCCTGCGAAGGCGGGTCAGTGTCCGTTCATTATTGAAGAGAAAATGAAAGGCGAGCGGGTCGACCTCCACAGAGATTCCCACTTTAGTTCGTGTTGCTCATAAAATATAGCATTAATTTAGTTTCGTCTCATATGGTTAGAGCACGAAACACTGAATCGAAATTACCGAAATTAGATCGATCCCAAACACCCATTTTAATTTCAGTTTTGTCTAGGTAGGCTGTCAGCTCAGGCGTTCTTTCAACAAACGATTCCAATGCGGTAAGCAAGAATGTTTCAACAAGCTAGTGGGCTTTTGTAAAAAGAGCGGACTCACTCTTATCGTTTTTAATTTGAAACGAAGCCAAAAAATAAGAAAGTCTGCAAAGCACTAGCATGAGCGCCAGCGAGCGACGGTGCGCGATTACTTAAGTTTAGTGCTGCCGCGGACCGAATTACGTGAAATGGCGCCCAACGTGGGGCTCGGTATAAGCAAATTGTGAGAACGAAACGCCTTCAAATTGCAAATTCAGGCGGCTCCGGCGCGTTTTGTTCGAGTTCGCAATTCACGTACCTCTACAGTTCCTTACATTATTTAACGAAGTAGCCACAGAAGAAGATTTTGCAATGTTACTTTTTCTACTCTGGTAAATTCATTTGTAATTCACGCGAAAATCTTTCCGTACTCCAACTCTCTCGGCATATTTACCCCCGCAGCTGTAACGCTTATCATTTACTTGTTACGAGCGCGTACATTTCGTGTCTGCGCAGCGTCCGTAATCTGATCCAATTAAATATAACAAACAAAGAACAATCTCGGCGCTAATTTCCCTTACCGAACAGAATAGCTCTTTCAATTATTTATTTTCCCGAGCGTATCTCAACGAAAAAAGATTGCATAAACAAATGTACAAATTAAACGCAAACGAGGTGCCATTTACCGTGTAATTTCACCGGACTCTCGGTCGGGGCGAGTCGTGCCCGAGCCTGCCCATTTCGATATTTCGACTCGAGAAAAAAATGCCCGTCTATAACTTTTACAAATTCCCTGCCCTATTCCGCATTATGTTTCGCGACAGAGCAATCTGGGTCGTGATTACGCAACGAAAAAAACGCTAAGAGGCTCCCTTCTGCGACGTTACATCTTAATGTAGCCACAATATACATAATGGCAAGATATTTAGAACACGAGTGCTCCTGACTGCTATACATCAAACGAAGATATTACCACAAAACGCCTGTTGGATACCGACAGCATAAAATATTCCGAACACTATGATATATTTGAGGGATATGGAAATAGACGATGGCGGGGAGTCCGAATATGTATGCTGGGGTCGTCCGTGACACAAAAAAATATGTGGAGATGGAAAACCCCAAATAGCGCTTGTGGTATTAAATATTTGAATGGGACAGAAACAAAGTCAAAACAGAGAGGAAATAAGATAGAGAGGTAACTGACGCCTACATTCAGACTGATCGATAGTTCTAGTGAAAAATAACAATATGGACGGCTCTGTCCGTCCGAGCACTCCTTTTTTTGCTGATGCCAGTATTGGCTTTCCAGTGCGCGCTCACCATTTTTCGTTATAAAATTTGGTATTAAGGAATAATATTTTAAATTCATATATTTAGAAACGCTAACAGATTTGTAAATGGGTTTTTAAAATGTTTTCACTCTGATTCTGTTCATTTTATTTTATTTTAGTGCTTACGTTGGAGAAATATTATGTTCGCAGTTAAGGATAGGTCGTGGCTGTGGATACAAAAGATAATAAAGGTGCTTTGCTCGAAAATGAGAGCTTGCTAACTTACAATATTTTTAACCCCTGAACTCAAAAAGAGAAGGGTGTTATAAGTTTAGGGTGTGTATGTAAGTATCCGTGTCTGTCTGTGGCATCTTCGCTCCCAAATATGTGGACCGATTTTGATGCGTTTAGGTATAATGAAAGTTATATGAACTAATTGTACTAAAGTTGCTACAAGTTCATGAAAATCAACATTTTGTTTTTTTCTTTCCTAACACAATGTGTAAAAGTAAAAAAGCTGGTTTTATAGAAACTTAAGAGAAAAAAAACATACAGCTTTTTGTTCGTTCTATGCAGAAGAATCCAATAATGCGAAAATATATATAAAAAACTACGTATCCGTTTTTTTTTAAATAATAATAAGGCTCTTATTTTCCCTAAAATTGAGCCCACGGTTCCTTTCAGCTTTTTTTTCCATATATAAGTAGTATAGATTAAGATTTTCCCAAACTGGCTAAAAAAAAAACACCTGTACTAGCTTTCCTGCCCGCGACTTCGTCCGCGTGGACTACTGTTTCTCGAAAAAAAAGGAACCCTATGTTCTTCTAGGATATTAAAAACTAATGCAAAAGTAGATATAGCAGTCTTGAAGTTTATTGACAGACTTGTTATTTCGTTTCCATGGCAACCGGCAACCTTACAGCAAGTTATCAACATTTTCCAGTTTTTTGGAAATTTTCCGGGATAAAAAGTATCCTATTTTTTATTCTAGGGTATAAGCTATCTCTATTCCAAATAACATCAAAATCCGCCCAGCCGTAATCGCGTGAAAGCTCCCCAAACAAACAAACAGACAACGTTTCACTTTTATATATGGATTGTACAGGTGTATCCTGTATTTATTCTACGCTACAGCCAAAATATATTATAAACACTAAAACAGTCATAGTTTTGTTTTTAATTGTTTTGTTGTGAGACTTTACAAGCAGGTCAGGGCAGGACTAATTATTTAATAATTATCTATGGTACTCCAACTATTATAATACTGTGCTCGGTACCTAACGACACTCGTCATCCTGGGATCACATTTAAAATCGTCTAATATTACAGTAATTTGTCTGGCTCAATATTTATAGGTAGGTATACAACGTACCTTCAAGTTGATTGCACCAATATATAATTACCTGGAGGTACTAAATGGCTCGCTCCGTTAGATAACCATCGTTTCATTTCCGCCCAAGTCAAGGAACTACATTTCCGATGGAGTTATCTATCTCAACTTGGAACTTTTGCAAGTAAGTAGGTACAACCAAAACAGATTTGTATTGAAATATTTTGTGCAAATTAAAGTAGGTATGTAGAACTGGATTTACCATTAAAGGACCAAATAATCCAAATTTAAAAAAATAAGTACCTATTCATAATTTAGAAGCTGGTACCTATCATAATTATTATAAATAATTCGTTTAACGCAGAATGTTATTCGGCAGATAACTTAAATGTACACGTAGATACCGTAAATGCATTGAGAAAATTAAGATTTAAATACCGAATCATTTTAACAACTGTTTGATCATTGTTTCAGAAATCAAAGGGGCAACAGAGTTTTAAATTTTGGAAAGGACAACGATGATAACTAATCCGTATTTGAACCTGTGAACATTGGAACACTGTTTTATCAGTTTGCCAAATGAGCTTTCTGAAATATATCGTATTTTTTTTTTTAAAACTCATTGTCGAATCGTCGAACAATACAAAGGAAAATAGGACAAGTTAAAGAAGAACTCCTATTTATACTTAAACCTGATCGCAATCGGTGTTACTCTAAAAGTATATATAAAGTTAGCTTAGAGCAAGCACCAACATAAAGTGAGCAAAGCCAAGATAAGCTGAAGCTACTACGCCTGGCAAACAGCCACATACAGCGTACATATTATCATGGTATATACTATGAACATAGAGTACAAACATATATATTATGTGGATGTACGAAAATTGAAAATAGAGGTGTGGATTATAATTGATGTAATTTGCAGTATGTAAGTAGACTAGCTGCGCCCTGGGCTTTACGCGCATGCAAACTTTACACCCACTTACGTTTGGAATTTGTAGAAAGTATCCCAACATTGTTGCTCTATGATGCACTATAGCTTTTTGGCTAGATGTATAATTTTATAGCAAGTACAATAGGTTTTGTAGAGAGTACTCCAACATTGTTGATCTATGATGCACTATAGCTTTTTGGCTAGATGTACTATTGTATAGCCAGTGCAATATGTTTTGTAGAGTGAACCCCTACATTGTTTCTCTATGATACATAATAGCTTTTAGGCTTGGTGTGCAATTGTATAGCCAGTGCAATGGTTTTGTAGAAAGTATCCCAAGATTGTTGCTCTATGATGCACTATAGCTTTTTGGCTAGATGTATAATTGTATAGCCAGTACAACAGGTTTTGTAGAGAGTACCCCAACATTGTTACTCTATGATGCACTAAAGCTTTTTGGCTAGGTGTATAATTATATAGCAAGAGCAATAGGTTTTGTAGAGTGTACCCCAACATTGTTGCTCTATAATGCACTATAGCTTTTTGACTAGCAGTACAATAGTATAGCAAGTGCAATAGGTTTTGTAGAGTGTACCCCAACATTATTGCTCTATGATCCATTATAGATTTTTGGCTAGGTGTACAATGGTGCCAATTATCTAGCCTGTTTCTGAGGACCTTGCATTGCATTGGATCCGTATTTAAAGATCCGTGCCTCAAAAAGAAAATAAGTAACACTTATAGGATCACTTCGTTGTCCGTCCGTCTGTCTGTCTTTCTGCCCTTGGAGCTATGAAAAAAAACAAAACTTCTAAGTCAACGCAATCACAAGTAGAAACTCGCAAGGGAATAAAACCCTAAAGAAGATCTAGAATCATGAAATTTGGCAAGAAGCGTGTCTTATACCAAAAGTAAAAGCATAAATCTGAAAACCATAAATTTGTTGATAAATCACTTCTTTATTTTTTTATTTGATGTTGGCAAACTGGCCGCGGCCTATGTTGACAACAGTTTTCCAACGGCAAAGTTTGTACGGAACCCTCAGTGCACGAGTCCGACTCGCAGTTGGCCGGTTTTTTGTGGTTGAGATTGTAGTTTCCACACAAAACCTAGATTTATGGATTACAAAAGAGATCACATAATTTTATTACCTGTCTCTCTTTCCTGATAAATACAATCTGTTTCCAGAATGAATAGGTATCTAGGCAAACATGCTCCACTGTCAATCGCGTTGGACTCGCGTCACTTGCTTGCCAACTAGTCAGTAGAAAAAAGTAAGTTCAAAAACTTAAACCAGACTACTGAAAAATCACGCTCTAGAAAGTATGAAACAAGAATATATTATCATCTGAAATTTTTATGTACAAACTATTCAATATTGTGTTCAGAGGGTAACCGCACTCGCATGCCACCTACCAAAACAATACATTCTAACAGTAGTAAAACGATCATAAGCTGTAGGGCAAAGTGGCATAATACTACCACGGCTGTCCTAACAATATCCTAATATCGAACATAATCCATACCAATATATAAATTTGAAACGTTGTCTGTTTGTTTGTTTGGGGAGCTTTCACGCGATAACGGTTGGACGGATTTTGAATTTTGAATGAATATAGCTTATACCCTAGAATAAAACAGAAAAATGTAAGTTTATCCCGGAAAATTGTAAGTTTTCACGGGAAAACTGGAAAATGTTGATTACTCGCTGTAAGGAACGGTTGCCGTGGAAACAAAATAACAAGTCTGTCACAAACTTCAAGAGCATTGGTGCTATACCTACTTTTGCATTGGTTTTAATATCCTAGAAGTACATAGGATGTTTTTTTTCGCGATAAACAGTAGTCCGCGCGGACGAAGTCGCGAGCGGGAACGCTAATATTCAATAGTTTGTATACAACAATTTCAGATGATAATATTTTCTTGTTTCATACTTTTTAGAGCGCGATTTTTCAGTAGTCGGGTTTTAGTTTATGAAATTACTTTTTATTTAAATTATTTTGTAGAAAATATTCCCAATTATCGGATGCATGCAAGCAAAGCCACGAACAACAGCTAAACATATATATTTTTTGAAATGTGCTAATTAAGGCCTTTCATTTGATACCAAACACGGCAACATTGAAAAAATATTTTCTTAGTTCACGTCTTTATGTCCTCTAGAGGGCGCCATATTCAATGAAATGTGACGTTACATAACCAGCGGACGATGAAGACACTTCCAACGATACCTCATTTATTTTGTCAAATAATGATGAGAAGTTGTTGAGTTATGTGGAAACAGATGAACGTACATACATACATACATACATACATACATACATACATACATACATACATAACCGGTTGAAATCATAACCCTCCTTTTTGCTTCGCCGTAGTCGAGTAATACTTAAAACTGAGCAATAACACTAGTGCTGCTGGTCACTTGAAGGTATGCCCAAGTCAGTGATGTTATATATAAAATCTCATTGGCCAAATAACTTACCAAACAATAGTAACACTTTTATTATCAATAGGGATAATGTTGTCGGATAAGCGGCGAATAGAAAAATACTCTTCCTTTATTCTACCACCGAATATACCTCTACACTTTCAGAAGTACCTCATTCACTTCTTCCAAATTTATCAACCTTTTCAAACCTTTCGGCAATCCTAAGTCCACATTGACTTAGGATTGCAATGACAAATTTTAATACCTAACGTGTATTAAATACCAACTGCAGCTTAATTGCGACAAGAATATTACATAAGCAATCGGTACTCGAAAACTACTAGCAAACTTCGAAATTGCATTTCTGTACCCCCAAAGATTCAATATATCACAGCTCCCCACCGAGATCAATTTACACCGCAAGAGCGTCGATTCTTGAATAATTCCACTCGATTACGTTCTGCAATGTGTCGATATCCTGCCGATTTGGAGCAATATTCGATTATTTCTGTGTTTGGATTGAATCGACATTTTTTTGTCACTCAAGAGACGAGCTCCTTTATTTGCTAATCGCATGTCGTCTTCATTGGACTGTTATTTTCATCGTACATTTTGTTTTTATCATGTTTTTATTCATTTCTACAGTACACCTTTTATCTATATCTATCTTCTACATATACTTACTAGTGGCTCTGTGAGCTGTAGACCTCGCGAATACAAACTTTATTGTAAACAATCTAGCGGTGCACAGTAGTGCAACTTAGTTACCTTATTATAAAACTAACATTAATAACCAAGGTGCTCCATCAATCCTTACCTAGTAGGTAATGGGCTGATTCCACTGGTAGAAACCTAAAAGTGAGCAATTTACCGAATTTTGAGGAGCTATTCAGCTCATCACGCCGAAGATCCTCATCAGATCTTCACCAAATTTTTATGAGACCAAATTAAAGTTACTACCTTTCAAATAAAAAAAGAAACATCGAAATAGAATCTAATAGACGGAGATATTCAGTAAAAAGCCCTTTTTGCCACTTTTGGGGGAAGTACCACCGCCACCACCAATCAAAAATCTCCGACGACTAAAAATTGAAAAAATTCGTTTAACCTGTACACCAAGTTTCAATTAGATTAGTTGAGAAATGCGACCTGTAGAGGAGAACAGAGATCTGGACATCCGGACATACGAAAGCATTTTTCCCAAGCTGAAACGGAGATGCTACGCTCACGCTTCGCGCTCGCGTGGTCAATAATAAAGCAATAAGAACGAAAAAGACTGTACAAAGAAGACATTTAAAAATATGGTATAGGGTACTTAAAATAAGCTACTGAACAAGGATATAACATTTAAAAAAATAGTGTTTGTCTGTTTGTTTTTTTTTTGTTCGTTCGTTTGTATGTTCCTTTGAAAAAAAACACGTAAAAACTACAGAACCGATGGCGATGCAGTTTTCACTGTTGGATAGTTTTGAATTTAACTGTAAAACGGGATACTTGATATCTTAATCTGATGATTAGATGCCGAGCAACAGATAAAACATTATTTCACGGCTGAACGAATTTTAAAGAAATGTAGTTTTTGGTCCTGCAATAACACGTATGGGCTACTTTTAAATGAAATAACCACGCGGGCAAAGCCACCGGCACAGTTAGTACTTATAATAAAGCAATAAGAACGAAAAAGTCTGTACAAAGCAGATAATTAAAAAAATTGACTTATAATAAAGGAATAAGAACGGAAAAGTCTATACAAAGAATATAATTAAAAAAATTATATAGGATACTTAAAATAAGCTACTGAACAAGAATACAAACAAACAGACAGACACGAAATTTTAACGGTTGTACAGTTAAAAAAAACGTGTCTGTCTGTTTGTCTGTTTGTTTGTCTGTATATTTGTTTGCGCATCACGTAATAACTACGACTTGCGATGCGGTTTTCACTGTTAGATAGCTTAGAGTTTGGCTAAAAAACTGGAGTATTTGGTATCAATCCGATGAGTAGATGCTGAGCAATCGATAAAAATCATTTTGACGGCTGGAGGAATGTTGATCAAATGTTGGTATATTGGTATTTTAGGTCATGAATTAGCACATGTAGTACTTTTAACCTAGAGAACCACGCGTGCGATGTCACAGCTACAGCTAGTACTTATAATCTACACCAATATATAAAAGTGAAATGTTGTCTGTTTGTTTGTTTGGGGAGCTTTCACGCGATAACGGCTGAACGGATTTTGATGAAATGTAGTTTTTGGTCCACCAAATAACCACACTGAAAAAAATCTTGGCTAATCAAGTTCAAAATTTGCTTGATTGAAAAAAAATTGATTAAAACATTCAAAAACGTATGAGATATGATAAACGGCCATTAGTTGCGTCAACAAAGCTAAAATGATCAAATGTCTAACAAGTTGAACATATTTAATATTATTATTCTGCTTATAAATTTTGAGAACATAGTATTTACTATCATTCACCTCATACACTCCAATCAAGAAACATGATTGAGGCACGGTAACAATTGCACTTGATAGTTTTAGTCAAGTTGGATTATCGATGCTATAATTCCAAAATTATTTATTCAATAATTCGCCTGTATAATACAAGTCGAAACAAGTACAACGAACGTCCATTTTGTTTGAGTTGTGGACCTCGCACGCATTCTATTTCATTAAAATGTAATAAAATAGACTTCATAGTGTTCTGTGCCTCTCATGGTTTTCGTCGCCTTTTAGATATTAAGTATTCTAAGTTTTCCTATGTAGGTGGGGTTATATGTATCTACGGTTAAGTGTATACGAGTATGTATTGTGTGTAGACCAGTGAAGTTCAGTGAAGGAAATAAAGTTAACTCATCACAACAAATGGATGAAGTGTTCGATCTGCGCCAGCTTTGGGGGTTGCTAGAGCGGGTATATGTAACAGTAAGTATAGACCTACCTAACGTTATAGGAAAATTCAAAAACAACATCATACATATCTACTTTGACTTCACAACAATAACTACTCTCATGGCTATAATGTTGCATATTATGGAATAAACATACAAGCACTGGCTGCTCTTTCCCATGAGGATATTAATGAGTAAATTCCTCAACTAAGCCCAAGAGCTCTTTTCCTAATGTTGGAAGGTTTGGCGGCTGATTTCTCAGATTGTAGCTGGAGTACATCAGCTGCTGCCGACTTGACTAGCTATAAGTGTTAGGATCTAGTAAATACGTATACGTTCATAATCAAGATTTCTGAAAAGCAGCCTGCGGCTTCAGCCCATCATTATGATGAGTATTCCACCCAGGGCTTTTTGGGCAGTAGCCTAGGTACCTATCATTAACTAGTGATTGAATAAGTGAGATATTTGACTCTGGTATCGATTATAGTCAAATCAATAAAGTTACATAAATAAAATCATCAGGTGCTTTGTTAAATGAGTATATTAACTTGTAAGATAAAATCAATTATCTATATTTGATTAACAGGCACTTTAATTTATCGAAAAAAGCAGCATTGTGAAATTTAATACATTAATATTTGATTCTGATATCGTACATATTTAAATCAATCAAGTTACTTGTTTATAGGAATAAGGTGCTTTGTTAACGAAATAAACTAACTTATAAAAATTAAACACGTGGCATCACTAAAACCACTAAAATACTTGTTAAACAACATAAAGCTCTTGTTGAAATCAAAAAAGCAGTAGATTATCGGCACAATAACATGACTTGACACAGTTGACAAATTCTTATTTGGTTTTGATATGTCTGCTTGTTACATCGCTTAATCAACGTAACTTTATTGCTGAAATCATATTACTTTATGCGCTCGTATATAAACAAGTTGCTTGATGGGCGATAACATGTTTTTTATTAATTTTATCAAGTATTTTTTTCAGTGCACGCGGCCAAAGCCGCGGGCACAGCTAGTACTTATAATAAAACAATAAGTTCGAAAAAGACTGTATAATTTAAAAAATGGTCTAAGGTACTTAAAATAAGCTCCAGAACAAGTTTTTTTTGTTTAAATCAAGTCTCTCTGTCGGTATGTTTGTTTGTTCGCGCATTTCGTAAAAACTACTGGACCGATTGCAATGCGGTTACGAACGCACCTTTCCATAGCAAAACGGAAGTAATATTATTGTGGTAAGCAATTTACCTATCTTCCCGTTACCCCACTACAAAATTTCATTTTCAATTATAATTTGAACAAAGTAATAAACAATATCGCTAGGACACTCAACCGCTTGTCTAGGCCATAACACATAGGCGGATGTGGCTTGATATTATGGATGTTGGCATCCTTGGCTCTGGAGTTGGCCGTAAGGTTGGCACCATGCCACGCTGGTGTACTGCCATAAGGAAGACTGCAGCGAAGTTGGATTAAGAATAATCGTTTTGTGTGTAAAGGATGATATAATGTAGGAAAATTCTTTAACTCCTTGATCGAGCGGCTTTTATGTTTCGCTGTAATGGCGTCCATACATAATACATACTGATGAAAAGGGTTTCATTAAAACGGGCCATGAAAGTTAAATGTAACTAAAATAACTTAGACGTATGTGTCTCGATTTATGTAATGTTTAGAGTTGACTGTAATTGTTTTGAGCAGCCGGTACCTGTGCAATCAGTTTCACCGCTCTAACCAACTGAATTATTAGTTGTTAAAAACATCATAGGTATTATAATATTTTTGAAGTTTATTCCCAGTAGTTCCGTGAGAGAAGTTCCGTAACGGAACTATTGTGAATCTCAACTCTCGTCAAAAAATACATGTAAAAAAAGAGGAAACATCTACAATAGCTGAGAAAGATGCCTATAATATAACATTTGATGAGGATTATATTTTGTTTATTGATGTCAAGTTTGTCAAGCCGCCCGAGGGCCTCTGACATGGCTTAACGACTGCTATTAATCAATAACAGCCGGGACCGACAGCTTAACATGTCCTCCGAAGCACGGAGCGATGCAAAACCACACATAACTCAGAAAAGTCATTGGTAACTAATGCACTATAGAACCATTAGGCCACCATCGCTCTTATATATTAAAAAAAACTTATTTGTATTATAAAAATATATATTAAATATTATATATTAAAAATCGTTTGTTTTGGACTATATATGCATCATGTATGCATATATAGTAGTGTCGTGGACTTTTATATTATCCTACAATTCTTCCAATTTCTATGTAAGTATAATTACTTTATTGTGCAACTTTTGACAGGAAGTCATCCGTATGAACGTTTATAAGCTGACACCTCACTAGCATGGACTTTGGTCTGCTCCTTTTTGTAAACCAAGAATTTTGTTTTGTTTTGTTATTGTTTCTGAAGCTCCAGAAACTACCCCTGTCAAAGTCCCAAACTTTTTCTATTATATAGTAGTAGCTGCGCCCGTGGCATTGCCCGTTTGGTCATTTTTCTGATAAAAAGGTGTCTTACGTCATATACCAGAACCAGAAATACCTATAAAGTACTATATACCAAATTTCGTTCAGCCGTAAAAAAGTTTTTTATAGATTGCTCCGCTTTTAAGCGTCGAATTGAGATATCAGTTTTATAGTCAAAACCTAATAGCTATCCAACAGTGAAAACCGCATCACAGTCAGTCCGGTAAAACATATGTTGCGAACACAGATCCGACAGAGAGACAAACACAATTTTTTTTTGTGTATTTTGTGCTCAATAGCGTATTTTACGTATCCTATGCCTGTTTTTATTATATTCATTGTTTCTCTCTTTTCTTACTTACTATTATAAATAGAGATAGATAGTGTAGACTTATACCATATAGAAGTCGAAAACGAGAAACTAAACATAAATGTGCTGACACCGGCAAGCACAAGCACTGTGCATACTTCTCGCCTCCGACTGCACACAATAAATTCGTTCAGTTCGCGTCGCAGGGCATACTTGAGAAATTAAGCGGGTGCAATAAAGATTTGCTCGTATAACTATTCGGGCGAGCCAACAATCTGGATTAAAGCCTATGTAACTCGAGCCGGGAAACTTGGGAAGAACAATGGGAACCGTTTCTATTAAGACTTTTCAATTTGTTTGTGTATATTGGATGGACTATTTATACGTTTCTTATCTATCTATATATCTATACTTATATTAAAGCCGTTAGTAACAAAAAGGCTGTACAAAGAAGATTATAAAAAAATGTGGTCTACGGGACCTAATGTAAAGTACTGAACAAAAATATAACATAAAAAATATAAGTTATGTATGTCTGTTAGTCTGTTTGTATGTTCGCGCATCGCGCAAAAACTACTGGACCGATTGCGATGCAGTTTTGACTGTTTAGGGTTTCACTTAAAAACTGGGATAGGTACTTATAGGTACATATATACTTTTATCCTAGAAAAACGCGAGCACAGCTAGTAAAAACATAGCACAGTAGTTCCAAGAAAAGTACCAAATAGTACTCCGGATTGAAGATTAAACTTTGGTTTAGAGTCTGGTAGTCTGATTGTACCTCCGCTGTATGTGATCCCCTGGTTCTTATGGGATTGTGGATCAGTAGTCTTCCAGTTTTCTGTCAAAGATATATGGTATTTTTTCCTCGTTGTTGTGCTTCTACATATGACCGCCAACTCGCCTGATAATAAGTAACCACGATGTGGCTGACTATGGAGAGAGCATACCTTGAAGCATTCAATGTATTTATCAAAAAATAAGATACCCAATATCCCAATTTAGTTTTCAGGGAATAGCGAAGATGGCAAGGAATGTCCATGCCTTAGCAGTGCGCACTTAAACTTGGAATCAAATCGTTTCGTACCAAAGTGAACCATATATGGTTAGTTTGTCCCTCAGCAAATCCAACATGTGGCTTGTTTAGCCTTATTTATCTTCATTGACAGTTTGGTGGTCAATCTCACTGGTTGAGCCACTGGTTTGATCGTAATTACTATCGTAATTCTTAGGCCTTATACTAACACTGCTTAGCAGTCTTTTCGAGTATAGCCTGCTCAGCGTCAGCTGAGTCAGTCTTACTTAAGCTGGATCGATATTTATATAGCTTCGACCCATCTCACTTCTTGGTTTGCCACAAAGTAAACATAAATATAATTTAACCTTTTCGCGCAGACGTCAACGCTCCCATTCCTCATAAGAAAAGTGGCACAAAATAAACCACGTCGGAAAAATGCTAATAACAATTCATAAAAATATTTCCACCGCTAATAAATTCAATAACCCAAGTAATAACTAACAAATAAATAAGTTATCGCGCTCGTAACTCAACGATACGGTACGCAAATGGGCATAACGTAGGCACATGCTAATAAACACCAGCGCATATAATATACTAGATATTTATGGGCATTAGACGTGTGTATGAACTGAATGTTTCATACTACGTCTTGAGACTGCGTCGCTGATACGCTAGGTATAGTTTTTTTTATTATTCGGTTGGATGACGAGACGAGCAGGTCGCTCGCCTGATGGTAAGCGTACCGCCTGCCCACCTAGAACTATGGTTGCAAAATCTTGCGTGTCACTGCACTGCACTCGTCACCCTGAGACATTGTATTTAGTCTCCTTGCCCTGTATTTTCTCTGGAAACATTGTCCTTCAAACTTGTGTGATGTGTTACTTCCCCAGGTGGACTGTTGCATAAGATTTCTACCATCTGACGTCCTATCACTACCAAGAATGTTATGTTCTAATATACTTCCTTGATATATATTCCTGGTAGTTTATCTGTGTTCGTTTGATTGGAATAATGTAAAAAAAACATTCATCGGTAGAAATCATAAATCATGTATTTTATGTAATTTAAATGCAGCCAAAATTCATCTCCAGCCAAAAGCAGCGAAAAAGAGATCGATTTATGAGCGATAAGACTGCCAATTGTATTTTTGTACTTTTTAACCTCCGAACGTGAAAAGAAAGGGATGTTATAAGTTTAGGGTGTGTGTGAGTGTGTGTATGTCTATCTGTGGCATCGTAGCTCCCAAACGAATGGACCTATTTTAATGCGTTTTTTATGTTTGAAAGCTGATGTGATCGAGATGGTTCTTAGCTATAATCGATCTCCAGCCAAACGCAGCGAAAAAGAGATCGATTTATGAGCGATAAGACTGCCAATTGTATTTTTGTACTTTTTAACCTCCGAACGTGAAAAGAAAGGGATGTTATAAGTTTAGGGTGTGTGTGAGTGTGTGTATGTCTACCTGTGGAATGTTGAATTTTACTATATGGGTATCAAATTGAAGGCCTAGTTTTTTTTTTATTTGTGCTTATCTGCGGTGTTTGCTTAATTGAAAACTAACCAGGTATTGGTTACAGGGTAACTATTAACTATTAATCTGTGGAATTGGTCTTGAATGGCGAAACAATTTCCAGGGGTTAAATTACGTTTTCATTCACGAATCAATTTTAATTAATATGTTCTACGACATAGTACCTAGATTTTAGTCAGTTAGCTTACCCAGAGCAATTATTAGTTGTTAAATAACATTATCTAATCGATTAGATAATATAATCACGGGTAACATGTCACTGAAACGTGGAATCAAATGGAAAATGAAAAAGGTCCTAGAAATCCGTTCAGCTAACAAGGATTGTGTTTTTAAGAAGTTACCCGGTTATTATATTATATTATTAAGTTAACAGTCTTTGTATTTATGTATGTACCTATATATGTGGATGTTCCAGATAGAGGACTCCAAAGAAAAAACAGAAAAGGAAAACAGGAGTGTAGTCGTCCGGTTTTACCCGATTATGACGCAGCAAAGGAATGAGTTTAACAGTCTATTTATATATGTATGTGGGTATGTGGATGTTCCACCATAGCTTCGCCCTTATTGGTCCGATTTTGACAAGCGCGGTGTCAAAGACTCGTCTCCAGGTATAAAGTGTCAAAGGTTTTTTTTTTTACCAGACTACGGCAAGGAAAAGTAAGGGTTATGTGTTCAAACTAAAAACTAGGTACGATTTCGACATACGAGGCTTCAATCGATTCGCAAGTATGTCATAAAGTGACGACTGGTTGGTCTCGTGGCTAGAGATCCTAGGTACGAAATCGTACGGTCGCGGGTTCGAATCCTGCAAGGTGCAATCATTTGTGTGATGAGCAGAAATGTTTGTTTCCAAGTCATGGATGTAATATTCTTATCTATGTGTGTTTATCCGTTACCTAGTGCCCATAGCACAGGGTATCCTAGTTTTGGGGCTAGATAATTGGTGTAGAAATGTCCCGAATATATTTATTTATTTATTTATTTATAAGCAATTTTTTACCCGACCGTAAAGAGGGTTTTAGTTTCTGAACTTATGTCATGTTTTTCTTGTTAATTTTTCTGCTAGCTTCCTCGAATGTTGTCTATAATGTTTCCTTAGCGGAAAGGCGTATTTATAGAACTCGTACAAGAACTGCAATTTCTTGAGTACCCGCCATTCTACAGTACTACATACCTAGTAGGTATTATTTTCAACGGTATACTTCGAATGTTACCAGTTTAAATAAAAAAAACATTCAATTTTAGTTAAATACATAAAATGAAAAAAATAAAATAGAAGCCTAAAACAAAATTCAATTGAACAAAAAAACATACTTATTCTAACAAATATCTGAGTAAATGTTTATTTACTCTCGTTACTGGAAACGTAATTTAAATTAATCTCCTTATCACAAATTCCCTCAAAATTGACACTTTATTATTTAAAAATAATTTAATTTTAACCATCTCATACCCATCTACGTATTAGAACTTGGTTTAGGATACCGCTGCCCTAAAATGTCTCCAAACCTTCAGAAGACTATCCGTATCCAAACGTAAAACAAAGCTAAATAAATTGTTTACTTAGGCAACTTTATTTAGGAGATTAAGTCCGGAACTCATTATGTAGATAATTTTAAGCCGAGGCTCCGTAAGCTTGGACCTCCGTAATTAATTTACTTTTATTGGATACTACCTGCCGTATAAGTGGCATTCTACTCGTGTTTCCCTCGGTATTTAAAGTATTTTTATTTTGGATGTTTGAGTTGATAGCACAGACCCAGGTGGTAGATAGCAAGAGAGGAATTTTGGGATCATTTTCAAGACTACAGTTAAAATCGTTATAATAATAATAATTAATGTATTTTATTGCTACAAAAAAATATGCTTATATACAAAGTTATGTTTTGGAAATCTAATTAAACGTATTAGTTAACTTTGATCAGTGGGTGTGTTTTGTTGCAGGATGCTTGTGGGTGAGATTTTTAACAGGGTACTTGCAAGAAACGTCATATTATTTAGGTACACTTATATTTATCCTGCCTCTCTTTCTGTCCTTTGCGTATTTTGTGACTTTTAAACCAAATGTTGGCATTTTTGCTCAGTCAACGTGGCTATGCTGCCAGCTTTTAATATATCTATCTATCTATGTATATAAAAATCAATTGCCGTGCATTTGTCTCGCAAAAACTCGAGAATCGCTCGACCGATTTGTTTATTTTTATTGTTGTGTTCTTTAACGTACGGATAAGGTGTAAAAACAAAAAAAAAACTCAATGTGTTTATGTGTGTGTGTTTGTGAATCTTTTTGTTTCTTACTCCTTCACGCTGAAACGGCTAATGGATTTTGATGAAATTTGGTATGGAGATAGCTTATTGGACACATAAGATAGGTACTTATGATAATAATTAACATCCACGCGGGTGAACACGCAAGGCGCAACTAGTATATCATTAAACTAAACCGACTGCGCAGGATTGTCAAAAAAAACTAGAAGTTTAAACCACTTCCAATAGTATGTCTATGTCCACAGATACCTAAAATTATCGTTATTTAGCTATTTGCTTATTATTCTACTTTATAGCCAAAAGCATATTATTTGTAACAAACTTAAAATTCCACTAAAAATACTTAGCTTTACACAATCCAATAAAGCAGCACCTCTTTGTTATTTCTATGTTAATCTGGCTGACTCTAAACCTGAAACACAATTCAGCGCGAAAAACGTCGAAAATCCAAGATGGTCGCCTCGACGGAAGTAGCTGGATAAATAGCCGCTCTTTCGCTGAACTATTCTTGCAATGTGGCGCCATCTGTTCATCCTCACGAAGGTTTTGAATAAGCTGACAATCCGTTTTGTTTGACAGTTACGCGTGACGTTTGGTTTAGTCGTAGAACATTAAGGGTAATTCAAATTTTTTGGGTTTAGTATGCTTTCTAATTACGTCACACAAACTAACACTAGTTGATAAACTAATTGTGAGACTTGGTGATGACTTTTAAATATGAACACAAATACTTGAACAGAAATAGAAGCATTTCCTTTTACACGACTGCCCAAAAAAAGAAGTTTTATGTTATTAGGATTCATGTATGTTATGTATGTATGTGAGTTTCTTTATTCCACCATAACTTTTAAATTCCTGGACATACTTAAACGTATCGGGTATCGTTAGAATCCTTGCATCCCCCGAGTAACTTATAACTTTTTTTTTAATTCTGTTTCAGCAGTATGGTCCCATTATCAAATGTGAAACAACAAGCTTCAAATTTTCCAATATGTGTATCAAATTAAAGGCCTTGATAAGCACATCCCAATAGTATTTAGTATTATTGGCATAAGTTATTTTTCGGCAGGGCAGGCGCGTTTTTTAGCCTATAGGCTAGTTATTTCGATATTATGAGTACCAGAGAGTTTGAATATAGTTAATAAAATAATTTTACTGTGTTTGAACTCATCACTGATGCGCCGCATAAATACATATGTACCTGTCAAAATGATAACCCTCCCTTTTGCTTTGCCGTAGTCGAGTAATAAAAGGACCAACCTTTATCATCCCGCGGATAATGTGAGAACCAGCAAAGGGAAATCGGGAAATAGGAAGCAGCATAATTATTACTGTATATACCAACACATCTGACAAGCGCTGTATTATCACCAAGCCGTCTGATAAGCGCTGTATTATCAACAAGACGTCTGACAAGCACTGTATTATCAACAAGACGTCTGACAAGCACTGTATTATCACCATGATGTCTAACAAGCGCTTTATTATCACCAAGACGTCTGACAAGCGCTGTATTATCACCAAGACGTCTGACAAGCGCTGTATTGTCAACAAGACGTCTGGCAAGCGCTGTATTATCACCAAGACGTCTGACAAGCGCTGTATTAGCACCAAGACGTCTGACAAGCGCTGTATTATCACAAAGACGAAGATCACACCTTGAGAAAGAGCACCGGATGTGATCGAAACTATAGTTGAAACAATTCTACTAATATACGTGAGTAACTCCCGTTTTGGTCTTTTAAAATGATTATTTTTGAGTCAAATTGTGTTTATAAAAGGTAAGATCTATTGAAAGCATGGTGTCATAGGGTAGGTAGACATTTTACATGACGTTGCTATAAATAGAAGGGTGATGTAGGTACCGTTATTGATATTGTATTGATTATCACCAAAACGTCTGACAAGCGCTGTATTAGCACCAAGACGTCCGACAAGCGCTGTATTATCACAAAGACGAAGATCACACCTTGAGAAAAAGCACCGGATGTGATTGAAACTATAGTTGAAACAATTCTACTAATATACGTGAGTAACTCCCGTTTTTGTCTTTTAAAATGATTATTTTTGAGTCAAATTGTGTTTATAAAAGGTAAGATCTATTGAAAGCATGGTGTCATAGGGTAGGTAGACATTTTACATGTCGTTGCTATAAATAGAAGGGTGATGTAGGTACCGTTATTGATATTGACGTATCCACGTAAAGGCACTGCAGGTATACAATTTTGTACTAGTATCGGCAAAGCAAAGGAACTGTCAGGCTATTTAACCTTTGTCACGTATCAGTGACAGGTGAACGGACAACGATACATTAAGCACTATTGCTTCGCCCAGGACATTTCTGTGTACGTTTTTGGGTCGAAGGAACAGTTTTCAAGTAGGTTTGGTCATTTATTGATATCGTAAAACCTTGTTATTTTACGGAAACCTTGATATTTACAGAGAGCGAGGTTAACCGAGTCAGCCAACTCGTATTTACACCATAGACATGCAAACGTTTCTTTTTACTATATTTATTAATTTATCCGATCAGTTGATCAAAGTCTATGGAAATCCAAAATTGTTACGCGAATTAGAAAAAGTTGCTGAAAAATCTGAGAAACGTGGTATGGATAGCTGAGTCTGGTGACCCAAATAAGCCAGTAAAATTTATGATTCTGAGTGCACATTCTCTGACACACACTTTCTAGCCAACCCCAATGAAATAATTTCCTCCACTGTGCTAGTTCCAGATGAACCTGCGGATTACAATCCATACAACAGTTACCTGGCGAAATGGGCTCCAAATTTGACCATTCGCCCTCACGAATATTTAAAACTAGACTTTTGAAAACTGTTAAATGACTTTGTTTTTTTATGTGTAATAAATGAAAATACTTTATCCGGATGTGGTCACCAAAACACGATTAAATAAAATTGACTCGATTGAAAAAAAACGTAAAGTTTCCTAAAAAATACCCGTTTTTACGTTTCCGCCAAAGAAAAGAATCAACTTCATTCAGTATATATATCTAAAATATTTTTACAAAAAAAGATGTGTGTAATCCCAAACAAGCATTCAAATACATCTGTGAAATCAGTTTTTTGAAACACCGTAACATTGTTAAAAAAAGTAAAGTAATATTGAAAATATTAGCTGAAATTCCCCCGAGAGAGCAGGAGAGGTGAGGCTCCCGAGATGCATCACATCTCCTAACCTGTACCTTAACGAGCAGGACAAAAAATTAGGAGCCCACAGCGCCTTAAAGTAATCTACTAATCACTATAAATTAAAGATAGAATGTACATATAGTGACTTATGGTCCTAGATCAGTAGTCCACCAATAAATTTCTCAACCGATTATTTATTGATATTTCCTGGTCACAACTTCGATAATCTTTAGCTAGCACCTGTCTTTAGTCTAGCACCTGTCTTTAGTCTAGCACCTGTCTTTAGTCTAGCACCTGTCTTTAGTCTAGCACCTGTCTTTAGTCTAGCACCTGTCTTTAGTCTAGCACCTGCCTTTAGTCTAGCACCTGCCTTTAGTCTAGCACCTGTCTTAAGTCTAGCACTTGTCTTTAGTCTAGCACCTGTCTTTAGTCTAGCACCTGTCTTTAGTCTAGCACCTGTCTTTAGTCTAGCACCTGTCTTTAGTCTAGCAACTGTTCGAAAACGATAATGACAACACGTAATGCTTTCTTAAAAACTATCAACACATCGACAACCTGCATTCTCGTGAAATCGTCTCACTAACCGTTTTATTAGTTCCGCTTATCGAATTGAATCTAAATTCCTGCACCGAACTCATTCTAATGCTGTTGCTGAGATCGAAAGCGATGGCGTCGCCCGGACGCGCGCCGTATTATCCATTTCCTCCCGATAAGTGAGAAGTTTTCCTCTGCAAGATTGAGACCGTGTTGTGACACGTCTTGATAAAATTTAGCTGGTTGATAAGTATAAACTAATAAGCGCTGGTAAAAATTATGATACAATTACGGGTAATAGGCTCACCTATCTCCATTGAAAAAAAAAACTGTTGCGTTCCAATAACAAAGACTCGTGCTGCCTCAGGGAGAAGTGATGGTAGCCAATTGGTAACAGAGAGTTTGAACTCCTTTTTCCCTCCGCAGCTCATCGTGAAAAACTCCCGTATTGGTACAACGGGACAAACCACGAGGCATAGATATTCACACAGTAATCATTGGGAAATGTTATTTCTAATTGAATGTATGAATAATTAAACACATTAAAGATGTGATAGATAGATACTTTATTGCACCTGTAAAAGATATTATAACAAAAACAAAACTAAAAGGAATAATTCCTTCGTTACATCAAGCTTTAATTACAAATACAAATTTTTTTAACTATCTGTCAAATAAAACTTATCGGGAAAGAGTGAATCAGTCCTTTGATACTTCGTCCCCTTACGCCCCGCGGCGTGTGGGTAATGTACTACATTAAACGCATGCACGAAAAAACTAGGGCTGGCTTGGAGTGCTTTCGGTGACAGAACGGGATTTGTTTTGGTCTTAGCCCTGTAGCAAAATGAAGTTAGAATGCAAAAATTCGATTTAGAAAAGATTTTCCTTATTTATTTTTAACACTTGAAGGGGCTATGATTTAATTCATTTTTATAATTCGGTATCTATTTTGGTATTGGCGTATGTCTGTTTGATTGCAGTAGTTGGTAGTCTACCACGAGATAAGGTAAGAATATAAAACTATATCCATGCTGCTGACTTATTCCAGCATTGGATAAGCCTACTATTGTACTATTCATCCATGAATGGGCTAGTCGGTGCATATCACGTCGCGTCTGATGTGCGCTAGATCTTCGATAGCTTAGCTTCTACCCATTGTGCAGGCTTACAGCTTGACAGCTTTGATGTGCTGTTGCCATGGCTGGAACCTAGCCTGGCTAAAGCGTATACAAATATTGACTTTGATTGCTGTTGGCTGAGGAGCGAAACTATTTGTTGGTTAAATTTCACCTAACAAAATATAATCGAATATCGAATATAATCTCTTCGGATTATATGTCAACCAACACTCACCAGTCTTGCTGACTTTTTGACCTACAATCAAATAAAATCCAGGACTCCACAATTACTTCTATGCAAAAACGTATCGCACAGAAGTCGAAAGCCGTAGGTCGGCACGAATGAAAGTTTAATGCCTATCTTTGGATCCGTATTCTAAATAATTCACGCTGGCCAGACGATAGCGCACTAAAATGACTCTCAAAGAGAAATACCGACTGGAAGTTAAGTGAAAACGCGCAATAAAACCGAGTAATGTTTCCAGCTTATTAGAATACGCGTCTGCCTCGGAATTAAATGGCCGACTGAGAAACTCCTTATTTGTTTTTATTTTCGTTAAAATGATGTATCGCTCTTCTACTCCCATTTTTTTGGTCAAAGGGTTGTTATGTGGAAATAACTTGAAGCAAGATTTTGAATGCGCGAAAATGAAACGGTCCCTTTGACTAATACTAAACATGTTCATGTTACTACTGGATTTTTACCTATTATAAAAATTGCCCACTGCCAATTAACTTTAAATTCAGGTATTATTGTAATTACTGAGGCAGTTATTAAAGTAAGTAAGTAACTGCCTCAGCTAAATGACAAAAAGGTCCTGATAAAAAGGCACCTGGGATGGTGCGGGTACCCCGTGCTTATGAATGACACCAGTTGCCTAAAGCTGTTTTCCTCGCAGGTGAAAAAGTGAAAGCGCAAACCTGGGAGTCAATTTCTGCGTTACAGAGATGTCCTTAAGCACCATCTAACGGTATGTGACATACCCTGTGACGGTTGGGAAGTGCTTGCGCGACAGAGATAACAATGGTGCATCTCTGTCTATAAGGCTGTTATAATACAACTTTCGATGAGCATCGACTCAAAGATATCAATGCGAAACTCTTACACCTACACCTACAATTCTTCAGGTCAGATGCACTGTGCTCCTGGCAGTAGGATCTTCAAGATCAAATTTATCTCTGCCAGTCATCTTCGCTCACACTTCTGTAGTAACAAGGTTCGCTGATGATGGACACGTCTAGGAGGACATCATTATCATTGTTATTACTGTCGATCCCTAAATCAATCATTGCGATAGTTTTCAGAATCAAATTGTTTTAAGAATGCTTGGAAGCATATTAGCACAGTACATATATAGTCTTGACTATATATGTACTGTGATATTAGTCCCCGAAGAAAGGAAACAAAAATATCCAAGACATATATTTATTTATTTATTTATTTTGACTTAATTCAGACATTACACTCACTAGCTTAAGCCCGCGACTTCGTCCGCGCGTACTATAATTTATAGCAAAAAAAGCATCCTATGTTATTCTAGGATTTTATAAACCAATGCAAAGGTATAGGTACCTAGTACCAACGCTCTTGATGCTTTTAGACTGACTTGTTATTATTTCGTTTCGATGGCGACCGTTCCTTACGAGTTATCGACATTTTCCAGTGTTCCCGTGGAAACTTACCATTTTCCGGGATAAAAAGTATCCTATGTTGGTCTCTATATTATACAATACATATATACAAAGTTTCATCAAAATCCGTCTAGCCGTTATCGCGTTAAAACTCCCCAAACAAACAGACAACGTTTCATTTTTATATATTGGTGTTGATTAAAATTAGTAGTATTAGTAGCTCCTAGACTAGACTGACAATAACAAATCAAGCTCTCAGCCTCGCCACAGATGAGATGATAGTTAATATCATGCGACAAATAATAGCAGATTATACAAACGTTTGTATGACTTTCTAATGTTCCATTGTCTGTATTATACCAATTTATGATAGTTTACTGATCATAGAAACAGTTGCGGAAACTATTAGCATATACATTTCAATGGAGTGTATAATTACATTATAGTCTCCTTTGATATGGGAGTAGTAGATAGTTCGGTGCTATTAGCATAGTAACAGTTATAATCTATACAACTTATAACAGCAGTAGGTAACAAAAGTCTGTACAAAGAATATAATTACAAAAAAATAGCCTTGGGTAATTAAAATAAGCTACTGAACAAGAATATGTATTTTTTAATTTTGTTTTTCTGATTGTCTGTTGGTTTATTCGGGCATCACGTAAAAACTACTCGACCAATTGCGAAGTGGTTTCACTGATGGATGGATCACTGGATGGATGATACACAAAACCTAATCTGGTTTTGACTTAAAAGCTGGGTTCTATTATTTGAAGCCCAGCAACCGATAAAAAAACAGACTGTTCTGTTCTGTCTATTTTTATTTATGGTTTGTATGTACTATTGTTTTCCAAATTCCAAAGAGTTTTGAATCGGTTTGAATCAATTTTAGTAACTTTTGTTTTTAATTGCGGACTAGGCAATCGTTTGACCACGATCTCACCTGATGGAAAGCGATGATGTGGTCGGAGGTGTAGCACGCTTGCCTAGTAGATATCTATTCACTCTTGACTTGAACACACCTGGGTTATAATTTACAGGAAACACTGACGAGGGCAGGGCATTCCACTCCATTGCAGTTCTTATAATAAATGAAGAAGCGTAACGCTTCGTTCTTGTGCGAGGTATTTCAACCATAAAAGGGTGGCGCTTTGCTAATCGTTTAGTCGTACGGTGATGGAAAGGTGAAGGGGGAATCAGGTTGTACAGTTCTTGTGCACACTCTCCATAGTGTAATCTGTAGAATACCGACAGGCTTGCTATCTCACGTCGATGCGCCAGACTTAGAAGCTTACTCTTTACTAGAGTGCCATCCCCAATGAGCCTGATAGCACGTCTCTCAATTGAATCCAAAGACTCGAGCTGATACTTGGCAGAACCATCCCAGAGGTGGCAGCATTACTCCATACAAGATCGGACCTGTGCTTGATAAAGATTCAAAAGCTGTCCCGGTGTGAAGTATCGCCTAACCTTAGACAAAATACCAAGTTTTTTTGCAGCTACCTTGGCTTTGGATTCAATATAAGACCCAAAATTCAGGTTTGATGTGAGTTCGACACCCAAAAGCTCCAGATGTTCGCCTATTGGTATTGTTACACTTTGGAAAGACGGAAATCGGTTTAGAGAACTATTTTTAGCAGAAAACAAACACGCCTGCGTTTTAGTAGCATTAAATTTAACCAGGTTAGCATCGCCTCAATCGGACACGGCTTCTAAGGCTAAATTTAAACGATCTGCCATATCCTCTCTCTGAAACTGGACAGCATCAGAGCTGGCTTGAGCATTGGAAGTGTATCTCTCAACTACAGTACTGTCATCAGCATACCCAAAGGTACCGGGCTTCAGAAGGTCATTAATGTGCAGTAAAAACAGTGTAGCCGAGAGAACCGATTCCTAAGGTACACTGGCATTGATAGCCATTTGATCAGACGAGCAGCCCTCTAGGACTCCTAATTGAATGTGAAGCAACATTTTAACACTATCGATGTTGTGATATGTATAGATTATGCACATCGAGAATATTTGCTTACCCACTTCTGCATGAGCAGCCATTTGCTAGAACTAAATTATTTATACTATTAAGGTATATATGACGCCAGTAATAAAAGGTGTTCAAAAACCGCATGACCAGTTCAGCTCTGATAGAAATTAAAACTGAATCTGAAGAAAACGCAGTGCTTTCATAACTAACATTTATGACAATCATCATCAGCCTACATTTGTTGGACGTAGGCTTCTCTTAATGCACGCCACTGAGCTTGGTCTGCAGCTCTCCTCGTCCATTTTCTGCTAGACGCTTTTCACAAGTCGTCACTCCACTTGGCCACAGAGCGTCCTACACCAAGTTTGCCTAAACGTGGTCTCCTCTCGGGAACTAGTCGTTTAGTCTAGGGGATTTCAACTGTATGAATTTGTACATTTTAGCACAAAAAAGGGAAATATACAGAATTGAGAGGCAGGAGTTGATGGAAGGTGGGTTGTGTTGGGGGTGGTTGGTGGAGAGGGTGGGGGAGGGGAGGGCTACCCTCTGGTACCCCTCCCCCCACAGGCGACGCTTAGTTTATGAGATAATTCAGTTTTAAGTTAATAAAAAGTTAGCCCTCCACCTACCCAAAACAGTAGGGGTTCTATAGTTCCTCGTCCTCCCCTCGTTTCTGTAGCCAACCCTAAAAATATATATAAATGAATGAAATATATAAATACAAGCTGATTTTGCTGATGCTTTTAGGTGAACTATACATTTCTCCAGCAGCTGTATCTCTAAATCGCATAAGAAGTAGGTATCAAATTATGCTTTGAGACTGTACTTAATTATAGAGCTTTCACCGACGTGCTAACGTTCCTAATTCATAAGGCAGTAAGCTAATTACTGAACTCTACAGACTCTACGTAGAGCCAAGTTTCGAAGTTTGAATGACAGAGAATTGTGAAGTTCGGAGGTATGCAGTGAAACTGCCATAAGATGACGTCAGTAAGATAGTAGTTGGCTTGACTAAGACTCATCCAAGTTACCAAAAACCTGAAATGCCTTTAATACATTCAAGTTCTATAATGGCAAAGTACATAAGACATTTCCAAAATGTCTGTGTGTGTATAATATTCGTCTATTCAGTGAAACAGAACTTTCAAATCACTTGCAAACAGAATAATATGACACATCTAAGTTACAGAATAGGTATTTGATATTAAAATGAGTGTAATATATACTTATAATAAAGCAATAAGTACTTAAAAGTCTGTACAAAGAAGATAATAAAAAAATGGTCTAGGGTACTTAAAATATGCAACTGAACAGTATATAACATTTTAAAAATCGTGTCTGTCTGTATGTTTGTTCGCCTATCACGTAAAAACTACTGGACCGATTGCGATGGACTGGACTTAAAACTGGTGTAATTGGTATTTCATTTCAATGAGCAGAAGACGAGCAATCGATTAAAAAAACGGCTGAAGGATTTTTGATCATTAGTTGGTATATTGGTATTTTAGGTCTTGGAATAGTACATAGAGTACTTTTAACCTAGAGAAATGACCACGCGTGCCAAGCCGCGGGTACAACTAGTATACATATCAATTCTGCATAATCGTGCTTAACTCCATCGCCAAATTGCAGTGGCAAAAGCCAGCGGAAAGTGCGTGCTCACTGATGTGTCTGTCCACGCTGAAATTAAAATTCTACTCCAGCATCATAATAACCACGTTATCACCTCCACTATCGGCCAGCCTCGTAAGTTAGCGAAATCATGAAGAACCTTTTCTACGTTTACATTTGTAAATGTAATTTTATCTTAAAGGCTACATAGGTAATATGACTAATCTGTGCATGTGCCAGAATTGCCATTTCTCAACGTTCCTGTAACTTCCAATAGAAGTTCCTTGAATGTATTCTGACTACGTCTAACTAGCTTGAAATTTGTCCTATTGACGAGACCCGTGTAACTTCTGCACGGAATTGCTATCTGTCCAATAATATTTGCACGTAATTTACTCAACAGAATGGATCTCATTCCCAAGCTTCAAAATACATCGAATTACTCATTCCTTAGTTGTATTTTGTAGTATTTAGTTATTAAAGGCCCCGTTAAAAACACCATAAACATAAACATATTTTTAAAGAGCTCGACTAAATTGAAAGAATTAAATGCACTTAAACGTTTAATAACTACATGAGGATATTTTAAAAGCAGACTAAAAATAACTCTTCACTTTACACAGATTCCATTCCTACATGCAATTCAAACAACCATAGTCATTTTAATGTTAAATTCAATGATAACTGTAGCCTAGTCCTGATAAGCTATTTCGATTATAAACAAATATTAAGTATAGGTATAGAATATCGGCGTCTTATTTGAAGTTTCTTAGATATTACAAATAATGTTAACCAAACTTAAATTCTAATTAATACTAGCACCCTCCCGCCCTCATAAATTACCACACTTTTAAAACTCCCAAACACGGCACACCCTAACACTACACAATTTATAGACCAATTACTGGCACACACCGCCATTAGACCATTAGCTTCCACATGCTAATCTGTTATTGATAGAGGTCAGCCGTGTTAATTACGGCTTGCTGATTATCTGGATAAACTGTTGTTTGTAAACAGACTTGGCACTTCGTAGCACCCCTGTAGCAGCAATGAGAACGGATCCCGGTTTCGGCACCAAATTTTGCCGTATATTGATAAAAGTTAATCTTACGCCTCTAGTGGCAATATTTAGTAGCTGTCAAACATGCAAGGAGTTTTAATCAAACTATAGTGTCCGGAAACAAACTGTTTTCAGCCTTAAGGATATTAAAATAGAGTTTAGGGTACATTATTGCACTTGACATGTTAGCTAGTATCACATCTGCTAGTATCGTAATGGGTTCGTCTTTAGGTGGTCTAAAATTTTAACTATTAGAAACGCTAGTCTATTATAATCACTTCTATTTTTACCCGAGTACGGCAAAGTAAAGGAAAGGTAATGAGTTTAATAGTCTATGTACGAATATATATATTATGTAGGTATGTGGATGGTGCACCATAGCGTCGCCACTATTGGTCTGATTTTGACAAGCGAGGTATCGATCGATTTGCCTTCAATTAAATAGCCTTTGAGACTCTCTCATAGGCTATTATTTTTTTACCCTTCTACGACGAAGCAAAGAAGGAAGTGCATTTCTTTAACAATTTAGATTGTTTGCCGTGATTTTCGTAGAGTACATTTACAAATCCCAGTGTATGAGAACTTTTTAAGAGTAAATTCCTTCTTTTGGAGTTTTGTTAGACACAAGCGTGGGTAAGTACAAAAACGGTTACATGCTGCTAATTTGCCTGCATAAAAAAGTGTGGTGTCAGATAATACTAGTTCAAGACCAAAATTATGAAATTCGCTTCTAGAGTTATTCATTGATAAATATGAAATTACTCATCTCAAGCCCACATCTCCAAGTTAGAAGATTTACCTATTCAACCTACGCTAAGTCAGGCTCGAACAATGGCACAAACGATCAGCAAACGCTATAACACAGGATTATACCATCGAACACAATATAAAACACTTGAAACGGCTTTATGTCGTCATAAGCCCTATTTATGAAGTGTACCTCACTTTGTTCAAGCGGATTATATTTATAACTAACTTGAGTTTGCGGTTTTGCCCGATTATAGGTGTAAAGGTAGAAAAGCTTACCTTACACGTGGATGTAATGTAGGTAGGTAAGTATATTTTAATCCTAATTTTGGATGATTCTAGCGTCTATAAGTGACCATAGCTATACAGAGTGGTTTCTTTTTCGAGACGGTTTTGGAAAATCCTATAGCGCATATTATGGGAAAATGCTGAAAGGAACCATGGGCTCAATTGTAATGATAGTAAAAGTGCGATTATAAAAAAAAATGCATTGATCTTCTGTAGAGATACAGAAGACCCGTTCCACGTTAAGCGTTCGGTCCCGGCTGTTATTGATTAAGCAATCGTTAAGCTATGTCAGAGACCTTCAGGCAGCACAATCAATCAGATGACCATCTCTGTCAGCACTACTTCATAAAAAAAAAATATACCCCTTTTTTTAGGTAAAATATTTATATCCATACCAATATATAAAAGTGAAACGTTGTCTGTTTGTTTGTTTGGGGAGCTTTAACGCGATAACGGCTAGACTGATGAAATTTGGAATCTAGACAGCCTAGAATAAAATATAGGATACTCGTACTTTTATCCCGGAAAGTTGAAAGTTTCCACGGGAAAACTGGAAAATGTTTATTACTCGCTGTAAGGAACGGTAGCCATGGTAACGATATAACACATCTGTAAAAAAACTTCAAGAGCATTGGTTCTATACCTACTTTTGCATTGGTTTTTAATATTCTAGAAGAACATAGGATGCTTTCTTTCGCGAAAAACAGTAGTCCGCGCGGACAAAGTCGCGGGCGGGAAAACTAGTAGTTAACCATTTGATCTTTCTACCCGTTTCTATCTATATTTATAATAAAGCAATAAGAACGAAAAAAAACTGTACATAGAATCCTGCAAGGTGCAATCATTTGTGTGATGAGCAGAAATGTTTGTTTCCGAGAAATGTTGGTATATTGATATTTTAGGTCTTGGGATAGTACAAAGAGTACTTTTAGCCAAGATAAATGACCACGCGTGCGAAGCCGCGGGCATCAGATAGTCAATAATATACATGGTACAACACGTATGTATTTACATAAGCAGCGAGCGTCCGTTCTGTATGTATATACTTTACGTATAATCTCGAGAACCACTGAACGGATTTCGATAATGTTTTTACTGTTGTAATCTGCATTACTAAAAAAAAAATTCATGTTTAATAAAAATTGACCATTCACTTCTAGGAGCTAAGCAAAGCTAGGTCCAGCCGCTAGTGTAGACATAAATGAAAACGCATCCATCAATATCTCATTTCTGCTACCGAACAGCAAACCCGAGCCGAAACTCGCATCTCACAATCAACAACTTTTAATCTATGTCATTATGCAGTCAAGACTCATCTAACTTCCTCTTTTAAAACTTATCTAGTTTGCTAGTTTCCGCCACTTTCTTAGCTGAGCTGAGGTGAATAATAGACGAGCCCTTTGAGCTGCACCATTTTTGTTGCCATTAATTGAAATACATTTTAGGTTAGAACTACAGATACTCGTATAATTATGACGTAGGCAGATAGCTTAATCCGCCGTTTAATTAACTGCCTAGGCTTTTGATTGAATGGCCGTTCAACTAACGGCCTTAATGATATTCAGCCGTATAACATTTAATGAACTTGACTGGCTGATTGCTTAGGCCATTCATACAATTGGGTGACCATGTGACAAAAAATACGCAATTGTATCAAACATAGTATTTTGCAAACAGACAAATGTTTATAAACGGTTTTCGTGTTCAACCTAACTAGCCTAGGTACCTAGTTTTTAGGCGTAATTTTATGAAACATAATAGTTTGCAAACAGAGTTACAGCTAAATTCACATTACTTTTGTCACAATACTCTTTCTTTGTACTATTTTTTTACGTAAACACAATCAAACTGTGAGAAACACTAACAATATTATTACTTGCCGACGCCATATTGACCACAGACTAGCTAGCGATTCTACATAATATATTGAAAGAGTATGGACGCGCCAGGTGGAAGAAAATGGAACTAAGTTTAAATGTGCAACTACACCTATATGAATAGCCTAGGCAAGTAGTTAAACGTGATCGATCCAAATCATTTGCCTAGCTGGTTGATTGAATGACCGAATATCATTCAGTCCGTTAGTTGACTGGCAGGCAGTTAATTAAACGGCGGATTAAGCTATCTGCCGGCCACATATTTCGGAAGGTATTTATTGAAATTGAGATAGAAGTGTGTCTTTGTATTTCTGTTCATTTTACAAATAAATATAATGTAATCACTGAATTTTTAAAATAGGACGGATCAAATTGATATCAGCGCATTGGGATTAAGATTTTATATGAAAACAAAAGTTTTCATTAATTAATTAGTTAAGATGCACTTAACATAAATACATATCTAAGCAATTTAAAAACTTTATTTTAGGGTAGATACAGTAAAAAGTTGTAATAAATCATCTAGGTAAGAGAAAAAACAAGATATACCTGCCAAAAAAGGAATTTAAAAAAACAACTGTTGGGATTATGTAAGGATTCTAACGATACCCCATACATCCAAATCGGTTCAGGCATTCATAAGTGATGGTGGAATAAATAAACAGACAAACATACACGGACTCTGAAAACAATACACTCCTATTTTGGGCAATCGTGTAAAAACTGATTCTAATATTTTTCTTTCATGAATATTTTATGGGATAAGACACCATTCGTTTATGGAGCACCCTAACATAATAACTTTATTAACTGCTAAACACAAAATTTGGGTTATACGGTCCAGCTACCTCATTAAAATACCTCAAGGTATAATTTGAGTAAGTAGGTAAAAGGTATAATTCAACAGAATTATTCCAAGCAACCACCCACTAAATGTTCCTCACGCAACACCCAGACTTCCAAAGATATTTGTTACCAACCTTAACGGTCGAATAAATAATTTAAACTCAACTGGAAGCCCCAGATTTACTTAAACAAAAGTGGTCCAGTTAATAGGGCAATACGTTTTGGTCATTTCTACGATCCGTTACAAGCTGTGGTCAGACTGAAAGCGGGGCGCGATTAATTAGTTACATTAAGCCAGTGTCCTTACTGAACACAGTCTATGCATAAACTCCGTACTCAAATTTTCCACAAAATTGAGGATCTTGGCCCGTTTTCTAGAATATCTTTCCTAAATTCTTGCAGGATCTAAATGAGCAAAAATTATGCTCATAATTTATGTGCGGTTTAGCCGGGATTTTAATATTTTATATAGTAAATGGATTATAGTTTAATCCATTTACTATATAAAATATTAAAATCCCTTCGAAGTACATGAAATTTTACCCTACATTAAAATTTGGATTCACAAAAAAGGCTTTTTAAATGTAGGATTTATTTAATAGCTATTGGCATATTTTTGTTGTTTCAAGTTTACAATTACATTTAACGCTCACCAAAATGTCAGCTGTTTAGTATATTTTTGCATTAGCCTTTCATAAGTATAGATTGTAGTTAATTTAACAACATCCTAACTTCCATCTTGACCACGGAGTGTTGCCATTTCGCCAGCTTTAAGCGATTTCGAATCGCTTCCGCAGTCGCTTCCGCCATCTCTGGGATCACGCTTATACCAAGGCTGACCACAGCACTTAGCGAATTAAGCATGTCACAAGTTAATGGTTAATGCAGACAAGGGTATTAGGGCAAATTAGCCGTGTCTGTTCTGACCAAGACAGGGGCAACTTGGAAGTATCCGAAATAATTGTTGGATTAGCCAGGGACGGCATAGGTGTGTAAATAATTGGTATTGATGCCCTAAATTATCAGTTTCTCGAAGGCAGAAGCAGCAATACAATGTTACAACACAATTGTGTGATGCAAATTCTGGAACCATTTTCAGGATCAAATCACCCACGTTTCCAAATATTTTTAATAATTAATTAAGGTAAAGCCACCTTATTCTGAGGGGTTCTGGAATTGGCACCATATTCCGAGGTATTTAAGAAAACGGCGCTTACAATGTATTTAATAAATAAACATTATTACAAGATCTTTTATTCAATAGATAACATATCTTTAAGAAATTATATCATCAAAAATGTAGTGTCATGTGTAAACGGTTTGAAATAATCTGTTCATATTGCGTCAGCAGCTGGTCCGAACGCACGCTTCATTCATTTTGGACCCTGTACACGTGAGTAGACGTGCAACGAAAGATGAGACTTGACGAGCGTCAGTAGTGGGGAGCTTGCGCATGTACAGTCGTGTACGAAGTAGTTATGCATAATTTGTAAATCTATTAAGTAAATTTTTCGACGACATTCGGAATTAGGTGTATAGCAATACTATATTAAAATTCATCACAATATTTATTACGAAATAATAAAGTTAAAGATTAAAAAATGCCAGATGGCTTGTAATGTTACTGTCAGTAAATCATCGTTTTCGTCAGATGACGGTGAGGAACTACCCGAGTCGCTATCTGACGAATCTCTTACTATCATAATGATCTCCGTATCCGTCAAATTGACAATTATATGAACACTTAAATATGTAAAAGTTAATTCCTTGGAAGATGGGACGGCCTTTAGTTTGGGATGCAACTTGTGTCGATACCTTGGCGCCGTCTCATCTTCCAGAGACAACAATTCAGGCTGGCGGCGCTGCAACCAAAGCAGAAAACCTCAAGCGGCGCAAATATGGGAACCTAGACCGGGGTTACATGTTTGTGCCGTTTGGGGTTGAAACTTTGGGTCCGTGGGGGCCAGGTGGCCACGTAATTTACAGGGACTTGGCAAAACGTTTAGTGGAAGTGACATGTGACCAGAATGCTGGCTCCTATTTAGGCCAAAAAATTAGTATTGCAATACAGCGTGGCAATGCAGCCAGCATTCTGAGCACTTTCCCTTCCTCCGAAGGACTTTTAGATAGTTTTGTGTAAATAGTTAAGTCTTTTTTTTTTTAATATTTTAAAATGGACTTTTGTTTTTTTGTATGTTTTATCTTGTAAATAAATTCCACCTGTAAAAGTTTTTTTTTATTTTATCACATGGAGATTTCCATTCATTTGGGACCATTTAATTAGCCTTTTCTGTTACTAATTCTATCACACGTTTGAGGTTCCATTGCACATTCTTACTATGTACTTACGTAAACTTTTATTGAAGCCCCCATTTCGATAAGATTTAAATCATGGTGGGGGGGTAATCACATTACGTCATGACCGTGTTCAGATAGTATTTTGTCAATGCTGAATGTCTTATAATGTTCTTTATGTATTTTTATTTATTTGTACAACTGACAAGTTTACATATTTCATAAGGCAATGAAATTCGAAAACCATTTCGAGATATTGCGACGCTGATCAATATTCTTATTTTTCCAAAAAAATAGCAGTACCTACAAAGATATTATGTAATAACTCTCAACCAAGCAGAGTTCGGTGGAATAATAAAATACAGGTTCCTGTAAAGAAAAAAAAATAGACCTATAGAGCCTGACTTTGACAGATATATGAATGTATTTTTTTCGAATGTGGCTTCGGTAATCTTGTTTATTCCACAGAACTCTGGCAGTTACGACCTCTTAGAATAAGCTACTTTTTAATAATTAATTTCTTGGAAAATATATCTTAGATTAGAAAAAGAAAAAATACGTATATTTTATTTTTCAATATTCAAAATAATAGTAATTTAAAAAATTTGAAATGTTGACAAATATCCTGAGTGTAGGGAAATCATTTTTGGGTTAGCCATGATTGTATATCAGCTTTCACAAAGTTGCACTCGTATACAACACACCTAAAAACACAGTAGAAATTTATAAACACAGGTTGAACTCGTCTGTACTGCGGAGGAGTCAAGTGGTGCGTGCGCGGGGCGAGGAGAACAGGAGGCAACTAACGCGCATGCGTAGCGCCGTACCGCGCCTCCCGCGCTCTTTCTGACCTATAAATCGTCTACTGCGCAAGTCAAACCACGTGGTGTGTCAAGTCTCATCTTTCGTGGCACATATTGTACCATGTTTTTTGAAGTAGAGTTTTTATCGTTATTTTTGTACTTGGTGTCTACTTCTTTGGTTAACTATTGCAAAAATTATGTTTTTAATCGAAACATTTGTGGGTTTTACTGAGTAAATTAAGGTAAAAATATATTATGAATATACCGCGGCATTAGATGCCAAATATTTTAGTCAGTTTCTTATTCCGATGTATGCCGCGGAATAGCGATTTCATAAATATGTTTTATTTTTTTGATTTTCAGGTTTACTTTTATGATTAGGCATTTCTCGGTTTGGATTTGACAACTTAAATAGAACTTAAATATTAAAATCTATTTCCGATGTACATTTTTGCGTCACATTCACTAATTATAACATGTCATATTGAGGGTGATCAATTTGAGTATTTTATTAATTCGTTGTATGGAGAAGATAAGATAGAAAATTAAAGTTCATACACAATCAAACATAAGTGTTATCAAGTATTACTCGTATCTATATTTACGACGAAATTGCAATTAAGTATTTTTCTGTAAATAAAATATGCAATAATCTTATACATTTTAGAACTCGGAATTAGGAAACGAGTTTTTCTGGTATGAAACGCTATTCCGATGTACTTATAGGTCGGGATAAGGTTCTATAAGCACGTTATTCCGCGGTATAGACACTACTAAAATACAGCATTCAGCTTTTTTTTCACATCTTTGTACAGGTTACTATGTAGCTTTATTTAGTTCAGTAATACGAAAAGAAATAAAAAATAATAAAATGACTATTTTTTTTACTATAATTACATTTTTTACTTTGTATTTGTATATGTACTATTGTACACTCAGAATCATCAGACCAAATACATCGGAATAAGAATTTTTACATCGGAATAAGGTGCCTAGGACTTTTTTCAGATTTAATTTAATTTTGAATATAAAATAACCCAATAATCAAACATTTAGTCTATTTTATAAGTAAAAATAATAAAGTTTCTGATAAAATAGCCAAACCGTCAGAAAGGTTCAATAAATGCGTAATTTTTAACTCCCTTTCGAGTTTTGGTGAAAATACCGCGGAAATAGGTGCCTTTACCCTATGGATGTTTTAATCTAAAATTGATAATAGAAACCTGCACCGATGATAAAAGTTTACCATTATCCAAAACTTGACCTTATATAAGAAACGATGAGGCTGAAAGGCGACGGTAAGCAAGCGGTGGTGCCAAGCTTGTCTAGGTTCGGGTATAATAAGCGGCGGTGCAAAGACAGCGATGATTGGAACTTCGGCGAGAACCATTGAGCAGAGCGGTCGCACACGCACGTCGGGAATACCGCGTTATCTCGACTCTAATTATGGTACCTACCTACATAGCAAAATTATTGTTTTGGAATTAGTGGACTGTTCTTATTGTTTGCACCTGTTCACATTATACGAGTGATTCAAGCCAGTGTTTTCATAACCACCATCAGTGCCTATGATTTTATCGAATCTACACAAAGCGCCCGCAACTATGGACACCAACATCGATGATCCTGACGCAGCATTGATCGTCCTCGCACTGCTTTATGGCCTTCCTGACCGTCCCCCGTCATATATATTTCTTAAGTTTACGATATTATATTTCACTTCAAACAGTAATTAGGCCTGAAATAAAAAGTATATATGTGTTTTTAAGTACGAGTATATATCCTGAAAGAGATATTGTTTAACCCTTTATGTAGACCTCCTGCATTGTTACGTTAGAAAATGATATCTGATGAGGAGTGCCGATAAAATTGACAGAAAAGAACAAACGTGTAGAAAATGGACAGACATAAGTAGTACCTACATGAATAAAATAACGTCCTTAATGAACAAAATCATAGACATACTTAACGACCTCCTATATGCAAACGGATAAACAGATTACTCACCAGTCTCGTTTGATGGGCTTACTTTAATGGGTTTCCCTGTTTGCCGAACAACTTTCGCACGAATCACTTAATCTGCCACTTTTCGGATATATTTTTGTGTGATTTATGAATGTGTGACGCCGACGAGGCTAGGCGAAAGCATTTATTTGGATTTCTTGAGTATTTTAGTTATGAGGATGTGAGGTTAGTAGCCGTGACACGAAGCTTTGAGGGGGAAGCATACGAGGTTATGTAAGCTGGTCTCTTAAGGGTTTTAATTGTATATCCGTTGATATAACCAGAGTAATATACAGGAGTCTATGGTGAAGCGTGATTATGAAGTTTGTTGGCGCCCTAACTTTGGTAATCGAACAGGTATTCAGTTCAAACCATAAGTATTGAAAAACTGAAGTATGCTTCATTTTGCAGCAGCACAAGTGATGATATGCCATAGTAATGTAAAAAATACCACGTAGATAAAAAGTGGAATTCCTCCATATTTTGCTCTGTGTCCAAAAATAAAAAGGTTTGTTTTATGCCCGCTTTCTATAATCAACGATCCCTCATTCGTCGCAGCAATAATTTTGTTCTGAATCAAATACACATAGTAGTAGGTATGGTGTTAGACACTACCGACCTTTATTATCAATTAACTTTTTTCCATCCTAAGGTTGTCTGGAAGAGATCGCTATGAGACCGCCCATTGTACCTATTGTTTGTGTTATTTCTATTTTGTAATTTCTTTAACTGGTGTCAATAAAGTGTTATTGTATTGTATTGTATTACTAACCAAGGTGCTTCATCAATCCCTAGCTAGTAGGTAAAAGGCTGATTCCACTGGTAGATACATAAAGTGCACAATTTACTGTATTTTGAGGAGCTACTCTGCTCATCACACCGAAGATCCCCATCAGATGTTCAAAAAATATATATGAGATCATTTTAAAGTTACTACCTTTCAAATAAACAAGAGCCATCGAAATCGGATCCAATAAGGCGGAGATATTCAGTAGGTCCCTTTTTGGAGGAAGTAGCCCACCCCCTCCCCGCCCCCCTGAATCAAAAATCCTCGAAGATCAAAAAAATTAATCCTGTATACCAAGTTTCTTTTAGATCGGTTGAGAAATGCGACGTGTAGACGAGAACATCTGTATTTGTACAAAATAATGTTTGCCCAAGCTGAAATGAAGACGCTTTTCTCACGCTTCGCGCTCGCTCAGTTTAATTATAAATAAATAAAGTGTGTGTATATGTGTGTGTGTGTGTGTGTGTGTGTGTGTGTGTGTGTGTGTGTGTGTGTTTGTCCGGTCTACACGCTGAAACGGCTCAACGGATTTTGATGTGGATACTTTAGGGGAATATTTAGTAATTTATTCTTTTGCACACAAATACAATGTATAAGGAGGACTTAATGCTAAGTAGCAATAATACATAAGATACTTTTCTTAATCGTCATCATCATCCTCTTGGGTGAAAACCGCGGGGCACAGCTAGTGTTAATTTATAAGAACTTACTTAAGCCTACCTACCTACAACTCTTTTGCTAAAAAAAACTTAAGCCAAGAACTCAAAACAGAGTTCCCTGTACGAAATAGCATCAAATTTAATAACAATTCTCAGATGTCTCCGTAAAGCCCGTAATGCAGCTGTGATGTGCTCAACTCGCTCTGGCTTAACGCGTCACAGGACGACAGACTAGAAATTAGGGCACTTACCGCGCATCACACTGAGCAGCTAGATGGAATAGTAATTTGGATTCAGCCTTATCCAGATACATAACGTTATAGCGTTATGTAGAAGCGCAAAAACAATCAAAAGGCTTTATTTAAGTCAATGTTTAGAAAACTCAACGAAAATTGTTTTTTTTTTAGAAGTAATCTTTGAATAACGAAATAACATTCCCTAAACAGTAAGAAATACCTGTTATACAACAAAGGAAAAAAAACTAAGGAATTTGATCCTTAACTTATGTTGATGAAATTTATAATTAAAAATGTTATTTTTGTAATGTGTGACTTAACTTATTAGAGCCATTGAATAATAATTATTAATGTTAAGCTATTCCAAAAATAAAATATAACATATTAACCATGTGAAGCCTTTTACACAAACAAATTATAAATAAATCAAAAAACAAAAATAAAAAGCTGCTTCTGAATTGAATTGTGAACGGAACCAATTTCAATTCACATGAAAACTCATTACAACTCTCTGTTTATAAGTGAGTTAGAGTTGTATAGACAGCTGATATTGCATTTTTTAAATTTATTGATGGAAAGCTTATAAGTCAATTTAAAGCGACTTTCTCGAATGCAGACTTACAACACTGGCTGCTCGTAGAAACAAATAACTACTTAGTAATAAATTTGAAATAATATTCCAAAGGATTTCAGTACTTAATTACAATCTCGCTAAACCCGATAAAACAATGAAAATTGAATTATTGGAAAATACAAAGCACGAAGGTCAGTAGTCTTGAATACAGCCAGTCCTATGGTTGAAGAAAACTCTGCCTTATTCCTTCTTCAATAAATGATTTTCTTCAATTGACAGTGCAGTTTTTTTCTACAGATAGCAATTAGATTAAATTCTAATGCAACTAGATAAAATAATGAAAATTGATATATTGGAAAACACGAAGCACGTAATTTATAGTAGTCTTGAATACTAAACTCCAAATAAATATACAAAATCATCTTTGTTTACGTAAATAATGTGTTTCTTTGAATTTTAAGTACCTATACAAATACAGAACGAAAGGTATACAGACAGTTAGAGACAAAGACTCTAACAAGGCACGGTAACAAGTACACCGGTGGAAACGTATTGTGTTCATTCAATCCGGGTTTACGAATAATCGGATAATCCGATTTGGAGTCTACAGGAGCACAGCAGTATACAATCTCCATAAGAGTGGGTACATACTCGTATGTAAGGATACTGTGATTTAACTTTTAAGTTTGTCATTCGTAGCTTGCAAGAAAATCGTGTTTTTTATTCAGTTTTTTTTTTATTACGGACTAGGCAATCGTTTGACCACGATCTCACCTGATGGAAAGCGATGATACCTAGTTTTAAAAAAATCACGATCAATAAATCATACTTTTAGTAAACTGTTTTTAATACAAACTAGTTTTCGCCCGAGACAGCGTCCCCGCGGACTACACTAAAAAAGCTTCCTATGTTCTTCTAGGAATTCTAGAATATTATTAAAAACCAATGTAAAAATATAGCACCAACGCTCTTGATGCTTTTTGACAGACTTGTTATTATATCCTTTCCATGGCAACGCATTTCATTCCGTTCCATACAGCGAGTAAGATCGTCATTTTCTTGTTTTCCCGTGTCTACTTACCATTTTCCGGGATAACAAGTATCTTATGTTGGTCTCTTATATTGTACAGTACCTATTTACAAAATTTCATCAAAATAGGATCGACCGTTTTGGGCGTGAAAGCTCCCCAAGCAAACAAACAGACAACGTTTCACTTTTATATTGGTATGGATACAGCCAACATGATGCAACTAGTCTTCTGTACGAAGCATGAAGACACGCAAAAACAGTAAGAAGGTTATTGTTTTAGTCAAAATTTGCGTCAGGACTGAGGAGTTGGAATTTGGAGTTCAATGGCAAAGTTTCTCCTTAATACCCACACTAGGTACTAATTCAAAAATTATAATTATAATTAATTATATTGTATTTTGTGCTTTTTGAGGTTAAACACAGCATGTAGCAACCAACAAGTACAGTCAATAACATACTACATAGTTGCTTAGGTTAGATCCGTTCATCATAAAGTTGTATAGCCAGTTGTACTCTCAAGGGTAATAATTACAATATTGTAAACTAGTTCTCTAACCCTTCCGGGCAACATAGTTCATAGGTCAGTTTTCTTGTTACTACATTCCCGTGGCGATATTGGGTTCATCATCATCATCAGCCCGTATCCGTCCAATGCTGGATGTAGGCTTCTCCTTATGAACGCCACTGAGCCCAATCTTCGGCTCTCCTCATCCAGTCGCTACCGACCGCCTTTCGCAAGTCGTTACTCTACCTGGCCGGCGGGCACCCTACATTACGTTTGCCTAGACGTGGTCTCCACACTAGAATTTGTTTACCCTAACGGTTTTTGGTTATTCGAGTTATTTGACCGGCCCACTGCCTCTTCAGATTGCTAATTCTTTGAGCTATGTCGGTTACCTTTGTTCTCCGGCGAATTTCCTCATTTGGGATTATGTCCTTTAGAGAAATTCCGAGCTTAAAGTTCTCTCCATAGCTCGCTGATTGACTTTAAATTTGTGGACCAGTCTCACTATAAGTGTCCACGTTTCGGCTCCGTAAGTCATAACTGGTAGACCACATGCGTTGAAGACTTTCATCTTTTGATATTGGATTGCTAATGTTCAAATACGATTATTTGAACAATGGGCATTGGGCACCCAATATCGGTTTTAATTACCAGCAACTCTTTATAATTAAGATATGACTTGTAAAAATGTAAGTACCTACTTGTATAGTTTTATTTCGCAGGATCCATATTAGACCCTGCATAGTTTAGTTTGCATACAGACATAATAAAAATTAAATGCAATGATGCAAGGTGTAAACCAGTAAGCATAATTCAAACTCTTTGGCCTAATGCACAAATGGAGTAAAATAATGACAGTAGAGATTTACCTAATATATCAGTCAACGCCAACTTGAACGACGAACATGCTTTAGAGTACAAAAAATACGTATACTTTTGGCATTTATATACTCTTATCTTGTACCAAAATGGAAATACAATCGTATCAATAGAAACAAACCAAAACTGTATCGTTTTTGATCTAGCAAAGATTAGCGACTTATTTACTTTAATACACCAATGACTTTTTGACCGAGCGTGCGCGAAGCATCTCCGTTTCAGCTTGGACAAAAATGCTTTCGTATGTCTATGTCCGCCTGTCCGGTTGTCGGGATCTTTGTTCTCCTCTACAGGTCGCATTTCTCAACCGATCTAGACGAAACTTGGTATACAGGTAAAACGTTTTTTTAGAAATTTTTAGTGGGGGGGGCCAACCAAAAATCCCCGACGACTAAACATTTCTTACTTACTTCCCCCAAAAAAGAGCAAAATAGGGGCTACTGAATATCTCCGCCTTATTAGATCGAATTTCGATGGTTCTTTTTCTAGTTGGAAGGTCACTTTAAAAAGGTCTCATAATAAGATCTGATGAGGATCTTCGGCGTGATAAGCAGAATAACTCCTCAAAATGCAGTTTTAGGTTTCTACCAGTTGAATCAGTCTTATACGCACTAGGTAGGGATTGATGGAGCACCTTCGATATGAATGTCAGTTTTACAATCATGTAACTAGATGGCGTTACTGTGCACCACTTGATTGTTTGCAAAAAAACGCGTGAGGTCTACAGCTCACGTAAGCTCGCGTGAGGTCTAGAGTCACTAATCTAATATAAATTAGATTAGTGACTCTAGACCTCACGCGAGTGCGGTTTTCCATCGCTTCGTGCTTCGGAGGGCTCGTTAAACTGTCGGTCCCGGCTGTTATTGATTAAAGCAGTCGTTAAGCCATGTCAGAGGCCTCAGGCGGCTTGTCAAACTCTGACGCCAGAGGCAAGCACTACCTCATACGACAAACAAACACACAAATATCAAACCCCAGCACAAACATAAACTCATGCAAATTCCAGGATATAAAATATAACCACCCATAAAGTCCCCAATAACGTCATTAAACAAAAAATATTCCGTTCCGAAATCCCGCTTAAGGAGCGGGTAGTTTTATTACATCCTTGAATCCATTTTCACGGGTCACAAGAGGCGTCTGCATCTTCCTTTGAAGAAGAAAACAATTTCATACCGTAAATTTCACTTTGAAACTATGTTTGAAACTTCTAATATCGAAATGCACTTTATCTATGAGAGTCTTCCGAGCCTGAGGCGTGAGGGCGGCATCAAAGATGTCTTCGCGTTTATGCTTGCAACTACTCAAACTACGACCGCTGTAAAGCATTCAGAGAAGAGCAAATTGATGTCATAAATACCAACCTTATGACACATTTTTGCGCATCGTGCAACTTACTTAAGTCGTTTTAAATGATCATTTGCTTCTGAAGGGAGGTTTTAGCCGTGAGCATAATAAAGCCAATAAAGTTTATGACCTTTATCTAGAACGGCGATAGTACACTTGACGTTTGGCTTATAGTAGAGTTGAAGCGAATAAAGTTTGGCCGGATTGCCGATAACGATACTCATGCACTTAATGTTCAGCAATGTAATCAAGTTCATGATTCAACATTTTTATGGCTTGTACCTTGTCTTGTGCATGTTTTATAGGAACATGATATAAGTTTAAAAACTAAAACCCGACTACAGTCGGATAAAAAATACCCTATGACACTCTAGCGATGAAGAACAATCTATTGATACTGTCGAAATCGGACCAAGTTTTAGTTTGAAAACATAACCCTTACTTTGCCTTGCCGTAGTCGGATAAAAAAATAGCATATGACACGCTATACCTGAAGACAAATCGATTGACACCTCGCTTGTCAAAATCGAACCAATAGGGGCGAGGCTATGCTGGAACATCCACATACCCACATCCATAGATACATTCATACATAGACTGTTAAACTCATTACCCTTCCCTTGCTTTGCTGTAGTCGGGTAAAAAGGTTATATAATTAGCGTAACACTCATACATTAGCTGTTCCAATTGTGAATGATCTCTTTTTACACGACTGCCCAAAAGGTATCTACTAGGCAAGCGTGCTACACCTTCGACCACATAATCGCTTTGTGAGATCGTGGTCAAGCGATTGCCTAGTCCGTAATAAACAAAGTAAAAAAAAAAAAAAAAAAAAAAAAACATTTCAAGATTATTATTTTTTTGGCATAAGCTCTTGTTTGGCAGGGCAGGCGTGTTTTTTATAGCTTTTAAGCTAGTTATATTGTATGTGATATTTAATCTAAGCTGCAACATTCAAGCCAACCATTCTTGGGTATTCTTATGCAAGCTGGCTAAACTCTCTACAAAACTCAACTCAACTCAACTCAACTCTCAACTCTCTCTCTCTCTCTCTCTAAACGGGTTGAAATTGTACCAAATTTCCTAGAATTGGCACACGCGTGTTAATTGCGCGGAGACATGAATACAATCATTAGCGTGTGTTTTCAGATGCTTATTACGTGCTCGAGAAACGAGCTTTTCTCATTTAAAATTACGGTTGAACGTTATCATAGAATTCGCAATTGTCGGCGGTGTCATAAAATGTCTCGTCATCTTTCGTGAATGCGAAATTATGCGTAATTTGTTTAACGATCGTCTTATTAAGGTTACGTTCTGAGAACCGTGTCTTTCGATTCCGAATTTGCTTTGGGAAAATGACAACGTTGAGCTTCTAAATTAATCGATAAATTCGATAATACTTGCCATAATTACATATGCCTACTATCCATATCCATACCAATATATAAAAGTGAAACGTTGTCTGTTTGTTTGTTTGTTTGGGGAGCTTTCACGAATAACGGCTGGACGGATTTTGATGAAACATGGAATGGAGATAGCTTATAACCTGGAATAAAACATAGGATACTTCTTATCCCGGAAAATTGTAAGTTTCCACTGGAAAACTGGAAAAATTGGAAAAATGTTGATTACTCGCTGTAAGAAACGGTTGCCATGGAAACAAAATAACAAGTTTGTCAAAAAACATCAAGAGTTGCATTGGTTTTTAATATCCTAGAAGAACATAGGATGCTTTGTTTCACGATAAGCCTAGTAGTCCGCGCGGACGAAGTCGCGGGCGAGAAAACTAGTCTCTCAATAAAATTCTACTTATATGCTACATCTGATAAATCACCACATACTGCTTACTAGTTCTCACACACCGTCGTGTTACTTGTGAGGTTCGTAAATAGATTATTTAAAGCACAAGTGTATTGCCGTCACAACTTTGGTTTTCGGCTTCTGAACCTCTATTCAAATTCAGAGCACTTTACTCTGCCAATACTGCTTTCTTCAAACACATTATCCAAACTCTGACTATCATAATATTATTATAGCTTCCTAGATTTGAGAGGCACCATCTGACGGCATGCTCATTACGTACCTGTAACAAAGTAAAAATCATTTTAACACTCGTGTAACTACAAAAATATATTAAAGATGATGCTTCTATGGAAAGATACTTATTATAAAACATCTAGTACAAGTCACTCAGGAACGCCTAGTGTGAGAAAATTCAATAAAGTGCACTAGACTATGAAACGAGCTCGCGTCAGGTCTTCAAAAGGCAGAAAATTAACCTACATAACTGAAAGTGGGCACGAGTGCCGCATACCAATTACTCATATGCACGCCATGTCTTAGGGTGGCAACTTACTGAGCCTACAAGACGATGCTGTATGAAACAAAAAATGATACAACAATATAAAGTACTGGTAAGGACCAGAACACCTTAATTTTGTCTCTTGTGTCTACTGTTTGAAGTAATAGACAACGTTTTTTAAGATCCTAATATAGAAAGATGTGGCCGAGCGAGACGAAAGGCTAGAGCATTGGCAGCTCACTCGTTTTTTTTTTGTTCTATCAGTTGTTCCATTTGTTCTTATCCTCATCAGCCTATACTTGTTCACAGCTAGACGTAGGCCTCACCTAATGCCCGCTACTGAGCTCCTCATCCAGTTTCTACCAGCCGCTTTTCGCAGGTCGTCACTCCATCTGGCCACAGGTCGTCCTATACTATATTCGCGGTCTCTACTCAAGAACACATTTACCCTAACGGTTATCGGTCCTTCGGCAAATATGACCAGCCCACCTCAGCCTACTAATTCTATGGGCTACGTCGATAAACTCCGAGCATAGCCCTTTCCATAGCCCGCTGAGCGACTATGAATTTGTGAACTAGACCTTACCTTGAGAGCTCCTACAGTCATAAAAGGTAGGATACACTGGTTGAAGACTTTAGTTTTCAGGAAGTTTACCAAATGCTGTAACGTAATCTTCAACAGGCCACTCTCACAAAGTTGTTTTACCCAACTTCTGAGTTCGATAAGATATGTCTATTGTTTTTGTGCATAGAGATTATTAGAGTGCATATTAAATAATGATAAATAAATATCCCAAGAAAATACAGTGTTGAAATTGGAAACAAATCTCGTAAAAAAACATATATCAAAGTTTTGAAAATGTAAGATATCCCATCGCCTTCGCAATTCTAATTGTTTGTTGTTTGCAAGTGCAAGTGCCTTGCTCGGTGGGTTCATCCCCTCACACTTACAAAGTAACGTTTTAATGGTATGTACTTAAATGTAACACGGTGCAAGGCTTTATGTAAATGTAAGCACAGGGAAACCAGCTACGGCAAAAACTGCGTGTTTTGCAGCGCCTGCTGAAAATAACGACGCGGCAGTCTTCTGTCCAAAAATACTTATGCAAATACTTATATTTACAGTATTTTGTAAGTTTTTAAAATACTAGCTGTGTCCGTGGCTTTGCCCGCGTGGTCATTTCATTTAAAAATAGCCCACACGTGTTATTCCAGGACCAAAAGTAACTATAAAGTTCAATAATCTACATATCTTCAAAATTCTTTAAGCCGTATCGGCATCTAATCATCAGATTAAGATACCAAGTACCCCAGTTTTTTAGTCAATCCCTAAGCTATCCAACAGTGAACCGCATCGCATTCGGTGCATGGTTTTTACTTGATGCGCGAACAAACATCCAGACAAACAAACAGACACGATTCAAAAAAAACCTTAATCAGTAGTCTATTTTATGTTAACCTTTTTTTTTTAATGATTTTTTTGTACATATCTTTTGATACTTACTGCTTTAGTTTATGTACAGATAATAACTGCTCTTGAGATTGAGCTTCAATATCCATACCAATATATAAAAGTGAAACGATGTCTGTTTGTTTGTATGGGGAGCTTTCACGCGATAACGGCTGGACGTATTTTGATGAAATTTAGAATGGAGATAGCCCGAAAATTGTAAGTTTCCATGGGAAAATAGGAAAATGTTGACTACTCACTGTAAGGAACGGTTGCCATCACAGAATGGTCTGTGGTTGCCATGAAAACGAAATAACAAGTCTGTCAAAACACATCAAGAGTGGTGCTATACCTACTTTTGCATTGGTTTTTAATATCCTAGAAGAAATAGGATGCTTTTTTTCGCGATAAACAGTCTGTAGTCCGCGCGGACGAAGTTGCGGGCGGGAAAACTAGTTTTAAACATAACGCTAAACGCCAAGACAATTTTAAATTATGGTATCACAATTTAACAACATAATTAGGTTATTTCTAGTCGTTGCTGCATCTTTCCTCTAATCAAACGATTGACTTACTTTATTTTCTTAGTTACCCTTTAGAACAGCACACACACGCAAATGTTTAGCCCTACCCACATCTGTATCACGGGTGTGGATAGATAAACAATGCTTGTTTTCCTTCATTTAATTTTCCAGCAGGCAGGACATTAAATAATTTCAGAGCTAATTTAATTCCCACAATGGCTACCCCTGACTAGAGTGTACGAGTAAGCAGCGGAATAAAAAACCAGAACTAGGGTGGCCAAGACGTATGCCTATGTATATAGGCAGAGTCTAAGGCCAAATGAAAACTTAATGAAGTGAATGAAATAATTAATGCAGACCCGAAAACAATTTGACAATGTTTGTAAAATTAAGTTCATAACGTCTCACGACTATAAGCTTTTTGTTTTTATAAAAGTGTATTGTTATTTTTTTTCTCATTTCTTTACTCGCATCAAGCAAATTCCAAGTAAATTATATACACCGTAACTTTTAAACTATCGCGATTTGAACACATAGTTATATATTTAAACTTTAATATTTTGATAGTTATTTTTATGTTTTTAATTAAATGCTATAGAACTTTTCTAAATAATGTACTAAATACATGCATTTAAGATATATATCGAATTCAATGTCACGGTGTATATTTCTTTCGTTCCCAATAAACAAAGTTGTAGTAAAAATAAGATTAATTGTAACATGTTTGCCTTGCAATATGGCAAATAACTACGTCCTCAGAAAAAGCTCAGCGTGGCCACACCAGCTGGACCTCGTAATTGTACTAATTAACTCTGGGAGTCACGTACAAATTGAGATGGCGAAGAAAAATTCGAGTGGATGAAAGAACAAACGGTAATTGAAGTAATTACGAAGTGAAGATGCAGTAATTATAGAATGAAGAGGCAGTAAGTAATTAAAGTGTGAAGATTAACCTGAGTGAAGTTGCAGTCGACATTTTTGCCATGATTTAGTGGACCTTGGCATACCAATATCGACTCTTGTTTTGGAACTAATAACTTTACTTTCAGAGTTAATTGTAACGACCACGCAAACTGCATAGAATTGTGTTCCGAAAGAAAGAGTTTAGATTTTTGTCGTGACGCGATATTAATACCAAAACTTAACCATGGCTGTTAAAGAATAAGAAGGACGTTTGACTAGATTGTAGGCGCCATTCTTGCCCGTATCGGCGGAATACAGCCGCCGCCACCTTGATGTGGAACAGCCGAGCTGAAGACAAATTAATAAAACAATACCTCATCTACGGTATGCCAAAATCATAATTTATACCCTTTCCTTTTTGACGTCTCGTTAATAAACTTGAACTTTCTCAAGCGAATTTATGATCCATTATAATGTACTCCGCTTTTTCCCTGAACATTTTATACCTTTGTGTAAACAAGGTTGTTGTATTTATGTTGTTTTAAGTACAATTTTATAAGAAAACAAAATTGAGCTTGTGTGACAATGGCTCGCTACAGTCTCGGCACTGACAGAGCACACATAGGTAGGTCTCTTAGAGGATATATATGTCAACCGCTTGTTTATTACCCGACTACGGCGAAGGGTAATGAGTTTAACAGTCTATGTATGTATGTATGTATGTATGTATGTATATGGATGTTCCACCATAGCGTCGCCCCTATTGGTCCGATTTTGACAAGCGAGGTATCAATAGACTTGTCTTCATGTATGTAGTGTCATAGGCTGTTATATTTTACCTGACTACGGCGAAGCAAAGGAAGTGTTATGTATTCAAACTAAAAACTTAGTCTGACGTCAAACAAGCGAGGTATTAATCGATTTGTCTTAATCGCAAGAGTGTCTTAAGCAATTTTTTAACCGACCGTATTCGGGTTTTTTTTTTGAACTTATGCCTTGTTAGCATACAAAGACATTTTAAAATGTAGCTCTATCAGAGGCTCCTACTCTATCGTATTACTGGACGCCATGTTTATATCAATTTAGCGTAGCTAGAGTCAATAGAGTAATAGAGACCTGAAAAAAAACAGCAAAAATAAAATAGGTTCATCATCAAGTTACCCTGTCAAATAGTATGAAAACTAGATTTTCTGGTAAATTTTATTCACTTGCTTTGTCTACTAATGCATTTGTTCAACGGAAATGGTCGAGTATTTTGGACTTTTTCTATTTCACGACAACTGACCCACAATATTCTTACAAATAAATGGACCTATTTTGAATTTAATTTGCATTTGTTCACCGGAAATGGTCGAGTATTTTGGACTTTTTCTATTTCACGACAACTGACCCACAATATTCTTACAAATAAATAGACCTATTTTGAATTTAATTTGCATTTGTTCACCGGAAATGGTCGAGTATTTTGGACTTTTTCTATTTCACGACAACTGACCCACAATATTCTTACAAATAAATGGACCTATTTTGAATTTAATTCTTATTAAACTACTAATAATACGTGTGATTCAACATGATTGGATCATTTTTATTGTCCGCTCCAACATAAGAATGGGAATTAACTCAACTTGCATTTTATTTGGGATTTTAAATACAACCAGCCAAGTGCATATTGGACTCACGCTGTCTGTTTCGACAAATAGAGAAACCGCATGCGGTCGGTCTAGTTTTTACGTTATACGCCAACAGAGACAGAGACGCTCAGAGTTAACGCGGGCAGAAAATGCGTTACTCGTATCTTGGTTGGCTATTATATAACACGTAAACTGGTAAACCCTATATAGCCGTGATAATTTTGTTAGTAAATTCATATTATGCGTTTTTTTTAATTTAAAAGCTTTTTAACAATTAAAATTGTTATAAAAAATACAAAAAAAACCGACTGCCAATAAAATTCTTGAGTACGAGCTGACATCCCGCAAAAAATTATCACACTAATATTATAAAGACGAATGTTTGTTTGTATGTATGTAAGGGGTAAGGGTGTCTGTGTGTGTATGTTTGTTAAATCTTCACGCTTAAACGGCTGAACAGATGTGGATGAAATTTGGTACAGAGGTAGCTTATAACCTGGATTAACAAATAAGCTACTTTTTATCCCGAAAGAAATTGTGGATGTTGAGGGACGCGGGTGAAACTGCGGGGCGCAGCTAGTATTTATATAAATTTAATCTTTATTCTTTTTTAGTAACATATTTTACTTTACTATAATAGATGCAATTGCAACATTAGAGTTTAGTATTTACACAAAAATTGAAAATTATGTAAGAATTTTGAAAGAAAATTGCTACTGTTTTTATAAGAATTATATATTTATAAAATGGTATTTTAAAGACTTGTATTTTGATACCTCACTCAATAGGTTTTGGTCATTTTTTTTGTTTCGTCAGAAATACAATATGGCAACAGTTAGCCGCCATATTGGTTTCCTTGACACTTCATATATTCTATAGCACTCTCGTGAGAAAAATCCAATGACACCTCATTTATCAAAATCCATCCAGCCGTTTAGGCTATAAGACACGCTTGAAAAACGTACAAATATATAAACGTACATACAACCCAAACACATAACCCTCAGTCGGGTAAAAATAACGCAAGGTAATGTCCAAACTAAAATAAGCAGTCGATACAAAAAAAAAACGCTTGTTCAAAACCGCACTTTGTAATCAGTTGTTTTACAACTAGCTGAATGTATAAATGTAATTTATAAATATAAAACGGGGGTTTTTTGAAATTATTTAAGCTGTCATGTTGTTAATTTTTTTTTTTTTGGTTCATTCATTCAATTATATATTGGATATATGATCGAAGGCTCATACTTGTACTTTTTCGAGTGTTAATGGGTATTATTGGTGGAATATCAATCATCAGGTGTTCGTTATCATGCACAAGTGTAGACAAAGGATAAAAATTCAAAAAACATGACGCTATGTGATGTTTTCAAAACTCTCCAGGAAGTTTCGGTAAAATGGTCACCATTTTACTGTGACGTGACTTTACATGAACAAGTACAAATTAAAAAAATAGATAACCCCCCGACTCCCCACCCCCATAAAGCTAAGAAGCATCTCGATCACATCAGTTTTCAAACATAAAAATCGTTCCATCCGTTTCGGAGCTTTTATCCATTCGTTTGGGAGCTACGATCCTCTTTGTTCGGGGGTTAATAAACTAAAGTTGACATTGACGAAATTGCTAGTAGGCCAGTGCCTCCGCAGAAGACATTTAATAAAAAATAATAAGAAGAAGACATTCAAAACAACCATACCTAAAGGAGGATGCCAGCTTTCGGCTTCCAAGTCTTTTAAATTTTAATTGCCGCGGACACGAAATCTATCTACATTATTGACTATTTAAAATAATTTAATTCATTCTTATTAAAACAATAACATTATGGAACTGTTATTAAAATAAAAACAATTAATATGAATAGAAATGACCGTAAATAGCTGTGCAAGACTTTTAAGTAAGATTTACTTTTTTTTAAGATTTTATAAGTTAAATGCTGCGGACACGAAATCTATCCACATTATTGACCATATAAAATAATGTAATTATTTCTTAGTAAAATAATAACTTTCGGAAACAGTTATTTAAAAAATAAGAATAAAAATGAATAGAAATGACCGGAAATCGCTGTGAATTGATACTAATTACGAATAATTATAGTGTTGACACTATAACTCGTAATTAGTGTAAATAAACTATTAATAAATCGATAAACAAAATCAATTAAAAAAAACTACAGTCCATCTTAGTTTATTCTAATAGGAATCATTTCAGTATATTATTATAGGATATTAGAAATAAACAACAATAAACGCATACGTATTTTTTTATTCTGCTTATTCTTTAATTAATTATTTGTTGTATAAACGTTTTAGTGGTTTAAGTACCAAGCTCATGCCAAGAGCGGAGAAGGCCCAGGGTTCGATTCTCAGATTGAGTACTACTATTAGTTTCTACTACTATATCAGGTATAGGTAAGTAATAATACTTTATACATGATATTAAACATGGACGTAAAGTGTAGGTACCTACATAATATATCAATTTAATATTAGATTTCAATAATAATCTTGGCTATATTATTCCCTTGACCATAGACCGTGTCATAATGTAACGAAAGTCACATAACCACAAAAGTTAACTTTATTTCATCATAACATATTTTTGAAAAGTTCCCAGAAAAAACTAATAACACACAAAAGCTTTAAACATAATGCTTTGAAAATAAAAATACTATTCAGTTGTGTCCGCGTTAATTTTACATCGAGCCTAAGTCACTTTGGAGATCTGGCATAGTCCTTTCAACTTGATTGACCAGCTGTACTGAATTGTGACATAACAGTCCACTGTTACAGAACCATGAATAAGTAAGTACACCACACCCAGTAACATATAATTCACACAATTGTGTCACGCAATTTACCTACTAAGGTATATTTATATGCATGCGATGTGGACTGTACTACGTCAAGAATTCATTACAATCATTGAAATTCCGGAGAAATGTAAGGGGCGATATGTTACGGTAATCATAATATATTTTATAAGTAGGTGACTCACTAGGACAGAAAATCGATTATTATGCAGAAATGATACTATTATTAGAAAATAACTAGCTGGGCCCGTGGCATTGTTCGCGTTTCTTGCGCGGTACTTACCCTAATTCTTTTTCAAAAATACAAGTAGCCTTACTTCCTTGTTATAACATCAGGTATCTGATATAGCCAGCGAAAGTCCCCGACAAAACAGTCCAGCCGTTTTGGAGATTAGCCGGTACAAACAGACAGACAAATGGCTTTTTTGTTATAATTATCGTGTATAATTTCATATGCATGTAATAAAATGCTGTAATTTTGACATTACAAACTGACACTTAAATTTTATGTATCTATTTATATATAGATTACAGACATACACTTCAATTACATTTATTTTTATAGAAGATAACTACTTTAGAACAAATAATAATGTTAATTTGAATAAAAAATCGACTTTCAATGGGTTCACTAATCAACAAATTTTCATTAAATATTAAGATGTTTAATTAATTTTATAAAAAAAGACGTGCATATGATGAATTCATCTTTTTATCTATATTTATAATAAAGCAGTAACAAAAAAGTCAGTACAATGAAGATAATAATAATAATAAATTGGTTAAGGGGACTTAAAATAAGCTAATAAGTAATAAGTAGTGGTAGGCCTCATACGCAAGAGTCCGCCTGGGGAAGTACCACACCTTTGTCAGATATTCAACCGCCAAGCAGTAGGGTAAAACTCGGTAATACGCCCCAATTGACAAAACGCCTCACTGGTCTAGCACTCACAAAAAAAAAACTACGCAGTTCACTTAAACCCGTGCGTGTACTCTTCAGTCGCCCGGGAACATGGCTGACGCTCACGAGTAATATGTGCTGTTAAATAAAAATATATTAAGAAATTTGGTTTATTGGCGTCCGTACAATTTGTGGTGAGTTTCAGACGAATTTGGATATCTATACTGATATGTTTTTCATACCGAAATAATCCGCACTGTAATAAAACGTTTGAAAACACCTTTGTCTTTTCATTAATTTTTGCATTATAACCTTGAACCTGTCGGCAGGAATGCGGTGGGGTATTTTAGAAATCAAAATTGCCATTATGCCCCACTTGCTGTTGTATAAAATGCCCCGGGTATTCAATTAAAAAAACAACAGAAAACAACCAGAAAATAATGAGAAAAAGAGAATGATTGCTAATAGAAAAAAGCCAAAATCTAAAACCAAAACAGGCAAAACGTCAAATAAAAAACATAAAATAAAAGATCTGCAGAGGAAGAAGACAGTAACGAAATGGAAAATAAAACAAGACGTAAAATTAAGCAAAAGAAGAGAGTCATAAAGAATAAAAATAATACGAAAGCAAATTACTCTTCATCTTCCGATGGCAATAATGAAAATACTGGAAAAGTTGATATGTCAGATGAGGAAATCTTTGATGAAGATATAAACCGATGCTCTGAATGTACTGAGGGCTATTATCAGACTCAATCTACTGAAGATTTGATTCAGTGCACATGATGTTTAGCATGGCTGCATGAGTTCTGTACAATGTATAATCCTCTGTGTTATCGTTGTGGACGAAAAGCCAAGAGAGAATCTAGTAGGTAAATGTTAGGTGATACTCGTAGTCTGTCAATATGTCTCAGAAGTTGTTTTAGTATTTAAAGTGTATTAAGTATGTTAATCTCAATGAAAACTTTGAACTTTCTTACTATCCAAAATTTTACCTAAAGTCGTTGAGCGTTTACCTCATAGACTAAATTTTGTATTATTTGCTTATAATTTGTTGTTCTAACTGGTTCGGAAATGTTATTATTATACTGGGGTATTTTATAATATAGGTTGGGGCATATTACCCAATGGTCGTTATATAAAACGCCCCACCTAAGGATAAAATAATATTTATAGTTAATCCAATATCTAATGAGATTGCTCAAATTATTAAGTGCCATAACGTCAAGAAATAACTTAATCATGTTCCTCGATGAAAAGTTTGATTATATCTTAAATAGTTTTTTTATAAATAATATTTTATTTAATGGTGGGGCGTATTATCGAGTCTTACCCTAGTGTGTAAACATTTCTGTGTTTCGGTTTCAAGGGCAATGTTTCCAGCGAAATTACTGGGCAATGAGACTTAACAACCAATGTCTCAGGGTTACGAGCGCAGTGCAGTGACGCGCAGGACTTTGCAACCAAAGTTCTGGGTGGCACTGCAACTGTTATGAACAGGCGTGCCGCTTACCATCAGGCGAGCGACCTGCCCGTCACGTCATTCATCGTAATAAAAAAAAAACTTGTTCTGTTTTTCTTTTCGCGCATCACTTGTACCATTATTTATTGTGGCCTTACGTAAAAATTACGAAACTGATTGCGATGCGGTTTTTACTGTTGGATAGCTTACGGTTTGACTTAAAAACTGGCGTACTTAGTATCGCAATCCGATAAGTAGAAGACAAGCAATCTATAAAAAAAACATTTGACGTCTGAACGAAGTTTGATGATTCTGGTACTTTTGGTTCTGGAATAACTCAGGATCCTTAAATCCCAGAAAAATTACTACGCGGGCAAGGCCTCGGGCACAACTAGTAATTTAATAATGGAATAAGTGATATCTAGTCTAGTTTCAGACAGACGTTATGAAGGCAAAGGTAATAATTAGGTTAGACATTTGCCCTTGATACCCACGTCCCCACGTTACGAGTTATTGGAGGTAATAATGTCAAATGGAAGGTAATTTGATACTTGTAATGGTATGAATCGAAAATGTCTACATAGTCTACACGGTTTGTCATTACTGTATTTATGAATCAGCGACCCGCCTCGGCTTCGCACAAATCGCACGGTTGGCTACCCGTGGGTTTCGTAAATATTTATTAGTAAAAAAACATTATGCGAATCGCCCACAATCCGCATGAAACAGAATACCTCATTTATGAATGAAAAAATTCACGCGGCATCAGCGCAACTAATTTATTTACGTTAATTACTAAACATCGTCTAACTTTCAAGTTATTAGTCGAAAATGTTTCGTATAAGAGGAAGAATTGATGTATCTATATTAAATTTATTGAGGACTAGCTGTGCCCGCGGCTTTGCCCACGTGGTCTGCATTTATGGTTTTTTTGCGCGGAACCCTAATTATTTTTCGAAAATAAAAGCCTATGTTACTCATTGGAATATCATTATAATTCATCTTCCAGTGAAAGTCCCGTCAAAATCGGTTCAACCTTTCGGAGATTAGCAGGAACAACCAGAAAGACAGACAGACAGATAGACATACAGACAAAAAAAAACAAAATGTCTTTTTTGTTATGAGTACCGTATATACTTTAACATGCATTTAGTAAAAAGCTTTTCTTTTGAAATTACAAACAGACACTTCAATTTTATTTATTTGTTAAATAATATAATGTATATATAATGTGTATATATGTATAAAATAGAAGAGTTCAACAATATTTAAGGATAATACCCAATTTGATAAGGATTAAAACAATAGTATTCACAAAGCGCTTTATAAAGTTTAGTAGAAAATAATGTTTTTTTTTTAATTACAGAATAACCAAATAATTTTTGTCTCATTTTGGGCTTTATGTAATGGGTACGCATGCAAAAACACGTATATAGCATAGCACTGAATTAACTTGACAAATGCCTTTGTGCCAATTTCAAGTTAACCGTGGACTAACCAAGCATCAGTTGCTTACAAATCACAACCAAAAGGGACTTTTTGTAACGTCTTTAGTGAACAAAGTAACCACACTAGAGTTGCGACTAACTCAACACAAGAAACTAACACGCTACTGCAGTGACGTCAACCTATGATTTAGTAAGAGCCAGTGACACCACGAGTGACTGTTTATTGATTATCAGTACCTGAACTTGGTAGAAATTAGTACGGCTGCATGAGGAGTGGATGCATCTGATAGTGTAGATCCGCAGGTGACTGCAGGAGGCTATTTAGATTGTGGAGGAGTGCACCTCCCTTCGTCTATTTCAATGAGGCCGTAATAAACCGGTGTGGTTGAGTGCGGGAGCGGGCGCGGGCGTTGTAAGTTGCATAAAATATAGTTCAATATATAAACGGAACTAAATCGCGCTGATATCTTATTTTTTATTTACCTCGACGATCAAGTTGCGTTGATGGTGGTCACGAGAAGACTGAAGTAGCGGATGTCAGCGTCGAAAAGGGCGAGCGTTGTCTCCAACTAACACTAACGACATCTGCAGATTTCTTTTGACATAAACCGCGACGCGAACACTTGCTTATCATGAGATTCCAGGACGCGGCCAACTTGAAACTATCCTCCCGATTGAAATTGGGATACTTTTTGCAGGAAATAGGCAATGAGACTTAAAAACCAAAGTCTCAGGTGACGAGCGCAGCGCAATGATGCTCAAGATCTTGTAATCAATGTTCTGGATGGCACTGCAGCTGTTTTGTGCAGGCGTGACGATTACCGTCAGACGAGTTACATGATCGTCTTGTCACTTAATTAAAAAAGAGTACAATGCAGTCTGCGACGTCAATGAATCTGTTAAACGGCTGACCACAAACAACGCTACGGCCACCGTTTAAGTTTTGCCTTATAACAGTGTTTTTAGGAACCTAATATACTGTATTCCTATACTGCGAAGTAGTTCAGCTTTAATAACGGTAATGAGCGCGCAGTGCAGTCACGTCACTTGTCAGGGCGTGTTTAATATCAAATTACGTGCCGCCCCGTGCCGTACTGCAGCACGGTACGGCTTCCCGCCAAATTATAATACGATAATGCCGCGCCTAAAGCCAGTGAATTTGGACTTAAGTTAGGAACAAAAATGGTGCAGTGGAGGTTTGAATGTGAGATAATTTGTTCAGGTGAACCATATTTGGGCCTGCAGTCTGGACATAGATAGCGATTGCTTTTGACAGTTACTGTCAGAAGCTACTGGCTGTCATCGGTATCTGTACTAATAGAGACTAGCAAATATCGTATTGTTGGGAATTTGCGAACGATTTCGGTTGTAAAGGAATCACTATGTCGAGATTGAAGGCCCTGGGCCTGCAATTCATTGCCATTGTTGTCAATCATGATAAAATATACAGATGACAATTGATAGCTTTTAACAATAACTGTCAAAGCTAACGATTGTCATTGGTATTTACCCCTTTCGGTGGTAAAGCAATCACTATCTATATATAGAGACTTCAGTCCCAGGTTTGGAAAATGATCTAGGAATTCTATTTCGATGTAAAATAATTACAATTTAATTAATGCAATTTTAGACTCATCTGAATAAACACAATTATTTTTTTATCCATTAAAAGATAACGGAAACCGTAAATGAACACATGAAACAGACATGAAACTAAGTACGATGGATTTTGATAAATGAGGTATCATTGGATTCGTCTTGATCACGAGAGTGCTAAATAGTATATATTATGAAATGTTAACAAAACTAATATGGCGGCTTACAGCTATCATATTGTATTTCCGATGGAACAAATATTACCAAAATCTATCGAGTGAGGTATTAAAATGAAGTTCTTTAAAATACCATTTCAAAAATATAATTATTTCTTATAACTATACAGTAGAAATTGTCTTGTAAACTTCTTAAAGAAAACAATGTTATATTATTCAAGTTAATGTAAATACTATAGTCTAATGCTGCAATTGCAACTATTAAGGTAAAGTAAAATATGTAGGTAAATAAGAAACATTAAATTGCTATATATACTTGCTGCGACCCACGGTTTCACCCGCTTCCTTCAGGAAAGGGGTTTTTTTTCGGGTTGAAAGTAGTCTATGTGTTAATTAAGGGTATAAGCTACCTCCATACCGAATTTCATCTAAATTCATTCAGCCATTTAAGCGTAAGAAGTAACAAATGTACAAACACACACCGTAACATACAAACTGTTGCCTTTTTATTATTAGAGTGATTACTTTAGCGGGCGGTAAGCTCGTATTCAATAATTTTGTTCGCAGTAGGGTTTTTGTATTTTAATAATAATTTCACTTGTCTTCGTTTATTGTTTACTTTGTTAACTTTCAGCATATCTTTTTTGACAAAACCTTCTAAATACCTTCCGTTAATTTTTTCAACTGTACTTTATTATTGCAAGTCTGTCCTGAAAAATACGCAGATACTTTCTTTTGTACTAAGGTGTTAAAATTCTCTTTCAAAAATTACTAAGCTTGATGGTGTATTTTTTCAATCCAGGAAAATCAAAATTTCCTTGTAGAACTTTAGACATAGCAAAAACATTAGTAATTGGTATTGTATAATCCTATGCTTTATAATACGGCAACTGTTGAATATTGAGTCTAGTTTGCAGTTCGCTTCACCAGATGTTCAGAGACTCTCTCTCAGACAGGTATGCTAAGTCCGCTATTAATATTGTATTGCCTTAAGCCAAGTGATATCCGCTTAGAGACATCGTCTAATGCGTTAGTGGTTTAAATAATAATTTATGCAGTGTTCAAAACGGAAGTGATGGATGATTACTATCTAGTGTCAAATATCTGCCATAAACTGTCTTGACTCAGAAATCCAGCTATACCGTCAACAGAGATTACACGATAAACTCATGATGGTATATTAAATTTGTTCGCCGATTGAACGCTAAGCCTTTAACGAGCCCTCCACGCCAAGCTACGAAATCTACGAATTGGGAAAAAACAGAACCGCAGAACTATTAGTGAGGTATACATGTTTGGTACGGGGCGGGCGGTTTTAGGCGTCTAATGGTCTAATGCCGTAACTGGCGCGGTCAAAGAGAATAATATAATAATCCCTAGGTTTGGCGCTGTGAGCACTGTTTGATTGACGTCGATGGACGTCTGTGGCGTTCAACGGGTCAATTATATTAATTAATTAATAATTAATACTAGCTTTCCCGCCCGCGACTACGTCCGCGCGGACGCGACGAAAAACATAGGATTGTTTATCGCGAAAAAACCAACCTATGTTCTTCTAGGACATTAAAAACCAATGCAAAAGTAGGTATAGCACCAATGCTCATGAAGTTTTTTGACGGACTTATTATTTCGTTTCCAAGGCAACCGTTCCTTATAGCGAGTAATCAACATTTTCTATTTTTCCCGTGAAAACTTTCAATTTTATGTGTTTTTTTTATGAGTTTATCCTATATTTTATTCTAGGGTATAAGCTATCTCCATTCCAAATTTCATCAAAATCCGTCCAGCCGTTATCGCGTGAAAGCTCCACAAACAAACAAACAGAGAGACAACGTTTCACTTTTATATATTGGTATGTATGGATATTCTTCTTTTGTTTTGTTTTTCTTTATTACTGACTAGGCAATCGTTAGACCACGATCTCACCTGATGGAAAGCAATGATATGGTTGAAGGTGCAGCACGCTTGCCTAGTAAATATCTATTCACTGTTGACTTGAACCCACCTGGGTTATATTTTACCAGAAACACTGACGAGGGCAGGGCATTCCACTCCTTGCAGTTCTTATAATAAATGAAGAAGCGCTTCGTTCTTGTGCGAGGTATTTCAACCATATAAAGGCGGCGCTTTGCCGATCCTCTAGTCAATTCACACCAAACATATATTATTTTTATTATTATTAGGAACAATTCACACCAATTACCTAGCCCCAAATTACGATGCCCTGTACCATGGGTACTAGACAACGGACAAACATACATAGATAGATACGAATTATTACATCCATGACTCGGAAACAAACATTTCTGCTCATCACACAATATTAAAAGTTTTAGGCACATACCCGACATAACTTCTAAAAAAAATACGCCAGAAAGCGTAATTCAAAATCTTTGACAGCAAAGCAACGCCAAGGAGTTTGAATCATGCTTACTGTTGAAATGTGCACAACATTACGAACTCCTTAGTGGTGATGTGATCTATGGTCCAATAAATAGGTCTTATTGATACTCTCTCTGGTTAGGTTAGTATGGTTAGGTCCAAACAAGAAGCTTAAACATATAATTTTATGCTTCTTGGGATCAAAAGACGAACGTCTGTTTTTTGATGTGTTAAAGAGTGCCAAATGTGAAAAATTTGCATAGACGTTGATGGTAGAACACGATTTTACCAAAACAAAATCTATGATTCCCCTAGTGGGATTCGAACCCGCGAACGTGGGGGGCCCAATCAAAAATCCCCGGCGACCAAAATATTCTAAAAATTCGTTTAACCTGTATACCAAGTTTCGTCTAGATCGGCTGAGAAATACGACCTGTAGATGAGAACAGAGATCCGTGCTGACATCCGGAAGGACATACATAACTTAAAAAACTAGTTGACGGCTTTGTGAATGCTGTTCATGTTGATACTTCACAGGAGAAAGCTACCCATTTTCCTGAATTATCTTTGCTAGTGCTCATAGCACCCTCGGGATAAGAAGTCGTGTTAGGCCAAGCCCATAGCAGTTTAATAGCATAATCTAAAAAGTAAATCAACCACATTATCCGCATTATGCAACTCTATGCCTAGACAATATTTGAAGTAAAGATGTAAATCTCCAGAAGAACAACATAAAACGAGAACATAGTCGTATCACCACATAGGGCGCCTCTAAGGTACTGTCACATTTCTTCCTCACACGCCTTTGACAAACATGGCGTTGAAAGTAATCGAATACCAACACACTTCGACTTCGGACCGACTTATGGAGAATATTCCATTTACTGGACACTCGATACTTTAAGAGCCATCGAGTGTAGCGGTAACCCTATCATGTAAGAAAGGCGTGCACTCTCGACTTGAGGAACATAGGTGGTTACTTCCTTCTTTTGTGTTGATGCATTTTGTATTTACGTTAACATATCAAAGTTCGAATTAAAAGTTTTTATGGTTAGTGTTAACACAACACCTTTTTCTAGTCAAATTATGAAATTCCTAAAGTACAATGAGAAAAATAAACCAATCAAAGCGATAAATTTAATAATATTTGTTAAAGTTTGAAGAGGAAAAAACCTTTTAACCTATCGATTCCTAGCTGAATCTGTCTCTATCGGTGATCATAAATTTGCCAGTTTTTAGATGCAGTATATAATTATAAAGTACGTAAATAAAATATTCCAAAAATGGGAAAATAATAAAACAATGACTTCTAAATCTTTTAGGAAACTAGGCTAGACCAGTCTTGCAAGCAGCACTTGTCTACTACTGAACGCGGGTCTCTCCTAAAGCACGCCACTGAGCTCGGTTTTCAACTCTCCTCATTCAGTTTCTGCCAGCCGCTTTTCGTAGGTCTTTAGTCCATCTGATCACAGCGCGCATTAAACCAATCACAAATTAGAACCAATTGGCAATTAAAACCAATGTCTCTTCTCAAACTCTCCTTCACTCTTCGCGATTCGCGGTTATATAAAGTCAGTGCGATGCGTAGTGTAGTGAACTGTATACTTCTTGATTCGTTATGTCACAGTCAGTCGCAGTTTGTCAGGCCACCCTAGGGCATCTGACATGGCTTAATGACTGTTATTAATCAATAACAGCCGGGACCAACAGCTTAACGTGCCCTTCGAATCACGGAGCGATGGAAAACCGCACATAACTTAGAAAAGTCATTGGTGCTTATGACTGAACCCGGTATTGTTGGATTCTTAGTTGCACTATTGAATCATTAGGCTACCATTGCTATGCCCACCGGACATTAAGCCAGTTTGTGAGTCAATTCAGAGAGTCATTTTCAATCACTGGCCTTTCACTGGCCTCGTGTACGGATTCATTTGAATAAGACAGTTCAGTGAATAAGTGTCTTGAAATGTATTCGTATACGAGGCCAGTGAAAGACCAATGACTGAACTGACTCACTAACTCACTGAACTGACTAGCAAACTGGCATCGTGTCCGGCGGGCGTAAGGGTATGATAAGAAATTGAAATAAACCGTGGGTCAAACCGGATGCATGTGCGTTGCAGATCAGAGCGTTGTAGCTCAGCGCGTTGCGTAGACTGTCACACCGGCCAGTTTGTCGTGATGTGCGGTGCTGCAACGCTCTGCGCTACAACGTTCTGGATATCTGCCATTTTCGTTTTAAATGGAATATAGTGAGCACAACGTTAGCATTTCTGAGTTTTCTGATGAAGGATGTGAGTGCAGTATGTCATCTGATGAAGAAATTCATAATTTTTTCTTTAAATTCTGCATCCAGTTTTGTATTTTTATACAAATCACCGTTTTCGTGCACCAAGGTGTCGCACAGCGCTGCACGTCGACGCGCGTAGTCGTCCGCTGTGTATCATTAACTACAGAAAGTCATGTGTTACAACTTCATCAGGGCACGACGCGCGCGCGACGATGCCAGACCATGCAAGATATCCTGCTGCGTTCACGCATTCGGTTTGTCTCTGCATGGCTTGATATGCGGTGACGCGCGTAGCTGCGCAGCGTTGTACAGCAGCGTGCGTTTGGAGTGTCATTTCCCATAATATTCCCTACATTACAACGTCATAAGCTGTACTGCGCTGTGCTGCGCTGTGCTGTGCTGTGCTGCGCTGTGCTGCGCTACGCTGGTTTTATGCACGTACAACTTCGGTATTCATTTAAGCGTGGGTCGAACCGAATACCGAAGTTGTACAGGCATAAAACCTCGACCTACTTTTATTCACAACTGTCCAGTAATCGCATAGCAAAATTTTAAAATACGATGGCCGTCATAACAATATGGCGGCTGCAACGGACTGTCAAAAAGCGCGCGAGATGAATGTCCGGAGATACGGTACACAATCCAAATGATTTGTGGCATCCTACTGGACACGCTGTATGCTAAAAATAGAATTATCTGAATATTTATTGCAAGGAATAAAACATTACAATATAAGGGCGGATTTCAGCAGGAAAACAAAATCGAGACGTAGTTTTGCTTCGTATTATTTTCTCTAACTTGTGTTTCTTCGAGTGTTAATGTGTAATATTGCTGGAACATTAACCATTAGGTGTTCGTTAACGTGCACAAGTGTAGGCAAATGATATAAACGCAAAAAAGCGCCATTTCGTTTTCTCTCCGAAACTCCCTAGAAAATTTCAGTAAAGCTCCACTTTACTGAATCGTGACTTGACTAGACTTTTGCTAACTGACTGACTGGAACTCGACATTTTGACTATTTGTTGAAAAAACTTAGAACTTGTAGAATATATGTACTCGACGCTAGCTAAATGTACCTACTAGTCGTTTGGAGCCAGTAAAAAAGTGCCTTTAAAATGTTTGATGTGAATCGCTTTGGCGGTAAAATGTTTTAAGTAATATTACAATACAAATGGGCGGCCTTATTTTTAAATAGCAATCACTTCCAGACATTTTTTTGGATGGAGAGGATTAAGTGGGCATAAAAACTAGTGACAAAAAATTATGTATCTATACTAAGTAACGTTCTAAGTTTATTTTAACGATGGCAATTATCATAATTATTTTTTCTCGTTTTTTTTTTACCAGGCTTACATAAGATTTTACTTATTTTCCATGATATATCTTCATCATGATATGTCTTATTTTGACATGATTTTACTTTTTTTATTTTTTTACTCGTACTAGGTTATTTTTTCTATAATTTGTCTTAAAACCAGTTACGCGAGAGTTAGAAAAATAAACTTGTGTTGCCAACTAAGCCCTACAACACAAGCGTCAAACGATAACCTAAGAACAAAGAGTGTGGAGAGCTTCACAATCACAACCCACATCTAACCGTCACAGAGACAAAACATATGACGGCCGGCAAAAAATATACAAATCCGGGTGCACAGGTGACGTCACGTGAGCTACCCAGGATTACACCTGTAATCCGCCCAAAACATAGGCAATAATCCGGGACGACTTATGGACCTCTGCCACGAGATTTTGTTTGTTCTTTCTATGATATTTTGCTGCTATTAGTGGCGAAGCTCGAATTGTCAAATAGGCAACTAACTGATACAATAACTACTACAAAACAACAAACAGTAGTTAACTATCAGTGGTGTTTTTTAATGGAAAAATATGACTTTGTATATTGTTTTTTTTATTAACTGTTAGTTTTTTATAAACTATTCTCCAACTTTCGTTATTGAGCTAGCTTTATTTAGAAAACTGTATTTGTAAAAAGAACAGAGCTTTTGTTTTCCAATCTGTATATAAAACAAAGCAGTAAGTAACAAAAAGTCTGTACAAAGAAGATACTTACAAAAAAAGGTTTTAGAAACTCGTGTCTGTCTGTCTGGATATTTGTTCACACATCACGTAAAAACTACTTGACAGATTTAAAAGCGGTTTGTATCTGTCAGATAGCTTAGGTTTTTACCAAAAAAACAAGTGTACTTTATATCTCAATCCGATAAGAAGTAACCCAGCAGTAGTTAAAGATATTTTTGACGGCTGAACGAATATAGACCTTAATGTGGAATATTGGTATTTTAGGTGCTGGAATAGCACATACCTAGATTACTTTTAACCTAGATAAATTACGCCAGTTAAACAAGCTAGTTTTTATCCGGTTGCGGAGGGTTATGTGTTTGGTTTGTATGCGTATGTTTGTACGTTTCTTTGGCGCATCCTATACAGCCTAAACGGCTTGATGGATTTTAATAAATGAGGTATCATTGGATTTGTCTTAGTCACGAAAAGTCAAGAAAACTAATATGGATGCCATATTTTATGTCCGACGGAACAAAAAATTACCAATACCTATCGATATGGTATTAAAATGAAGGTCTTTATAAGACCACTAGCTGTGCCCTAAGTACGCGTGGTCATTCCTCTAGGTTAAAAATACTCTTTGTGCTAATCCAAGACCTAGAATACCAATATACCAATATTTGATCAAAATTCCTTCAGCAGTCAATCAGATTTTTATTGATTGCTCGGCTTCTCCTCATCGGATTGAGATACCAAGTTTTTAAGTGAAACCCTAAGCTATCCAACAGTGAAAACCGCATCGGTTAAGTAGTTTTATGTGATGTGCGAAAAAACATACAAACAGACAGACACGATTTAAAAAAGTCTTATATTCTTTGTCAGTAGCTAATTTTAAGTAACATAGTCATATTTTTTTATTATCTTCTTTGCGTACTTATTGCCGCCCGCCCGCTCGCGACTTCGTCCGCGCGGTCTACAGTTTATCGCGAAAAAAAACATCCTGCGAGTATGTTCTTCTAGGATATTAAAAACCAATCCATAGTAAAGCACCAACGCTCTTGATGTTTTTTGACAGACTTGTTATTATTTCGTTTCCATCGCAACCATTCCTTACAGCGAGTTATCAACATTTTCCAGTTTTCCTACTGAAACTTACAATTTTCCGGCATAAAAAGTATTGTATGTTTCATTCCAGGGTAGCTGTCTCCATTCCAAATTTCATCAAAATCCGTCCAGCGGTGTTTGCGTTAAAACTCCCCAAACAAACAAACAGACAACATTTCACTTGTATATATTGGTATGGATAGATAGATTTCAAAATATATTATACTTTTGCTTATACAATAGCATTGTTGTTGTGTATGGTCGTTGTATTGTGTTATTGTTTATTGTAGCTTCAAACAAAATAAATATTGTTTTTTCAAGATATCCAAGTAAGTACTTACATGTTGCAATTGCAACTATTCAAGTAAATATATATATATTTTTTTGCCATTTTTTAGTCTTGTTCGCAGTCGGGTTTGTTGATGAATGAATAATTTTTACTAGTTAAATAATAAAACAAACTTACATATTTTTTTTCCAACGCAACAACCCTTTTTTTATTTTCATAAAAGTTAGTTTATTTCATAGGTATACACTCCGTCCGGCAACCGTCCGGTAGCCGTCCGGCCGGCGTCGAAGTCGGGTGTCGAGGGAAATTCACCTGATTGCACTCCATTCCCCATTCTGCCGGCCCGCGCTCTGTGCATTCCGATTTTTCTTATTTTGCTAACCGGCTGAATATACTTTGACGGGTCCTGAATAATTTATTTAAACGCAGGTGGATGGAGCTTTATTGCAGTTTGACTGAGGTTTGCGTTATTTGTTATATTGCACAAATAATAATATTATAAAGAGGCAAGATTTGATTTTTTGTATGTTTTGTATAATAGTATGTTTGTTTGAAAAAAACATATTAAAAGCTACATTATCAGCGAGTAACATGGGCACAATTTTATTTTTCAGTATATTAGAGATCTCTATGAAAGCTGCAATAATGTAACCCAAAGAATCAAAAATACAGAACGGAATGCGATGGAACACGTCGCGATGGAAACGAAATAATAATGACATGTTGGCATCGAAACAAAATAATAACAAGTCTGTCAAGTATGTGAGTAATAATGCAGTTGTCTATGGTCAAAAACACCACGATCGTTGGATAATAAAGATTTTTAATTATGCTAACTAGCGGGTTTTTTTAGAAGTTACGACGGATATATACATGCTAAATGTAAGAAAAATAACGGGGTGTGAGTGCTACCCGTGCGAAGCCGGGGCGACTATCTAGTAATAAATAATACTGTAAAACCTACAATTTATTTCTTAGATAAATGTAAAATCCAATGCTATATCAAAGGATAAGTCAATTCACAATTTCAGTAAGTATTTTTAATATCATCTACTTTATACCCAATGTATCATTCCCTGCAATAACTACACTATTAATAACGGGCAAGTGACAAATCGTCCTTGAAATTCTGCGTAAAGACAATTACAAACAGACAAGTGAAACTCATCAACAAATACACCAATTATTAAGTACCTACTACAACCACTCAAGCGTGAGTACAGCAACTTCGTAATGTTAATTAACTATTAAAATGTTCGGATTCGTTTAAAATCCGGTACAAAATATATAAAATAAATCAGGAACAGTTTTGTACAAATATCCGGTTTTGGGATTGGAACTACTATGAATGAAATGACAATTATGAAATCATAAATATCGTCTGAATAAATCTAGTATTCTAGATGAGAGCAAGAACGTTTAAACGATCTTGGATATACCTATGTACAATGTACATAGCCACAATATTTTGATAATTGATTTGAGATATTTTGTTAATTTTATCATATAAAGTGTTTCGGGACACGATGCTCGGAGACTTACAGTGCATGAGATACATAATTTTACAAATAAAAGTTGCAAGACTTTTTTCAGATTTTTAAATTGGTTTTTAACTGATAATATAGTTTAAAATATAATTTAGTTTATGGTTGAAATAGTTTAGTTCGGTTTTGATCTGATTTGTAGTTTTAAATGAAAACGTAACGTATATTAAGGTTAATTTCTACTTCTCACCACGACAACCTTGATGTCTTTCTCATTATCGATGGAAATGACTTTTCCAAACCTTATATAGATTCTACTAACATGTGTATATTACGTTACATCGTAGAATCGTGCCGGTGGCAAGGAGCTTGCACAATCGCAATACATATTAAAAGGGTGCGCGGGCGCATCCAACACAGTGACACGCCACACGCCACCACGACACAAGTCAACATGTTCAGAAACAACGCTGTGAGTATGCAAAAACAAATTAACCATATATAATGAAAAATTGAAAATTAGAATCTAAATCATTTTTTCTGGAAAACTAAACCGTGGAATTTGAAAAGTTGAATTAGATTTTTACTGGATTGCAGGAACTACCTGAATTCTCTGGGGACAATATCATGGCCAAATAGAAGCTGCGAATAATAAAAATGATTATTTACTTAGTACTCGATTCTGAGCAAGTTATTCCAATAAAATGTTTGCTAGGAATGAGAATACGAATATGAATTGTATTTTTCAGTTGATCCTGGCCCTCGTGGTGTACAGCCATATGTGTGTAGCCAACCCGATTCCAGAACCTGACCCTGGCTATCACAAGACGAAGTGAGTATTTTATTTTAAACTGTTGCAATATGCAGTGATACAAATTTAAATTACCTACTTACTGATACCTAAGTGATTGTTAATTTAAAATGTTTTGATATATTACTATTAACCATAAATGAAACTAAAAAATTAAAATATGTCATCAATGAAAATAGATGACGACGCAAGGAAGCAGGAAGCTATTGTATTTAAAATATATGTTATAGTTGCGATAGTTCTAAAAATCATAAGAATCCTAGTATTAATAATCAACATTTTTAAAAATAACTTAATATAAAAAAAACTTTAAAAAAACCTCATAACCATTTAGCCATGTCATGGTGATACCTACATTTCATGTCTGTGCTGTTAACTGTTGAGAAGTTCCTTGGTCACGACCCAACCCTAAGTCACAGAATAAATAATACACAGAATAAATAATAGAGCCTAAGTGCAGCAACTATGATGTCATAGTAAAACTTCAAACTGGCTATCATAATAAGATGCGTACACAAAATTTCATATGTGTACTGTTGACCGTTGAAAAGTTCCTTTATCTGGAGCTAATCGTGGAAGTCGATTCAGGTGATGCGTACCATAGAAATGCATTGTCATCGGAATTGAACCAATACGTAAAAATTCAACTCCGAAGGATATGAGAAAGTGATTCTAATTCGCAAGATTCCACCTAAACAAACATATTATTACTCGTATATACATTGCAATTAAAATAAAAGCTTTTGAAATAGTACAACATCTTATGAAACAATCCCAAGATAGTCAAGATAACAGTAGGATTTTAACTAGTGTAAAGAATCTAAGGAAGACTGTTTGATCCAACCAACTCCCGAGTTTAAATAATTGCATGTTTTAAGAAATATTAAAATATTAGAAACACTTTCCACTTCATCGTCATTTTTAACAGAGTAAAATGCCATCACTACCTACTCGTATTGCAAATTACTTATGGGTTGATAGTCAGTAATTCTAAAAGACATGGTTTGTTTGCAAACAATACTTAACATGTAACATTTTAACTTAATGCACAAAACAGCACGTGCAAAATGAATGCATTATTCAGGAGAAATGCTTAAAAATTCTGATCACTAATAGGAATTACGTTCGCTTGGTACATGGGCTGACTGGCAAATGGGTAATCGATGAGTGATATATTTTGCAACCATGATGATTTGCTAGTCGATTAATGCAACTTGCATTAATTAGCTTAGAATGAGTAAATGGTACTGTTTTTGAAATTAAACCCTACCGATCTTATGTTGTACTATTATTGATTGTGTTAATATAATAGAACAATAACTTAACAATAACTTTTCAGGCCTCCGCTAGTAAAATATACTCAAACTTTTCTGTTTAATATAATAACATTAGATGTCTCCAACCTTTAGCTGACAGTGATAAAAAAGGTAGTGAAAAACAGACGAAAGCTTAAACGTGAACAGCGTTGACCACTTAACATCAGGTGGTTCAGGACCGAGGATAGGTACTGTGCCGGAACCCCTTTACTTTATTTTAACTTGTAATGACAGTAGCTTAGTGGACTCGTAGGTAACTGGTATTTTAACATTTCCTTTGTTTAAAATAATGGAAAATAAAGCTCTTGCGTAAAAATAAAAGGAATAAACACAAATGCTCTTAATTTATGTTTCCTCATTCTGTAAAAAAACATATTTCATATAAAAACTAGCTTTCGCCCGCGACTTTATCCGCTTGGACTACAGTTTATCGCGAAAAGAAGCATCCTTTGTTATTCTAGGATATTAAAAACCAATGCAATGGTATTGATGCCTTTATTGACAGATAGATAGATAACTCTTTATTGCACTAAAGAAACTTAAATTATGCCACATCAACAATTACCTTAAAATAGTAATTCGGCGGCCTTATCACTAAGCAGCGATCTCTTCCAGGTAACCTTAGATTAGAAAGGGAGAACATGAATATTAATGAACGATAGTGACAGACTTGTTATTATTTAGTTTCCTTGGCAACTGTTCCTTACAGCAGCGAGTAATCGTCATTTTCCAGTTTTCCCGTGGAAACTGACCACTTTCCGAGATAAAAAGTAATCTATATTGGTTTCTATATTGTACAGTATCTATTTACAATGTTTCATCAATATCCATACAGTTATTGCATTAAAACTCCCCAAACAAACAAACAGACCACTTTTCACTCTTATATATTGGTATGGATACACAACTTTGTTGTCCCCGCTAACTGCTCGCGCTGTAAACAAACTTTTTACCAGACTGCGCAACGCAAAGGCCGGGTAATGTGTATATCAGCCTATGTACTTATGTAAGTATGTATGTTCCTCTGTGGCACTACCATACGCCATAATGAGAAAAAAAACGACGAACTATGTTAAGTGTGGTACCATTGAATAGGTATTTGAAAACCATCTATTGTTTCCTTTTATCATTTTTCATTGCGAATGACTATTTAGGATCTATAACGATTTAAATGTATGTATATATGTCTTTATACACCAAATGCGTGGACCAATTTTGATAATTTTTAAGTCCATCAATTTTTCTTAATCTTGCGAAAGCTACTAAAGACATGACAGTAATCAAAATTCAATATGGCGACAACAATAGGCCATATAGGAAAAAAGAAAAAAGTGGACAAACTATGTTATGTGGGGTATCATTGAATAGGTATTTGAAAATCATCTTTTGTTTCCTCTTATCATTTTTCATTGCGAATAACTATTTAGGATCTATAACAATTTAAATGTATGTATGTATGTCTTTATACACCAAATGCATGGACCAATTTTGATAATTTTTAAGTTCATCAATTTGTCTTAATCTTACGAGTGCTAAAGACATGACAGTAATCAAAATTCAATATGGAGACAACCAGCCGAGATGTAAAAAATAAAAAATATTGTCGACGAATTATGTTACGTGGCGTATCATTGAATAGGTATTTGAAAATCATCTTTATGTTTCTCTAATCATTTTTCATTTCGAATGACCTTTTTTGAAACTATAATTATTTAAAGTTGGATGAAAACCATTCTTCTTAAAAACTTTCTCTTTTTCTCTTTCCAGTATTAGAATCCACGTTCCCTACGAAGTGCACACGCTGCACCACCACCACATCAAGAAAGTGCCTGTATTCCACGAAGTGCCTGTCATCAAACACGTGCCCGTCCTTCACGAAGTGCCGGTCATCAAACACGTGCCTTACGTGCAAACCGTCCACGTGCCAATCGTAAAAACGCTCCCGATTGAGAAACCAGTGTTCGTTCCCGTGCCTTATAAAGAATCATTACCTTTACATTCTTGGCATTAAAGATGACTAATTAAATAATTAGAGGATTTACTGCATTTTGAAGAATGTTCTAAATGCGTATAGTTTACGAAGTAACATTAAAACAACTGTTTGAGCAGTGTTTTTCTCGTAGAAGATACAAATGTAAACAACTTGAAAATTCAGTATTTCTTTAAACTTTTATAACTATTTGTAAGTTTGTAATAAAATTCATTTTGCTGTGAGCAGGTTGTGACTGATTTGTACAAGAATGACAGCGTTTTGTGAACGATTTGTGAACGATTTGTGACAAAACAACTGAACTGATTGCAAAGGGGTTTTCACTGTTGGATAGCTTAGGGTTTGACTGGTGTACTTGGTATCTCAATCCAATGAGAAGATATCGATTAAGAACTATTTGACGGATGAACATTTATTGATTAATAATACATTACTCAAAAAATGTTCTCAAAAAATGACTGCTGGGTCTGTAATTAATGCGTTGCTAGTAGCGATAATGATGGCCGAGAGCGCAGCGGAGCGCCGTTCCAGGCCATCACAGCGCAGTCAGCATTGCAGCCCTTGATGGCCAAGCTGGAATGGAGGCCAAGACCGAAAGTCGAGGCCGACTGCATCTTATATTTCAACTTTTTAGTTTATATATATAAGAATTAGTGAGAATGGTTACTAACTAACTTTTAACCTAAATGGTCAATCTAAAAGAAAAATGATAAGAGAAACCTAAGATGATTTTAAATGCCTATTCAATGATGATACCCCATCGACTTTTTTTTTTTAGTTTTCACTATATGGCGGCTAGTTGTCACCATATTAAATTTTGATTCATTTCGTGGTCTTTTGTAGCACTCGCAAGATTAAGACAAATCGATTGACGTAAGCATCATCAAAATTTGACCACGCGTTTGGTCTATATAGTGCCACAATGTAACAGACATACATACTTACTTTTAAATCGTTATATATCCTAAATGATCATTCAAAATGAAAAAATTATACGAGAAATCTAAAGATGATTTTTAAATATCTATTACTTGACATAGTTCGTCAACTTTCATTTTTGTTTTTCACAATATGGCGTCTAGTTGTCGCCATATTGAATTTTGATTAGTGTCATTGTCTTTAGTAGCACTCGCAAGATTAAGACAAAACTATTGACGATTAAATTGATTTCGATTGATAGAATCATCAAAATCAGTCCACGAGTTTGGTCTATATAGTGCCACAAAGTAATAAACATACATACATAGGCTGATAAACACATTACCGTGCATTTGCATTGCGCAGTCTGGTAAAAACACGACAATAATGGATTTATAAAGGAAATGGCTGGTGGCTAAAACTCACGAGCAATAAATTTCCATACAACTTTGATGGCGCCTTTCGATTAGCGAGGCAAAATCGACTTTACTCAAAGAAGCTTGTCAAAATTATGATTAATAAGGACCACATTACAAGCATTGTTTGTGTACCTATAAAGAACAATATAACTACATTTATTGTTTGTGTAAATGTAGTATATTGTTCTTTATAGGTACTTTAGGTAATGGAATAATACATAGGTTACTTTTGACCCGGAGAAGAGACCAGACCAATAGAAGCTGGGAATGCCCCAGCATTCTTCTTGACCTCTGCCGATCTCAATTTTCATCTACCCTCCTTCCACACATTTAAAAGAACGCCCAACAAAGTTCGATTAAATAAATCCTGACATTGCGAGTTGAACTCGCGTGAAGACTATTTATATTAAAATCATCAAAAAAAAAGTGCCCCGTGTGCTGAAGCAGCCGGCGTGCGTTGGACTTACGTTGTTACAGCTTTTGAGACCCTCACAACAATCCCTTTCATTTCATATGTTTATACGTCATATTACAGCTTGCATTTCTCGTTTTCAACCCGGAACTGATTCAATATTATTTTATTCCATATTCAACATTATTTTATTAACGTTACACGTCTGTGTTGTGAGGTGGAAGACCCAGAAGAAGATGGCGGGATGAACTGGAATCTTATAGGAAGGACTGGCAAGTTAAAGCAATAGATCGTGATGCATGGAACGAGGATAGGAGACCTTTGCACAGCAGTGGGACAAACCAGGCTGAATAGTAATAATAATAACAATGTCCATGTTTGGGCCACAGAATATCATATATGTACCAAATTTCAACTTAATCTGTCCAGTAGAACCGGAGCAAATTGAATATGAAAGACATACAGACAGATGAGTGATCCTATTAAGGTTCCGTTTTTTCATTCGAACATACGGATGCCTAAAAAGGTTGCCAACTAACAAATTGTACCAAATATAAATCAATAATAGTACTTGATTATCTAATAAGTAAAATAACGAACATGATACAAAAAAACCTTTTTTCTCGACTAAATCACCGATGGAACCCCTGGGTACGTGCCGGGCTAGATTCGGGTTATTTATTCATTGCTTGGCTAATTCGATCTGTCTGTCATATATTTTGTATGAAATATTTTATTGTACGTGAGATGAAAATCTAATGCGAATTTTGGGAGCTATATATATAATGTAGTGCTAGGCGATATTGATAGAGCTTAAAACTGCAAAAAAAAACACTGAGTGTCACTTTCATCCACTGTGATCATAATGCCACCACCAGTTGGGAAGGTATGGCGTCCCATGTCACAACAGCACAAGGGCTTTTTATCTTTGTTACAACTTTTAATCGAAAGTTTCATAATTAAAGCTCTATTTATGTAACACAATGACTTTTTCTATCGAGGTAGTTACTATATAAAAATACCATAAAACAAACAATTCTAACATTATTACTCTGTGGGAAGAATCAACTAGGTTGGTCAGCATACTTTGCAAGTCTTGCAGCAACTCCGCAATTAGAGCGATATCATCGGCAAATTGTGTGTGAGATGTTCTCGCCATTGATATTAATACGCATTTCTTTTTAATCCAGTTTCTTAAACCCCCCGGCGCAGTTGGTTTATTGACCAATTGCAGTCTATGGTGTACCTCTTGAAGATGTCCAACAATATGTTTACCTTGGGCAAATATTGCAATTAGATAAGAACAACTTTGAGAAGGAAGCCAACAGAAGAATTCAGCTGGGTTGGGCAGCATTCGCTTCATCAATTATTCACGTCCTCCATACTACAGTGCTTGAAGACAAAAGACTTCAACCATTGTGTCCTACCAGTCATGACCTACGGAGCCGAAATAGAGACTCACAGACAAACTAGTCCATACAAATTTAAGGTCGCTCAGCGAGCTATGGAGAGAGCTAGCTTGGAGTTTATCTGAAGGACAAGATTCGTAATAAAGATATCCGAAAGAGAACCAAGATAACCGACATAGCTCTGAGTATCCTTAGAGCTATGTCGGTCGGAAAAAGTGACCTACCTACTGCCACTTTACCACTTTACAACCTGAAATTACCACGTACCTAGTACTACTACTTTGAGTACCTAATTATATTTATTCTGAAGAATTGCAGCACTAAATTCAACACAAAATACAGCTGCTAAAGCAAAAGTATGATTGTGCTCGTGTTATCTCGCCATTTGTACGCGACAATCGGCGTGCCGGCCGCCATTGTCCGCCATTGTGCAGTTGTCAAACTTGGACAGCCGTGCCCAATTTCTACGGTCACTAAACAAAATGGTGGGCAATAATTTCAGCTTTAGATTGTACTGTGTTTAAAATTAATGTGCTTACTTTGACGAAATTTAAGAATGCTCATTAAACTTTTATAATAAGATATCATACCATAATCAACGAAGCTCAATTGAGGAATGATATTGACCAAAAAAATACAAAATTTATGTCTCAGGGTGACGAGTGCATCTCTTACGTGGTATTTCATTACTCTTTGTTTGTCACTGTCTGGGTGGTACTACAATTATTAAGGGCTGACATTGAGCTTCCCATCAAGCTAACGACCTGTGCGTCGTTTTCATAAAGCTTCCTATCAAACTGCTTATTTTTAAGCTTATTTGTCTAAACGAAAACATATCTATAGCCAACGTGTTTGACCAAAACGTAACAATACCTACGTATTTTACTGCAATGAAATGGACACGTAGATGAACTCTTTATTGAACCACAATGTAGAAACATACAATTAAAAAAACAAATAAAGAAAAAATAATTTACATAGAAGTATTTCTCTTATCAAGTAACTATAGGTTCAAATGGAGCTTTAAAGTTACTTTTAATTGTTTTAATATTGCTATTTGAACTCTCGTGGCACCAGTGAAACAGGTTTTGCATTCGCATCGTACCTATCTGGAGGCACTTAATTTTCAGCCAATTATTTCTTTTGTGGAGCTAATTATGCACTTGATAGTCTTTTCATACGTTTCTTGACGGTAGATACCAGGGGGAAATTAAGGGATTGAATTTCAGAGCGCTTCCTATATATTGAAACTACGTATGCACACTATTACTTATTCTGTGATTTAACTAAATATCGATAGTGTCAACTTTTTACTCCAATGGTTGTCGGTATTCGAGTTACCGGCCCATTGCCACTTCAGCTTGCTACTTCTTTGAGCTATGTCGGTTCTCTTACGGATCTCCTCATTTCAGATTCTGTCCTTTAGAGAAACTCCGAGCATAGCTCTCTCCATAGCTCGCTTTAAACTTGTGGACCAGTCCCACCGTGAGTGTCCACGTTTCGGCTCCGTAGGAACACACGCGTTGAAGACTTTCGTCTTTAGGCACTGTGGTATGGATGACGAAAATACTTGACGTAGTTTACCAAATGCTGCCCATCCCAGCCGAATCCTCCTATCGGCTTCCCTTTCGAAGTTGTTTCTAGCCAATTGCATAGTCTGCCCGAGGTAAACTTATTCAAGGGGGACACTGCTAATGACGATCTGTTGCGGGGTAATAAGGTCGTTAAACATAACTTTGGTTTTATCCATTTTCATGCCGAGACTGATATTACTAGTGGCGTGAGCTAGGTTGGTCAGCATTTACTCGAGATCCTGCAGCGACTCCGCCATAAGGATAATATCATCAGCGAAACGGAGGTATGAGGTGCAATCGCCATTTATGTTAATACCTTTTTCTGTCCAGTCCAGAGTCTTAAACATATCTTCCAGGGCATTAGTGAACAGTTTCGGGAATATGACATCCCCCTGTTTCACTCCCCTGCGCAGCTGGGTAGGTTTAGTCTGCCGGTTCTGGACATGAACGGACATAGTCACGGCATCATACAAGCACCTCATTACCAGTCTACTTGGCATCGCTGCAAGGATTCGAGAACAGCCCAGTTTTCGACAGAGTCAAAGGCTTTCTCATAGTCCACAAAAGCAAGACACAGGGGCTGGTTATACTTTTCAATCTTCTGTATAACCTGCCGCACTGTGTGGATGTGGTCCATGGTCCCGTAACCCCCTCGAAACCCAGCCTGCTCCGGAGGCTGAAACTCATCAAGTCTTCTCGCTAGACGATTCGAGACTACCCTCGAAAACAGTTTATAGACGTGGCTCAGAAACGAGATGGGCCTGTAGATTTAAGGACCGTTTTATCTCCTTTTTTGAAAAACAAAACTACCAGCTTCTGTTCCACGCCTTTGGAGTTCTCCCATCGAAAAGAGCAGCCACATAAATGTTTGTAATAGTTGTACTTTATTAATTTGCACAAAATTATACCTATGTTACACAAACTAGGGAAATTCAGTAATTAAATAATTTAATTAGTATGGTTGATGATGCTAATGAGCTTAAGTGAAACGTTGTTAAATAAGTATAATTTAATTATACATTACATAAATAGCCGTCGCTATTTGATTGAGTGGACAAATAATACTGATTTTGGATGTTGACCAGGTTATGGAAAATAATTATTCAGTACTAATTAACGAAGTTTTTTACTCATCATCATCATCATTATCAGCCCTCATCAGTCCACTGCTCGACATAGGCCTCTCCCAAAGCACGCCACTGAGCCCGATCTTCGGCTCTTCTTTTCCAACCACCGCCAGCCATCTTGCTTACGTCGTTGCTCCACCTAGCTGGAGGGCGTCCTAAATTACGTTTGCCGAGTCGCGGTTTCCACTCAAGAACACGTCTACTCCAACGGTTATCGGCATATATGACCAGCCCACTGCCACTTTAGCCTGGTAATTCTATGGGCTATGTCGATAACTTTGGTTCTTTGTCGGATCACCTCGTTCCGGATTCTATCTCTCAATGAAACTCCGAACTTAGCCCGAAGTCCGAGTTTTTTGCTACTCATACTCATTAGAAAAGCACTAAAAAGCTTTATAAGAGTTAAGAGAAAACACGTTATCCTCATTAGGGCACTTTTAACATACGAGTATAGCCTAAATGGTTTCAAGATTTAAATTAAATTAGAGCATAACTTTCCACGGTGTTTATAAGAAAGTTAAAGTTAACTTATAGAGTAAGGAAAACGTTCCGTCTATAGACATCTCTTACCGACGTTGCGTTAACTGCATCCAAAAACATACATCTGATTCCAATTTATTTTGACGTTGTACCAATTTTTAGAGTCATTAGGAAGAAAACAGATTGGTAAGAATTTCAGAAAATAAACATATTTTGAACCAATCAAAATAAACTAAGCGATAGGTTTCATTGAACCTTAATTTAAGGGCTTATTGATAAATGAAAATCCACTTCAAGTACTCGTTACAATTTTTAGTCCCAATTTGAAGACAAAATCCCGACAGAGATATTTGATCCACGATTCTGAAACCTTCTAACATCCCCTAGCAACAATTAAATGAGAGAGAAAAAAGGCAAAAGAAATACGGAGCTGTTACTAAAATAAATGTTTCATGTTACTGATGATTTGCGGAAAATTAGGAAAGATGGGGAGTTTTTAAGGTTTCCGCTTCGTAATTTTTTCCGAAAGCGACGCGACTGTGTAATAATAGACTGAAGTGTCCTTATGTTAGGCCTAAGTCTTCCAGGTATCGTTTATACTAGGGTATTATGGATGACTACTAGTCATCGCTGAAGGCACAGTATAAAGACATACCATAATACTGCAAAGTTAACTACAATAGTAGTTAATCCCGTTATCTCCTGCTTAAGAGCGATGGTGGCCTAACGGTTCTATAGTGCATTTAGAATCCAACGATACCGGGTTCAAAACCTAGGCACCAATGACTTTTCTGAGTTATGTGCGGTTTACCATCGCTCCGTGCTTCGGAAGGCACGTCGGCTGTCGGTCCCGGCTGTTATTGATTAATAGCAGTCGTTAAGCCTTGTCAGAGGCCATCGGGCGGCTTGACAAACTCTGACACCAGAGGCCAGCACTACCTCATACGACAAACAAACAAACAATCTCCTGCTTGGTCTGCCGAGACGTACTCCTTTTCTAACCTTCATGGCGCTACATTAGTTTAGTGGTGTACATAATCTTTTCTTGCTTAACAAAACATGTCGTATATATAAAGAAGGCGATGCCAAATCGCTACATTATTGACATTCTGTTTATTTATACGAAACGATTGGTACGGTTTTGGTTTTACATTTATAGTTCGTACAGAAAGAGCATAATTCTTTCATCTTTCTTGTTCCCTGAACACTACAATCTTGATAATATATTCAAGGTTAGAGAGTAGATATCTTCTAGGTCTGCGTGCTTCAACCTTGGTCTTATCGTCGCTTACCATCAGGTGAGATGGTGGTTAAACGTAGATCGATATGAATTTATACATAAGTTCAAAAACAAACGAATCAATTGTTACCTCACCAGTGAAAAAACCAACCAAACCAATTTGGACCAAGTTTTTAGTTTGTAAACATGACCCTTCCTTTGCTTCGCCGTAGTATATAAAAAATTGGTATGTTAAAAAAATGGCTTAGCCTATGACATTATATCTGAAGACGACCCGTCTTCATATAGTGTCATATTTAGATTGATACCTTGTCAAAATCGGACCAAAAGGGGTGTAGAACATCCACATACATGCATACATAGACTGTTAAACTCATTACCCTTCCCTTGCTTATCCATATTCGGGTAAAAATAAAGGCAAGCTTTTGCGCAGATAAATGATGAAGGTACGCCCATTTAAGGCAAACCCGTTCTAGAAGTTTAACTAGCTAGCACTTATTCAGAACAAGGTGAGTCTCTCGACATAAATGTATAGAAGACAACGAACAGTATTGCGTCAATAAATTAGAAATACGATTACGTACAATCGTACAGTTCATTTTCCAACATATTACTATAACACCCGTTTTCTGAATTGCTTCCATATCAAGAATTAGCCAACAGTCTGTAACAGTTTGACTCTGTTAACTCTCTTTGGGTTTCCGAAACGCAATTAATCTAAACAAGTAGTTTTTTTAAAAATACTTTTTCACTTATGTAAATATTTTTTTAATATTTTTTTCTTTAATGAAGATTCTAGGACAGGCAGAAACATATAGATACTCACATCTTACTTACATACATACAAGTGAAGATAAATAAAAGCTTTTAAAATTAGAAAATACTATTTTATTGACATGGTCACACTTGATAAGTTCGTTCTCTTTAGTGTTTTGTGCCTGTGTAGCTAAGAGACGTGGTAAGAGCTCTATCGTTGTCTCTTTTGTTTTCGATATTACATTAATCAAATTATGATTTTAGCTAAAGTGTAACCGCCGTTTTATGAAACGCGTGTCACATGAAATGAATGAATAATAAAGGTTGCAAGAAGGATTGAATTAATTGTGATGTTTCATTAATCTTACGTTTTTTTTAGCTCAGTTCGTATTCAATAATCTTCAATAACGCATTCTAGCGGTTAACACTAGATAAATTGATCAAGAAAGTGCAATTAACTAATTGCAAGTTAACAAGCCTTGCGAAAAAGCTTTCCGGATACCCAAAATTGCTTCAATTGACGTTTAATTGGAGATAAGATAAGATTATCAGCAACCTAAAATGAGTTTAGCAAAAGATTATCGTTCCAGAAATCGGATGTAAGTAACAAAACTGAAGAAATAGCAAAACTTTTCTTGTTTTTTCCCGAAATCCCGATTTGTGAGGCACGGCTTGGTGGGAATTAGCTTAATTCGCTTAAATGACGAAAATAACATCAAATCATTTCTGGCAATGCATCCAGATTAAACCGGATCAGTTACATCAGTTAAATCGCATCATTTGCCATTACTAAATGCGGTTTATTTATACCGAATGTGGTTCCAGTCCCACTGAACCGAAAGCGCAAAAGTATAAACATGAATGAACTGAAATCATGCGAACGGTAATTTCCCGAATTATGGCAACACAATGAAATTTTTAAATTATCTGGCGCGATAACCAATTATGCGGGTCAGTTGTTTCTGTGTCCAGCACAGTGGGATGGAAAATTGGAAAACTTATATAGTGCAATGAACAAAAGCAGATCAATTTATGCAGGTGATTGTGGTTTTGTAAGATTAAAGTGATTTGTTTCAAGAATAAGCCTGCGCTGTGGAATAGCAAGCAGTAAGAACCATAGTTACGATCCGATTGACTCTTGATAATCCTCCTAGATCCTTCGAAACACTTGTAATAAAACCGATACACGCCTTCGTTTGAATATTATTATGACACGGTAAACAGACAACACTTCCAAAACTACCTTACTTACACCACTATAAAATACTATGGCAACTATCTACACTTTAAAGGAAGCACAACATAAAATAAAATTTCACAACCTCACAGCCATAACAAAAAATAAATACGACCCTATTTCCCTCAACATTATATCGCGAGTGGAGTACTACATTTGATCAAAGATATGCTTATTTCATGCATAGGTTCCTGCTACCGTCGCGTGGTTATAAAATCTGAAATGAATCTATTCAGTGCCGGGCTTCACGAAATTTACTTACCTACCTACTGGAACTTTGGTGGTACTTCGTAGTTGGCTGGTTGTTCCTCGTTGGACTCTCAAGTTCCTAACTTTCAAGTTCCATTGCTTTTGGAAGCATCTCTCAGGCTAGTTCGAGCCTGTATTCGAACGTCTTAATCTAATGTTAGGAGCTGATATGTTTGTTTTAACCGATGCAAATGTTGATTTTGTGGCTTTCGGTAAGTTATGTAATCTGAGATCTTATTTCGTCGAATTCCGTTATTAAAGTTTATAGGCCTAAGTCTAGGAATTAATACTTAAGACCGTGCAAAAAATCCTTCTAAAAATCAGATAGCTATTATAAAATGTTCATGGCCTTCCCATTTTAATAATGAAGTTTTGCTTGCCTTGCGTTCTTTTTTATAATTTTACAAGTCAGAGATGCTTGAAAAGCGCTAATGTTTTTATTCATATAGTGCACTTTACATATGAGTCTGTAAATGTATCCCAAAATTTAGAATATAATCTTTTATCAATGAATTTCTCATATATACATAAAAAGAAGTCTATTCAATTCAAAAACCATACGTAGAATTAAAAGATCTCTACTAATACCCAAAAATCTACCCAGGGAAATTTATGCCTATTATCGCTTAGTCCGCCTACTTCTCTCATTTGTTTAACTCATCAAGGAAAAGATCAATTAAGAAGATTAGTTATCGTCTTTAAAGATTACGTCATTGCGAGCAAACGACAGAGGGGGTTGACTCCCAGTCGGGCGTTTCAAGGGGTGGGGGGATTAAGTGACGAAAACGCACAATATCTTCATTCTTGGTTTTCGCCTGAGGCTGATAGGGGCGGCCTTGTTAACTTTGTAGACGATTTTGGGTATCTACATGTACGGATGTTTATGTAGCTCTTCAGTCGTTTTGCTAATTTGGGTAGCACACGCACAACATAAGTGAACCACCTTGAACAAAGCCTCTTACTTAAAGTCAGTTGCCAAGTTGCTCCTAGGATTATTCGAGTACGAGAACACAAAACGAACTAGATTATGCTAAAAAGTTTGGGCACATTTCTTTAAATGAGCTTGCTTAGGAGTTTATATCGATATTATAACAGACAATACCAAACTAAAGTAGTATAGAATGAAGCCAGGAAAGTAATCTAACAGTTGCTTTTATCTTTATTGGGTACGAAATTAGGTTTCAAAAGTTGCTACACGCTAACGAGTAGGTCCAGCTGTAATCGATTTTGTGGTGGAACCTTCATCGTTCAGTTGACTTCTTCACTTTGGTTTAGGTTTAACGAGTACATATCTGGATTTATTAGGTACTTAATTGTTACACTATCTTCTCAGACTATGGAGAATAGGTACATCATTTACCGGGAACCCCCTTAACTACTTCAGTGGTAAATAGACTGCGGTGAGCTTCAGCCACAAAACAATATTATCTATCTAGGAATCAATATCTATATAAAAAAATATATGAAAGCAGGCTTCCCGGTAAACAAAAAGTAAAATAAAAAAAAACTGTCATTTGAAGTAAATAATTCTAATACTTTTAGATAAAAGATTCGTTATTTATTTATTGAAAAAAAAACACGAATTTAAAAATACAAATATATGAAAACTACAAAGATACAGTGTTTTTCTTATTTTTAGGTAATCATGCTCATTAACCTTAAGCTAACAAACCCTAGAAAAAAAAGGAAGTGTATGTATAAAGTAGTCGAATAGACTACGACATTCTATGTTATTATGAAATTAAAAGAGTTTAAAGGATGTTCGTAATAGCACTTCTACAATTCTAATCTGCAGTTTGCAATTCGTTTGTTTTACTATACATATTAGTTATGATAATGTTGAAATACCTAAGTTCTAACTTTTCAGTTGATACATTATTTGTATTTTTATTTGTAACAGTGTCATATCATAGTACTTTAAACACAATGACTTCCAATGGATTTACTAAAAAAACTGTAGCAATTTTGATGAACTTTATTTTACGGGAATTTACTGGAGGTATAAAATAAAAGAGAACGTCCAAATCGGTTCAGAAATCCCGGAGATATGAAAGTGAACATACACAAAAAAAACAACAGAACTGAGAACTTGGTTATGGAATTTGAGTCTATTTGAAAGGATTAACCTTCACCTATCATAATTTATCAACAGCCTGCTATACGCGGTCTCCACTCAAAAACTTGACAATCCCATCCGACCTCTTATCGATTGGTTATCGATTCTTTGACTGATGTGACCGGCCTATTGCCACTTCAGTTTGCTAATTCTTTAGGGCAATATCGGCACAGTTCATATATGTTCTTTAGCCCTATAGACTATATATTATGTATTGTGATGTCGGTGACTTTCGTTGGTCACATATCGTTAGTTTTCTCATTCGTTTCGATTAACGTTAATGTTAATTAAGAACCGATTTGACATATTTTACAGGCCACTACCTGAACATAATAACGTATCGACGACACTAAAACCTTGAAGCATAAAGCCTTAGATATAAAGCTCCATAAAGGCAGGATTTACCGAAAGGATGGTCCAATTTGGCTTATTTAACTGCTATCTAGTGGCGAGATAGCGCCTCTCAAGAATTATTAGTCTGACAAAATTGCACGTGATTTTTCTTTTGAAATAATTTATTGTGAATTTTCAGACGAAAATTCTGGAGAGGCATATTTTTAGGCGTTTATTCGACGAAAGAATGAGGACTTAAAAGGTCGTCTGGGGAATTCCACTAGCAGACGAAGGGAGGCTATTTTTATATAAGTTTTTGGTTAGCTAATGAAGGTGATAAACTTACCATTATGAATAAAGTTTTGGCCTAAAATGTTCGACGACTTTGTAAAATGTACCCTAAATATATTTTCCAAAGTAAGACGTCGGAATTTTGAAGTTGATAAAATTATTACATGAACTTTTTTCAAAAATTTTGAGTGTGGCTAAATTATTACATGAACGTTTTTCAAAAGTAGCAGTTTTTTTAGATATCTTTTAAAATCTTGATCGCGATTCTAATTATTATTTACCTAGCTCATTGTATTGCTTTGACTATTTTTGATCAAACTCCGATTAATAAATAGAGAAAGTAGATAACGTTTTGGAAGCGACGAAAGTCCAATACCCCCACAAACTATGGTAAAAAGGTACGCAAACTATGAAAACAAAGGCTGATACACTTAAACCATGGGATTTCTTTACCGAAAAACAAACATAGGTGTGTTTAAATGCATGAGGCGTTTCAGTTGTTCCCAAGGACTAGCCTTTTACAAACCTCAGCCCTTACATATAAGGTTGAAAATAGATAAAAACAAGGATTATTTGTAACACCGTGTGGTATTATATTATATAAGCTGGTGACATTTGGGCGTACGTATGTTGGTAAAGGCTTCCGGTCATAGACCCCCACATGTGGTTAAAGTGTAAAGCTATAATTCGTAATTGTTATCATGAAAGATTTCTGTCTGAGCTTCAGGTCATTTACTAGGGTCAACGACCGATAATTATTTGTATGTTTAGAGTAAATTAATTGATTTGATGAACGATTTCTCGGTAGTAAAACTGAAGAGTTCTGAGGCACAAAAAGGTTAGCAACGGTTCGCGCTGTTAATTAAATGGTACAGGTTTCATTAGCTTAATTATAATTTTAGTTTTGCGAGTATTACTTTAATATTATATTAACAGAACACACTTAAATAAAACACTTAGTAACATGCTAATTAAACTGAACCTAGTCTAACAAACTGCTGACAGTACTGCCACGTTGTTATATGGCAATGCTCAGTCTTTGAGCAAAATACTAGTAAAGGCCAGCTGACTATATAAGTTGACTCTTATTCCATAATGAAATAGATATAAAATAAACGCACGCAGTAACAAATTAAATTATAGCAACAGATAAAAGCCTAAAAGAATCTGACTCAAGTTTGACGCCTATTTGTTATCCTGCTACAAAAATGACAAATATTCCCAAAAAGTCTTAACCATTTTCAAATAGATTTTTGTGAGAAAATTGACTTTATCGGTTACTCAAACGAAGCTTTAATTACATACCCTATTATTAATAAAAAAGTCTAGACGGTTTTTTACGCAATTATTGCGTTAGTCTAGAATAAAGGAGAAATTTGATCGTAAATTTATTGTTCGAGTTGAACTTATATGAGTTTTATTGATACTTAGTTTAGAAAAGATTATTGTTTTGAAGGAAAAGTAAGTTACTATACTCATTTGTTTTGTAGTAGCCACTAAAACGTAAATTAATTCCCGATGATAGTTTTACATTATATTTTGTAGCAAGATAAACATTTCTGTAGCAGGTTAACTTCATTCGTATGTGTTAGTTAAAGTTAGTCTACTTATGAAGTTTGTATGAACTGAACGCAAAAATAATATTTAATTGAGTTGCATCCGATCATATGATCGGATGAGAACGCCAAATGAGATTCGAGACCCGTTAAGAATTACCCGGGAAAGACACGGATTGTCAATATTACGTTTTGTAGAAAGAACATTTTAGATAAACCCTAACATGGCGAAGTTTGGGCGGGTCGTTAGTTATATTCATCATCATCATCATCATCAGCCTGTACTAGTCCACTGCTGGACATAGGCCTCTACGCGCCACTAAGCCCGATCTTCGGCTCTACTAATGTTTTTTTATTTTTAGGAAGGATATATGCTGTTGGTCTTTAACTGACCTCTACAGCTTCACCGGGCCTGTGGGGCGGGTGCGAAAGCGCTCCGTCGAAATGCGTGACGCAAGAAGGAGCACGCCAAAGTTATGTTTTGGCGACTTGTTCAAGGGCACCCAGGGGGTACGAACCTCGGCTTGGACATTTGCCATTGGTTACGGGGGTCTGACTTAACACCCCTGGATTGCTACTTTTGGTGGTGATCGAGGGGGCCCTGAGAAATGGCTGGAGCCCTTTGAATTATTTGCATAAATTACCACTGATTCGGAATACATCCTCGAGAAGATTTGGCAAGAAACTCGAAGGCGAATAAAATGGACATTAATGGGACCTTCGACCCTGCCGACGAGGTCGGTGTCTGTGTCTAAGTGTGTTTTCAGATGGTGAGGACGGGTTGGACGACTCTGTCGTTACCTTCACTGCGGCAGCGATTTTGTCGTCCGGATCGCTTAAGATGTCTCTATAGGTCTACGGAGAGGCTTTATTGCGTCTGTTGTCGCAGATGCCTGCACTACAAGAGGGTTGGGGTGATGGGCTGCCGCGTCAAAGTAATGGCGGGAAGCATCCGTCATGTATTGAAGGATCGAGGGAAGCTCGAGATCACAATGCAGGCTTGTGTTCCTCTGATACCAGGGGGCACCTACTGCATTGCGGACGAATTTATTCTGTAAGATCTGAACATTTTTTAGGGAGAGGCGGGAGGAGTGAGCAAATACTACGGACGAGTATGACATTGTCGGTCGGGTGCAGGTTTTGTAAAGTGACAACTTATTGCTAGGGGAAATTTTACTACGTCTGCCGAGGAGTAACGCGAAGCGACCTTGTAAGAAGGCTGCCCTTTTGTGGACGGTGCTGATATGCTCGTCGAAGTTGAGTTGATAGTTAAGGTGACTCCAAAGTACTTAGTTGACCTTTCCCACTTTATGGGTCGGTCATTGATCATGATGTTGTCGGTTGGAAAAAAGCGTTTAACCCCGTGAGTGAAACGTATTGCTACATTTTTCTCGGGGTTAACCGTTATTTGCCATTTTTGGAACCAGCCATCGAGCGCTCTGAGCGCTCGTTGGATGTTTCTCTGAAGTTGGGTCGGTTTCCATCCGGTGGAATAAATCGCGGTGTCGTCCGCAAAGAGAGCGATCTCTACTTTGGGAGTGCGGGGGAAGTTGCTTGTGTAAAGCGTGAACAGGAGTGGAGACAGTGTGGAGCCCTGAGGGACTCCGGCTCTAATGGGATTGGGGATGGATTTAAGTTTTCTCGCCAACCCCAAATAGACCTTGTGGGTCGGCTTGATATCGGGCATGCCTTCTAATGTTATTTTTGTCAGCTACTTTACACAGGTCATCGCTCCATCTAGTCGGAGGTCATCCTATACTACGATTGCCTAAACGTGGTGTCCATTCAAGAACTCGCCTACCCCATTGGTTATGGTTCTTCGATATATTTTATGTGACCGGCCCATTGCCACTGCAGCCTGCTAATTCTTTGAACTATGTTGGTGACTTTCGTTCTCTGCTGGATCACCTCGTTGCGAGCATAGCCCGTTCCATAGCACGCTGAGCAACCTTGAATTTGTGTACCAGCCTCACAGTCCGTGTCCATGTTTCGGCACCGTATTTCATTAAAGGTAGGACGCACTGGTTGAAGACTTTTGTCTTCAGGCATTGTTTATTTTGTGTCACCTATCCAGGTGACGAGAAGATATGACAAAGTTACCCACATGCTGCCCAGCCTAGCCGAAGCCGCCTATCGGCTTCCTTCTCGAAGTTGTGTCTGCGTAACTGAAGAGTTTGTCGAAGGTAGACGTACTCTTGCACAACTTCAAAAGGTATTCCACTGACGGTTCCGGTGCAAAGTTAAGGGTATACAAAAAATACCTATAACAAAAACTACATATATACAAAAAATACCTATTACAAAACTACATAAAATTTTCGCTAAATAGGCGTCAAAAAATGCACGGTAAAATTGCCAAGCCGTGTCAGAACCTTGTCAGCCAAAACACTATACCGGGTGGATTTTTGGGACGGGACAGTAAGGGCAGGTACCTTAACAGTTATGGTTACAGGAAAACGTTCGTAGGAGACCATCCATAACATTTAAGATATTTTGAACTGTACTCACAGATTTCAGCAAGAAAATTATAATTTTACACAACAAATTTGATGCCAATCGATCTTGTTTCATAGAAGGATCAAAAGTCTATCCCGAATCAACTGAGGTTAGAGTACTAGAAATGACAGAAATTGCGAAAAACTTTTCCCAAACATTTTGTTCAAAATTTCCTTAACCGTTGTAGCTACAGGAAAACGTTCTTAGGAGACTTTTGGAGATATTTTGACTTGCATTCTGAGGTTTTGAAAAAATGTACAGACATCAAGTAAAAGGGAATTTCACAAAAAAAAAACAATCGATCCTGTTTTTTATAAGGATCAAAAGTCTCTATCGGACCAACTTAGGTTAGAGCCACCAGTATTTAAAAAAAAAGTATTAGGACGAAGTTAGAATTTTATTTTATTCATTTCGTACAAAAAGTATGGAAAAAGTTTTTATGTAATTTCTGACTTTTCTAGTACTCTAACCTCAGTTGATTCGGGATAGACTTTTGATCCTTCTATGAAACAAGATCGATTGGAATAAAAAAAATAAGATTGCGGTAATTGCCTATTTTCTCGATGACTGAACATTTTTCACAAAATCTGTGAATGGAAGTCATAATATCTCCATAAATTAAGGACAGTCTCTTAAGAACGTTTTCCTGTAACTACAACGGTTAAGGTAATTTCGTACAAAATGTATGGGAAAAGCTTTTCGCAAGTTCTGACATTTCTAGTACTCAAATCTCAGTCGGTCCTGTAGAGTATTTTGATCTTTATAAGAAACAGGATCGATTCGCATAAAAAACAGATTTTTGTAAAATTAATATTTTCTTGCAGGCTGTACATTTTTTCCAAAATCTGTGAATGCATTTTAGAATATCTCAAAAAGTTATGGATGGTCTCCTAGGGACATTTTCCTGTAACTATAACGGTCAAGGTACCATGCTCTTAATGTCGCATCTAAAAAATCCATCCTGTATAGGTAGAACCAGTCACAGAGTCACTACCCCCACCAAACTAGCGATAATTTACTACATTAATCGCGTCGAACCCGTCTGACACCCTTGACTGATGAACGCTGTTTAACGTACGAAGCTTACCTGAGTAACCAACTTAATTAACGCGATACCGGCTCGTAAGGGAATATTGTAATGGATTTGGGCCCGAATTTAACAACATTTGATCCATCTTAACTGGTTAAAGTGAAAAAGTAAATTCGTATTTACCATTGGTTAACATTGTGAAGTTTTTTTGTGAAACCGGATTTAATGAGTTGGTCGCTTCAAACTGAAACACTATTGACAACAAGAATAAGGAGTTTTTTTTTTATTTGCTGATATGGTTGTCATCCAATGGCGGAGGAAATGTCTATTATCATCAAACATAGCTAAAATCCATCCTGAAATCACCTCTCTGGTGACTTGTTTACGCAAATCGATTGTGTTCTTTATGCGTCAGATGTTAAAATAGGGTAATTAATTTAAAAAATTGGCAACCATGAAAACATCATCGTCATCATCAGCCTGCGTTCGTCCACTGCTGGGCATATCCTCTCCCAAGGCGCACCATTTGGCCCGATCTTTAGCTCTTTGCATCAATTTTCTTCCAGCAATCTTGGCAGATCATGGCTCCTACAGACAGGTGGGCGTCTTACACTACGTTTGTCAATACGCGGTCTCCATAATAATTAAGTTTATTACAACTGGAGACTTGTAAATATATAAACAATAATACCTTCGTAAGCCGCTGTTTATGATCATCTCCTCTTGTTCCTGTGCTCCTAATTGTTCCTGATCTTTTGTGTTGTCCACTGAGGCTTGGTCCCTGGGCTGGTGGAGCAAGACCAAACCCTGGACCGCCTTGTGACATGGTAAGCATGACATGAGTTGACATCCAGGATTAGCTCCAGGTAAAGGAACTCTTCAAAGCCGTATTTCTATTATTTCTAGAAATAGACTTAGTATTTACAAAAAGTTTTCGAACCTTGTCTGACACATGACTAATGAACTTTGTTTAGTGTATCGCGCACCTGAATTATCAACTTAATTAACACGAGATTGGCTCGTAAGGAAATATTGTAATATATTTAACAGGTTGCCGCTCCGTACACGTAACTTTGCATGATAGTTTAATAAAATTACAGCAATGTATCTCCAAAATTAAGCTAACAATTAATAAATGGTTACGGTGAAAAATTTAATGATGTAGATCTTTGCCTTAATGAATGACTATTCCGCATACTGTGCTGAAAAGCTTACAAAATGACTCGATCTGAAATTTAATAAACTATAGGTACGTAAAAAATAAACATCATCGGTATCGGTACCTCTACATACCTATTTGATCACAACTTATTGTATAGACAATGTGGTAATTGAAAAGAAAAAAACAGTACTGAGAGAAGTGGCCAGTCGAGATGAAATATAGACCCTTTCTAAGAAAGGACAGCGTCCGTTAGTCTAATCATCATTAGCGTATTATGATTTCACTATTACCTAACGTAAAACGTACGTAACGTACCAACAAACGTTGTACTAGAAAGCGAAAGATACAGATTAATCCACCACGCGCTGTTCTACTATGGGTTGGTTAATGATTGTAGTTTTGTGCTCTGGTGATACTCGCTTCTTAAATTAAAGTAAGTCGTTGGTCAGGGGCCCAGAGCCCTATTAATGAAGTTACTCTGCAACTTTACACTCTGTATATACATGTAAAAAGTGTTTCACGAACGTTCTTACATTAGCTTTTCACAAAGTAACTATTTGCTAAAAAAATGTTTTGAGAGTGGGATTTTAGGCCTGAGGTATTGCGGAGTTGCTTCTCTACAATATACAAGCAGTATAGACGTGTTATACTGCTTATAGATAAGTAGGCCAATTGCATTTTTTGATGAAAAAAGCAACGTGCTGCAGATTTTTGGCGTTGTTCTAAGAAATATAACGATCTGTAGAATGAATATTACTAAATTACATAGATCGGTATTTTATATTTGAGATAGCGGCTTCAAATAATGGCAAAACTCAACATGCCAACAAATTACATTCAAACTTAGTTTTTCGTAAAACGCTCGGACGGAAAACTTTGAGATCGTATAACGCTAAGTTACTTTGAGATCGTATAACACTAAGTTACTCACATACGTAAAATACACAATTTTAAAATTTGGTTTTAGTTTTCATGTGTTTGTTGAGGATAGCGACTTCATTACCTGACTTCCCAAAAAAAGGAGTGTAATGTTTTTTACACGACTGCCCAAAAAAAGGAGTGTAATGTTTTTAGGATTCGTGTATATATGTTTGTATGTATGTATGTATGTGAATTCCTTTATTCCACAATAACTTGTAAACGCCTGAACAAATATAGACGTATGGAACCGTTAGAATCCTTACATCCCCCGAGTAACATAGGCTATTTTTTTTTTGAAAAATATATATTACTTCAGTATGCCTCCATACTCAAAGGCGAAAAAAAAACTTAAATTTTATAATATCGGTATCAAATTGAAGACCTTGACCAGCACATTCTAACATTCAACCTATATAATTTATTGGTATAACTTCTTATTTGGCAGGGCATGCGTTTTTTTTAGCTAATAAGCTAGTTATATTTTCTTATTTTTTTCCTAAAATTCGAGATCAGTTACCCTTCATGTCATCTCATGTCATGTCATGATCAGTCTTCTCGTGACCACGATCAATGCAACTTGATCGAAACGTCGAGGTAAATAAATATTAAGTTTTCAGCGCGATTAAGTCCCGTTTAAATATTTAACTATCAGTTACCCTTTTTACACTCATTTTGTAACCAAAATCTTGCTAAAACTATGTAAATTGTCTCATTGATATAATAATATTTATAAACTACAATTATACTAAATTAAAGTTCAGATTTTTTCCATCAGGATTATATTAAAATATGGGCACTGATTATAAAAGAATAAAAATAATATAAATTCCTTGCCCCTGCGAAAAGAGCACAGCTTAGTTCACAGTAAGACCGCGCGATCTTGAAATGTGAGAGGGCCCTTATCACAGTGCCTGTGTTTTATGGCGTGGACCTTTGTAAACGTTGTAAAAATGTAAAATAGATATCGAAATGTAAAATTAAAACGCAAAGTCTACCTATATGATTACCTTAATACTGAGAGCCCTAGTACTGTTTATAAAATAAAGGCTAAAAACATGCTAAAAACTGATAAAAATTTGCGACAGCCCGCGGCTTCCGTGTTCTACATTATTTAAGTTTAGTTTCTCATACTCGTAATAGCAGATACTTTTTTAGCACGCTAGCTTGTAGCGTGACTCGACCGAAAAGGCAGTAAACCTAAAGTGTTAGTACTGTAATAATATTAATTAGTTTCGTTGGTTAGCTGTATTTCCATAGGCGATACAATGTAGTCAAACATTGTTCTGTTTGAGATAGTATTTATGGGTAGACTTGAACTATTAAAAGCATTAACATTATTAATTGTTGGCTGCTGAAGGAACTTTATTCCATACTATGAAACACCGGGACTTTTTATAATCATAATTACATTATTCTAGCTTTCATTGTAAAAAAATAAATCATGTGCCACTTTTATACCGTCTTCAAAAAGGAGGTACTGATTTTTATTCTTATGGATGTTTCCTCGTACCCTCAAGAGTAACAAACCAATTTGGATGATGTTTTTGTTAGAAAGGGCATACTTTCAGAGTGGTCTCGTATAAATTTGAGCAAAATTCGTTAGAGTAGTTGTTCTTGTTGTTGTAAGCTTTTTTTGAAGTCGTATTTTGCAAAGGCAGTGGCAGGGTCAGTTTTTTGGTGCAAATAGTTATTGCATGATAATAGTTAGCGTTGACTCGCGTTAGACCACCACCTCAATTGATGCTAAGTGATGAGGTCGACAATGGAATACGCTTGCCTACAAGCAAATTATTAAATTTTATTTATTTATTAGGTGCACTAAACTGATTACAGAAATATAATATTTGAGAATTACATGGTAAATTATGCGATTGATCATTATGTGCAATCGGCATCAATAAAAACAGCGAAGTTGCCATAAACATTAATAATTATAGTAACTGCAAGCACTACTCCACAATATAGGGTAAATGCATTGTATAAGCCTGCGCAGTGGCCTCTTCACTGCGCAGGCTTATAGGTCTGAGAGGTTATGAGCGGTCTGCAAGCTCCCTTTTTAATTGTTTTCTACACGTAGTGTTAAATGTATTATAGACATGTTCATCAGGCATACATCCGATACGATCGCCACCCAAAAACGCAAGCAGTTCAATTCATTTTTTTATGTGGTATTTTAAGAGTGCATTGCCCTGTGAACTCTAACATTGAGACTTGAGTTTAATATTATATTTTACTGTGATTAGCCGTCACAGTATAAGATGAAAGCTTCGAGCATATATTATATGCTCGAAGGATGAAGGAGATTGAGTGACTGGCGAGGCAATAATGATATAGCATATAACACCTGCTAAACTATAAGACAGACATATCATACCAGTTCAAAGCTCTCACAACAAATTGCTTTGTTACCATGCATATCTCAATGCGAATCTAAGCACTAAATCCCGCCGTTTACCTTCACAAACAAATCTGAATAATTTACTAAAGCTTGTGCTATATTAGACGTCAAATTAAGCGGTAGAGAGAAACACGTCTCGCCTTGCCTTCAGAGAGTACAGGCTCGGTCTCAGAGGAATAGAGAGCAGGACTGGCAATGTTGGAGAGACTTGAATTGGTCTCCGTTTCGTCATTATACTTGCATGCAATGTCAGTACTGAAATAATCATCAGCCTGTGGTGTCACTAGCTCTGACTTAGAAGATTGTTCCAACTTCTAAAATCTCCGAATGTTCTCTAAAACTATGCATTAAAAACAAACTTCTTCTTTAGAGTCGATGGTTTGTTTTCGACGGTTTTTTAAACTAAATTGCATGCTTAGTCCAGAATTAAGCCGCCTCCATAGTCATTATCAGTGGCCTTAGATCATCGATGGTGCAGGTAGTGGGGTATATATTGGTTTTCCACTATTGGACAGCGACGAAACGGCACAGAACTAGCGAAGTCACGGCAAACGGGGGACTATATGTATGAAAATAATGAAAGGGTTTTCACGGCGGGAATTTTCATACACGTACAAATGACAACCGTCGCTGTCCAATAATGTGGTAGATTACTGAAAAAGAACTTCGGTTTCCTGATTTTGTGAGTCACCGTAATACAAGGACCAATACGTCCGATTCTTTACTCACGTAATTTTCAACTGAATTTCGTGCATCAAAAAGTTGATATAAGTACCTATGAGAGAACAGGGCGAATGATGGTCAGTAGGTAATGGCAGTCAATCCAATAACGCTAAAAATACAATTCGAAGAATATTAGAATAGTATCACATCTGTTACTAAATCTATATTGAAACTCGCCTATCGAAAGGAAAGCGCCTAGCCAAATCCATCAAGCTAAGTACTTTCCAACAGCTCACTATTTGCCAAACAAAATCAATAGGTACCTACTTCCTTCATTAAGTTAAGGTGATAAGTAGCAACGGACAAACAAACACACGCGCATACAAACTTCATATCTAACTGCACACTGTCATAGCATAGCACCCCTAGTTTTCAGTCGGGTGTTAGTAAAAACAAGATCAAAGCTGTTTCCATCTCAGCCCTACTTCACAATAGAATTGACATTATGCAAGGAGTCTGTAAGCCTGGGGCTTGTAGGTAAGTATACCTACTGTAAACCCACACAAGGGCCGTCTTTGTAGACCCTGCGGTTTTCGTCCAGTTCAGAGAGATCTATCTAAATAAAGTTTTTGCCTCTGTTTTTATTCGACTGAGTAGGTTACACACTAAAGCGCCTAGTCGGCTTCGTGCCGGCGTGGTCGACCAGCGGCATCACAACGTTGCAAGGCGTTGTTGCAATGTAATTTTTCTTTAACGGCGGGGCGGGCGGCTCTATTATACTACTAATTGATGAAAACCGGCACGCGGCGCACGCGCATACCACGTGCCGTAAATACACTTAAAACGAACGAAGAAAAAATATGTAGATAAACATACAACCAAACCAAACTGTTAGTCAAACTAATGATAAATAGAAAAATAAAATAAAATATATACTTAACCCAAGTTAACCAACCCTTTATCGAAATTGAGCTAACTTAATATAAAAAGATAAGGCCAACAGGCCAAGCAAGGCCTACGAATGAATGTCTAACTTTTTAAGGGTCCTTGAACAAATATAGATAAAATTTGGAACTCAAACATTTTTTTTATTTTCAATATGCAACATAATATACTCTTTTACAAGTCAAAATCTTAAATGTTTCCTGAACAGTGTTGTGCTAGGTAAATAGTGGAAGTAAGAATAACTTACCTATATCATAGATAATCCTTCTATGATTTATCTATGCCTATGTGAAATAAAACAACAGAAATAAAACTAACAGAAATTTTGGGTTTCTCACACTTCCTTAAAATTATAATTATTTACCCGTTCATATGAGGTATTAGGTATATTTTGATATAGACATATACATAGCTTAAGCGCTTTATTGTGGTCACGTGTGCGCTGTAGACCGTTGAAGAGTTCCCTTGTCTGGAGCTGGTCCTGGATGTCGACTGAGGTCATGCTTACCATTACAATACATTATCATCGGAGATGAACCGACATGCAAAAATTCAACTCCGTAGGGTAAGAGGAAATTGTTCTAATTCAGCTTGCAAGATTTGACCTAAACAAACATACATACAGACATACATACATACATACAAACATTGCAAGTTAAATAAAAGCTTTTTAAATTAGGTAGTACATTAGATTTATCGCTCTTTTGCCACAAGCCGGCCCCAACTCAGCATAGTGCGTGCTGGTTGCAAAACAACCAGCGCTGGTCTTCCGTAGGGAACGGCTGGTGAAGTCACGCACGGAAATACACTGCACAGTTGTTCAACTATGCACACACATTATGAGACGACATTACACAAATCACTGATAGGAACTCAGTAATTTTATGCTGGCAACACTAAACTAAGACGAGGCAAACTATAGAAAACCTTTATACCTATTCTCTTCGTTATAGCATCCAACTCCGTTAGGTACCTAATCTATGAACGGCCACATAGTAACGCTACTAGTTGAAGTACTCAGGACTCGAATTCGGCGTGATGAAGCAGTCCGTTCATTTTTTACAGACTTTAGGGACTTCATTAATGCAGTCTCAAGGTTCCACTGGCAGCTCCATTAAGTCAAGGGCGACGGTAATGAGACCGTCTACGAAATCCACGAATAATTCAGTGCTAGTTCGATCCATATTTAAATTGTAGGCTGTTGAGAGTCTTGTGTATTTAAATATCAACTCTATTTAATTCATCTATAACGTGTCCAGGGCGCCTACGTCAAACTGTGTCCTATTCCTTGATGCCCTTTGAGCCTATAAATAAGTCAATACTTTTTAAAAACATATTCTTATCCTTATTTTCATAAAATTGAACGCAGCGCATTTAACCACGATTTATTTTCACACGATTTTGACCCTTATTCGAGTTAATCAGATTTAGTAAGATTCGGCATTTACTGTGTTAAAACTCTAATATTCGGTTAGAATAAAACCAGAGATTTTAAGCTACTTACAAAAACTTTCTTACAAAAAAGGAGGCTATCGATTTCATGCGTATGTCTACACTCATATTATAACGAGGAAAGATTTAATTTTTTGTGTTTGTATCTTTGTTTGTACAAACGAATAATAATGGACAAACGAAATAAATAATGAACTGATTTAAAAACAATATTTCACGTATTAGAAAGCTTCGTTATCAGCGAGTAACATGGGCACTATTTAATTTTTCAAGAAAGTAGTGAATTTCCCTCCACGAAAATTGCAATATTGTAAACCCAAGGAAAAATTTAAAATATTTTTAGAATAAAATAAATACAATAGACCCAGAACACTTTAAGAAAAAGTAAAAATGTAATACCGATTCAAAAATACAATTTAAAATAGAAAGAGTTCTATTAGATTCTTACCCCCCTTTTCTCAATTCTCACCCCCCCCCCCCCTCTCTATATAGCTAAGTTCACATCACCAGTATACCCAATCAAACAAAAAATAATTACAAAGAAATCGGACTACTTCAATAAGAAGCATGCAGTCGAATATATAACCGTCTCCTTTTGTGAAGTCGATTAAAAATATACAACGGAATGACACGTTGCCATGAAAACGAAATAATAACAAGTCTATTAAGTACGTGAGTAATGATTAGACATTTCTTACTGTCATTGGAGTAATGATGCAATTATTGTTTATGGGTAAAAAAACACCATGATCGTTGCTGCAAAAGATTTTGAATTACGCTTACTGGCGTATTTTTTTAGAAGTTACAATGCGTATAAAAATTCTAAAAGTAAGAATAATGCCACGGTGTGAGCACTACCCGTGCGAAACCGGGCTAGTATGTAATATTGTAAAAAAATCGTACTTATTAGTAGTATTCATATTATGTTAGTCTGTCTATATGGGTAGGTATCTAAACGTATGTTACTACTTTGTATCTCAATCCGATGAGTAGAGAAGCCCCTCAATAGATGAAATAATATTTGACGACTGAACGAAATTTGGTAATTTGTACTTTTGGTCCTGGAATACACAGGCTGCATTTTCCCCAGAAAAATGTCCACGCGGGCAAAGCCGCGGAGGATTATATAAAACTACTCTATACCTATATTATTCTAGTTTATTCTTATCTTACGTTATTTTCGCCAGGTGAAGGTATTTATATTTATAAACGATATATTTTGTGAGTTTTTAGAGTTATTCAAACATTTTTCTTTCCGTCGGAAATAAAATATGGCAGTTGTAAGCCGCTTGATACTTCATATTTTCAATATTCTCGCGGTTAAGACGAATCCAAGGATACCTCATTTAACAAAATCCATTTAGCCTTTTAGTCTGTAGGACGTGCCAAATAAACGTAAAAACAAACAAACATACATACATACAGCCCAACACATTACCCTCCGCAATCGGGTAATAAATGAAGTTATTTCTTTTTCGGATCCCAATATTGGTTCGAAAAGATTGAACTAAAGAGTCCAATCTTGATATATACTTATATTACTATACTCTTTGGTCCAATCTACATATTTGTGGTACTGGCATCCTACTTTCAGAAAACAATCTCTCTTTCTCGTATTTTCACGTGAAGTTACTTCATGCGCGAAACTCGCTCGTAGCGTTCTTTTCAAAACCACGCTGAGACCCCTGCCTCCCGGCCCCCGCACCGCGTGCGTCAAATCGGCCGTTTACTCCTCGATACACTACTGTCTGTAAAGACTAATATATGTACTGTGGCCGTGCCGTCACCCCGCTTACGTCTCGCGGTCACAGGAGCAAGTGGAGCCCGCGGCTACGGCTGGCGGGCTTCACTTGCTCCTAGCGGCCTGCACACCCACGCACAATATTGGAAAAAAGTACACAAAAAAAAATTTGGGTCAGCATTAGTAAAAAATATTGTAAAACATATTTTTTTAATTTAACCTGATCAACACCAGTTTAGGCAAACTTTACTACTCTTCTAAGTTTAACAGTTTTTGAATATTACTTTCATTGTAAGAATTTAATCTTAAAACACTCTTCAGTAGGAATAAAATCAGTACAATTCATATTTTTTACTGTTTTACCTATTACATAGAGTGCAATATAATGCAAAGTAATTTTCTACGGTGTTCATTTAGTCCAAAAGCATCTAGAATCAAGGTACTTACTTCATATCAATAAGATCATATCATATAGATCTTATTATTAATTTTATTGTACAATTTAGTGTGACGATATTATATTTTTTGGCGGTATTTGTAACGGGTTGGTATCTACTGTAATGTTACAAATGATTAAAAAAATGAATTTTAATTTGAAGTCACATGATTTTGACCCTTATTGGAATTAATCAGATTTAGTAAAATTCGGAATTTACTGTTTTCATTTAGTCAAAATACGTTGAAAAAACAAGGTACTTAGTTCATGTCAATAAGGTAGAAAATAGTCTCATACTTTTAAATGGTTTTGGAGCTATGTACATTGTACATTCCAAAAATTTGCGTCGCACGATTTTGACCCTTATTGACATTATATTTATGTCAATAAGGTTGAAAATAATTGACTGACACTTTTAAAATATTTTGAGGCTTTGTAAAAATATTAACATTAATAAATATTAATCAGATGAACAATGCGCGGACGCATAATTTATTTTCAATTAGGGTCATAAGCTCAAATAAAATAAATAAAGGAGCCTGAAAAAATAATTAAAATTACACAAATGAAATGAGCATTAAACGAGGATTTAATACATAAATTTACCTATTTTTACCATATTACACGTTTGTGCTTCTGTGCATCATATAAGAGATACTTTAGGGAATTAAAATCCCAGTAGTCCAGTTAATATAACATCTGGGAAAAAAACTACAAAAAAATATACTGAACAACCATAGCGGGACTACTGGGAATACTCCAAGTCTAGACGTCAGCCAGGCCGCCTTGCCGTAAGCGTCGCCCCGCTGTAGCCGGGTGGACGCCTAGCCGTGAACCAGCCGTAAGCGAGGCGTTCCGGTGCCGATCCGTCGCCGAGGCGTTAAGTTTGCTCTGACCTTAAACTGGTGCGTCATTGGGGCTAACCCGATCAGAGAATCGAATCAGACAGAGACTGCTTAAAGTTTCTTCCTTGTTACTTGACTGTTCATAAGTTCCTTCACATTTCTCCTCTCCGTGACGTAGGTAGTGTCAAAATCATCTTACGAATTGTTAATGTACCTGAAACAAACAGAGCGTCTTATTAATAATAAGCGAAGATTAAATATTTGAAAAAATTTACTTAGAAGATCCCTTAAAGTTTTATCACAAAGAGGAGGCTGTTAGGTTCGTAACAACAAAAATATACTTTTACAAAACAAATAACCAAACCAAAAACATTGCAGAATTGATTCAGAAAAAAATACATGTGTTAGAAAACATGGGAAGCATAAATTTAACCTGAAAAAACATTCACGTATAACACCGACTTCAAAGCGTTTGGTTAGAAATTGATAAAAAGATCAAAGAAATTGGCTTTCGAAATTAAATCATAAAATCATATTTGAATATGTCACAATAATCTAGAATACGAAAATTTCTTGAAATTCGGATACTCTTTTAACAAAGTGAATGCCAGAGTGGCGCTGGGGTATGTGGGGAGAAGGGAGAAATAGTGGGATGGGGGGAGGGCCAGGGAGGTGTCTAGGCCAGCCGGCGATCAGTCACTGTCAAGTTGCCGATAGCGCACGACGTCTCAGCATCGAGCAGAATTTTATCGCTAACGATATCAATTCGTATTTTTAATCGAAACTTTTCCCCTTGATAGGCTCGCAGACGGGAAAATTGACGAACAATACATTACTTTCTGATAGCTGAGTTATTGCTTTCCGTATTGCGTTAGAATGCAGAGATATACTTAACGTTTTATTACCAACAAAATTGTGTGAGGAAATAGCAAACGAACTTCTAAATCTTTTAGCGTAAATACGAGACAAGGTTTTACTGTAGAACCTCCAATCGAAAGCAGTAAAAGCATCAATGTAACTCTCTCGCAATTTCATTGAGGAGCGCGTGAATTCTGCATCCTTATCAATAGTGACGTCTCAAAGCCCTGAGGATTTATTCCTTAAGAGATTTTTTCAATTGCTCCGAACGCTACGTGATTTATAGGGCATTCCCTTACAAAGAGTCCTGGAGTCACGTAATACTCGTTTCTGATGCTGCTGACCCGTGCCCGAGATACTTGGACGTTGAGGACAAAAATTAAAAAGATTTTGACGAAAACCGATAGAATCAAACAATCGTCTTTTTGCTCGAGCGCAGCTTTTCTATTTGTCGAAGTCTGCAGTGTTATTACAAAACTAGCTGTGCCCGCGGTTTTGCTTGCGTCGTGATTTTTCTGGAATATAAGGATCCTGTGAGTTATTCCATAATCAAAAGTACCAATATACCAAATTTCTTAAAAGTTCTTTTAGATGTCAAATAGTTTTTATATACATACTAGCTGATGCCCGCGGCTTCGCACGCGTGGTCATTTCTCAAGGTTAAAAGTACTATATTATGTGCTATTCCAGGACCTAAAATACCAATATACCAACATTTGATCAAAATTCCTTCTGCCGTCAAAATTATTTTTATCGATTGCTCGGCTTCTACTCTTTGTATTGAAATACCAAGAACCCCAGTGTTTAAGTCAAGCTCTAAGCTATACAACAGTAAAAACAGCATCGCAATTGGTCCAGTAGTTTTTACGTGATGCGCGAACAAACATACAGACAGACAAACAGACAGACACGAATTTAAAAAATGTTATATTCTTGTTCAGTAGCTTATTTTAAGTACACTACACTTATTTTTTTTATTATCTGCTTTGTACAGACATTTTCGTTCTTATTGCTTTATTATAAATATGTGCTTGCACTGTAAATAGGTCAGTTCGAAATAAATACTTGTTTTCATCTCGCTTGTGATTGATTATGACGTAATTGTGAAGTCTGTGATAGCTTGATTGATTTGTAATAAGTAATAGATATGTTACTATTATTATTATATTCATAGATTGATATACCTAAATGTGAAAGTGAGTTTGTGTGTTTGTTTGTTATGCTTTTACGCCTTAACTACTCAACCGATCATCATGAAATTTTGCACACACGTTGTCAGGGGTACAGAAAAGGTATAATTAAAGGTATAATTAGGTTGTAATTGTCTGTACCTACCCTACCGTTACCTTTCATTCCGATTTAAAGAAAAAAAACGACCATAACGAAATTGTTAATTTTGTATGGGAATTTGCACTTTTGACTGGTGTCACAGAGACAGATGTCAAAGTGAAAGGTATCAAAGTGACAGGTGTCAAAGTGACAGGTTTCAACCCTAAGGGTGCAATAAGAAGGGATTTTAGAAATTTTATTCCTAAAGGGGTGACGGGGATGGCAAAGTTTTCACACGGACGAAGCTGCGCCGCGTAGCTAGTAATTCATATTTTGATGCACAGATCATTTTGATTCAACAAGGTTTTTTTCATAATACACTAATGCTGGCGCTTTATTATACATAGAAATCCTTGTGATCTCTATATATGTGGTCTTTTATACGGTATAATTTTTACACAAAATTAATTACTGTAATATTATTCTTAAATACTTAAAGGTGTTTGTTTTATTTGTTGTGCAACTCAGTAACATCACACACATCACATCATCACCATATATCTGCCCACTGCTGGACGTAGACTAATGCGCGCCACTGGGCTCAGTCGTCAGCTCAACAACAACTCAGCAACATCAATTATTAATTTAATAAGTGTAAAAGTACCAGGACAACATAAAATAATGTAATCCTCAACGCTGGCCGCTGCCGCCTTCTTCGCAACGGAAGCGAGTTGTACATCATAACATGACTGTTGCCACTTGGCAGTCAGAGATTTGTCTCCTTTCTTCAAAAACGAATGTGGTATAATATGCCATCCTTTTTCTATAATACTGTAATAAAGATGTCAAGGCGCGTCCAAATCAAAAGTATCAAGATTATGTTGTAACACTTTAGTTGCAGCAAGTGTAGTTTTATACCAAGATTGAGATGGCTTACGTCGCCGTAACATCGTAAATATCTAAGGCTTTTATAGCGTAAATAAATAACTTAAAAGAGTTTTATAATGATTGGTTTATACGACAAACACGATTGTAGGTGTCATTTGTAGGGCTAGTGAGATGATAGTGCAAGTACGCTTAAATTAAAAACTAAAAAAGTTGGTTGAATATTCATAGACATTAACTACGAGTATTTAAGGTAGACTTACCTATGTGTAGCCTATCAAAGTAATATCATAAGAATTATTGTCCTATTAAATTTATAATCTGTTTCCACTGCTAACTGATTCAAACTCAACTAATGAAAAAAAAAGATAAAAGGAGTTTGTTTCCCCGTGTTTATATTTAATTTAATAAAAATCCATTCGTAGTCCTTGACCAGCTTGTTAATCACAGAATATAATTAGGCTGTTAATATTTATTGATAATCATATATCAATTTGATTGATGATTGAACTACCTACATAAATAGTGCTAGTTTTTTCGTTTTGAGCTTCAATAGAGAACTTTATTGAATGCATTAACAGCGGTCGCCAACCCGCGGGCCGCGGGCCTCATGCGACCCGTGGCCTGCCTGTATACGACCCGCGACTGTTTACAATATTCTGTGCCTAGACAATAAGTAATAAATGATTAGAAATACTGCGGAATTTTTAATCATTGCATAACCATTGCATAACTTTTTATAAGTAAGGGGGTCAAAATACACGCTAAACGACGCAGGCCGCGCGTAATGATGCCCACAAAAAAAAACGTTTAACGTATGATGTTACAGTTAACATACTCTAAAGATCTCATCATTTCTGAATCCAAAGGTCAAAACCCATACTTAATATTATAAAAACGAAAGTAACTCTCAAACAAAAACGTCAAACGAAACGAAACGAATGTGTCTCTGTCTCTGTTTGTTAACTTATCACGACTAAACGGCAGAACCGATCTTGATGAAATTTGATACGGAGATTGTTTGAACCCTGGGGAAGGACAAAATACTTTTTTATTGCGATAAACTGTAGTCCTCGCGAACGAAGTCGCGGGCAAAAGCTAGTAGGTAATGAAACGAGTACATAGAAGAAAAAAACAAGAAAAACACCTTCCAAAGTTGTTTTCAAGAAGTTGGTCAGAGATCATTATTACTACTTAACTATTTATCAATAACACTCCATTATCACTACTCTTATAACGTCACCTTTATTATATTTAATTATATAGATAGAAATTATATTTATTATGTTATTATATAAATATTTTTAATTGTATGTTGTATTTTTATTAATATTTTGCAATTTTTATTATTTTTTATATTTTGCACGCCTACAACCTCTCTCTCATAGCATTGTATGTTGACTGGTAGATAATGCTTTTAGTATTACCTAAGTCGGCCATTTGTACTCTTTTTAATTTTGCAATAAAGAATAAATAAATAAATAGTACTATTGTTAATTCTGTGGTAACTATGCGTTTTGCGTTTAATATCTCCAACATACCACATAAATCATGATAACTGCAGCCCACTTAGCTTTATTTTGTCACTGTTAGGCCTTCGTCTTTTAAAAGGTTGCCGACCGCTGCATTAAAGCATAAGAATGTTTTTTCCCTGAACTTAACAAAGGTGGTCCTAAACACGATAAACATTCGGAACTAATCCAAGAACCTTATAAAATAACAATGAACCGATGATGAAGAGATCATACGTCGTAAAACTTCAACATTAAGCTCTTCATTACGGTCGCTTCTACTCTGTATTCAACTCGCACTAAGCTGGACGACAACTACCTACTTTATCTTCTACCACATAATCAGTATTCAAACAAGAGAAACGGATTTGTGTGTCCGGAAATAACTTGACGGTTTCCGGACCCTTTTTATCTAAATAACAAATCATAAAAATATTGTTGTACATTATTTTGAAACAAGGATTCACTAAAAAGTATATCTAGATCTATAATAGGTATTCTGCACAATCGATTACGGGGCTTTCTATAACTAAGCATTTATTTCAACTTCACGTGTTTACGGGTTACTATACCTAAATAAAATAAGTTAAGAAATTACAAAAAGTTAAAAAAATAAGCTTTTATGCAGTAGCCATGTCATAGTGAAACTAAGAATGGGTTATCACAATTAAATGCGCATACAACATTTCGTGTTTGTGCTGTTAACCGTTGAGTAGTACCCAACCCTGCGTGCAGCAACAATGTCATGGTAAAACTTAAAACCGGCTATCAGAATAAGATGCGTATACAAAATTTCGTGTCTGTGCTGGTGACCGATGAAGAGTTCCTTCATCAGGAGTCCATGTCATGGTAAAATTTCAAACCGGCTATCATAATAAGATGCGTACACAACATTTCGTGTCTGTGCTGGTGACCGATGAAGAGTTCCTTTATCAGGAGTCTATGTCATGGTAAAATTTCAAACCGGCTATCAACATAGATAGATAGATAGTTAGATAACTCTTTATTGTACACCACATAGAACAAAAATACAAAAATAACTAAATCATTTATACAAAATATATGGGACAATGGGCGGTCTTATCGCTAAAAAGCGATCTCTTCCAGACAACCTTTGGATGGAAATGAATTAATATACGGCAAAGACGGTGGTGCATTATAATATAATAAATAAATAATAAAAAACGGAATACAATGAATAAACATATATACACATATATTCCAATATAGCTACACATATATATGTAAATATATAGTACAGTATATATATACTGTACTATATATTTACATATATATTTATATATATATATATATATATATACACAGCATATACATTATAATAAATTACATTTACAAAATATATACAAACATAATAAAAATAATATACAGTGAAACCACAACAGAATAACAACAAAATAGCAAGAAGTGATATTAATTAGCAGGATAAAACTTCTTTACTTGAAGTTTAAAAACAGGGAGTGACTGGGCTCGCCTTATAGTAACTGGCAGAGCATTCGAACTGCTTGGATGGTAAATGAACTGCCATAAAAAGAGCTTCTATGTAGAGGAATCATCAAAGCTAAATTTTCTGATGACCTGAGTGACAATTTGTTAGAATCAGCCAGGAAATTAAAACGTTCCAGAAGATATCGCGGGGAGGAGGGATTAAACAAAACTGTATAAAGAATAGAGAGTATATGAGCATTCCGGCGGAGGCGTATTGGAAGCCACTTGAGCTTAGTGCGAAATTCAGAGACATGATCATATTTGCGCAAACCAAATATAAATCGAATGCAGAAGTTTTGAAGACGCTCAAGTTTGTTTAGCTGGTCCTCAGTAAGATCTAGATAGCAGGCATCGGCATAGTCTAAGATTGGGAGCAGAAGTGACTGCGCAAGAGCAATTTTAGTGGCAGTGGGCAAAAAATTTCAGAGTCTTCTGAGGGAACCTGCAGAAGCAAATAGCTTTCGACTGACGGTTTTCATCTGAGGAATCCAAGTAAGGCTCTGGTCTATAATTAGACCTAAATTTTGGATACTCTGACTATATGGAATAGTGGACCCTCCAAACACAACTTTGGGTAGAACTGACCAATCAACTTTTGATATCATTCTGGAGCTGCCAAGAATTATTACCTGTGTTTTTGTAGGATTTATTTTTAGCCCATAAGCTTTACTCCAGTCAGAAATATGGCGTAAATTGGAATTAGTAGTTTCTATGGCAAAAGAGAGAGAGCTAAGTGGGGCTTGGCAATAGACTTGGAGATCATCAGCATGCAAGTGATAAGGAGAGGTTATATGTTCTGATATAGAATTAATAAAAAATCCAAACAAGAGAGGAGAAAGAACGCCACCTTGCGGTACACCAGAAGTTGTATCACACCACGAAGAAAAATGTTCATCGAGGCGTACTCGCTGCCGGCGACCATGCAAATAACTGCGAAACCAATCAACCACTGCAGGAGATAAGTTAATAGAGCGTAGAATGGCGAGAAGAATATCGAAGTTGACAGTATTAAAAGCATTGCTGAAATCTAATAATGTCAGCACAGTCAGCTGACCCTTTTCCAAGCCGAAACATCATAATCATAACAACACATCATAATAAGATGCGTACACAACATTTCGTCTCTGTGCTGGTGACCGATGAAGAGTTCCTTTATCAGTAGTCCATGTCATGGTAAAATTCAAACCGGCTATCATAATAAAATACGTACACAAAATTTCGTACCCGTGCTGTTAACCGTGGAAGAGTTTTTCTATCTAGAGCTAAACCTAAATGTCGATTCAGGTCATTCTTACCATAAAATGCATTGTCATCGGGACTTTACCAACATGTAAAAATTCAACTCCGTATGAATAAGTTAATTTAAAAACATTATTGAAAAAATCTTTATGCAGTAGTCATATTATTAACTAAAAACCGGCTATCATCATAAATTGCGTACCTACACAAAATTTCGTGTCTGTGCTGTTGACCGTTGAAGAGTTCCATTATCTGGAGCTAGTCATGAAACATTTGCATGACAAGGGTTATTAAAACACGAGAGTGAGTTTTTTTTAAGAGTATTTAATTTAATTTCATTAAATTTGTTAGGTACAAATTGGTAAAGTAAATTATGGCGCCAAAATCCAGTCCAAAGCGAATTCGCGCGCGTACAGTATATCACGCCCCGCCATAGATAGTAAATGGCGAAAACCCGATGACGACGGAGCCAAACCGGTGCTTTTATGGGGAAAAGTATACTTTATAACACTGTTTAGTTAAAAAAACAGTGTTATAGTGTTTTTTTTTCATATTAGAGACGTGCCGTGCTTAAAGTATGTAATTAATGCCGCCATTTTTGAGTTCATAATCCGGATTTTACGATACAAGTGCAGATAAAAGCTTTTAAAAACTAGAAGAATTAACACCAATTAGCTAGCCCTAAACTTGGATACCATGTACTACGGGTACGAGATAACGGATAAACATACTTATAGTAGTTTATGAAACGGTTGCATAACAAGGGGTCTTAAAACAAGAGAGTGAGTGAGTGAGTGAGGAGATTGGTATCACTCGAGTGATTTAATACCTAGTTATGTAATGTTTCAAACACTATTTTATCTACAATCATGCAATAAGAACTTACTTTTAATGAAAAATATATTTGTCGTAATATTTCTTGATTTTGCTGGTAAAAGCTCGTTCTTCATGTTCGTGTCTGTTTCTTGATATCGGGTAGAGTCAAATTCTCCTCACTAATACTTCTGTCGGACATTTTTAATCAGGATAAAACTTTTTATGATCAAAAACAAATTAAATTGGTTAGGTACTAAGTAATGTAAAGTATATTATAGCGCCAAAATCCAGTCCACAGAGAATTTGCGCGCATACGGTGTAGCACACGCCGCCATAGAGGATAAATGGCCAAAACTCTCGTAGTACGGAGCCAATTGGTGCTTTTATGGGAAAAAAATATATACTAGTGGCTCTGTACAAACTGTACTCGCGCGTACAAACTTTTTTTCAAACAATCTAGCGATGCACAGTAGCGCCATCTAGTTACCTTATTGTAAAAGTAACATTAATATCCAAGGTGCTCCATCAATCCCTACCTAGTGGGTAAAGGGCTGATTCCACTGGTAAAAACCTAAAAGTGAGAAATTTACTGCATTTTGAGGAGCTATTCTGCACATCAAGCCGAAGATCCTCATCAGATCTTAATAAAAAAATTAGAACCAATTTAAAGTTACTACCTTTCAAATAAAAAATACTTTCGAAATCCGATCTAATGAGGCGGAGATATTCAGTAGCCCTTTTTTGACCCTTTTAAGGGGAAATTTCAAGAAGATAAAAAAACAAAAAGATACTTTAACCTGTATACCAAGATTCGTCTAGATCGGTGGAGAAATGCGACCTGTAGAGGAGAACAGAGATCCAGACAGCCGGACAGGCCGACATCCGGACATACGAAAACATTTTTTCCCCAAGCTGAAACGGAGACGCTTCGCTCGCGCTTCGCGCTCGCTTTGTCAATTATAATATGTCATAGTTTAGTTCAAAAAACAGTGTTGTAATGTTTTTTTATTGGAGACGTTCCGTGCGTAATGTATGTCATTATGCCACCATTTATGAGTTCATAATCCGTATTTTACAATATGAGTGTAAATAAAATATATACGAGTACAACTTTGACTCGGAAACAAGCATTTCTGCTCATCAAACAAATGTTTGCAGCTTGCGCGATTCAAACCCGCGACCGTTGACTTCGCAGTTAGAGCCACCATTATTTATTACTATTATTATTTATTCTATGTACTATTATTAATTCTGTGCTGTGGTCAATCGGTCTCTATTATTATTGTTTGTATTGTTTACATTAAATTATATACAACTAGCTTTGCCGCGTGGCTATTTTATCAAAATGTAGCCCATACGAGTTATTCCAGGGTCAAAAGTACGAGGTAATATACTACATTTCTTCTAAAATCGTTTAACCGTCAAATGGTTTTTATCGTTTGCGCGGCATCTAATCATCGGATTAAGACACCGCATTGCAATCAGTATAGTAGATTTTACATGATGCGCAAACAAACATACAGACAAACAGAAAGACACGATTTAAAAAAATATTATATACCTGTTCAGTAGCGTATTTTATGTACCCTAGAGCCTTCTTTTTAATTACCTTCATTGTACAGATTTTTTGGTCTTACTGCTTTATTATATTATTAGCTGTACCCGCGGCTTCGCACGCGTATTCTTTTCTTTAGGTTCAAAGTAGGTACCATAACGTGCTATTCCAGGACCAATATACCAACATTTCGACAACATTTCTTCAGCTGTCAAAAATACTTTATCAATTGCTCGGCTTCTAACTCACCGGATCGAGATACCAATTACACCAGATTTAAATAGAACCCTAAGCTATCTAACAATGAAAACTGCATCGCAATCGGTTCAGTAGTTTTTACGTGATGCGTGAACAAACAAACATACAAACAAACAGAAAGAAAGAAAAGATTAACAAAAAAATATGTTCAATACCTTTTTTAAGCACCCAAGAGCATATTTTTTTTCATTTGCATCCACTTAGTAGTTTGGGTGCGATGCGCGGTAAAGATACGGACAAACAGACAGACAAAATTAAAAAGTAAATCAGTTTGGCTTCAGTATCGAATATAGAGAACCAACCAAAAAATATTTTTATTACTTAATTATTAATTATAACTTTGGACCCATATCCCACAGAAACGCTTTAATTTACCGGGATAAAACGTGTCATATAACTTAAGACATTGCCAAGTTGCATCAAAACCCGTCCATTACTTTAAGCGTGGTACGTGTTCTTTTAAATAAGTTTCAACCCCTAAATAATAACCCATAATTTTTTCGATATGTATGTCCTACCTCGTAGTACGAACTCAAATCATACCAAGTTTCTTTTGAATTCATCCAGTAGTTCCGGCGGCGTGATGCGTGGATACAGACGATGTAGATACAGACTGACAGACATACAGACAAAATTGAAAAAACATACAGTTTAGGCTTCATAATCGAATATAGATTAATTACCAAAAAAAACACTATATCTTTAATGTACAGAATTTGGACCCATATCCCACAGGAACCCTTTATTTTTTCGGGGCAAAATGTATCCATAATTTTCACCTATCTTATAAACTATGCCTGTGCTAAGTTGCATCAACATCCGTCCAATAGCTTCAGCGTGCTAAGTGTTCTTTTAAATAATATCCCACCCCTATCCTGCAGGAACACTTAATTTTTTCGTGATGAAAAGTATCTAATGTCTTACCTCGAAAGGTGAACTCAAATCATACCAAATTTCATTTGAATTCATTAAGCATTTTCAGCATGGTGCGCTGCCAAGGTACAGACAGACAGACGGACAAACAGACAGACAAAAATTTAAAAAATACAGTGTTAGCTTTAGTATTGATATAGAACGGCCTCCAAAAAAAAAAACATAATATCTTCAATTTACAGAATTTTGGACATTATCCCGAAGGAACCCTTTATTTTTCGGGATAAAAAGTATCCTCAATTTTTACCCATTATATAAACTATGACAGCCAAGTTTCAACAAAATCCGTCAAGTAGTTTCAGCGTGATACGTGTTCTTTTAAATAACTTTCAACGTCTATCCTGCAGGATTTGAGTTCATACTACGTAGTATGAACTCAAATCATACCAAATATCATTTAAATTCATTCAGTAGTTTCGGCGTGATGCCTAGTCAAGATACAGACAGACAGACAGACAGACAGACAGACAAAAAAAAACAGTTTTGGCTTCAGTATCGAATCTAGAGTAAGGTCCAAAAAAAATTTTTAAATATCTTGAATGTACAGAATTGGACAGTTTTATTATAAGTATATATAGATGTATACTTCTAACTCCCACTTAACCTCAGTTGCTAACTCGTAGTTTTTTAGTAAACCTGGTGTCAGTAGACACTGTTTTTTTTTTGGGGTTATTTTGTTGGGCTGAGAGTGTATAAAGTCAGAAATATTTCTAAAATAAAACTATTTCTAATAGAGAAAAATCATTAAATAATTGTACCTATAATTATTTAACCCATGTCTTTTAGATAATCAATGCCAAACCATTTCTTATAATGTCTTCGTTCCAATAACTTAAATAAGTAGGAAAACTAGACAATCGATTTGCCTCATTATGTTATGATAAGAGGCAATATCCTGTCATTATTATCAGAAGCTCGTATTAAATGATAGCGCTCTATGTTGTCTCACGAACGGAATTAGAATCCAGGACAACTAGACGAGCATCTAAATATAAGAGAAGAATCTTGTCAATACAAGAGCTAGCTCTTATATTTAGATGTTATTTATATATATATATTTTGATTTATTTATTTATATATAATTTTTATTTTATTTATATTTTGGTATAAGTAAGTAGATAACCTCATCTTAATTACTTATACCATGTCCTATATCACTTTTACAGTACTGTCTTATACTATTATTTATTCTGGATGGTGCTAAAATAGCTATAGCAAAATACACTTTGTACAATTTTTTCAAAACACTTTTTGTAGGTATTGTTTCTCTGGACTAGCAGCGCGTACTTTAAACATGAATATCCTTCATTTACGACTTGTTGAAACAATCTAATGCTTCTTATTACTTTGGGAACACATCAGTAATAACAAGAAAAAAATAACTTTATCAAACAAAATTGACAGACAATATATACATAGGTAAATTAATAAAAATGTTATTCCAAAGGTCACGATAATGCGACCTCGGTATGTTTGTAACAAAACACATACATTTCCAGACAACCTTAACGAGTAGCGCGGTCAATTTCACTTGAGAAAAACATATATGAAGATGTGTGTAAACAGGATTAGCGTCTGTGAATATTCTTATTGGGAGAGATGCCAGCGATAGAGGCATCGAGGCATGAAGCTAGGAGTCCGCCGGACGTGACCTCCCGACTTCCTCCCTCCTAACTCCCCCATATTGACACTTCTTTGTCTGAACGAATCACTTTTCCATACCATAATATAGGACACAGGATAGATGGTTAGATTCAACTAACAGAAGGCTCTAAACTATTATTCAAGGTATTTGGTCATTATGATGTACCTCAGCAATCAGTCCGTTTCTTCAGGACCTCTCTGTTTGTCGAATATGACCATTAAAGCTTTCCTTCAATTAACAAGCAACAGTATCAAATTAGAGATACCGCAAGAATGCGATTCAATAAGGCACCGATAAGTCTTCATTTCGCGGGACTCAATTAAAAAGTTCCATTTTCGGAACGAAAAAATATATATTTTCCCCGAAAATCGTGCAATCGCAACTGAGCGGAAATTAAACTTTGCCTAAACTCTTTTTATTTCTTTTGCTTTTTTGCAAACGTATCGGTGATGTAGGTACCATTTGTTACTGGGCTCCGAAGGCGAACAATATAAGACGATAGAAGGCGTCGGGTAGAGGCATTGTTGCAGGACTTGACAGAAGGCGGGAAAAGGTCCCGTGGAGGAACTCTTTGTACCTGCGATCAATTTGCCGGAGGAAATCGTCTGCCGTGGACCACGATCGTTTGATATATTTAATAACAGTCGAGAAACCTCTAGAAACTTTGTTATTTACTAGAAAAAGTGGATCCAAGTAAATTTTTATCTGAAAATACAACGTCAGTTTTTCATATTTTCAAGAGGGATTAGGTATGGAATATTTTCGTAAGCAGATCGTACTTTTACTTCCCTACATACAATCTCATGATCCGATTATGTGTACCTGCAAGTATCGCACAATTTTCAAAAGCAAATCCGTCAGACCGTGGAGATACTTGCCAAAGCGGCGTTTATGCCAAACAAGGGAATGGAACATACGGCGTAATTTTAGGACGATGAGCGTCGTAGTATTTTAGTGCTTTTACTAAGAGCAGAAGTGAGATCTCGAAAGGTAAAAAATAGAAAATTTCAAATATACATACATGGTAAATGCCAAGAGCTTTCTTTAAATTAAACCTGTCTTTCTTTCAAAATCAATTTTCCAAGAACAGATCAAAGCTATAAAAAAAGGAAAAAATAAATTTTTCAATCCACCATGACCGTCGTAAGTGACTTAGATATCTAAAAAATTGTGTTCAAACTGTTTAAATATCTAACGATAATTAAAAAAAAAAAAGGAATACTTTTGGATAGGTCTTTGCTCAACAAAGAGACACTCCAGATTTATATTTTGGTGTTGCGGAAATATAAATATCTAGTCCTGATTTCTTATCTACATGTAATCTTAGGTATGGGATATTTACCATGCATATCTTTTGTTTTGAGTTTCCAATATTTCAGCAGTGTTGAAAGCTGTATTGTAACGACAAAAGATGTTTCTTACAAACAAACATATTTTGTCGAGATATAAATCGAGTTGGAAGTGTTATTGTAAACAGTGGTAACATAGACAACAATAAAAAAGAGAGAGTAGAGCACGCAAGAGGGTACAACACCGTTTTGTCTGCTTGTAGAAGAAAAATACCCTTATTTACTTCAGTTATTTACTCCTTGTTCATGGCGCTTGCAACAGTGCAGACATATTGAAAACTCAAAACAAAAGATATAAATGGATAATTTTACTTTAGTGTTAGTGATCTTTATAGTATCTTAGTTATGTGTCAAGATCTATGTATGTGATTATTAGGCGCTCAGTCTTCACTAACACTAATAGTAAGTACAAGACTTGGTGATACCATAGAACCACGCAGCGCTCGCTCACGAAAATACCATCCGTACGTCGCGTCGTCATAATGCGGGGGGAGCTATCCGACCGTGGCCGGCAACCGTCTGCCTTCCCTCTGTTTACCAGCTCACAATAACTCCATTGTATGACTAACTTTTCACATTGTAAGGGTTATTGCTGAGAAACTCTTAGCCGCGTCTATTTGCTTTGCCACGTACTCTAGTTTGGAATACAAACCCTCTGGTTGGGTAGGTTGGGTAAACCTCCTTTCATCCCAAGTTGGAGTTTTAAATTAAATGAATATTAGAAAAAAGTGTCTGCTTGAAAATGTTAACGATCTATCATCTTTCGTCTTTCAATTAAACTTAAAATTGCCCTTTCATAAAAACGTCTACATTTTTATTTTTATTAATTCTCGACTATAAAATTCATAAGACCTTCGCTGGCTTCAAGTAAACCAGCTAAGAGCATAAAGCACTTCATTCTTAACCGACCTCAAAACCTAAAACCAATGCAAACGAAATAAAGTTACGTTATCTCCCAGATGAATCACGCTCGATTCTACCTATTAAGATTATCAGAGAATCGAGAATGAGAATAAACACGATCAATCCCATTTAAGGCAAACAGTACCAAATATTTACACACACAAGCATTTGAATGTAGTTGCCACAATGTAGCTCGCTTTATGTGCCTTATGTCTGCCCTACAATCGGGCGTCGACCTCCTTACAGATACAATCGTTTAACCTCTATCTGTATTATGGCACCTAACGGGCTACACAGTGACGCCGCATTTCGAACTTTAAAAATATTGATATACTTCTTTTGAACTAATTTGAAAGCTCCATTGTTTCCCTAACAATGAGACCTAGTAATAGAATTTATCTGAGAACAGTGCGAATAGAACAATAGACTCGACTCGATAGTAGTAATTATCGAGTGTAGATTGGTAAACTGGAGATATTCGCCTGACCCAATTGAAAGTCGAAACGGGGATTAACGTCAACCTGTCTCGTGGTTAACCGCTGAGCCATCCAGAAAATTGACGTTCATTTCACCTCTATAATCAAATCTGTTGTCACAGATTCACAAAGGGATGGGTGTATTGTTTTCCAACTGGTGCTAAAAGAGCAGTCTTCGTTGGAGCCTACTGACACTGTGTCGTTTTCTTGTGACTTTGCGTTGGAATTGAGAGGGTATTGAGTTGTGGGAGAGGTCCTCTGTCAGTCTTTATTAACCTGCCAGAATAATCTATTGGATAGATTTACGCAGAAATTCTTACTCCACACGTTTGAGTGGTCGAATCGATTTGTGTAAATTGAGGCGTTGATTAGATTCCCTCCCCGGAGCTCGGCGTCTTAATCTTTTCGATTCATTACTCGCCAAAACTGAGACGTGCGACGTGATTAATTATCTTGTTTTGTCTGTATACAATTAACAAATTTATTTGTAGAGTGGTGTTAAACGATTTGTGGGCAAACTTCCATCGAGTTCGTAACTGTTATATTTGTTTAACGCCATTACTGGTTGAAAAGTGGAAGATGGGTTACAAGAGCAATTGAAATGATTCAATGCTTGAGGTAGAGAAGGCTATGAAATGTTATATATTTTAAATCCTATGTTGCCCTGCACCCCTTGAGGGTTTGAGCCAAACGAGTCTTGACTTCCCTTATAAATATTCACAGAAAAATTTTCAAAGACAAAGGAAATGCTGTCATACATTTTAAAAATACGAAACTTTTTTCATTCATGCATTGTAACAATTCGCACAACCGTCAGCCATGCGAAAGGCTGAACAAGCACAGTAATAAGATATCAAAAAATAATGTTGTCACTATCGATGGTCGCTCGATCTGACCCAATTACTGGCGAGCACAGCATTCGAGCGAAATTGTTCGATCTATCTGCGGAAATTAAATTTTCTGAATACCTCATCGAGAAAGCAAAAGTGGCGACATCGGGTGACAGAGGCGACCGTCCACACGGAATTTTCGGAGATTCAACAGTAACTTCATTCATAGTTTGCAGGAAAGTTTGGACGGATTATTAGATCGTTATTATTGGGATTGAGTTTGTCTTAAAGGTGATTGTGCGAATGTTGAAGTCGAATAGTTTCAATGTTTGTTTGTTTGTTTGTTGTATGAGGTAGTGCTGGCCTCTGGTGTTAAGAGTTTTTTAGGCCGCCCAAGGGTCTCTGACATGGCCGAACGACTGCTATCTATACTGATAATAAAGCAATAAGTACGAAAAAACTGTACATTGAACATATTTAAAAAATAAGGTCTAGTTAAAATAAGCTATTAAAAAAGTTTTTTTTTTAAATCGTTTCTCTCTGTTAGTTTGATTGTCTGAATGTTTAATCGCGCATCACTTATAAAGTACTGTACCAATTGCAATGTAGTTTTTATTGTTGGATAGCTTAGAGTTTAACTTAAAAACGTGTGTTTTGGTATCTCAATCTGATGCGTAGAATTCGAGCGATCGATAAACAACTACATGACGTCTGAACGAAGTTTGATGATTTTGGTACTTTTGGTTCTGGAATATGACATGATCCTTATATACCAGAAAAATTACCAAGCGGCGGGCACGGCTAGTTAATCAATAACAGCCGGGACTAACAGCTTAAAGTGCCTCCAAAGCACGGAGTGATGGAATACCGCACATAACTTAAAAATGTCATTGGTGCGGAGCCTAGGACCGAACCCGGTATCAATGGAAGTTGCACTATTGAACCGTTAGGCTACCATAGCATAGTTTCAATGTAATACGTGAACAAGCACAAATAAAACACACCTTAAACTTATAAAAACCCTCTCTTTTAGAGTTCGGAGGTTAAAAAGGAGGAATAATTTGCCCTTAAGTTTTAAAATGAATTAGATAATTGTAGCACCAAACTAGTGTTAAAGCTTTATTTATAAAAAAGCTTGTTAATAATCGGAATAACAATACCTACAAAATTAAATGTTTTTTTTTTAAATACCAATAATTTATAAACTATTGGAATGTGCTTGTCAATGCCTTCAATTTGATACCCATATTGTAAAATTCAAAGAAAAAAAATATTTTTCGCTTTTGAAAATGGAGCCATACTGCCACGCAATATAGGTTTTCAAACCGAACAGCTCACATACATGAATCCTAAAAACATTACACTCCTGTTTTTGGGTAGGCGTGTTATAAGTAGGCACATCATTTGTGAAAAACCTTTATAAATACCTCCAGCGACTGTTCATTATCATGTATTTCACAACACAATTTAACAGCAAAAGCTATTTAAAAACCAGGAAGAAAATCTTAAGGATAACATAATACTGCTATATCACCGTATTCTTTATTTTTAAAGGGCGATGTGATCAGATCCCTACTGCTCGGGACGTATTGTCTGCCCGAGGCCATTGTGTTTTTTAGCTGACGTCACGAGTTTCCACGAAAATGTATCTCCCGTGTCAGTATATTTGTAAAGGCAGAGTCTAAGATTGCTTGATGTTACTGGGCTATAAAATTCTGACGAGTGCAATTCATATGTGTGCGTGGGACGTTGTGATATTATATGAGACTTGGTCAACGCCTTAAATGGGAAATCGGTGCGAGGCGTGACAACTCCCTCTGTCTTGCTGGACAGAATATCGTTGACATCATAGATAGGTCCACATAATTGAAGCTCAGCAAGCAGAATGATCGTGAATGTGGATGGTTTTTGCGGATATCGAGATTGTAAAGTTCCCGTTTCGGCACATTTTGCTAACGGTGCAAGTTCACGCCATGAATTCGTGGCATGTATAATAAAGCCGACATAAACGTTATATCTACCAGATCTAACTTCTAGCGGAGGAAAAAAAACAGTTTCATGTCTTGTGAACTTAAAATCAAAGATGCGTTTTTTTATGGATACCCCAAAGTAACTAGTCGAATTTCCCATCAAGTTTTATTTATATTGAATAGGGTTTCGTTTGACTAATTTGAAAATTTTGTATGACAAAATTTGACCACTTTCACCTTGATGCGGTCAAGTATGAATTAAGCTTGCCTAGAAGCACAGTCTAGTAAATTACCTAGACTGTGCTAGAAGTAACCAATTCACTCGTGACTAAAAGAATCCCAGGCCTGGGACTATACCTCACTAAAAGCACAGACTATCTCTAGTAAAATACTATTGAAGTCTTTTTCATCGTCTCGGAACTGTTTGCCATATCTCCATTGCCCTCCATTGCATCGTCAAGTCAATATAAAAGCAAGGGTCTCTGTACCCGGCCTAATTGTTTTAAGTTTAACCACTGTATCTATGTCCTATACAACTGATAGCCCCAGGGCTATTGAAGACATGAAATGAACACTCTTTATGGCAAACAGATATGTTTGTGTTAGGTTAGTGCGGCCTTTTGGTGGCTTTGATTTCGTTTCTACGTAAATCAATTTTGTAAAATGTTTTTTGAATCGTGTCTAAACAGAGCGTTATATTGATATGTATTAAAGTAATATGAATACCTAAAGCAATTCCTTATTAATCTTCACATGTACTTGCATTACTTTCGAGGACTTTGCTATCTGAGTTGATAGTTTGTTGCTGGATAGTATTTTTCTACCTAATAACTATGCATTTTTTAATTGGACTATGGATACCAATAATTTTAAGGTTCACAAAAAACATTTCTGCTTCACTCTTTTAAAGATATTGTAAAGAAAAAATCACAAGAGTAGGTTTGACTAAGGACTGGTAGGACTGGTAGGTATGATTAATCTGTGCTATTTCATTCCAACCTGCAATGGACCTATTTTTAGTACCAACTGCAAAACCTATTTAAACTCCTTCTATGAACTAGCTGAAGACAAAATACATCAGTACTGTACGTATGTCGATGAAAAGTACCTAATAGACCGGTAATGATCGCCTATTCCACTCTACAGTAACTATCGGTTGCAGTAATATCCAATTGTACCAAGAAGGAAGTCCTAATTTTCAATGCATTTCCATCCTTACTGCTTCGGTATAAAGTTCAATAACCACGTGTTCTAATGCAAAAACTTTCCCGGTTGCACATAAGTAGAGGAATTACCGACTTTCACTGCGAATCGACTGGAAGGTTATAGAACTTTGCGAAGCTTCTGGTGGAGAAAATTTGAAATGGGAAGTATTATTCGTATATGTTTAGACTTCACACAAATAAAATATACAAGGAGGATTGAATGATAAGCCATAAAAGTTACACGGTTACATATATTGTTGAGGGACACTGATGCGGGTTGTGGGGTTCAATAGGTATTCTTTAAACCGTGGCCATCAAGTTCTTTACCTTTCCAATAACAAATGCAGTGCTACTCGTTATTTTGGATTACAAAGTCTGGTTTAGAAGTGTACTGTACTCAAGAATCTCATACATTAATGTTAAGTCTCAAAAGCCCAGTAATTATTGCAAAAACTCAGAAGACTTTCACGATTCATAACTGAAATATTGTTTCATCGGTCAACTTCAAATGCATTTGAATGTACTTATAAGAAACCAGACTGTAGATCTAGCTGTTAAAATAAAAAAACATGATCCTAATCTGTTCGGAAATCCCGGGGAAGACGATAATTAAGAAGATAGGCCAGATGTCTAAATACTACACCAAGAAGACCGAGTTAAATGATCGTATACAAATACGAGTGACTAACTGACTAACCGGTGACTAATTGCACTTGCAGTTGCAGTTATCCCGTTAGTCCCTCCCAGCTCAACGCAAACAATGCCGGCCCAATCAAACCCCGGATGGTCGTAATTAAGATCTCTCAAGTAATTACTGTCCGGCAAATAGCTGTGTCTGTGACCAGTTATTAGAGATTTTTCAGACGAACCACTCTTGTACTCGTTAATAATGAACACTACAATTAACCAGAATTGGGTGATTGTATATAAATATTTTGACTTGTACTCTATCACTCATCCTATAATCCTATACCTGTCCACAGCTGGACATATATAGGCAGTCCTATATAGGCTCTCCTAATGCACTCCGCTTTAGCAGCTGCTTTTCGCAGGTTATCACTCCACCTGGCCACAGGGCATCCTACACGAGATCCATGACTCAAACATCAAGAAAAACTGAAAATATTTTAAAATTATGACGTCTCGTCGTCGAAAGATTTCTAATTTGTCGAAATTATCTTTTCAACTCATGTTATGATGGAACCATAATCAAGAACATTAAATTAATGTATCTATAATATTAGATAGATAGATAGATAACTCTTTATTGCACTAAAGAAACTTAAATTATGGCAGATCAACAATGACTTTAAAATAGTACAATCGGTGGCCTTATCACTAAGCAGCGATCTCTTCCAGGCAACCTTAGATTAGAAAGCGAGAACATGAACATTAATGAACGATATTGTGCAGCAAGTATACATTTACTGAAATGAATAAATTTATATTTTTAGAATATAAATACGATAAAATATTACTTATAAATACCATAAGTACAATATATAAAATAAAATAAATACATATATGTATATAATATAAAAATACATACATATAAACATATATACAAGTACTAATAATAATTATACATACTAAAATAAATAGGAACCTACACACAAAATACATTACACTACATTGTCATAGCGTTGAATGATAAAAGTTTCTGACCCGATCTTTAAAACATTGAAGCGATGTCGCTTGCCTTATGGTTACTGGCAAAGAGTTCCATGGTCTAATTAGTAATAATACAATATTAATAATATTTATATTGTTAGTAATATTACAGTAAGTTATTTAACATAAATTGAACCAGCCTTTGAAAAGTCAGGCAACGCTGTTTTCATGGAAATTGGTTATTCTAGAAGTACTAAACCAATGTTTTTTTTTCTTTTGTAATAATAAATGCCACAGAAATGACAGCCAACAATCTTAAATTAATTAAAAATCAATTAAATAAATTAAAAAATATTTAATTAAACAACAATTAAATAAATTAAACCTCAATTAAATAAATTAAACAATATTTCATTAAACAACAGCTAACAACCTTAGCAAACTAGTCCATAGATGTAAAAATCCCTGAAAGCAAACAAAAGTTTAACTGAACTTGTGTACCTAATTACCGATTCGTTCCCGAAACCTTTCCGTGAGTTCCCGAACTTGTTTACAAACTTTTTCTCCAACTTTCCAAATTTATCTAGGCCATATTTTGGGGAGTTGCCCGCAAACGGGGAACACGATACCGAAATTATAAAAGGGAGTGTTTTAAAACAATTCGCCAAGTTTTTCATCGCTTCCTTCCCTCGCATAAAGACCGCGGTTTATCAACTATGAAGACATTTTTTTTTGTTTCGCAGAAATATGAATAAACATGTAAAGTAAAACCAGCGTTCTATTTCTAGAAATTTGCTGATGGCTCTCAAAAATGACACTCTTAAGGTCTTCCAAAAGAGGGTTATTTTTCAGCACCACAATTTTCTTTGATATAAACTTGAGAAACTGGAGAACAAGACATAATCGAAAGTGCTAAAACCCCGACTGCGAACAAAACTAAAGACCTTTTTTTATTGAGCATGGTTGCTAACCAACTTTAAATCGTTATAAATCCTAAATGATCAACCCAAATGAAAAATTATAAGAGTAACCTAAAGATGATTTTTTAAAGCCTGTTCAATGATACGTAGTTCATCAACTTACATTTTTATATTTTTTTTACGATATGGCGCCTAGTTGTTGCCATATTGAGTTTTGATTACTGACATGTCTTTAGTAGCACTCGCAAAATTAAGACAAATCGATTGACGTAAGAATCGTCAAAATCGGTTCACGCATTTGGTATATATCTATATAGTACCAGAAAGGAACTATACATATATACATAGGCTGATAAACTCATGTTATTATTTAACAGAACATACAACATTTGAAAATAGAACATAATAAGAATTTATGATGCAAGCTCTTGTCCGCAACTTCGTCTGCGTGGAGTGGACTACTATATAAGTCTAGCCTAGTGATTTTCCTTGACAAAATAGCCGCGAAAACTCGAAAGAAAGAACGTAAATTGTACATAATACATTGCTATACCAATACACCACCAGTTTTCGTACTTTTAGCTATGAAACACATCATTTTATAAACTGGACCAAAGCTATCAACTAACGAATCCGATCAAAATCCACCCAGCAGTTTCAATTATTGAGGTACCTAACAATTAAACTAATAAACAGATAAAAATGTTAAAAATATATTTTCTGGTTCAGAGACCTTTATGTTTAGTCCATCACAGTTAGTTTTGCAACAGTAACTTCAATCTACGTACTTGGCTCAGTTACAGTGTTATAATAGTATCTATTGAATTTCATGACAATCCAGTACCTAGTATTGTAGTTTTTCTTCTTGTTGTCAGTTAGTAATGTAAGCTTTTCACCCTTACATAGTGGGATGATACTTAAATCACAACATAACAAAAAGCTTTCCAACTATATATAGGTTAGCCATAAGCTCCAGGGCTTGTTTGTGGAAAAAACTAATAAACAACGCTCACAAGAAATATGACCATCTGTCACGAATAAAGCTAAAAGACAATATTTGAAACGCGTGTCGCAAAAAAACTCAGACCTAGGCAAAGCTCTGCTCATAAATTATTATTCTGTAATATGGGACGTATGTGCTCAAGTGTTTTAGGTCGTTGTTCTACAGAGATCTATGCGTAATGCGTTGTACTATTATTTATTGTATCTATACGTCTTCTTAAATTGGATTGTATCCTTTTTTACCCGAGTACGGTGAAGCAAGGGAAGGGTAAAGAGTTAAACAGTTTGTATGTATGTATATATATTATGTGGATGTTCCACCATAGCCGCCCCTATTGGTCCGATTTTGACAAGCGATGTATCAATCGATTCGTCTTTAGGTCGATTTGTCTCTATAGGCCATTTTTTACCCGACCGTAGTCGGGTTTTAGTTTTTTGGTTAAGTTTTGTGTTTACACTTATTATGCACTAGCTGCGCTCCGCGGTTTCACCCGCGTGGATTGATAATGATGATGTTGATAAAACAGCGCTCTAACAAACATACTAACACACTCAAACTTTCGCATTTATAATTTGTGTCACTCCCGTCACCCTTTTAATAATGAAATATCAAAAAAACCGTCCTTGTTGCACCCCTAGAGCTGACACCTGTCACTTTGCCATCGAAGTGGCAAAACCATACAAAAAATATTTTTTCTTTATCTTGATTAAAAGTAGCTTAAGTGTTAATCCAGGAAATAAACTATATTAGTACCAAATCTGTTCAGCCATTTGAGCGTGAAGGATTAACAAACATACACAAACTTTCGCGTTTATACCTAATATTTGATGTGTTTTAAAGAACTGTGCAATTAACTATAAAACGTTACCTATATAAAGTTACATCAGCGCGTAACAAGGGCAGATTTTTTTTTTTTTTTAAATTTGATTTCCCTACGAAAATTGCAATAATGTAACCAATAAGGTATCAAAAATATAGAACGGAATGGCATGTTGCCATGGAAACGAAATAATTGCAAGTCTGTATAGTACGTGAGTAATAATGCAGTTGTCTTTGGTCTAAAAACACCACGATTGTTGCTACCAAAGTTTTTGAATTACGCTTACTGGCGTATTTTTTTAGAAGCTACAACGGTTGTACCAATGCTAAAAGTAAGAAAAATGGGGGCAAATCACTAGTCCGCAAGTTTTCGCAGCAGCGGAGAACCAAAACTTATAATTTTTGAAATTATTCAGGTAATAAATAATAGATGGCGTTACAGTGCTTTATTCGGTTAAAATGAAACTGAACAAAGAGTTTGTAGTGTGATGTAGAGGTTTGGCTAGTACATGCGGCACGCATTGGCAAGAATGGTGCAGACTTGTCTCCCGTCCGTAATAATAAAAAAAAACACCATATTACCTATTATGCTATAGGTATGTACATCAGGCGTATAGTTGATCAAACTGTATGTGAGAAAAATGACTCAAATACATGACAACTATTGAACCCAGTAGACCTGTTAAAGTTATTTATAAAAATGCAACTCAATAACTCGAATACTTCTTAATTTCTTAAATGATATAAAGCAATTAATTTACTGCAATAATAATAGTGCTTGCGTTAAATTAGATTCTGAAGTGGCAAGCGAATTGCGACTTTATGCGGATAGGATTAGGTTAAAAGCTGTGGGGACGAAACACGTAAAGTTGAATTCCCACATGAATGATCGTAGCGAAGTGGGGTCAAAAGTTGCTGTTAAAAAATTGTCGGCGCAGCTGTTTGGCACATGGAGGGATCGACGACCGACTTTGGAGGGTTTAATAAGAACTGGGGACTCGAATTCACGATCCGATAGTTTTTTAGTTCAGACCACTTGAGCTGAATGACACAGTTTTGAGTGCTAAGAACGATGAAAAAGAGGAAAGTTCCTAATAATTTAATGCAAATCATAGATCTAATTTAAAGTGGGAGGTAATAGGCTCCTCGGGCGTGGACCGCATAAATTAGGTGCAACGCACACAATTGGCCTTCTTTGGCCTTAGTCACAATCGGAGTGACGTATGTCTCTATCTTTATTGTTGATGCAGATGAAGCGAGATGATGGTAATGTAGCTGTTTGGGTGCATTTTCCGTAGTTGTTTAGTCCAGTTTTTGTTTACGTGATATTAAAGCGTGCTATATCTTCCCCCATTTGACTAGATCAATGCTGCAAATGGATTTTTGTTGCTTGTCTTGACGTATAATGAAGAGCCCGAAAAATAACACACACATAATACATAGTACATAATTAAGATGTCTGTCTTATTTATGTGCTGTCTTATTTATGTTATATGCCTCTTCAGGCGTTTGTTAGGATTACTTGCAACATTACGTTCTGCTCATATTCGGATGGCTAATCGCATATCAATGAGGACTAGAATTTGATGTTTTTTGTAATTGCACTCGATTTCACACATGCCGCCATGGGCGGCCTTATAAACTCTGACACCAGAGGCCAGTACTACCTCATATGAAAAGCAAACCAACAGTCAGCCTTAAACGCGCCACAGACGGCTAAGATACGATAATATTTTATCTTAAGATAAAATATCGATCGCTATACAATTTATATGAACCATCACAAACGGCGAACATAATATATATTTGCATCTTACAGTATCTTAAGATATCGAGCGATATGGAATTTATTAAAAGATGTCATCTTAAGATACGAAATATATCGTAAATGCTCTACAGGTTGCTCTGTTTTGTTTTCATTACGGTTTTTTGTAACCCCTAAACAAAGAGACTGGTGTTATAAGTTTAGGATGTGTATCACTGTGTGGTGTGTGTGTGTGTGTGTGTGTGTGTGTGTGTGTGTGTGTGTGTGGTGTGTGTTTGTGTGTGTGTGTGTGTGTGCGCGCGTGTTTGTGTTTGTGTGGCATCGTAGCTCCCAAACGAATGGACCGATTTTGATGCGGTTTTTTTCTGTTCGAAAGCTGATATTATCGAGATGTTTCTTAGACATATGGGGAGAGGGAGGGGAGGTAAGAAAGAATAGGGGGGTGAAAATTGTAGCTTCCCAACAAATGGACCGATTTAGCTGTAGTTTTTTTATGTTTGAAAGCTGGGGTAAACAAGATGATTCATAGCTATAATGGGGGGTGGGAACTCGGGGGTTATATCATTTTTAATTAGTGCTAGTTATTGGTTTAATTGGCTGTGCCCATGGCTTTTCTCTAGGTTAAAAGTTACCTATGTGTTATTCCAGGAACCTAAGTACAGACAGATTAAGAGAAAAAAAAACACGATTTAAAAAATGAGTATATTATTGTACTTAGTAGTTTATTTAATGTACCCTGTTTTTTTTAATTTTTCATCAATTTGCATATCAAATTCGAAATCAGAATCGTCGTCCGATGAGCTATCTAATAAATCTAATAGTGAAACTGTATTACTCATATTTTATCACTCAGTATATAGAAAGCGGTGAAGAAATACGTGTGGCACCTAGGGCGGCCAGCGAGCGAATGAATAATTTCAATATATTATCGTATCTTAACCGTGAATGATACCCTAAGATGCTATAATATTTTATATGCAGATATCGTAACATCAAATATTATCGTATCTTAGTCGTCTGTGACGCCCTTTACGCAAATAACACTTTAATTCAGTTACACACATTTTCAGTACAAGACATCAAGTTAATAAAGGAAGGCGTCTAAGCTACGAAGGATCCTTAACACGTATAGGTATATCGAAGAACGTGCTACTATAAACGAAATTAACAAGACCTCTTACATTTTCCACGCCACTTCTCCCAAGTATATAAAACAGTAGAAATTACGTCATTATCCTTACTGTAATAAGGGTCATAATCGCGCAGCAGGTCTCTGAGCTACCCTTGGGACGGCCACCGCTCCTTGGCAATTACGAATGACATGTGTCGTAAAAAACACATCGGTAACGATATGACAGCGGGCGAGTACAATAACTTTAATAAAAGTCAGTATCAGCGGTCTTTGCGGTGTTTTTCCTCTGAACAATATGTACTGCGACAATAACAGAAGCGATATAATTTGGACTGGCTCGAGGGCCCGCAAGCAAACGATGGGCCGTCAAATTCGGAAGTGCCGAGGTTTTTCGGCCTTGTTTGTAGACAAATATTAAACAGTGATTGGGAGGATTCATTCTATTCAGAATATTATCAATTGGAAATAGTCACGATGTTGGGGGAAAAGGTTAATTGACTAGGCATATTATACGCGTGTATACTTTTAACCGATCATTAAACTAGCAAAATAATAATTAGATATCTAGGATGGAGCGCAAGAGTCAATAAGCACATAGAAAAGAAAAAAACAAACCAAAAATATAAATCTAATTAAAAAATAAAGATTATAAAGATGGTGATTATGTGCTTGAGAATTGAGATAGTAGATCTAGGTAACAAAAACCTTAGGACATATTAAATAATAGCACAAGCAGCCTGGAGTTCACTAACGTTAGAAAGAATGAATGTTTTATTTTTAGTTTTTACTAGCTTTCGCCCGCGACTTCGTCCACTCGGAGTTTATCCCGAAAAAAGCATCCCATGTTCTTCTAGGATATTAAAAACCAATTCAAAAGTAAGTTTAGCACCAACGTTCTAGATGTTCTTTGACAGATTTGTTATTTCGTTTCCATGGCAACCGTTCCATACAGCTAGTAATCAACATTTTCCAGTTTTCCCTTGGATTCTTACCATTTTCCGGGATAATAAGTAACCCATGTTTTATTCCAGGGTATAAGGGTATTTCATCAAAATCCGTCCAGCCGTTATCGCGTAAAAACTCCCCAAACAAACAAACATACAAACTTTTTCACTTTTAAACATTGGTGTGGATTTGTATGACAAATAAAATATGGGCACGACACTTGGCAAGATGTGGTGATGGTAGGTGGAGAAGGTCCCTGACTGAATGTTGGCCACTTATAGGATAACGCAGCCGCCGAAGACCTTTGGCAAGATGGGTCGATGACATCGAACATTTAGTAAGTCTTTCCTACTGAAAAAAAACAAACCAAAAATACCAAAAAACAGAAAAATATAAAAAAAATGAAATGAAGAAGAAAAACAGATTTATGTGAGAAGATTAGACTTAGTTCTAATCTACCCTGCAATATTTATGTTAAAAAACTCCACCACAGGTTAATAACCAAGATATAAACAAAGACCTATGGATATATGGTCTGAAGGTATAAATCTAAACCGACAGGCTAATATGAGCTGCGGTAACTCTGGCTACCGTTACACTCTACAAAAACCGGTTCTGCACGCGCGCTGTAGAAGAAGTGCAAGAGCCATTCGATCTAATGTTAATCCACAGTTAAGGTACATTTCAAGTTTACTGTAATTCAACCGTGGTTAACTTTGTCTTAAGCCCTCGACGCCTTTGACGCCTTCAATTACTGGGTAATCATAATTTACTGCACACCATATAACACCACCATCGAATATTTATCCACCAAAACAATATAAATTACACAGCGCAGTCAAGAAATCCCCGTAGCCCGCGGTGTTACAACCCATATTAATGCTGGTCATAATTAATGAACCGGTCGGAAAGTTTCCAAGTTCTGTTAGCTGACTTACGGTTACACTTCCTTAGTGACACAGGATTAGTTCAGAACTTGGGAATGACGATCTCTTGATTAGTTATCTATGAGATTGTTGCTTTTTTGTGGTTCAAGCGGAATGTTTTAAGCTGCGTTTGCAACTGATGAGGGTTATGTGTTTGGGTTGTATGTATGTTTGTACGTTTCTTAGGCGCGCCCTACATCCTAAGCGGCTTGGTGGATTTTGATAAATAAGGTATCGTTGGATTCGTCTTGATCACGAGAGTGCTATAGGGTATATGAAATGTGAAGAAAACTAATATGGAGGCTGAGAGCCGCCATATTGTATTTCCGATGGAACAAAAAATATCCAAAACCTATCGAGTGAGATATCAATATACAGGTATTTAAAAGATGATTTCAAAAATATATAATTATTATAACTAAACAGTAGCAATTATCTTTTAATGATGTAATTGCAACTATTAGAGTAAAATAAAATATGTAAGTAAATAAGAAACATTACTCTTATATAAATATTAGCTGTGCCCGCGGTTTCACACGCGTCCCTCAGTAACCGTGCATTTTTCTGGAATAAATAGTGGCCTTACGCCACTATTTATTAATCCAGGGTACAAAATTGCTTGCTTGCTTGTCGTGTGAGGTAGTGCTGGCCTCTGGTGTCAGAGTTTGTCAGGCCGCCCGAAGCCCTCTGACATGGCTTAACGACTGCTATTAATCAATAACAGCCGGGGCCGACAGCTTAACGTGCCCTCCGAAGCACGATGGAAACCGCACATAACGTAGAAAAGTCATAGGAGCGGAGTCTAGAATTGAACCCGGTATCGTTGGATTCTAAGTCGCACAGGGTATAAACTACCTTCATACCAAATTTCATCCAAATCCGTTCAGCCATTTAAGCGTAAAGAATTATCAAACATATACATACATACATACATACAAACTTTCGCCTTTACAATACTAGTGAGATTATTAATACACTTATTAGTTCCATCTTTATGTATGTTTGTAAAGGATTTTTTTAACGTGCTTTTTACCCACATTAAAACTTCAGATTGAATTGAAACTTTGCACACTTATCAAGGACCTATGACAATACAATATTTGGACAAGGTTGTCCCATTATACTGGGGGGAAGAGAGAGAGGGGGGGGGGGAACTTCTGGTAATTAAAGAAGTTTGCCCCCCCTGTGATGGAGTACTTCCGCGGTCCCTGGCGGTCAGCTCGTAGTATTATTTATTCTGTGCTCGTAGTCAATAATTAATTGTAATTTTTGTATATATTTTTTTTGTATTTTTTTAATTAGATTATGTTAGTTGTTCAAACATAGAATCGAGGCGCAATTTTGTTAGATCAGCCAAGATATGCCTTTGACTACAGCCTGATTACGAGAGAGACGACTTGAGAAAGACAGCTGCTGGCAGCGACTGGATGAGAAGAGCCGACGATCGGGCTCAGTGCGTTCATTGGGAGAGGTGACTAGTATAGGCTGATGATGATGATGATCATGATGACAGCCTGATTAGATGATAATTTTATTTTGAAATTATTGGAGAGTGAATGCGCTTTACTATTAAACTCTCCAGTTTAATACACCCAAGTCTTGCCACTTTTTTGCAATCGCACTTTTGCAGACACCAAGGCTTTTTATTAATTAATATTACATTTAATTATTATTTGAATGAGTCATTATTATAAACTAGTAAAAGAATAATTATATTTCTAGGATGGAGCGCAAGAGTCGATAAGCTCGTAGGAAAGAAATGGATGATATTTCCATCCTGGCATATTTGTATTCAGCATAGGTGAGCAAAGCCTGTTTATGTACCTATATAAAGTTTTATATACATAACGAAACACAATCGAATTAAAAGCCTTCTTGAAGTCCTTCGTTTCTCCAGGATTTCTGAACCGATTCGGCTGAATCATTTTTAATTAACAGGTTGATCTCCAGAGTGATCCCTTATACATGTTATCCATATTGATTGAGTAGTTTTTTACTAAATTCAGTTGAGTATGTTAGATCTTCTGCTTTATATCCTAAGCTTTGTATATAATCACAATCGGAATCACCTTCCGATCTCTAACTTTAAGCTTGATTAATGCCCCTGTATCACATCCCGACAAGGCTATTTGAAACACTAGCACAGTCTTGCTCAAGAACTATCTCAATATTTTGTTAAGGATCTGGATCAAACTGTAACGGGATGTTAAAGAAAATTCAATTTTAGTCATTTGTGAGAAATTGAAGATGTTTTGTAATAATTATCGTCGTTGCGTCGTAATTATGTATGATAATAGAGAGCTATAACGTATGGCTGTGAAGTTTCTTATATTTAGTATACTTATTGTGTTATCCTTGTCTTTTTATCCTTTTTAATTTAATTCTCAGAATATAAAAGTGTCCGGGAAGTAAAGATGCTGAGCCGAGATTAAGTATCCAACTCTGTTCGCATAAACGACAAAGCAAGATGTTTAAATGTATTGGTGATTCTTCACCGACTTTACCACACATAGCCTACAAACCAATCTTCGTCCATGTATTCTTTAAACCCGGCTCTACTTCCAAATGGTCACTAAATTATTCCCCACCTATTGATCGGGGAAACAGGCCGATCGCAAAACACGCCGATAGCAACTGCATTGAATCATTTATCAACACATTTATAAAACGAAACCCGAAGGCTTTGTTTCTCGCCTTTTAAATAAGTAAGAGGGTAATGCGATGCCCTCAATCATGAAGAAGGGTTGGAGTCAAGTCTTTCGATAGTACCACATAATAAATAATATGATAGTACCTACCTAGGTACATACAAATCAAATTGTTTTCCATTGTTTCTGTGGTTATTTATGGGACATAAAATAATCCACTGAACCAGATTATAACATTTTTTAAATGGTGTCAGTCTGTGTTTGTGCTCTCGCATTCAAAAACTACTGTACAAATTGAAATGCGGTGTTCTCTCTTGGATAGCTTAGAATTTCACTTACAATCGGTGGACTTTGTATCCTAGTCCAATGAGTAGAAGCCGAGTATAATAAACGATTTGACAGCTAAAATAGTTTCAATAAACTTTGGTAAATGTATTGTACTCTAAGGTACTTATAAGTTAGGTCCTGGAATAACACATAGGATTCTTTTGTCTTAGAAAAATGACCACGCGGGCAACACCGCGGGCACAGTTGGCAGTAAATAATATTATTATACAAAAACGGAAAGTAGTAGACAACAAAAGCGATACAATTGTGTAGCAAACGTAACATAGATTCTTGGAGATTTTTAGTAATTCATCAGGCAAATTAAGTATTTTATTTATTTATGAAACTATCTCATTTTCGATACCAACCAGCTGTATACCTCAAGGTATGCAAGCTGGCTATCTTATAATTCAAAAGCTAATTTATATTCTAACTTACAAAAGCACAGTGAACCGTAACGATTGAGCACGGCGGAAGACATCGTTTTACCGACCGACGTCGAGACATCGCAGACATAACCAATATAGAGTAATCGATACCCGACACAGTAGTTACCATGTCGTTGAGCCGAAAGCCGAAAACATTTGAGAAGCCGAAAAAGATAATCTGTTTTATTGAGTATTGCCGTATTATAGATTCGATCAGCTTGGAGCTGCATGAGTTTGGACATACATCAATATAAATTTATTGACTTCTGAAAATAAAAATGTATGTATGTATGCTTGTAATGTTCACAAAATTCACGCAAGAAGTAATTTTTGATAGAAGACTCATGTGTATAATATTTTTTTATTTATTCATAAAGTATACAGTAATTGATCAACAACAAAGAGACATACGCAGACTATAGCGCGAATGAGATAACAACAAACTCACTATATTTGACCGCCCGGCTTCGCACGGGTAGCGCTCGCTCCGCGTTTTTTTCCTTTCTCATTTTTATACAATACCTAGCTTCTAAAAAAAAATCGCCAGTAAGCGTAATTCAAAATCTTTGGCAGCAACGACCGTTCCTTACAGCGAGTAATCGACCTTTTGCAAAATTATGATACCATTGATCCATTATTGCAATTTTCGTAGAGACCGCTAATCTTTTTAAAAAATATAATACTGCCCATGTAACTCGCTGGTAATGTAGCTTTCTACGGGTTTAAGTTTTTTTTTAAATTGGTTTTGTGTATCCATTACAAATAAACATACAAAAAAGAAATCTTTCCTCTTTATAATTTTAGTGTAGAAAACCTTTTTCAAAGAGCGCGTTTGTAATATATTGGCCGATTACATAGATCTAGTTAAAGGGGAGAAGATACGGCAAGCTTTAATATCACGTAAACAATAACTGGACTAGATATACATCTACTGGCAAACACACACAGTTTCATTTTCACTTTAGTGCTTAAAGTGTCAATAACAAAGAAAAACATACGCAGACTATAGCTCGAGTAAGATAACATTAAGGCGGGGTCAGTCCCGAAATCAGCAAAAAGACGAATAGCAAAACGTCGAGAACGGCGTAATGAAACAACTTTATGCAAACCAAAAAATACTGTGGATAGAAAATTATACTACCTCCTAAACAAATAACCGAACACAATTTTCAGAAATGCATTGGTATTCTTAGAAAAAAAACACGAACTACCACATGAAAATAACTTGTTTCATCGCAGTTCTCGTTATTTTCAGCGACAGCAACATACTTTTTTAAATAATTATATAGCTACCCTATTAAACTAGACAAATAACCTAACACATTATTTAATTGACTTTTATTCATCGAGATATCGATAGAAAAGCACAAAAAATATGTAAAATCGACTCCCGAGCTGCATCACCTCTCCCGCTCACACTGCACCTGGACGAGCAGGACAAACAATTGGCGGCCTACCCCGCCTTAATTGAAACTGCTAACAAACGCCACTCCTATTGACTCTTATGCTAATTATGTGCGTTACTCCTAACTTATGCGGTTCACGTCCGAAGACCTTGTAACTAATCTTCCCACTTTTAATGAGATCTATGGCCGAATATAAAGTTTTATAGCCGAATCACAGGCTCGTCACTATCGTGCATACTGGGACACAGTGCGCTTGTGTAGAATTAACATAATCCTTGCCGCATTCAGCAAATCCAATAAAATGGTCACTGGGTACATTGTACATATTTATTATAATGAAATGTCCCTTTGTAACTTAGGATATAATGGTACTTACTGTTACAGCCTAAAAGCTGTAAGATATATAGATGATTTTAATTATCATAATTTACTTTTCCATCAACAATTTTACACTATGAGTACAATTTTTTATTAAAGAATGTCGCAAAGATAAAAAAAAAACATCCTTTTGTAATTATGCTGAAAGATATCTTTACCTGAAGTACCTCTTAAAGAGGTAGGTACATCTAGGATAATAATTCCATGATGTAGTTTAAAAAACTGTGTAACATATATTTTTTTTACAATCACACAAAAGACAAACTTGATGTAAGCTATATTATTGGTTATCACGATAACATGTACGGCATAGGTTACAGAATACTCAAAAGATTGTAACATAATTATTTAGGGCACTAAAACTGAACTCACAAAAGAAGAAATGCATACCTAATGAAAATATGAACATGTTTGATGCACCAAAAAAACATACGTATCATCAGAACTTGGTCGCGGACAGTTACAGGAAATATACATTCAAAGATATCGCATATTACAAGTATGACGAATGCGCTGCAGGAGGTTAAGCTCCACACACATGCACTGTCTGTAAACACACATGGAGAAATTGCATTCAATGATCATATGATTGCTGAACTTTAAAAAAAATACACATTTCTGGATGATTACATTCAAAACTTTCAGGAATGTCTAGAAGGCATAATTATGAAAATAAGTAACAAAATATACTTAACTAGGTTTTGCTGGCAAATTCGTCCGCGTGGAATACATTTTATTGCGATTATAAGAATGTCTTTTCCCAGATTTCAAACTATCTCCATACTAAATTTCATCAAGATTTGTTCAGCCGTTTAATAGTAAAAAGGTAACAAACAGACAGAGAGATAAAGCTACTTTCGCTTTTATAATATGGTGTGGAACTGTGGATTAAGGAATGGTAAAGTAGAGACAGAAATAGAGATAAAGAGAGTAAATAAAAAATGTAATTTATCTAGTAAAGTTAATTAAAACGTAAGTGTCCATAAAAATAACGCAATCAAATGTTTCGAAACCGAAATCAATCTCATCATCAACACAGAAATAAATCAAAACTGAATTAAATTCTTGAGCATTAAAAAGTTAAAAAATAAACCACGTCCAACTTTTATTAGACAATAAATCTTCCATACAATCTAATTTCAATAAACTTAAAAATAGTAAGAATGCTAGAGACAGTAGTCACGGTTATCACACTAAGCCATCGGCCAACGAACTCCAACTCAAGTTCAAGTGGAAACGGCCGCACCATCCTGTTTATTCTTAGACCACTAAATATACAGTCCAAGCAACGCTTCCTGCGCTCATTTTATTGGGCAAACTCGCGAAATTGTACAAGGAAGTAATAACATTTCAAGATTGCTTGTTTAGATCAATGGGGTTTTCGGGATGTCGCCTAATCCGCTCGTAAAGTTGCATTAGGACTGGCTGTTTATAAAATGGATGGCGCCATCGCGGAAACAGAAGACGATATATTTTTAAACGTAGAATGGAATGCAAACGGCGTATTGCATCTGCAGGGAATGAGGTAGAGAAAACTAAAAGAAATAAATCTTGCCAACTTGAATATCTATGGCTGATTGTCTTTTGTTTTATTTATATCTTAACTTAAAAATCTGTAAAACTGGCAAGTGTTTACAGATTTATAAGTTAAGGTGGAACGTTTCGCTTGTGGCGTGAAATTCAAAATTTTTGATGATTTTTGTCGTCACAGCTCTTCAATACTTCTTCAGCTAGCACAAGTTGATTTTGCGCAAACTAAGAGACCTAAAACACATGTTTTAATGGATAGTATTACATAAATATCAATAGTTTAGCAACGCATAGCCGTCAATGATATAACAGTGTTTTGTTAGTTACAGGGTATTCGTAGCTACACCAATGTTATTTATTTGATACTATCCATTAATACATGTGTGTTAGGTCTCCTAGTTTGCGCAAAATCAGCTTGCGCTATCTGAAAATGTGTTGAAAAGCTGTGACGACAAAAAAACAACAAAAAAAAACTGAATTTCGCGCCACAAGAGAAACGTTGCACCTTAAATTCACTTTGCTATTAGATATTAACATCATTAAACTTGTATGTATTTACATATATAGTAAATAATAAATTTAAATAAGTAGATATATTCGGGACAATTCCACACCAATTACCAAACTAGGATACATAGTGCCCATAGTACAGGGTACTATGGCCACTAAGTAACGGATAAACATACTTAGATACCAATATTAGATGTATACATTACAATTATTTAACTGGAAAACACTATTAACTTAATATTCAAATAAATAGAACGGACGACAGAGAAATACACAAATAAAAAACTATTGCAATTGCAACAGCACCAGCTGTTTGAAGCCACGTGACTACCAATTTAAATACATACATAAAAGTCCTCACACACGCAGCCCATAGCGCACCCTTGCCATTGTCCACGCGCACATTGTGCAAGAACCACCTGGCTCATTAGTGGAGTTTGAACAGCGACCAGTATTGCTAGACCTTTAAAAATGAAAGCTATGGCATATTGCACTACCGTTTAGGTGTAGCACATAGAATGCAATTGGCCATGTTATGTCTAGTAAATCTAAGGAAAACTTGAGATACATTATTACAACTGGCGTCGTTTAACCTAACCTAACGGCGTCGTTTATTATCGCATTCTTGATCTTTACTTTGTTGAAATAAATCATTTGTCCTTCATCATAATCAGTAGTATACTGGTCCACTGCTGGACGTAGGCCTCTCCTACTGCACGCCACTGAGCTCAATATTCAGCTCTCCTTATCCATTTTCTGCCAACTGCTTTTTGCAGGTCGTCACTCCACCTGGCCACAGGGCATCCTACACTGCGTTTGCTTAGACGTTGTCTCCACTCGAGAACTCGTCTCCCCAACGGCTATCGGTTCTTCGGGAAATGTGACCAGCCCACTGCCACTTTAGCTTGCTTATCCATAGAGCTATATCGATCACCTTGGTGCTCTGTCGGATATCTTCATTACGAATATTGTCTTTCAGAAAAAATCCAGTCATAGCTCACTCCATAGCTCACTGAGCGACCTTGAATTTGTGGACTAGTCTGAACATGAGTGTCCACGTTTCGGTTCTGCAGGTCATGAATGATTGGAGGCACTGATTGAAAACGTTTGTCTTCGGACACTGTGGTATGGACGACGAGAAGACTTGACGAAGCTTGCCTGCAAGCATTTGTCCTTACCTTATTAGATTCCTTGTTATTTCTTTATCAACTGCATCATAAATTTCAAAAAGCTGATACCTACTCAATTATTTAATAATACATACGAGTATACGTAAAATAGTGATTGTTGAAGACATAACTTATAACTCCATGCTAAAGCACAGAGTAAAATAATGATATGCTGAAGAGCTAGATTATGTTCTGGCTCTTAAATATTATTCTAGCAATATTTTAACAATCTAAACATACGGTTTTAAAGCAAGTTTAAACGCAGACCGTCGACGATAAATGCTGATTGACAGGACTAATTCCACTGTATAAAATCTAAGCTGACCTGTCGCACTGGTCCACTCTCATCTCTCAGCTCTATAGAAGTTAATTCTGTCACCAGCATTGCACCTGAGTCCTGAGCCTTAGGACCAAACCGAATCCCAGGAGGCTCAATTTAAAGTGGTCCCAACGTTTCACTTGCCCGTGCCTCACGTCACTGGCCCATTTCTTACATCCCATTGACTCGGTAGTCGGTACTATTCATCGGTGCCTTTTCAAATGAGAAGGGTTTTAAATGCTCGCTGCAAATGAGTACGGTATTCGTACTATGAAGATTTATAGTCAATAGTGCGAGAGTACATTGTTAACGATTATTATGTTTGCGACTATTTTAGTTAAAAATAAAAAGAAAACAAAATTAGACTCACATTTATCTATACTTATAATAAAACTGTAACAGGTCCAATTCTGTACATTGAAGATATTTAGTATTTTTTTATTGGAGGATACTCTGTATTCGATACTGAAGCCAAAATTTGTTTTTTGTCTCTCTTTCTGTCTTTCTGTCTGTCTGTATCTTGGCTAGGCATCACGCCGAAACTACTGAATCAATTTAAATGAAACTTGGTATGATTTGAGTTCATACTTCGAGTAAGACATAGGATACTTTTCGTCCAAAAAAATTAAAGGTTTCCCGCAGGTTAGGGATTGAAAGTTATTTAAAAAAAACACTTACACTACTGAAACTACTGGACGCATTTTGATGCAACTTGGCACAGTCATAGTTTATATGATGGGTTAAAATTGAGGATACTTTTTATCCTGCAAAAATAAAGGGTTCCTGCGGGATACGGGTCCAAAGTTACGTTAAGCATGAAGTAATTTTTTTTTTCTATATTGTATTCTGAAGACAATTTTTTATTTTTTATTTTTATCTGTATGTCTGTCTGTATCTTGACCGCGCATCACGCCAAAACTACTGAATGAATTCAAATGAAACTTGTTTCGATTTGAGTTCATACTACGAGGTATGACATTGGATACTTTTCATCCCGATATTTAGCATGGTTTCCCTGGGAGAGGGGATGAAAATCAAAATTGTACTTAGTTGTAATTCATGAACGCGTAGTCCACCCACTTTAAATATTGTCATGTAAACATTTCAAAGTTATCGTGTTTGCAGTTCAAAAATTACAGACAGCTCAACCCTCAGTATTATGACCAAAGAACTTGAATCCCGAAATGTACAGGAACGTTTGAATGTACGGCTCATCTTAAGCTGTGGCCTTCGCACTTTATTATAATAGATTAACGGACACCGTAGACACAAACACAACGTAGTGTGGGACGCCCGTCGGCCAGGTGAGGAAACGACTTGCGAAAGACTGGATAAGAAGAGCGGAAGATCGGGCTGAGTGGCGTACATTAGGAGAGGCCTACGTCCAACAGTGGACTGGTATAGGCTGATGATGATGATGATTATGATTATTTAGACTCAAAAATCACTGTTTGTTTGTGGGCGCATCACGTTAAAACTACTAAACCGATTGTGATGCGATTTTCACTAATGGATAGGTTAAGGTTTGACTTAAAAACTGGTGCACTTAAAACTAACTTAGTGTAGTGTGGTGTGTCGATAAAAAACTTTTTGACGGCTGAAGGGATTTTGATTAAAGGTTGGTACTAGAATATTGGTATTTTAGGCCCTGTTATAGCACATAGAGTACTTTTAACCTTGAAATGAACTCACCTGCAAAGCCGCGGGCACAGCTAGTATATATATAAATTTCTTAGGTATCCTCTAAATCACGTGAGATTCCCATAAAATAAACAAGAAATATAAACTTTTATTCAAATCAAAATCAAAAATACATTGTACTGTATCAGATCAGTCTCATTAAAATCCAAAACGTCACCACTCCTCACAAATTAATTTTTAATCATATTTGTATTTCCATAAAAAATTGCAACCAAAACGTAACAAATCCAGCACGATTGAAACAAACCCCTTCCCATGATTAGCTCCCTTAATCCCAGTTTAAAAACTGCATGACAATAGACCCCGGGTCTATTCTGCAAAAACCTTCTTATACCCGTCGATTTGGACAAATATTTTTATTACTGAACCAATGTTTGCTTTGCCCTCGTCAGCAAGGGTTGGATAAAACACCCATTCATGAGCTATCCGCCTTTGATACGCTTCTGAACCATTTTTCATGGGGCTATGAATAGAACAGCTGGTCCGATAGATTGCAAGAAGCGTTCCTTTCCCTTTTTGGTAGCAATATCCGAAATGTAACGTGATTTATGGAATTGGAGCTATCGATTTTGTTTTTGCGCTTGCAAACATGGGAAAATCTTATCTTAGACATATTTTATGACTTGTGGTGCTGATGCTGTATAACACCATTTAATGTCTGTAATCATCGATGGACTGTTCAAAATAGAATTCGAATACATATTACAAGCTCAAAGCAAGGAAGTAAAGCGAATACCTATGTGAGAAAACATTTAGTCTACACAACCAACTTCAAAGTTTGCAAAGTCCGCAAAGTGCATTCGGAGTTACGACAGCTTCGCCAAACTCCCGCAAAGAAAACGCATGTGAAACAAGTGTCGCGCACATGCCTATACCACCATATTTACGGCTCGAATAATCGCAATCATACTATTTCGGTCTTGGAGTAGAACCCGCAAAGCTCTCGAATAAAGCCGCAAAATAAAATTGATTTGATTGTGCAAGCAAACCGCGACCCCAAACGGCCCACTAAAAGAAATTAATCGGCGTGTCCGAAAAATAAAACAAAGAAAACGGTAAATCCCACACCGCCCGAAGACAATACATCGCGTCGTCATGAAGTTGTCCCTCTCCCGCCAGGCAGCGCCACAAGTCCCCCTCCCTATTCCCCACGCACGTGCGTATATCCCAATCCAACAATAATAGATTCTCCAACCCTATAACAAGATCCAAATTCCCATGGCTGTCTAAACAAAATGCAACGCAATCTATTAGTCACCATATCACGTTACCATTAAACACATTTTGATTCGCTCCACGGCCGCATTCCTCGCCTATTTCGTTGTTGATGTTTGAACTTTTGTCCTTTTTCGTTTAACGGTTGTCGTCGCTTGTACTGTTACTGCTAAAGAAATCATCATTGAAGCGAAACTAACAAACAAATCCGATATCGATCGATCACTGTCTATATAAAGCTCGAATCGTAATGAACGATGTAATAGCCCAATAAAAGAAGACGACAACTGTTACTTCAATTAAACTAATGAACGGGAAGGGAGAGCAGAGGAAAAAATATTCTATGGTTGTATTACTCAAGACCCCACAGCGAGCTAATAAATTGTAAGCCAGAGGCTTGAAATCATAAACGAGACCGCGTCATATTATGCACCCCAGCCACATAACTGCCCCCCAGAGTATTGGCTCCTGACGAATGACCCAATAAATACCCATAAGGTAATACGCGACACGTACAAAACATTCCCCGGATATAAAAGCATTACGCTGTTAAGTAATTTATTTCTTCTTCAGGTTTGTAAGTGAACGGTTCTTTTATGGGACCACTTAAACGCTCTATAATCCTACCGGTTAAAGCACAAAAGAGGGTGTCGGAACCCATAATGCAACACCATAAACGTTAAAGAGTGGAACTCCAGACGCAGGCACCTGCCCTAACCTGAGTCGATAAATCTTATTTTTTAAAGAGGATTTACGTGTTCAAGGGTCTACCTTATCTATAGGTCTTGAGGGTGCTCAACTTGTAGTGATTTAAATTGTAAATAATAAAGTTCTTGTTGTTTTTCTGCCCTTTTTGTAATAAATTATCAGAGAAGGAAAATATTTTGAGGTTTCAGACGAATAAACACATTACCAACAACAAAGTGTTATCCATTTGTCTAAGCAAAAGCTCATCTCGAAAAGTGCTTTTAGCAGTAACAAAGCAACTCTCATTCACAATTAGATAAGCTGGAACGTGTGAGCTTAAAATATTACCGTTCCTAATTCCAAGCTATAAGTACTATAAGTAGTGAGTCATCGGCCCCTGAGTCAGAGAAATTTCATCCCGCTCAGATCTCTCGAGCTTGCTCCTACCCACGTCATTTAAACCGGTCTAGAATATAAAACGAAGTGTATGCTTTACCTACCCGCTTTCTGGGAAGATCTGACTGATTCACGCTGCATTTCCTTAACATCTTAACATTTGTATATCAATCATATTGACCACCTTTAACAAGAATGTCTATATTTTTATTGCACTCGATAAGCTGTACCCGTCACCTGATAAAATATTTTCCAAATTCTTCAAAAGCTCAGCTTTCGAAGATTAAGATATGTCGCATGTTACGACGCTTACAATCGACCACCCGCAGCTTCGTTTACATATGACAGCACAATGTAGTATTATAATCTAACTTATGAAATCACAACTCTACATAGAAATTTTTATTAATAGAGATACTAGTTACTCCATCAAAGTTTATTGGACAAAGCATATTTCGTATACCGTTTAATAAAAACACAAAGCTTTTTCGTTATTACTGGTTTAACGTTGGAGGTTACTTTGGAGTTTGATTTTTGCTCATTTTGGTAGGTTTATTCTTTTTTTGGTTTATTTTGTCTGCTTTAGATTTTTTAATAAAGCACTCGTGCAACAGTGAAAACTGATTCTAAACCATGGCAGGTTTTATTGATAAATGTATTCGAAAGGGGTTTCAATCATCGATTTCAACTGTATCATCTTAAGCTCTATAGCAACTTTTAATCCGTATTATCTATAGTTTTCCACTGTCATCAAAACTTAAAGCACTTGTGAGATTTGAACATAAAACGGATAATATTATTAACTGATGAAAAGTTGATCACAGGACAAGATATTTTAGCACACTTATAACTAAATGTTAGCTTGAAGTATGCCAGAAACACAGCACAGAAAAGCCAATTTAAAGTCTCTACATTGTATTGATTCTAATCTAAATAGACTAGCACACAACAAAATAATTTATACGCACAAGTAAACCAAATATGAAAATACAGGTACAGGCTTTAATCGATATTGAGAAACTTCCCGGGAACCCTGTTATTTATTCAAATGGTTATGATAATTGTGGTGGCGAGAGTGCATTTCTCTGTAATTATGTACCTACCTCTCTATCTACTCGTACCACTGACATAGTTCGAGAATGTGTTATCAACCGGACGCAGTGTTACACGCGAATTGGGTGAGTGTAATTATCTTCTAAGGCATGATATAGTGATATAGTACAATATGCAACTGTGCAGTAGGGACACAAAGTTGTAAAAATGACTATGTTGGAGTAATATATTAGCTAGCTTTAGAAGGTCGTAATTTGTAATAAATTATTTTAAAAAACGTACAAGAGTACGTTTTTTTTAACGTACAATAGTACGTTTTTTTTAACGTACAATAGTACGTTTTTTTTTCGTAAATTCAATCTTGCCTTAACCTTAACTGCTAAATAGTTACAAACAAATCATTTTTTTTACTGTGTCTACTGTACGCAAAACATATTCACAAATTATAATTTGTATAAGGATATTAGATAGATAGTATTGCCTACAATATGCAACTGTGCAATAGGGACACAAAGTTGTAAGAATGTCTATGTTTGAGTAATAGATTAGCTAGATTTAGAAGACCGTAATTTGTAATAATTTATTAATAACATATTGTACGTTTTTTTTCGTAAATTCAATCTTGAATTGTTACAGTTAAAACTTTTTTGCTCTATCTACTGTACGCAAAACATATTCACAAATTATAACTTGTATAAGGATATAAGATAGATCATATTGCATATCTGTCAGTTTTTATAAACATAACTCAATTTTTAATAATATTTAATTAATATTTTTTAGTTATATGGATTGGAGCCTAATTAATATGGACAGAAAAAAAGGAATGACAAGGACCACAGTCATTCAACACCAGATACTCATACTCACAGTTATTAGGGATAACTATGCAATAATAAAACTTAAATCCCCTTATATCCCCAATTCCCTATGAATTTAGCTTCAAAGACATACCATAGCACAAATATATGCAACGTAATAAACTGCACTGTAACTTTATCCCCCCTCTAGATCGTATTGCCATCAGACCGCATACTGCGGTCAGTTTGACCCTCCAATTTCAGTTGGGGGATCATATTACAGAGCTGTTGACACTCTCTATGAGTGTCAGGCAGAACATCAAACATCACAACTTCTAATTAACTCCGATTGTCAAGAGAGTATGAGTTGTTTACTTGTTCGGGGATATTGGCTTTCCATTGCGGGAGTATATTGAAGTTACAGTTTTAGAATGGTAGTTTCAAGGTTACATATTATTGCAGTAGAATTATACTAGATTATTTACTATTCAAATGAGTCTTAGGTAGATTTGATTATATTTACGGAAACATCAATCTATCATTGATTGCTAATATTGCATTTATTTTAGATATATACGTATCTTTGTGACTAGATAAATCAATTGAAGTGTGCACTACAGTTTGGTACAACAGTACATCGTATATTTCTTCATAAAAAGCATCAATAAACGGTCTAACAGCTAATATTGCCCTTAGCTTTTATAACTCGTCATCACTTTACTTGCTACCTAAACCCAAAGGAAAACCATGACCAAGTCCAACATAACTGAAACAAAAATTAATACCTTATAAATAAAGCAAGCGTATCTTCAGTTCCCTTACTAACCCAAACCCATTAGCATGGGAGCGTGTTAACTAAAAGGCTAAAACAATGGCCGGATGTTCACCACCAGCAGGAATGGCAGGATACGTGCTCGACACATTCGCATCTCCGCTGACGTCAGCCATTCATTTGATGTTTATTAATCGACGGTTGCAAATTTAAGCAGTTCTAGCTTTAGAAACCCTTTCGTTGATCTTAACTGTTCTTTTGAAACCGAAATTTACAATTAGGTTTGATTTAAGACTTAAGCTATAAAACTATATTTGTATACTATAAATTAAAATCAAATCGTAGATATTATTTTCATTTTACTATAAACTCTATAGCCATCTCTACCAACACGAATATCTTCATTCACTTGCTTTCCATCAAAAGCGAGAAAGCTATAAACACAATCGTAATAACCATACAAATAAAATAGCTCATGGGATGTAAAAGACATAAACTAACATTCACATTCGGTACTCTGATAGTTCTTGATAAAAACTTGCGTAAGCTCTACGAATTGAGCCAAATCATATCGTTTTCATATGTATACAAAAACCTCGTTTAGTAAGTTATTTTGTACGTAGTTATTCTCACGGTCTGACTTTTGCTTATTTGTTTTCAATAATTAGTCTTACACACGCAATGCAGAAGCTTGATCATATTTGAGTAGACCTTTTGTAAGTTTAATTTTAATAACATATTATTTTCATACATATACTATTTTAATCTCAATGTCTTTCATCTTGCATGTGCAAAATAAATGTGCAAAATTTTACAAGCATTCTTACTTTCCAGCTCTCGTCGGTGGAGCATTCTTTACCATCCCTAAATTCTACATCACTTTCACTACTTCACTTTCATCTAGTTAAATTCATTTTGGACGTACATTGGAATAATTTTAAAAGTATTCTCGTTAAAACATCCGTACCTATTTCGGAATACCCTTCAAATCGCGATGTGCAGTAATTGCTTTCTACATATAAAGTTATATCCGCTACGTTAAGCATAGCGTGGATCACCAATCCGAGTGGAACATTGCAAAACGTTGGACAAACTACGCTTTGTGTAATGAGTGCCACGTGGCTCGTGCCTGTCCCCCGCAATGCAGGCTGCACAATAAAACAATGTCCGCTGCACAGTACTGCACAGTTGTGCACTCTAGCTTTATTCCTGCAGGACTAACTGTCGCGTGACTCGGAATAGTTGCGGTCGTACCGCAAGGCGCAGTGCTGGGGCCGCTGCTTTTATTCCATTTATTACGTGATGGCGGAGATTGTTACCAAAATAAGCAACTTAGTCAGTCGGAGTTGGTATTGCGAGCTTTTTAGAGTTACATAGCTGGGTAGCATAGCATCCGACTATTTTGAAGTACTTAGCTTATTTTTTAATCAGAAGTAGTGACTATGAGCATTTCTGTATCGATTATATAGCCAGTCGACATAGATTCGGATAGGTACCTAATAAGAATAAAATAAATTGGAAAACATATTATGTGATCAGGTTAAGTTCAGATTATATCTAGCATATTAATGTGTCATATGTATGCTGGAGCATTACTTCTCGTATATTATTATCTTCAGTGAGTGAAACACCATTAAAACCTATCAGAATATCAATATAGGATTCCTATTAGACTGACATGAACTGAGGTTAGGTTAGGTTATCTTTACAAAAACGGTGCGCACAGCGTTCCTATCTTGTGTTTAGTTTAGATCCGCTTTATGCCAAATATTGCTATGAATCCAGTTACATTTAACATCAGTAAGTTGTGATTTCTGTAACGTTCTTCATCAAAACGTTATTTAGCATCCGACGTGAAGACATTCATGACACTTGTGACATAAACACGAGAACTTTTGAATGGAGTGTTTGTACGCGGGTTGTCGTCAAACAAAACAACATAAACATTGGGCATTCGGGGCGTAGCGACGCGGCCGCGTGCTTTGTGGAGACCCACATGATCGACTCCGAGGGCTATTAAGCGTATTGTTGCATCGAGTTCACTAACACCGTCACGTTTCCATGGCATTCGTGGTGAACTCACCTAATTGTGCGAAGACCTTGGGCCTGACGTTCTCCTGCCAGGCGGCGGCGGCGGCGGCGAGCAGTGCCGCGACCAGGGCACAGCGGAGCACGAGCATTGCACTAGTCACATCGACATCACTTGGAGATCACTTGTGGCGCGCGGCTGGCGCGATCACAGGCGGGCGGGGCGCGCGGCGACCGACGGCGGACTGGCGGCGGAGGCCGAGGCCGTCGGGCGCGCCTGCGCTGCTGGCGCCCCGCGGTCTCGCATGCGTGGGGCTGCGGAGTGCGGACCTCGCACGTGACGCAGCCCTCCTCGCCCCAGCGCACCCTCGACGAGACCCAGCGACGTCATAATCGCGTTAAAAAAGCGCCTGCATATCCTAATGAACGCCGACACTAAACCTGCAATTATACCCGACAGGGCGCCGCCCGAGGCCGTACGCCTTTGTTTATAAGCGCATTTAGGTATATTAAAAATTCGTTAGTAGTACATCGAGGGCGTGACAGTTCAGCGAATCGTAACGTCGCAATTACAACTTTGACGGTTAACAACGGGGATGTGGGTACAAGTGAGACGCAAAAGCTCCCATTACTTCCCCTGCCGAGAAAAAACTGATCGTGCTTTTCGTACTAATTGAGGTATAAAGGAGCGTTTCCTAATGACCGCCTCGACTGCTTGTACTTAAATTCATTATTTGCTTTATTAAAGTTTGCAACTCTATTGCTCTGCTACCGTCAACAGCGAGCGTTCAAGGAGTGTTCCATTAATTAACTGGAAAGGTATGTTTAGTGAGTGATTACATTATTATTACGGACCTATTAAGAAAATTACAAAAAACTAGTACGAAATCATAAACAACGCTTAACGATCGTATATTTTAATTACACACATCGTAAAATTAATCGATTGTTACTAAACCGAATGCAATCGTAACGGGAAGCTTCAGAAAACAAAACTTTTACGAAACGAGAGAAACAAAGTTCTAAGTCCCTTTCCACAAAATATTCAAATAGAACTTTATCGGTATATAAAGTTTTTGTTGAACATTGGGGTGCTTTGGGAGCGTATTCATTATTATTAATTGGGTAAAGTTGCTCCCTAGTATTTTTATTAGAACATTACGACCTTTGTCGCAGTAACTTGAACTCTTTCTAGCGAGATGTATTGTTTGTGGGTCCGTGTGAAAATCAATAGAATAAACATTCATTGTAGGAACACGATTTCAAACATCGATTGTAAGTCCGAGTCTTTTGTAATAACCGTCACTGGATGTAAAACTGGCTATTGTTATCTTATAACTTTTGTACTGTTCGATTCGAAATCGAAGCTTGTAATAAAAATGCACTTTCATGCAAACGTAAAAAGATCACTGTCCATTAATACGAAATGAGCCAATTTTAAATCTCCACTACAGACAGCGCAAAATTACTATGCACTGCAGGACGATTTCATTTCATTTTAAACGTTCCCCAGTAGAAATAACTTCTCACATCCTTGATACTCGGCGAAATTAAGAACGCCAACTTTGGATCTAAAACTGCATTAAAAGGTAAGACTTTGGAAGAAAAGTTTGCAATTGTAAGGCGGAGACTACATGGTGATTTGTATTGTGATCCGAGTTATGTGACCAAGAATCCATGTGATCCAAGTGGCTCCTAAACGAACAATCAAGGTCATTGGTTCTGGTGGGTCTTTTTCGCGAAAGGTATGTATAATTCGCGAACAGAACGGCTACACGCACAACCCAGACTACAAAATCGATGATCGCAAACAAGATTAAAATGTAATAAATACACTAGAAACGATCATTAAACTTGGTTCCTCTATTTACACTAAATAAAACTACAACATCTTTTGCATCCCATCTATTCGAAAAGAACGACTTGGTTCGCCTTTAAGTGCACCTAAAGGTGGTGTTTTCTATAAGAATCTTATAGCGGGCAGTAATGAGTTTTTAATCGACTTTATAAGTGCGCCGCAATTATCTTTGCCGTGCACTTTTTGAATTTGGAACATTTTAGTGTTCAGCGCCAAAGAAATCGAACGCAAATATTGTTTGAATAAAGACTGGCTGGTACGACGGCCCATAGTCGCGCCGCCGGCTGAATAAAAAAAAAACAAATTAAAAACGCGCGAACTACAGTCCGCGTTTTCGTCAATTTTCACGGATTGTTAGAAATTCATGGTTTTGTTTTGAAAAATGAGTTCTTCAAGTGACAGTGAAAGTATAGAATTAACTCCTTAAAGTATTAGAACTGACGCAAGAAATGGATAATCTATTACCTGCAAAATCTCGGGAGAAATATATGAAAACCTATGGTAATTTTATTGAATGGAGAAATGCATTTTTCTGAATCTGTGTTTTTGGCCTACTTCCAGTACTTAGCCAAAACTAAACAACCTTCCACTCTTTGGAGTACCTACTCAATGCTAAATCAACAGTCAGTTCTAATAACGACGTAAAACTGGACACATATTCTAAATTAATAGCGTATCTGAAGAGGATGTCTGATGGAGTTAAACCTAAAAAATCCTAAGTGTTCTCAGTCAAAAACGTGGAGAATTATTTTTTGTTACAGGTGGCTTTAATTTTCTCATAGTGGGAGTGTATCACTCGGGCGCAAAATATATTTTTGGCTCGGGCGACGTACTTTGAATCCCTCGCTACGTTCAGGACTCTACTAAAGAATCCTTCACTCCGCTCTGGATTCAAAATAGCGCCCTCGCCGGCAAAATAGTTTTGCTCCCTAGTAATACAATGTACTATTCTACCATGTTAGATTCGCTAACAAAATCTATAAGAAAATAACTCGGTTAGGTATCTCAAGGAATATATAAATCTCCAGCGAAAAATTATTGGATTAAAAAACGTGTACTAGGTATATTATTAATTTATTGATAAAGATTCATGGAGGTAAACTGCTCAAGCACCTCTGGGAGAGTACCAAAATAGGAATACACTCGTATCGTACCTATCGGGAGAAAAAACGGCTCTTCTCGTTTGGTGGTTAATTCAAATCTAGTGGTAGATCAGTAACTTTCACGCGGGTCCTCTTGACGCTCATATCTGAAAACATGAAATTTGGAGATCTTGGACGATGTACTATTTATGCGATCAAAAACAGTTACTGGCCTTCAAAACTTAGTGCCACACTTTTAAACATAATAGGTATTTTATTAAATTGTTTGGCTCCTACTAATCGGATAGAGATACCAAGTACACCAGTTTTTAGATCAAAACTTAAGCTATCCAACACTGAACCGCATCGCAATCCGTCCAGTAGTATTGACGTGATGCGCGAACAGACAGACATCAAAAGTATGGTACTAAGTTTTGAAGGTCAATGTATATCGTGATCAGTGTCATCCTAGACGAAAGATGAATAGGGAGTATATTGTGATCCTGATCATAATCCAGATCACCGTGTAGCCTGCGCTTGAGACTGCTAAAGTCGATACAAAGCGTGGCCCGTGGTAGAAGCATAGACACACGTTTGAGCATCGTATCCGTACATTTCCGTATAATAATCCAATTAGTGCTGAATTTAAGGCGTGCTCGAAGACACTGCAACGGAACGAGATAATATAATAAAGGGGATTCGAAGTTTTCGTAGGAAAATTTTCTTGCAGCTATTGCGTTCATTTTAAGAAAGGAAGAGAATTTCTTCGTAATTTTCCATGGTTTTACTGTACCTATCTTACGTTGTTTAATGATAATATTTTACAATATTATCATTAAACAACGTAAGATAGTAGTTTGTGATACTTATTGACGTTATATAAATAAAGAAACTAGCGCTTAATTTCAAACGGATAATATAGATATTTTATTGTATAGAATTTACCATATATATTTTTAAATATATATGGTACATTCTATAAGAATAAAATGGCAACTGCCATTACCATAATTTTTGTGTTATGTCATATTTGTGATCTGGAGATCCTAATGCATCTAAACAATTTTTTTCATATTTATTTTGCTGTTCATTAGTGTTCCTACTATTTATTATTGTATTCTGGATAGAATAAAGTTATTAGAACATGTTAATAAAATAGAGTTTTTTTTTTCTTTTTTTTTATCACTGTCTAGGCAATCGTTTGACCACGATTTCACCTGATGGAAAGCGATGATGTGGTCGAAGGTGTCGCACGCTTGCCTGGTAGATACCTATTCACTCTTGACTTGAACACACTAGGGTTATATTTTACCGGAAACACTGACGAGGGCAGGGCATTCCACTCCTTAGAAGTTCTTATAATAAATGAAGAAGCGTAACGCTTCGTTCTTGTGCGAGGTATTTCAACCATAAAAGGATGGCGCTTTGCCGATCGTCTAGTCGTACGGTAATGGAAAGGTGATGGGGGAATCAGATTGTGCAGTTCTTGTGCACACTCCCCATAGTGCAATCTGTAAAATACCGACAGGCTTGCGACCTCACGTCGATGCGCCAGACTTTAAAGCTTAATCTTTACCAGAGTTGGCACTCTGGTAAAGATTAAGCTTCATTGAGCCTAATAGAACGTCTCTCAATTGAATCCAAAGCCTCGAGCTGATACTTGGCAGAACCAACCCAGAGGTGGCAGCAGTACTTCGTACATGATTGGACCTGTGTTTCAATTGCTACCCCGCTGTGAAGTACTGCTTAACCTTAGACAAAATACCAAGTCTCTTTGCAGCTATGGCATTAGATTCAATGTAAGACCCAAAATTCAGGTTCGATGTGAGTTCGACACCTAAGAGATCCAGATGATCCCTTATTGGTATTGTTCACTACGGAAAGTCGGAGACCGGTTTAGAGGACTTTTTTTAGCAAAGAACAAACATGCCTGCGTTTTCGTAGCATTAAACTTAACCAGGTTAGCATCAGCCTAATCACACACGGTTTCTAAGGCTAAATTCAAATGGTCTACTATAGCCTCTCTCGGAATCTGGACAGCGTCGCAGATGGCTTGAGCATTGGAAATTATTCTTCAACTATAGTTCTGTTATCTGCATACCCAAATGTACCGGGCTTTAGAAGAACATTAATGTGCAGTTAAAACAGTGTAGCCAAGAAAACCGATCCCTGAGATACACCGGCATCGTTTCCTCCATCCAGCTATCCAATTGCATAACCCAATAGGTAATCCATATTAGTAAAGTTTACATAAAAGGCCATCGTGCTAGACCCGATTAAAAGCCTTCGATATGTCTAGGGAAACGGCAAGGGCCTCACCATGCACATTGATGGCTTCGCTCAGTACGTGAGTGGCATACGCGAAAAGATCTCCAGTAGACCGGTTTCGGCGAAATCCGTATTGGTGGTCACTGAGGAGATTATTGTCCTCAAGGTATACCAAGAGCCTAATGTTGATGACTAGCTCCATACACTTACAGAGTAAGGAGGTTATCAAGATAGGGTGATAATTGGCCGGCTTAGCTCGACTACCCATTTTAGGTACTGGTTGTACATTGGCAAGCTTCCAGCTCTTCAGAACTTTACCTAAGTGAAGAGAGAGGCGATACAAACGCGTTAAGATGGGAGACAATTAGGGCGCACAGTTTTTGAACAACAATCGCTGGAATGCCATCAGGACCACTGGCCTTGCTCACATCTAAGGCTCGAAGCGTTCTGAGAACCTCTTTCTGGCGAATGCGTATTTTGGGCATAAAAACCTCGTAATGAGGAAGGCAGGAAGGTATCTTGCCAGTAGCGTCTAGACGCAAAACTTCTGCAAAAAAGAGAAGCAAATAAATTTCGCTGACTTTTTAGCTGTGTGAGCCAGCAGCAATAGTGGCAGTAAGGGGTAGCAGCAGTTCACTTCGGCCAACTTGGCCAGGAACCAAAAACCGCTACCATTTCATTCCCTTGGGACGGCGATATAATAAATAATATATCTATACAATAATATTTTAATTATGTAATTTGTATGTACTTTGTTTCTCTAGTCTCATCATCATCATCATTATCAGCCCGCATCAGTTCACTGCTGGACATAGGCTCCCAAAGCACGCCACTGAGCCCGATCTTCAGCTCTTCTTTACCAACCGCCGCCAGCCATCTTGCGTAATGTCGTCGCTCCACCTAGTTGGAGGGCGTTGTACATTACGTTTGCCGAGTCGCGGCCTCCACTCAAGAACACGTCTTAGTAGACGGTTATCCCAGCGGTTATCGGTCCTTCGGCAAATATGACCAACCCACTGCCACTTCAGCCTGCTAATCTATGGGCTATGTCGATAACTTTGGTTCTCTGTCGGATCACCTCGTTTCAGATTAGATCTCTCAAAGAAACTCCGAGCATAGCCCTTTCCATAGCCCGCTGACTTTATAAAGTGACATAGTTGACTTTGGTGAAATAGTCGTACCGTGAGTGTCTACGTCTCAGCTCCGTAAGTCATAAGTCATAACAGGTAGGACACACTGGTTGAAGACTTTAGTTTTCAGGTATTGGGGAATTGGTGACGAAAATACTCGATGAAGTTTACCAAATGCTGCCCAGCCCAGCTGTATTCTTCTAAGGAGCTCTCTCTCACAGTTGTTTTATCCAACTTCAGCGTTTGCCCAAGGTAAACATACTCTTGAACACCTTCAATAGGAGATCCCTGAACATCAATCGGTTCCGGAAAGACATGTTCATTGGACATAATCTTGGTTTTATCCAAATTCATCCGGAGACCGATGCGTTGAGATGAATCAGCGTCTGATGTAAGTCCTGCAACGATTCTGCCATAATGACGATGTCATCCGCAAATGTACTCGCCGTTTATGTTTATGCCACGTCTTTCCAGTCCAGGGTCTTAAACATATCCTCCAATACATTTGTGAACCATTTCGGGGAAATAATAGAATAGGGAAAGAAATAAATACTTAAAATCTTGACAACACATAGACATTTTATGGTTACGTATATCTTTGTTTATTATCGACTGTTTATTTTATTGTGAAAGTGGACTTATTTTGTTGATACTACGTAAAAACTCAACTAAACGGAATAAAAACAAACGTGAGATGAAGTGAACGTTACATATCCCCCTTCTCAGTGTAGGGTTTTTGCTACGAAAATCCGCTTTACCTGCTATTCTTTATTACAAAACTTTTAGTACACCTACTATCATACCATCAAACAAAAATCCTCATTCATTCATCATCGCTTTAACTGCCAGTAGCTATCTAGATTATACTACTGCTACCTATCATAACAGAGAGAGGTCAATTGTAGTTTAATGAAACCCCCGAATGTACTATTAGTGGTTGAAAGTAGAAAGTAGTTGAATTAGTAGTAGTTATATGAGTAAGGAAGTTAGTATTACATATGTAATTTCTATATGTTTTCTATATATTTTTTTCTCGATGAATGTACACATTTGGCTTTATTTAACGGGTTGTGTGACTGCCCGATACAATATGGCTTATAAGTTAACGAGTTTGTGTGACCGCCCGACACATATGGCTTTCAGTTAACGGGTTTGTGTGACCGCCCGACACATATAGCTTTCAGTTAACGGGTTTGTGCGACCGCCCGACAAGAGATTTAGGAGAATCCTGTGTGTAGGGACGTTAAGGAAAGTTACGAAATTAGTAAGCCTGTTTAGTAGAAAGAGGTCCCTCATCAGGGCAGACGAGTCTCCGAGTGGCAGTAAGAAAAAGAGGACCTTACTGCTAGGGCATAGACTATGATGTCTCCGAGTGACAAGGATAGACAAACTCATATATTCCTGCTCTTGTTAGTAAAAGTTTATTTATTTATTTTTATTTAAGAGTTTCATGTTACGAGGCTCAGATGCCTAAGTTCAGTTAAGTAAGTACATTTAAGTTAATTTGTTATTTAGTAAAAGATTGACATAATGCCGCCATATTTCCGTTTAAAAAGTTTTTTAATTAAGGTATCTCTCAGAGAAAAAAGATTTAGTAGTGATTTTTAAGTGTTCCGTGATATCGGTTTAGATTATAAGTGTGATCCTATGATACATTTAGAAAAAATGTCAAGCAAATTTAGAATTTGCCATCGTGAGTAGTGAACCGAGTGATCAGTTGAACCACCGCAGTGCAACCTCTAATTTATGTTCAGCCTTTTGCAGAGAAAAGAAGCTAATTGGATAAGATATTTCATCAATAACAGCCGGGACTGACAGCTTAACGTGCCCTCCGAAGCACGGAGCGATGGAAAAGCGCACATAACTCAGAAAAGTCATTGGTGTGGAGCCTAGGTTTTGAACCCGGTATCGTTAGATTCTAAATTGCACTATAGAACCGTTAGGCCACCATCGCTTTTAATGTGTTCCGCTTCTAATGTGCTGCTAAAAGTTAAGTTTAAAAATTAAGTTAAGAAAATGTTTATAAAAGAAGTGCGTTGAAAACGCCAAAAATTTTGAATATTAGATGTGCCAAATAGGGGTGCGTGCGTAGAAGACGCAGATAAGGGAGGAGAGTAAGATGTAAGATTCTCCCCCTAGTAGTGCCTGTACGAAAAGTTACCCCGGCTGTCTGCGCTTAGTAAAGCGACAGACCGGTGGTACTACACCGGCTGGAAAGATCACTAGCTTCTCCTACCACCTGGAATAGCAGCAACTTAGAAATGGGAGAATTACAAAAAAAACAAGACAGAAATACTGTACTACCACACTACACCGAAGAGACAACAACAAACACACCACACTCCCTGCTGTTATTGGGCGCCATTTCATATTGCAAGTCTATGCGAAAGTTAATACGGTCAAACTATGATTGTTGGTTGTATTTAGACAAACCAGCAAACACTCTCGCAATGACTTGACTTTTTAGTATGTACCGGTTTTATAACGCTTCTATATTCCCTGCATTTCGTGATAATTTACTCCGAACTGGCGAAATTCTTTTAAAACTATGCTTCTTAAGTGCTGTATTTTTACATTTGTAAACTTATGTCCGACCGGTCTTTCACACTTGTACTTTACTTTTTATTTATTACTTTAATGTCAATCTTATGTACCATAATATCGGCATTACACCTATACTGCGAGGACCTATTAATTTACCGGTAAGAAAAGTATCCAATGTCCTGTCCTCGTATTTGGCTTCAGTAAGAACGAAAGAAAAGTCTCCAAAAAATCACACCGAAAAAATAAAAGGTTCCTGCCAATATTATTTAATATCTTCAATGTACAAAATTGAACCCGGGATATGGGTTCAATTTTTGTGTCGTCCGTTGGGGCTGCTTCTTAAAGAATGAGTTCATTAAGAACAACCCCTGTTTCTCTAGGAAGTTGGTGAGCATTTCTCCCTAGGTTTTCTGCTGCAAAACCATGTGGTCTTATTACCAATTCGCTGCAAGCCTGTACTCCCACTTTAGCGTTTAAGTCCTAATGACAACGATGAAGTGAGCCTTGGAAGTGTTGTTCAAGGCCTTGGATATGTTCTCTTACATATCTTCTACGTCAACATCCGAGTGTCACGAGGTCGGTGCGTATACCTGAATAACCTTGAGGTTATACCTTTCGGTTATTTTGATTATGAGGTACGCATCTAACGCATATAGGAACTTATTAACCAAGAACCCGAAGCTACCTTGGGATGGCTAGAAATCGGGGAGAGGGAAATCTGAAAAATACAAAAAATAGCCCGATTCTAAGCCTACGGTATCCTCTCCCTCTCTTTGGACTTCACACAAACCAAGAACGTGTCATCTTATGTTTTTAGTTCCTCCTCTAGTTGTACCATATGCTCGTCGATCCCTAAAGTGCGTACGTTATAAGTAGCAATTAAGTAATCTTGCATTGTCACGAGAACCAAACGTGTGTGAAAAAGGTGAAGCTTCGGGCTATGTAAGTGAATTTTAACTATTATTAGTTTTTTTCACTTTTATTAATAATCTAAGCGTGAGTTTGATGAGATTATCCCAGGAGCACGCTCAATTGTTCTGCCACAAGAAATCAGTTTCATCCTTAACCCAACTTTCAGACAAAAGAGCGGACAGGGAACAATCGCTTCAAGATTATTAATTAAAGGAATAAATTATAAATAACGACGGTGGCTGTGCGATATTGAAAACCGCTTTAGAATACTTTAGTATGGATGCGGCTTTATTTCACTCATTTGTAATGAAAACGCAGCTTTTGATAGAAGAATCAACATATTTATTTGGCACTTTACACAACACAAAAAAATAACAATAAATAATTTTAAAATGGAGTTTAAAATAAAACTTTTACGTAATTTTTCACATATATAATTTTGTTTTTTTTTCATTGCATTGTCACTTATTTTTTTGCGTTCTTAACGTTGCACTTTGGTTTTTCCAACTTACCTTTATTACCTTTCACAGTCTCACATTATCACATCAGTTCATACAACATGTATCTATCATATTAATTACAACTCATGCACTCATACACACATTTTCATTTAATTTATATATATATATATATAATTAATATTAATATTATAATAATGTTTTGTAAAATTTTAAATTACTTACATACGCTCCCTTCTGTGTCACTGTTATTCTCGTTTTGTGTGCGTGCGCAGAAAAGTTAAAATTTTGACGACCAGCACAAGGACATCCAGGGGGTACAAATCTTGGTGTTGCAGACGCCGAGCCTGCCCGCGAACACCGAAAATAAGGAACAAGAAGCCACGCCCCTTTTAACTGCGGCTTATATACCACACTAGTTGTAAGACCGTAAAAATGTGTATATAGCGTTAAGTTTCCTGAATAAATATTAGTCGACCCGCTTGGAATCGAAGTCATCCCACCGCTGGAACCGACTCATTATCCGTTTAATGTCAACTGCAGACCTGACATACTAGACATACCACTACTAAAGAACGTTTCCCTTAAGTTCCGCTCGATTCAAGTATATCAGGAATTAGATTCAGACCACCGTCCCGTAGTCATGCGCCTCGGCCCAGAGCCAGTCAACCGACTCTCCCCTACTCCGACCAAGACGATAGTGGACTGGAAGCGTTTGGGGGAAGCCCTCAAACCTATCAGTTCACCCGACCTCGACCTCATCCCCGACGACATTGTCACGACCGAAGACGTAACTCGCTCGATCGATGCCCTCACCAGCCACCTCACCACCGTCGTAGGTGAGTGCTCCAGGCAGGTGCCAGCGGTGGATGACCGCCTCTGGAACCTGCCTGCGAGCGTGAGGCGGCTGATGACGGCAAGGAACGCAGCAATCAGACACCACGACGCGGAACCCACCCCGACTACCAAATCCATTATGCAAGGCCTTCATCGCGCGGTAAAGAAGCTCATAAAGGATTTGCGTAACAATCGATGGGACGAACAGTTGACTGACATTTCGCCATCTCACCTAGCGTATTGGAAGCTGGCGAAAAAGTTCAAGTCAGACACCCAAACAGCTTTTCCCCCCCTCGAAAGGGTCGACCTCCCTCCGGCATTCGAAGACGACGAAAAGGCCGAGTGCTTGGCTGAGAGCCTCGAAGCCCAATGCTCCCTCACCGACGATCACGTCGATCATGTCCACATCGCCGCGGTGGACCGCGAAATCAAACATAGAAACGCCCAACCTCCGACTGACCCACCCCTCGAGCCCGTGAAAGCGGCCGAGATCGAGTCGATAATCAAGGGTCTCAAGGTACGGAAGGCCCCTGGTGCTGACGGTATCAGCAACAGGGTGCTCAAACACCTCTCTGTCCCATTAGTTTACCTCTTAGTCAGCATCTTCAATGCCGCTATGAGCAATCACTCGTTCCCCGACGCCTGGAAGAGTGCCGACGTCATCGGCATTCACAAACCAGGCAAGAAATCTACCTTGCCCACTAGCTACCGTCCAATCAGTCTCCTCAGCTCTCTGGGGAAGATCTACGAGCGACTCATTCTGAGACGACTCTGGTTCACTGTAAACTCAAAGAAACTCCTCCCCGACGAGCAGTTTGGCTTTAGAGCCAAACACTCTTGCCCCCAACAGGTGCACCGCATCACGGAGCACATTCTCGCTAGCTTCAACAGATATCCGAAACCCCAAACCACGATAGCCGTCTTCCTAGACGTGGCTAAGGCTTTTGACAAAGTCTGGCACGCCGGGCTGATATACAAGTTATACCAGCTCGGGTTGCCGGACCGTCTTGTGCTCATAGTACAAGACTACCTCAAAGGCCGCAGCTTTCGCTATCGTGTCGAGGGAGTCAAATCAAATCCTCACCCCATCAGAGCCGGAGTCCCTCAGGGCTCCGCGCTCTCCCCGCTTCTGTTCTCACTGTTCACAAGCGATTTTCCGCGCCCCCTAAACGTAGAGATCTCCCTCTTCGCCGACGATACCGCGATTTACGCGACCGGATGGAAGCCAACCCATCTTCGGAAACGCATCCAAAAGGCGCTCGTCACCCTTGGAGAGTGGTTTCGAAGATGGCGCATCTTGGTGAACCCTGAGAAGAGCGCAGCAATGCGCTTTACTGAGGACATCAAGCGGAACCTTCCATCCGGTCGTCTTACGATGTTCGATCAACCCATCCCGTGGACTAAACAAACCAAATACCTAGGAGTTACCCTTGATTATCGACTGAGATTCGACAAACACGTCAAAGTAGTCCGTAACAGGGCGTCCTTCTTCCAAGGCCGCCTCTACCATCTCTTAGGCAAGCGGAGTAAAATGTCCCTTAGGAATAAGGTGAGGCTTTACAAAGCCTGCATCCGCCCCGTCATGACTTACGCGTCTATAGCATTCGCGCACGCCGATCCGGAAATCCTGGAGCCGCTCCAGGTAGTCCAAAATAAATTCCTTCGAAATGCAGTCGGCGCTCCCTGGTATCAGAGGAACGCCGACCTGCACCGCGATGTCGAGCTTCCCTCGATCAGTCAATTCATGAAAGATGCCTCTCGCCGCTACTTTGATGCGGCGCCCCACCACCCCAACCCGCTCGTAGTAAAAGCCTCCGACTATACGACAGACAGTATCGCCCTCCGTAGACGTCCCCGCGATGTCCTGGACGATCCGGACGACGCCATCGCAGTCAAAGTACTGGCAGCGATGGCCTCGTCCAATTCGACCACCTCTGGCAACCCGCCAGGGGGTATCAACACACTTAGACACAGACACCGACCTCGCCGGCGAGGTCGAAGGTCCCATAACACATAGTCAGATATTATTCGCTTTCGAGTTTCTTGCCGATTCTTCTCGAAGGTGTATTACGAATCGGCGGTCAGTTATAATAATCAATGAAAGGGCACCTAGCCATTGTTCAGGGCCCCCTCGATCACTACTTAACGGTAGCGATCCAGGGGTGTTTAGTTCGTTACCCCCGTAATCAGACGGCCGTCCAAGCCGAGGGCCGTACCCCCTGGGTACCCTCGTGCGGGTCGTCTAAATTTTAACTTTGGCGTGCGCCTTCTGCGTCACGCATTGCGGCGGAGTGCTTGTAAGCGCCCGCCCCACCGTCCGGTTCAAGCTGTAGAGGCCAAAATAAGGCCAACAGCATTAGTCATTCCTAAAAAAAAAAAAAAAAATTAATAAATATTGGATCTGATCATTCATTCACCGAAACTTGAACAAGCAACATCTTTCATTGAACATACAGTCCACATCGAAAAAGGAACCACTGCCCTGTACCACATCTCAGCTGTCGAGAACATACAGCGGCTGAGAAGTTTCCTGAAAGGTGGTGCACGTGACGCCATGACTGCACTACTCCGCACTGCCATCGAATCTGACGTCATCATCAAAACACTAGAAAAAAGCTTCGGGAGACCAGAGCTCATCATCGACCGAGCTTTGGAAGAACTTAGAAGGTTTCCGAAGCCAGGAATGACAGCGACCGACCTCAATACCTTCTTTGTCAAGCTACAGAACGTTGTCTGCGTGCTTGTACGAAATTGCTCTGCTTTGTACAACTCGTCGAAGGTGCCATTGTCACGCTCATCGACCATGAGCTGGCGAAAAGGATCGGTGCAGAAGGCCCTACACAGCCCCTACACTTGAACAGCGTAAACTTGTCGCAGCGAGAGAGACGTAGCCAAATTGTCTTGTTCTCTCTAAAGGGAGCTAAGGAAACAGAGCTATATAAGATCAAAGCGCGCACGGTGCGCGACTTGAACCTACATTGGCAGACCGTCCCGAGCTCGCTTCTACAACACCGACACCTGTGGAACTTGATGGAGGCTGAGGTGTGCTACGACCTGGCACACCCGCTCATCCTAGTGGGATCAGACTACTGGGAGCTCATCGTATCCTGTGAACTTCGCATCGGCGGCCCAAGTCAACCGGCCGTGTTGAGAACCCGACTTGGCTGGGTGGTGCACGGAGTCGTACCCCGCAGCATGGTCTGCCAAGTACGTATATAGAAATTGAATTTTCTCTTTAATTTGTTGAATTATAGAACCTTTTATTTTACTTCATTTATCTTTGCTAGTGTAAATAATCAGGCTTGTCCTATAGTTCTAACACCAGGTGAAGTATTCAGCTTTCTGAAGAATCCCATTTTTTTCTTCATCACTATTTGGCTGGCTTTGGCGCCACTCTTAAACCTACCGGCCAGCCGGACTGTAGTACTCTCTATGCCTCGGGAATTGGCAATTGAGCGTGGACGAGCATGATGGATTGAGCATCTAATAATGTAAACAAATCAATTTTTCACAAAATTAATCGCATAAATACTACCATTTGTACAAACACGCCGTCTTTTCTCAAGTAGACATAGAGTCTACTTGAGAAAAGACGGCGCGTCAAACAATCGCAGTGCGTAAAGCGGTTGTCAAATCTTCCATAGAAGTTCCCTACAAGACTTAGTCGTACCGGACCAAAGTCTTGGGGTCGTCCCCTATTCAAGAGAAGTTATTACCATCTTGCACATAATTCATTCTTTTTATTGATGCCGGAGCAATTAACTTATGGCCTTTTTGGGCATCGTAGATCTTTTCAAATGATGTTCAATGAATACTTACAAATTTAAAATTTTGGTATAAGAGGTTTTTGAACTTGGACAAGCCCGTGAGGGGTTGATAAACCTGCTTTATGTTTTAGTAATGCTAATTTATAATTATACTAGCTGTACCCGCATCTTAGCCTGCGTGGTAATTTCTCTAGGTTAAAAGTACTCTGTGGTATTCCAGGTCGTAAAATACCAATATACCACATTTTATCAAAACTCCTTCAGCTGACCGTCAATAAGATTTTTAACGATTCCTCGGCTTATCACCGAGCTGGAATATGAACAGACTTCAAGTCAAAAACAAAAGTCAGAAGCTCATTTCAATCAGCCCCTTAATTTTAACGTGATGCGCGAATAAACATTCAGACAGACAGGCACAAATTTTAAAAACGCGATTTTCTTGTTCTTTGATTAGTTCTAAGTAATACGAGGCACATTTTTAAATGATCAACTTTGTACAGACTTTTTGTTACTTACTGCTTTATTATAAGTATAGATTCGTGTACTACCCAACCAACACACTAGTGGAAATTGCAGCCTATTTTGTAACTTGAAGATGTATAATAGCGGCATTAGAGTACAAGAAGCAGTTTTAAGTTGCATAACTGCTTCCGCGAACGTCTGTAGGTACAAAATGTACCAAAAGTGGCAGTATCGGAATCAAATACCACCCTTGTCTTTATAATAGTTTTTTCTAGAACCAATTTACCACTGACACCTTTTATAGAGAGTTATGAAGAGCATTTGTCACTGAAAGTTTTATGAGGGTTTCTCTTGTTACTGTTATACGCCGCTCAACTGCATAAGAGAGTTAATTGTAGGCCATATATAGCAGTTGCATAAGAGTTCGAATAACCACTCTTGTTCTACTAGAAGTTCCATAATAGGTGTAATAATATACTCTAATAAATACTTAAGTTCCAAAAAGACAATCAATGTAACTAAAAATCTACTTGAGGTCTTTAAAATGGAACAAGAGCTACCTTGAGTAATACATCCATTGTTGATTATTTGCACCGTTTACAGACTTAGTCAATCCGCCATTTCTCAAGAAAATTGTCTATTTACTTGCAAAATTCAGACATTACAATTACGTATTTCAGTGAAATTAACCTTTTTTTTTGTCAATATATAAACGACCAATTGCAGATAATAAATTGTCGATACTTAATAAAAATACTAAATTATTTTATTTGAAAAAGTCAATACTATTAAGAAAATATTTCTTCCATTTTGATGTTATTTCGAAAGCGCTTAAAAATTACTGGAAAACACCATAAATATACACAGTAAACATGAAAGCGTTTTTATCCGCTCGTGTTTAACAAAATCTTAGGGCATATATCAATTATTTACTTAACAATAATATTTTAATTATGGCCGATTACAATATTAATTACACTTTACCATTTTGACATACAATACATTCATTCATTTTCGTTCACTCGTTCACAAAAAAAGGTTTATAAAAGCGTTAGTGTGGCGTTAATCATCCGTTGCAGCTCTTGAGGCACCATTTTACTACCCTTGTGCAGTTGTAATAGTTCTAGAGCTGCTGCATTAGACCTCCAGAGCACGCTTTAACACTTACGTCTTAGCACCTTTGGGCATAATCAGATTGGCTCTAAAGCCATTATGCAACTAGTTTGTGTTGGTTGGGATATCATCAGAAACTATATTCGTTTTTCTGTAACCCTAGGAAGGTATACAAATAAAAATGTCATACGTTTTAGTGATAAATAAGTCTATTAAATTCTTAATTCATTTTTAAATATCTATACTTATGTGAAGAGAGTTATTCGGGCCTCATCTTCCCGTATTTCATATCCAGCATATTTATTATAGGACTAAACTAACTGACTCTACTCTCTCTCTCTCTCTACTCTTTTTTAACTGCCCCAGACGTAAGTTTGTGACATTTTCTATGTTTACATGTTATTGGCAAATACATACAGACTTTGTGTTGTTATGAATTGTTTACCTATTTATTATTTATCTCAAATTGTATACTACTTATTTAATACTGCTGCAACTACTCGCTGAGGAAAAGATCGTAAATGAAAATCAGCGTGTTGTTAGCTTTCAAACAACACAATAATGCCGAGTTTAAAAAAAGATTGTTCGTTTTTTTATAGCCTTATTTATATTTTTTGATATTAAATAGTTCATAATTTTACATTTATTTTTAAGGTTATAAAATAAAAGTATTTTTATCATATATTATTATCGACTATCGTCGGATTCGATGGAATTAAATCACTTCTCGGATTGATGTATTTAATGCTGAACAACTGTTAGTTCTTTAACGTGAGATAATATCTAAAACATTTCAGAGGTAGAAAAACATTTCTCTTGATACAATATTTTTCGCCGACTTGACAATAATATCCTTGTTGCTAAGACAACCACAAACTGGTCATGAGTCTATAGAAAACAATAAGGAGGCCGGTAACAACACTAAAAAGGTTGGACGTGCTTTCGCCACATATGTATTACATACCTATATATTATTATTTCCATAATTTTGTTTTATAAATTTATTTGTAAATATATATAAGTCCATTAGAGAAACAATTAAGCCTAATAATTTATTGTATTAATTAAGCGTAGCGTCTCTTTGATAGAGCCCAAAAATAACAGCATAGAGCACAAATAGAGTAAGACCTCCATTAAGCCGGGTGACGTATGGGAAAGTTTCGAGATTAATTTAGCCCGATTCTCTGTAAAATCGCTTATTTTTTATCCCAAATTCTCGGAACTGATTCTAGGATTTCGAAAGTTCGAAGAGCTTTTGTCCTTCGAGCATTAGTTAGTCCGTTTCTAGAGCACCATAGTTGACGACACTTACATTAATTTGCCTTCAAACATAACCTATCTATTATGTATTCTATTCAAATGTGGAGAGTGTGTGGACTGTTTCATAATTATTGTTCTAGTGGCAACATACCGGTTGGTCTAGTGGCTAGAGATCCTAGGTACGAAATCGAACGGGCGCGGGTTCGAATCCTGCAAGGTGTAATCATTTGTGAGATGAGCAGAAATGATTGTTCTCGAGTCATGGATATAATATTCTTATTTATGTATGTTTATTCGTTATCTAGTGCCCATGGTACAGGGTATCCTAGTTTGGGGCTAGGTAATTGGTGCGGAAATGCCCCGAATATATTTATTATTTATTTGTTCGTATTTAGCACTTGTAAAATAAAAGACTGCAGTAAACTCTTACATAACCGTGAAAGAAGTCAAGACTGGCACTGGTCTTATAACCAAAAAGTTCTAAGTAAGAATTAGAAACTAAACAAAGAAAAAAATATGTATAACAAATTCTATCTTTCAAAAGTTACAACATCTCGTATGAATTCCCCAATAAATGTCCCATATAACTATGGCTAGCAACAAATCTATACCTCAGCTCAAAGCCCTGCCGGCCGAACCAGTTGCGAAGTAATAAAAGTTTCTATTAACTATTTTATATGATAAATAACTAGTAGGTAAAGTTACAAATAGCCCCCGCCGTTTGAACGTTCAAAAACATCAGTGAAATTGGATTCAATATACTTTATTTTCGTCTACACTTAGATCGTGTTTATTTGACTTGAGAGAAAGTTTAAACGTGTTTAGTGTTAGACAGATGTGATATATTAAATTCCTAACTTACGAGGTAAGAAAAAAGACTTAAAGTTCTACAAACTTTTCTCATAAAATTCATAGACCTTTAGAAAAAGTATAGTTATCGGTTTGAAATATTTTTTAATTTAACATTGGTAAAAAATGTTTTCTCAATGTTATACGTGGCTCTACAAAATTTGATATGTTTCAATGATTGAATATTACAAAAAATAATTTACATTTAAACGTTGTGCCTTACTGTAAAATTACACTCAGTTTGTCTAAAACACAGTCTCTCTCTCGTTACCCGAAAATATCGTCGCAAAATCAAAGCGCTTTCTGTAAGCCCTATTCCAGTTCGAATCAGAATTGACTAGAATAGTGTCGTAATGGAGCGACTCGACGTGAAAAGAAACTCTCTGGCTGCAGCCAATCAATCTACATTTACAATCATATGAGTATCGACCCCGACTGATACGCCTGCAGATGGAGTTTGGTACTTTGTTTTCAATCATTCAATGATCATGTTCAACCATTATGATAACATCAAAATAGTTTATAGATACCTATTACCATGATATCTACGAGATAGGTACCTAGCTATTTTAAAAGTTAAAAGCTTTTATTTAACTTGCAATGTTTGTATATATGTATGTTCAACGGTCAACAGCACAAACACGAAATTTTGTATACGCATTTTATTATGATAGCTGGTCTTAAGTTTTACTTTGACATGGTTGCTACACTCTGGGATGACTTTCACTATTATATATTCTATGGTTGGGTCCTGACTAGGGAACTCCTCAATGTTTAACAGTACAGACATGTTAAATACGCATTTAATTGTAATAGCCCGTTCTGTTTCACTATGACATAGCTACTGCATAAAACCTTTTTTAAATGTTTTTTAATGACCTTATTTATTATGTAAGTCGGAGGGCAACAGATGAGACTTTTTTTACACAGTACTACCTTGTACTATTATTTATTCTGTGGTACTACCGAAATTAATATTGTGAACAAGAGGAGATATATCACACAGTAGGTGGGTACTGGCTGGTTAGTTATATAGGTTAGAACGTTATAGTTCTATCTTTTATTTCGGCATAAAAACCATTAAAATACTCGTATACCTTGTATGCTTGTATACTCGTTCCTATGTTTATATGATTTTAGCATTAACGCCTGCTTAGCGAGAATGTATCAAATAATTTTCTAAACGAATTTTTTTAATCACGGACTGGATTTGAACCCTCATCATTCCGTGGCACATGCCTTTACCGATTCGGCTACCGTGACAGGTACAACATCATCCAAATTTACCGCTTAGATTGTAAATCCGTCTTACGGGGACTAATACGCCATCTATTGGCAGTATTCTGAACTGGCCAAGGCTAATATTGCAATTAACTTCGAGTCGTAAAGATAACGCCTCTCAAATCTAATGTGTATATGATTTTATCATTAACGCCTGCTTAGCGAGAACATATCTAATAATTTTCTAAACGATTTTTTTTATTAACGTTCGGGGTTCTAACCCGAATCATTCCATGCCTCATTTTAGAATAGAATACTGCTAATAGATTGCGTTACCGTCCCTTAAAACGGATTTACAATCTAAGCGGAAAATTTGGATGATGTTGTACCTGTCACGGTAGCCGAATTGGTAATGGTATGTGTCGTGCAGAGGCACGGAATGATTCGGGTTCGAACCCCGACCGTGATTCAAATTTTATGTTTAGAAAATTATTAGATATATACTCGTACCTATGCATGATATACTTTATACTTTATCATCACATATTTTATACTGACTTCTGTTTGAATCATCAGTTCGCAACATTTATCTCAAAAAGGTACACCAATCATAATTCATCTCTATTTTACTGTTTGGTTTTATTCATATATTTTTTCTTTTCTCTCTCATACCATGAATAGGATAGCATATTTTTTTTTCGTTTCGTTTAAATTTAATTTTCACCGCAGTCATACTTAAAAAAAAAGATTTTTGCTTGTGTTAATTATAATGTTCTTATGTATTCTATAGCCCTGTAGTTTTTTCCGTTTTTAGTTAATGTTAGGTACCTATTTCTATTTTACTTTACGTTATTTTTACTTCGCCACCACCATTTTTCTTGTACGTCCTGGATGACTGGTAGAAAATGCTACCAAGCATTAAGTCTTCCTGGTACATTATATTTAATAATAAAAAGCTGTACGGAAATAAAGGTATAAAGTATCAAAACTGTTATTTCGCCGTAGAAAGCTCGTCAATCGAATGGTTGCTCTGACGAATAGTTTAGAAAATACTTTATGCAGAGGGTTCCAAATAGTGAAGGAGACAGTCAACAGCGGACACACTTTAGCACCTTGTGTGTATAAAACATTATAAATTCTTCGAAAATTATAAAAAAAACACTATAGTTAGATACAAACTCTGTTATTGTGATATCGTTTATAAGAAGTTGATAAGGAAAGTAGTTGACAGTTTCCCGTAGCATTCCTGTATTGATATAAATAATGTGTATTCCATCTTGTTATCAAAAGTACATTAATAATACAATGACTTTAACTGATTGCAATAACGTAAACCAATAACGATATGGAGGATGGAGGCGGCACAAGACCGTTCGTCGTGGCGCTCTTTGGGGGAGGCATATGTTCAGCAGTGGACTTGTAAGGGCTGAAATGATGAATAACTATATTATTTATTCTAAATCATGCATTTACACAAAAGTTTGGATCTATGGTATGTTTGTATACTTTTTATCCCGAAAAAATAAAGAGTTCCTGTGGGATAATGTCCCAAATTCTGTAAATGAAAGTTTTTTTTTTTTGGTGCGTTTCAATTTTCAATACTAAAGCCAAAACTGTTTTTTTTTTTAGTTTTGGCCTTCAGTCTGTCTGTCCGTCTGTCTGTCTGTCTGTACCTTGCAAGTGCCTCACGCCGAAAATACTCAATGAATTCAAATTAAATTTGGTATAATTTGAGTTCATACTTCGAGGTAGGACATTGGATACTTTTCATTCCGAAAAATTAAAGGGTTCCTGCAGGATAGGCGTTGAAAGTTATTTAAAAGAACACATATCACGCTGAAACTACTTGACGGATTTTTTGAAACTTGGCACATTCATAGTTTATATAATGGGTAAAAATTGAGGATACTTTTTATCCCGAAAAATAAAGTGTTCTTGCGGGGTAATGTCCAAAAATCTGTATATTGAAGATATTATGTAATTTTTTTTGGACGCCGTTCTATATTCAATACTAAAGCCAACACTGTTTTTTATTTTATTTTTGTCTGTCTGTCTGTCTGTACCTTGGCAGCGCACCACGCCGAAAATACTCAATGAATACAAATGAAATTCGGTATGATTGGAGTTCATACTTCGAGGTAGGACATTGGATACTTTTTATCCCGAAAAAATTAAGTGTTCCTGGATACTTAGGGATACAGGATAGGGGTGGAAAATTATTTAAAAGAACTCGTAGTACGCTGAAACTATTGGATGGATGTTGATGCAACTTGGAACAGACAGTTTATAAGATGGGTGAAAATTATGAATACATTTTGTCCCGAAAAAATAAAGGGTTCCTGTGGGATATGAGTCCAAATTCTGTACATTAAAGATATAGTGTTTTTTTGGAAGTTACTCTATTTTCGATAATGCCTAAACTGTATGTTTTTCATTTTTGTCTGTATGTCTGTCAGTCTGTATCTTAGCCGCGCATCACGCCGCCGGAACTACTGGATAAATTCAAATGAAACTTGGTATGATTTGAGTTCGTACTACAAGGTAGGACATAGGATACTTTACATCTCGAAAAAATTATGGGTTCTCGCAGGATAGGGGTTAAAACTTATTTAAAAGAACACATACCACGCTGAAACTCATGGACGGGTATTGATGCAACTTGGCACTGTCTTAAGTTATATGTTGGGTTAAAATTGAGGACACGTTTTATTCCAAAAAAGTAAAGGGTTTCTGCGGGATATGGGTTCAAAGTTATGTTAATATTTAAGTAATAAAAAATATTTTTTGCGTGGTTCTCTATATTCGATCTGAAGCCAAACTATTTTACTTTTTAATTTTGTCTGTCTGTTTGTCCGTATCTTGACCGCGCATTGCACCCAAGCTACTAAATTAATTCAAATGAAAAAAATGCTCTTGTGTGCTTAAAAAAGGTATTGAACAATTATTTTTTTGTTAATCTTGTCTTTCTTTCTGTTTGTCTGTATGTTTGTTTGTTCACGCATCACGTAAAAACTACTGGACCAATTGCAATGTGGTTTTCATTGTTAGATAGCTTAGGGTTTGATTTAGATCTGGTGTAATTGGTATCTCAATCCGGTGAGTTAGAAGCCGAGCAATTGATAAAAGTATATTTCACGGCTGAAGAAATTTTGTTCAAATGTACTGTGTATTGGTCCTGGAATAGCACATTATGGTACTTTAAACCTAAAGAAAAAATCACGCGTGCGAAGCCGCGGGTACAGCTAGTGTACTATATGTTTATAGTACTAATCATTACCCACAAAAAAAACCCGTAGGCTATATGTCTAACTATTATAATAACTGTTTTTTGTTTAAGTCTATCAAAACACTGGTAGAATCGGAAATATTTTAAGAAACCCTTAGCTACCCGTGCGAAGCCGGGGCGATTCGCTATTAGTAAGTATATTGTGTATGCGAAAATGTTTGTTCGTTTATCTATTTATTTAATTGAAAAGATTACAAACACAGATTGTTGTTGGTTTGTTTGATCCTCTCAAGGACCGGAGAGTGACATAGGTTCATCAACACACATGCGGGTGAAACCGCTAGGCGTAACTACGAGTAAGTGATCAACGCAATTAAACAATAAATACGCCCATCAATAGTAAATTATTACATGACCGTTTGTTTATAATATGTCAGACTAAAATTATAATTAGTTATTATCATGATTTATACTAATAATATTTAGAAATTTATTTATGACTAGCTGTGCCCGCGGCTTCGCACGCGTGGTCATTTCTCCAGTAGTTTTTAAGTGATGTGCGAACAAACAAACATATAGACAGACATACATGTTTTTAAATAAATGCTTTATACCCTAGACAACTTTTTTTTTATGTTCTTTGAACAGACTTTTTCGTACTCATTGCTTTATTATAAGCATAGATATGTATAACTTCAAAATTAATATAAATTTGGATGTGGCAGGAACCTTTTATTTTTTCGGGATAAAAGTGTCCTCAATTTTAGCCCATCGTATGAACTACGGCTGTGTCTTGTTGCTTCAAAATCTGTCGAGTGGTTTCAGCGTAGTTCTTTTAAATAACTTTTAACCAATATCCTGCGGGAACCTTTACATTTTCGGGATGAAAAGTATCCAATGTCTTACTTCGTAGCATGAACTCATTTTAGTTCCAAGTTTTTAGTTTTCTAGGTACAGACAGACAGACAGAAACACAAAAAAAACTTTAAGCTTCAGTATAGAACATAAAGTACCCTCCAAAAAATATTATTTAATACTTCAAAATTAACATAATTTTGGACCGCTATCCCGCAGGAACTCTCTATTTTTTCGGGATAAAAAGTATCCTCAATTTAATCCATTATATTATAAACTATGACTGTGCCATGTTGCATCAAAATCGGTCTAGTAGTTTCAGCAGGGTAAGTATTCTTTTATATAACTTACAACCCCTATCCTGCGGGAACCCGTTAATTTTTCGGGAAGAAAAGTATACTATGTCCTACCTCGTAGTATAGCATGTTAAATCATAACTCCAAGTGAGATTTTGTTATAGATCCCGATTAAATAGAATCTATTGGGTACAACGCCATCTGGCGAGGAGCAGCGTCTTCTCTATTAGATCAAGGTGTGTTTTCTCCGTAAGTGAAAGCCAGACGCCAAGTTTGGAAAAAACGCCGAACTCCGCCACGCGCGCGCCACTTTCTTCGATGAAGGAACAATGAAAGCATTTCTTTGTTGAAGACAGATTGAAGATTTTGCCTGTATAAGAATCAATAAATAATGGTTGAATTTGCCACTGCGAGTGGAAGGGTAAAGTTTTCATCTCATGTCTCAAAATAGTTAAAATGGTTAATTCACGCAGCGACAGCTAGCGCCAAGAGGCGTGAACTAGAAGGAAGGTGTAAACGATGCGGAAACCTCTGTCGGGAAGTAGCAAAGCTTTTGAGTGTTACTATTATAATGAACGTTCCAGGAATATTTCGGGCTCTGGATAGCTTTGGACGAGGGGCGGAATGTTTAAAAATCCGGAATAAGTCGCATCTTTGAGTTGGCTAACAATTCGGAAATTCAGATGGCAGCAATTCATATATCAAAAATAATTTTCATCTACAAATCGCTTGCGATGGTCACACCATGGAATGTTTTGACGTATCGACTATAACACACCAAAGTTAGATAGATAGATAGAAAATTCTTTATTGTACACATAAGATAGGTACATAGGCAAACTTAATGCTAGCAAGCATTATCTTGCAGTTAACCTCGGTGCACTGTGATGTTTTTAATGCGGAAATAGTGCCCATTTTAAATTGGAAAACTAATAGATTCCTAATAATAATATCAATACTATTTCTATACTTACATAATATACCTAGTCTATAATATAATACTACATAATAATATAATATCATTTATACATAGTATACCTAATTAAAGTACATATTTTAAATATATAACTAGATACAGTAATAAATAAGATATTCAATAATTTGCAGTTCATTGTTTTATTTTGTAGTGCGAGATAGAGGTTGTAAAGTTCCAGAGAGATGTTTTTTTTGTATGAAGTTTTTGAAGTAAACAACCGGATGCTGATTGGAATGTACCAGAGCTGGCCGGAGGACAGTGACCTGTATAGCTAGGCCGACAAGGTCTGATTTACGATGCAAGTTGCAGAGTAGTTTCTAGAGATTTCTGGATAAGCGGAATTTCGATTTCGGAGTAGACTGCTACCCAATGTAAAGCCAGTGTTTATATATATATACAAAAGAGAAGCCTGTGGATTTCATTTTGAATACGGACGTTGAATTTAGTTTGTCTCACATAGTGGCACGTGATTGAGATCGGCGCAGGCAGCAGAAGAACACGCAGTCTCTTGTGTGGACAAAGCGACCGAGACACGCAGTCCAGAACAAGGCGCGGAAACCGTACTGCTCTGTAACAGGCGAAATAAGTATACGAGTGCAAAAGCCAGGTTAGTAGGATTTCCTGTGATTCAAGTATTGTACTAACGAAATATCTGTTTTGATTTTGCACCGCGACTATCTAAAGCGGGCATCTCGAGACACATTTGAACACAGAGGAACGTGGGTTTCAGGTTAAAATCGAGCATCAACGGACGGCTGTTGCCGTCACCACTGCGAGCTGCTGTGCGCGATCTCCCGGGGCTCACCACCGTTCGTGGAAGAAGCCGATCTCCCGGGGCTCACCACCGTTCGTGGAAGAAGCCGATCTCCCGGGGCTCACCACCGTTCGTGGAAGAAGCCGGTCTACGAGGGACTCCAGAAGGTCTCCAACGCACCACCTGTCCAGTAAAAGACACCGATCGAGAGAGACACCAGGCACCGATCGTGGGAAACACTGAAACCGTTCGAGAGCAGCGGAAGGCACCGTTCGGGGAGAGCAGGAGGAGCTGAACGAGTGAAGTAAGGAGGCGATCCGCGGCGGCACGCGAGACGACGGTACGGCGTCCCGGGAAGCTTCCAGGTTGGTCCACTCCAAATCATTTTGAGTCAGCGAGCTACGGTAGTGAGGGAAGCCTTCGCCTGCTTGCGTGTTAAAATAGTTTTGAAAGATACTTTCTGTTTTAGAGTTTAATATCCCTCTGGGAAACACAATCTTACACACACACACTCCTGTTTGCACAAGTTTTTTTTTAATTTAGAACATTCTAAGGCAAAGACAAGACTATTCCGTTGCGTTGTGACCAATACATGATGAACTGCTGAGCATCGTCTCTCTAAGTTTTTACTAGCCTAGGATACTGCAGTTCTATTGTAAGTTCATATCATACAGGCCGAAGTTATGTACTACAATATATATGTTTGAGAAAATTGTAATCATATTTGAGAATTTTGACTTTTGAGTATTGAGTTAGTAGTATTTCCTATTATATGAACTTGCTGTTTAGAAATATTTTGATGCAGAACAAACTTAATTAAGTGTAAAATACTTCTTTTTGAATTCCTCAGTAAAGGGGAGAGTACCAAGACTTTGATAACTCATGTGTGTTTTTTTCTGTTTTTGTAATAAAGCCCTTTGTTATTGAATTTACCATCTTGTTTTAATTCCTCGCCTTTACCTGAGAAGGAGGTCCGTTTCCTTAGCCGGGCAACGGTCCTTTCAGTAGTATGAACTTAAATCATACCAAGTCTCATTTGAATTCATTCAATAGTTTTGGCGTGATGCGCGGCCAAGTTACAAACAGACAGAAAGAAAGACAAAAATAAAAAAAAAACCGTTTTGGCCTCAGTGTCAAACATAGAGCACACTTAAAAAAAAAACTCCAGAATTGGACCTGTTACAGTTTTATTATAAGTATGGATATTTGTTTATTTATGTAATGCAATTTTCTTTTCATTATGCCGTCCTATTATTCTGTGCCGTCATCGTATAATCAATAAAGTACACGTTCTAAAAACGCGTCATTTTGCCTAACTGATGAGTTTGTATTCGTTTTCTTGACCACACCACACCTCACTTTCGTGTTACGAGTATGACATCTATATTTTCTTCTAATGTGAGCAACGGATGCGATGACCATTAGCACTACGTACATACACTTACATTAGCTATTTCGTCGCTCTCAATCAGCTATAAAAATTAAGAAAATGACACCGTGTTATAATAATTGAGTCACCATTCTACCGACCTTAAGAATTGCATCATCATCATGTCAGCCTTTAGTAGTCCACTGCTGAACATAAGCCTCCCCCAAGAAGAATTGCATTAAGAATTATATTACTTTACTAACAACCAAAAGGCCGGGTTTACAGTTACTTAGAATTGTTTTTTTTAACAAACATACGTCTTTGCTCGATCAAAAATTAATTAATGACAAGAGACAAGAGGGCAATGGAAACATTTCCGCAGTACATTCTATCAAGCTGGCCTGAATTTATCTAGGCGAGTTAGTGCAATATAGTGGATTAAGTGCCTCTGAGTGTTTGGTGCCTTCTGACTGGAGATCGATCGCCCTACTTTATGGGGAAATAGTGTTTGCTTACGAACTGGCACGTATGACTTTGTATATCTACATCAATATGCATATCTACAAACTATTGCGTGATGGAAGCCGAGCGGTTATAGGTATGCAATTTGTATTTACCTTCAGTATTTGATATATTTTTGAAAAAGTAAGTAAAAATACTACAATAATAATAATAATATATTTATTTGACAAAAAAGTTTTACTACAGTAAGCGTAAACAGTGGGCTCCAAACTCGGCCAGGGCCTGTATCTTGGAGCCCGTGGGCATCGGTTAACCTATCAGGTAGCGCGCAACGCGTACTGTTAACAATAATAATTGATCAATAATTTTATTCAGTTAAGCTGATATAAATATATATAAATTCATGCACATAATGTATGTAACAGTATTTTAAAATATATCATGTTATAATTTGCTACAATTTCTATTTATTATATAATTATCTAATAGTTTATGTAGAAACAAACGAGCAACATAATTAATAGGTATTATTATAATCTCATGCACAAAATAAATTTATGATACTAATTCAATTCCAATAATAACAATAACATTAAGATTTAATTCAATCAATATAAATAATAATTTCGTATTCTGATAAATACTTCAATAGATTCCTAATTTCCTGCAAAGAAAATATAAAAATTATTGTGATTAGCATTGCTTGTTATATAAGGGTATGTATGTGTGTGTGTGTGTGTGTGTGTGTGTGTGTGTGTGTGTGTGTGTGTGTGTGTGTGTAGTGTGCGTGTGTGTGAGAGTGTGTGAGAAAGAGAGAGAGTGTGAGAGAGCGAGTGTGCGTGCGTTACACAGATATAAAGATATAAAGACAATATAACTAATATTTTTGAAATGTACAAAGTCCTTTCTTAGAAACCCCTATGTTTGTCATTATTGTCTCACTCTGAAATCTAGTAACCTCCATTTGGACCTCTACATCAAAGAAACTATTACCAAAAGAATAAGTAATAACACCCCAATAGATTGGAATCTCTTTTGACCGGGCCCAGAATGCCACCTCATAAGTAGGTCCCAATTTCTCCCTTCAGCTCGTAACGCCCACTCTGTCGTCAAGGCGTGCTGCCAGTGCTGTAAGCCGCTATATATTTATGCGTTAGTTACAGAAATTTTAAAGAGTTTTCTATATCATGAAAACATTATATAATCCTCGTTTTTATTTAATAACTAGCTGTGCCCGCGGCTTCGCATGCGTGGTCATTTCTCCAGGTTAAAAGTACCTATGTGCTATTCCAAGACCTAAAATACCAACGTTTGATTAAAATTCCTCCAGCCGTCAATAAGTATTTTTTTTTATTGATCGGCTTCTACTCATTGGACTGAGATAACAAGTACCCCCGTTTTTAAGTGAAAAGTTTTTAAGTTAACTCTAAGCTATCCAACAGTGAAAACCGCATCGCAAAATGTCCTGTTGTTTTTACGTGATGCACGAACAAACATACAGACAAACAGACACACGATTTAAAAGAATGTTATATTCTTGTTCAGCAGCTTATTTTATGTAGCCTAAACATTTTTTTTAAATTATCTTCTTTGTACAGTCTTTTTGTGCTCATTGCTTTATTATAAGTATAGATGATCCATTTCAAATAGCTTGGTTCGCATGTAAGAACACAATTGATAGTATATGACAATTAATATAAAAATTAAGTAATGTAATTCTATGGCATTTTCAGATTAATGATTGTCTTTATGTACCTGTGTTGACTCTTAAATACCTGGACGTGTCCTGAAGAGCTAATGCTATTACCACTTTTAAATACCTGGACGTGTCCTGAAGAGCTAATGCTATTACTACTTTTAAATACCTGGACGTGTCCTGAAGAGCTAATGCTATTACTACTTTTAAATACCTGGATTTGTCCTGAAGAGCTAATGCTATTACTACTTTTAAATACCTGGACTTGTCCTGAAGAGCTAATGCTATTACTACTTTTAAATACCTGGACGTGTCCTGATAAGCTAATGCTATTACTATTTTTAAATACCTGTACGTGTCCTGAAGAGCTAATGCTATTACTACTTTTAAATACCTGGACGTGTCCTGAAGAGCTAATGCTATTACTACTTTTAAATACCTGGACGTGTCCTGATAAGCTAATGCTATTACTATTTTTAAATACCTGTACGTGTCCTGAAGAGCTAATGCTATTACTACTTTTAAATACCTGGACTTATCCTGAAGAGCTAATGCTATTTGAAATCAACTTTAAGGTAAGGATCTTGTTGCATTGAGTGTGTAATATAGATACCTACATTGGATTCATCATTTGTCATTGTTTGTATAAACTCCATCAACCGTAGCTCCCAAACGAATAGACCGATTTTGATGCGGTTTTTATGTTTGAAAGCTGATGTGATCGAGATGCTTCTTAGCTTTAATGGGGGTTGGGGGGTCGGGGGTTATATACATTTTTAATTTGTGCTTGTTTTGTCTTTCGTCTGACTTACAGTTTGGCGGAAATAAGCTCTATTGTTTTAATCGTATCGTACTTACATTATTGAACGAGCGAGCGCGAAGCGCGAGCGTAGCGTCTTCGTTTCAGCTTGGGCAAAAATGCTTTCGTATGTCCGGATGTCAGTCCGGATCTCTGTTCTCCTCTACAGGTCGCATTTCAGGTGCTACTGAATATCTCCGCCTTATTACATCCAATTTCAATGGTTCTTTTTTATTTGAAACGTAGTAACTTTAAATTAGTATCATAAAAATTTGGTGAAGATCTGATGAGGATCTTCGGCATGATGATCAGAATAGCTCCTCAAAATGCAGTAAATTGCTCACTTTATGATTTCCACCAGTGGAAACGAAAATTTTGCGAAAATTTTTGATTAGTGTTTTTTTTATTTGTTTTTTTTTTAAATTTCCCAAAATTTTCGCTTTTAGCACTTTAAAGAGGGAAATGAGCAAATTTCGCAACAAAAAAAAACTAGAATTCGACTTGCGTTATCACGGTTCAATAGCTAACAGAATCGGGGCCCTGATTATGATCCTGAACGTCGTGACAGAGCGTCGCGTACTACTAGCGCGCGTGCTCTGTTTGACAGGGTGCCTAATCACTATGCCACACGAAATTCCTTAACACGTGAGACGTCATTACGACAACTGCAGTCAGATTCCACGAAGATATCTTAACGCGACGCGTTACGTGCGTGAACGGTCATAGCGAATAAGGGCCCATGGAAATGAGTGTCCATAATGGTGTCCCGCAACTAATAATCCATTAATCCAGTATCCCTAGATGCTCCAGCTCTCAAGATTCCTAGCACGTTCACCTTCACACTCGCAACCAGTTGTAATTCAACAGGATCAAATTAACGTGTCGTAGCTCTATCATTTTTCTTCGGAAACTTCTGTTTTAGCGAGCAGACTTGGAGTGATTCAATGGAGGAGAAATTCACGCTAATTATTTAGAAGCCTGATATAATATTCTGTATTCATAGAGCTGCAGGCAACCATACGCTGCTCGTTTGTAAAATTTTGTGCAACTACGCTAAACATCACGCGCTGCTTTGTGAGAATATAAAAAAATGAGACAGAAGTTGCAGAAGCAACGTTCTTCGGAAGAAAGAAAAGAAAAGAAGGAAATATTTGCACTTACACAACATACAAATATAACAATAAAGAAAAAATGAACATTAAAATTACTTATATGCTACACAAATATGCGAGTGTACCAAAAGAGGCATTGTTGTAACTTGTTTGTTGCTCTGTAGGCATTGTTTGTTTCATAACTTTATACTTATGTACTTATTAAAAAAAACTACATGTACATTTGAATTATAAACTTTACGCCAGTAAGCGTTATTCAAAATCAAAATGTAAACTTTACCTAATTTAAATCCTGACTGTTTATTTATTTAATAATGCACTCAAAACACAATTATTACACCATTCTATAGTGTCGCTAATAAGGATTGAATTCTGGGAAGAAATAACATACGGAAAACTTAAGGAAAATGTTGTATTTTAATAAACTGATTCATATTTTAAAGAACTGTTTTAATTCATATCTGCATTACCTGTACCTTGTCCGAAATGATGCTCAATATTTTTCTCAACACAGACCCGCGGCGCGGTCATCTTCACAACAACATGTTCTAATTTTAAATTTTTATTATGTTGTCGCGGTTAAAAGCTACAGTAAAAGAAAAAAATGTAAACAATTGAAATTAGAACGTAGAGTAAATTGGCGCCAATAATTTAGATTTTGTCCAACGTTTCGTTGATTATTACTTACTGTTTGCGTACTGTTTCGTATTAATAGTCGTATAGTAAAAGAGATGTTGATTCAGCAGTTTGGTGAACATTTTATTGCAATTTATGGTCCTGTGCCGTGGCCAGCGAGGTCACCGGATCTTACCCACTTAGATTATTTTCTCTGGGGGTATGTAAAAAACGAAATCTACAAAGACACGTATAATGTAATGAACTTGAAACGAACTTTGGAAATTATTCTAAGCGGAATCAATAATATTTTAATACTGAATGCAGTACAATCCTTGTGACGTCGAATCCAGCTATGTATTGAAAACAACGGTCATCATTTTGAACAATTAATCAGTTATGGTTTAACTATTTTCGTTAAAAATGAGCTCTTTCCTTAAGTTTGCCGTATGTCATTTCTTCCCAGAATTCGATCCTTATTAGCGACACTATCGCATGGTGTAATAATACAGTGTGTGTGTTTTTTTTTTCCAAAATCAACGTGTTCGATTCCTGCCTAGGAATATTGCTTTTTCAAAAATCCAAAGATGCAGTTTTAGTTTTCATCAAAATCGAGACTCCTTTGAGTACTTTTCGCTATTCCTCATAGTTTCTGATTTAGCCATCCACGCCCACTTGAAAAATTCATTCTGTATATAAAAACTAGCGACCCGCCCCCCGGCTTCGCACGGGTAGATATATAGAAAGATAAAATTAGTAGGTACTTTATTTGGACAAATAGAACAACAACAATTTCTTACACTAATTGTTTATATTTATAGGTTTTGATACTCACGTACCATTTTGTCTTTAGTATTATTCTGTTTAACGCAAGGAGGTTGAATTACGGTTACTGTTAAAAGGTTTAACGCCAGTAAGCGTAATTCAACCTCCTTGGGTTTAAAAAACTGGAGCTGTGTCGAGGCGGATGGCCGTTTGTTTGTGGTGAAACGTCTACGAAACGTCTAAATTTTTTAAAATCGGTTAGTATTTTTTGAGATTACCGGTAGCGCTCACCCCACGACAATTTTATTCTTTTAGCATTTTTATACCCGTCGTATCTTCTAAAAAAACGCCAGTAAGCGTAATTCAAAATCATTGGCCAGCAGTACTTTTGACCACAGACAACTGCATAATTACTCACGTACTTGACAGACTTGTTATTATTTCGTGTATTAGTAGCATAGTGCATTTCCTGCGACAATGATTATTAGATGTTCTGTGATTTCGTTTCCATGGCAACGTTCCATATACAAAGACCCGTATCTCCTTCTTAGTTTGTGATACAAAGTAATCGAGTTTTTATTCAAAATTTGATATCTCTGTTTATATTATTGCAATTTTCGAAGGACCTCTAATTTTTTGAAAAATAAAATACTGCTAGTGTTACTCGCTGATAATTTAGCTATCTTTATGTTAAATTTTTAAAATTTGGTCTATATTTTTGAGTTTATCCATTACAAACAAACAAACAAACAAAAGTTTCCGCTTTATACTATTAGTGTAGATAAAGATTTAAACAAAGTTACTAAATGTATGAAATATTTAAGTATGTTTGGGTCATGAATGCAAGTTTAAGGTTTAGGTAGAATAGTCAAAACATATCTTTTGAATTTTGGCAATTGTGATTGAAAATATCAATCGAGCTATGTACAAATACAAACGTAGTCAAAGAGTATTTATGAGATAAAAACGGACTAATTACTATCTTTTTTGATCAAATATCTATGATAATCTTACTATTTTGACGCATCTATTTTAATTGATTGACGTCCCGTTAACATCTTCAAAAATGAATACGTGATCTTTCACAGAATTGTTGGTAGAATTAAACGGCTAGGTTTTACACCTCTAGGTCAGTGCTCGGAGCTCGCAGATAACTTTGTTAATTAAATTTTTATATTTTTTTCTTCCTCCTTTGTCCATGAAACTACGTAGCTACACCTGAACGGAACTTATACTTTCTCAAAGACTGCATTGGATTAAAAATACAAGGCATTGAGATAATTCAACGTTTCCATTGATAGAGTTACTGTTGTTTTAAGAATTTTAATAAAATAGTTCTCAAACTATTTCTCAACTAAATTATTTTATCGGTTGAACTGTGCCGCCGCCCGACCCGTCAACTGTTTACAACTACTACAATAAATCATTAGCAGAAACAAAAGAAGATCAAGAAACAAAACAACTGACTGAGGGAAAATACTGTGTGGTTGTCACACTGTCAATGTACAGTTCGTATTCGCTGTGAATACCGTGCAACAATTTTTCCTCATAAAAACACCATGAAACGTTGTCAAGTCCACCGCACGTTTTGAAGTGGAAACCCCGTACTTGTATACTAAACTTTATTTTATCTATGTAGTGAATTTATATTTTTTTAATGACAACTTATTTTAATTTAGTGTACTTTGAATGCCTCATGATCTGTTAAGCCACATAAACATCTTGTATGACCACATTTATGCCATTAAATTATTGAATTGAATTGCAGCCGTCTCCTGTAATTCGTCATAATTTCATCAACAGCTTCATTGCCTATCTCCCAATTATCTTCACAAGATTTCGTCCTTTATAAAATGAAGATTAATCAGATAAAGCATCTGGTGAGTAAGTTGCGCCGAGGCGAATAGTTAGGCACCGAATTGAGAGCTCGTTAGATGGGGTTAATAAGAGGGGTGACTTTAATTTCATCCGGCTAAGACTACCTTCGCGATATCGCTTCGGGTTTCACATTGCTGAGGCCGGTGGCATGGTAAAAGACTGAGCGGACAGCGATATAAACCATTAAGCGAAGAGACTACGCTACTGCCACTAAGAATCACGTGATAAACTAGAAACCATTTAGCGAAGAGACTACGCTACTGCCACTAAGAATCACGTGATATACTAGAAACGATTTAGCGAAGAGACTACGCTACTGCCACTAAGAATCACGTGATATACTAGAAACCATTTAGCGAAGAGACTACGCTACTACCACTAAGAATCACGTGATATACTAGAAACAATTTAGCGAAGACTACACTACTGCCACTAAGAATCACGTGATAAACTAGAAACCATTTAGCGAAGAGACTTCGCTACTGCCACTAAGAATCACGTGATATACTAGAAACCATTTAGCGAAGAGACTACGCTACTGCCACTAAGAATCACGTGATATACTAGAAACCATTTAGCGAAGACTACACTACTGCCACTAAGAATCACGTGATATACTAGAAACCATTTAGCGAAGATAATACGCAACTACCACCAAGAATCACGTGATATACTTTACACCATTTAGCAAAGATACTACGCTACTGCCACTAAGAATCACGTGATATACTAGAAACCATTTAGCGAAGAGACTACTCTACTGCCACTAAGAATCACGTGATGTATATTATATTTAGTAAAGTATTTAGGTATTTATGTATGTACTGGATTATGTACATTTTTTTATTTATTTAATATTACTTATTATTATTTTGTTTTTTATTTACTTTGTTTCTTTTGTATTTATTGTTCACCACTTTGAGCCGCACGCCCTACTATTATTTTTCTTTTTACCTGGATGACTGGTAGATAATGCTGTTTAGCATTAAGTCGTTCCTTGTACACAATATATTGTGCAAAACAATTAAATAAATAATAATTAATAAATAATCACGTGATATACTAGAAACCATTTAGCGAAGGGACTACGCTACTGCCACTAAGAGTCACGTGATATAGGTACTAGAATCTATTTAGCGAAGAGACTATGCTACTGCCACTAATAATCACGTGATATAATGTAGTTTGTAAAATTATTAAACTTAAGAAAATGAACAAAGAAAATTTACTAACTTTTTATTTAATTTTTCTTCTATCATTTTTAAATATGAATTTCCGCAAATTAACGCATGAGTCTATCGACTATTTCTTACACGTCATAAAAAATACTACATCATTTGTCAATTTTTGAGACAACTTTATATTATGGTGTGTGGGCTCGGCTTAACAGTAGTCTATCTATACTCATCCCGCGGGTGCTGTGGCAGCAGCATTGTTCTGTGTAAGTCAATATCTACTGCGATCACCAAGCCCAGCGTGGTAGGTAATTATGGCAATTGATAGAGCGCATAACCGTTTAATAAGTATTTTTATTCGTGTCTTAGCACAACTTAAACCATTTTAAAATAAGGTTGAGTCGACTTTATAAAGTTAGCAATTATTTCTGAATAATTTCTGGCATGACTGAGTATTTCACAACTTGACATTACTCCGCTAGACAGGCTGTTGACGAACGTCACAATGAGCGCAAATGATTATCGCTATTTTGGCGCTGATAGCAGTAGTAAGCGTCCACGGAACTAACGTATTTGTACGTTTTAACACAGTACCATGGACGCTCGGTGGGGTGCTTTGAATCGGCACAAACGAAAGTACGGCAGAGCCTATCCATAGAAATCAGTGGTATTTCAACATGGCGAACTTCGCCTTCGCGCGTTGTTTTCTGACACCTTGCCGTAACGTTCTTGGTGAATGGTCGACTTGACTTTGAGAATTTTTAAGTATTCTGGTTAAAATTGAACCAGTATGAGAAACTTTATATATAAATCAAGTAAGCAGCTTGTAATCTAAATATTAGATAAATAATTTCTGAGTATATTTTGGACTTAATTATACGATTCGCTCACTAGGGGAGGCCCAAATACATCAGTGGACTTCTTCGGGCTGATAATGAGATCATGATTAATACGATAGTTATATCGCTCAAGTTACCGTGTCTGCTTCCGCTTCCGCCCAGACATTATCCTCTACCGTAATACCCGCTGGTAAACAAAAGAGTACCTAAACTACTTAACCTAATTAACAGGAAAAATCTAAGCAAAGAGAGAGAAACCTTTTTTGCCAATTTGGATAAACAATGTCGCTTTTTGAATAGCGACTTTCTTCATTAATTTAAATTATAACTAGAAAAGTTTGGAAGAATCAATATAACTGAAGGTTTTCTTTTTCTATCCATATTTTTTTATCGTGTTTGTCATTTAGATAACTAGGATATATCTTATAAACTACCTAGCAGCGATCCGCGGCTTTATACGTGTGGACTTTGAAGATAAGATGTGGATGATGACGATGGTGATGAAAAGTATTCTCTGTGTTATGGCAGGGCCTAAAGAATCTATATAAGTAAGAGACATCAAAGTCCGTACGGAGCTGAAAGTTATGAATCATAATACGTTCTTATTGGAGACAGACTTTCGCATTTATAATATTAATGCAGTACATCTATCTATACTATACTTAAAATAAAGCAATGTCTGATAAATAAGCTACTGAACAAAAATATATTGTTTTTCAAATCGTGTCTGTCTGTTTTTTTCTGTTTGTCTATTCAGTTTTCACTGTTGGATAGCTTAGGGTTTGACTTAAAAACAAGTGTACTTGGTATCTCAATCCTACGAGTACCTAAAAGCCGAGCAATCAATAAAAAACTATCTGACGGCTGAACGAAATTTGGTACATATTTTGTACTTATGGTACTTTTTGATCCTGGAATAATAGGTAAGTACATAGATTATTTTTAATTTATGCTTTTATAATATTAGCACAGAAATGTAAAAAACTAATAGATAAGTACGTATAAGTGGGTATATAGATACTTTACTTTGATTATATTGACAATAACAACCATATAACAACAGATGTTGCATTGCAAATTCTGAGAAGACACACACTGACTGACTAACTTTAAAATATACCTAAAGGTCGTTAGTTCATGAACTTATGATCAAGTATAATCACTTATAACTTATTTATACGCAAGATTCAAAAGTTATTATACTTTTTTAAGATGGGCGTCATAGTAAGGGCGGAAACAATTTAGCGTATTATTCCGTCTGTCTGTCTCTCTGACTGTGTGTTACCTTTTCACTACTATATTGATCTTGATTAATGACAAGGAAATAGTGCCATCGTGGAGAAGGCTGCAGTTTTTTCTACTTTTTACCCCGTAAATGACTCACACTTGCTGAACTCGCTAAATAAATTATATAATTCATTCAGCTTTTTGTTCACTGTAATGTCTTACAGTGTAGTGACTTATTACAATACAAATAGCTCGTCTCATAATAACGTGAATGTATCTAATTAAGTTAAACTGATCTTATGTAGGTCTGTTCTTTTGACTTATTCATCATTCCTTATTAAAATCTTGATAGAAGCGTTTAAGGCCAGGCTCCAAGGTTACATTTTCCCACTCCCCACTCCCCTGCCACATACCCTGCACTCTGCCACCCGCTACCCGTAATAAGCACTGAAGTGCCTGCGTAACAAGGTTAAATATCGTGAGCGCTGTTTGAACACATAATTTAGCTCGGAACTAAATGACGTATGTCTCAAAAGTTATTTATTTTATTGGCAGGCTAATAATTTAGTAAGGTAAATTTTGTCTTAACCTTAGATGATAAACTATATTTTATTGCTGTGAGATTTATTTTAGAGATAAAACTTAAGCCGTTGAGTAGAAAAATGTAAACATTACTGAAAATAACGTAATTTTTGATAAGAAAATGTATTGAATGAAATTCTGTTAATCATGTTTCTGTCTTAGTCTTAGAGAGATAAAGATCTCAAAAACATGTATGTTGAGTTTCACATATATCAGGTTTGTGGTTAACCCAGCAAATTTATGGAAAAAAAACTTAAAAAGCAGAGCCTGGTCTTAAATAAAAAAACTAACAAATCGATGATTCCAAAGTCGTTCTATCTATGCTCGTTTAATCCAGAATCGATTCTGTTGCGTTTGATTCGAGTCAATTAAAAAAATACATTATTATTTTTATTAAAATCGATCTTCGCAATGTCAGTTATTGTATTGTTTGACGTTTTATAAACTATATATTAATGGAAATTTTGGCCCAAACTAGCTTTATCCCCTTTATATACTTACAACAAGTAGGTATGTAAAGTAAGTGCCCACCACAATCTTAATCAAATCCAGGCGAGGTTCCCAAAGATCCTTCGAACAAGAAAGTCAGCGAAAGCGAAACCACAGGTCAATGAGCAGCCCTAAGTGTAAACCGAGTTAACCTCGGATACACTTCAAAGTGGAGCTATGGCGCAGTGTGTGTGAATAACGAGTGAAATAGAGCTTTGATAAATTATATTATGTATAATGTGAAGATTGAAACAGGAACAAAGTCATTTATTTGTATTAGAGATTTGAAAAGGACTACCTTTGCCATATTCTACTGCCAAGCAGTAAGGTACAAACATAATGTGTTTCTGACGGGCACTGTATCCAGCGAACTTACTGGGAGACTTAGAATCCAATGTCTCATGGTCACAGTGCAGAACCAAATCTGAATTTTTACTTTTTTGTATGTATCATCTATCATACAAGTGAATATATGAGGATCTATGTATCTATCTATATATCTGTATTAGTGTCTGTCCTGGAATCTTGCAACTCAAAATTCGAGCACTTCCCGATTATCAGGCTGAAACATTCAGGGAAATCGATGAGAATGTTGTTTTCTTTTTTAATTTTTCTTTTTCAATCTCGTCCCGTGGGTGCTGTGACAACCAGCTAAGGGAATGCAGGAAATGGGCAGCAGTAAGCACCTGTGTATTATCCCCACTACTGCGATCACCAAGCATAGTGATTAAGGCAACCCTCTTTATCATATGCAAAAATTGAGCATCCGCTGCTCATTGTGGCGATCTATGGGGGGGATGTTCAGCAGTGGACAGTAACCGGTTGATGATATGTAAACACTTACCTACAACCACTGATCTGTATGGATTTGCTCTGCCGTACTTTCGTTTGTGCCGATTCAATGCGCCCCACCGAGCGTACATGGAACTAAAATTGTCATTGTTTCATCTCCTGACGTCATAGTCATAGTCATAATAAATAATAGTACAAATACGTTAGTTCTGTTAACGCTCACTACTGCCAAGCTACTGTTATCACCGCCAAATGGCGAGAATCAAATGCTCTCATTGCGACGATCGTCAAATGCCTGTCTAGAGCAAGGAGTAATATGCAGTTGTCTATGCCTACACCTAAACTAAAGTGACATATATAGCTATAAGTCGACAGTTTTGGATTACAAGAAGCCTTAGGTGTCAGTTGTTAGCTACTTATGGTGTTAGCGAGAGGTGTAACGTGTGTAAGACTGCTTTTTATAGGCACTACTAAGTATTAAGGGACATGTGGGTAAGTAAAGTTTAAAGGCAGTAGTTGGCACGTTTAGGTACAACCTACATTAACAAGACTTCTACGGTTTAGAGAGGTCTGTCGTAGGGCTGCCAGATTCTTGGAGAGGTATATCAAAATAGATAATAGGATACAGACTTATAGGTAATAGGATAAAACCAAAATTATAAACTATAGAACAAGTAAAGTGAAAACGTAAGAGAGCATTACTTTGAGGATTACAATTATTATTAAAAGCTCGTAAATAATTCTTTGGGCAGATTGAATAATTTTTAACGTAGTGAATAAAAAAACAAGCGTAAGTTAAAGTGCCTTATTTTATCTCCATTTTTGAACGTTTTCTATACTGGAAGCGAATTTTGTATAATTTCAGTGGCGACGGCAATTTTTATTCAGATTTTATTATTGTGTTGTATATAATTTTTATTTTTCAATCATGCAGTGTCTAGGCAAGCAAAGAAGCAAAAGTTGTCTTTGTTAAATAATGAACATTGTCAACATCCGCATCATATCAAATCATTTTATTGTCACGGATGTAGGTTAAAAAAGTTGTTCTTTGGAATAAAGACCGGTGAAAACTTTTAACACCTTTTTCCGCTTCTGTTTCTGTTTAGAAACATTTTTTTGCAATCAATGCTTAATTTAGGGACTTCTATCCACAGTGTGGCATTCCAGTCTTATCGTACCTGCCAATCGATCATCGGGTGGCGATATATCTAACATTGCGCAGTACTCAGAGCAATAAAAAGCAATTATTCCTAAACATCTCAAGTAGCAACAAAGCAGCTTCAGATGTAGTTTCTGCTAAAATGTGTATAAAAACTCCCATATCAAATTGACTTAGATTTAGTTTAAGCATCAATGAATCTCTCTGACTTTCGTTCCGGACACATTCCATCAATAGGTGGTGATTTTGAAACTTTCGTTGGATCGTTATTATGTATAAGGAATGAGTTATTTACGAACTTGTCTGATATGTTTCCGCCCGTCACTCTATTACAGCTGTAATCGAAGGTTAGTAAATAATTTTTTACCTGCTAGTTCCGTAACTAATATTTATCTTGTCTAATCTCACCTTGACCTCGTGAGTTCGCACTATATCCCCACTCAGACAACTTTCGTTGGATGGCTATTATGTATCAAGAATGAGTAATAGCATTATTTACGAACTTGTCTGATATGTTTCCGCCCGTCACTCTATTACAGCTGTAATCGAAGGTTAGTAAATAATTTTTTACCTGCTAGTTCCGTAACTAATATTTATCTTGTCTAATCTCACCTTGACCTCGTGAGTTCGCACTATATCCCCACTCAGACAACTTTCGTTGGATCGCTATTATGTATCTGGAATGAGTAATAGCATTATTTACGAACTTGTCTGATATGTTTCCGCCCGTCACTCTGTTACAGCTGTAATCGAAGGTTAGTAAATAATTTTTTACCTGCTAGTTCCGTAACTAATATTTATCTTGTCTAATCTCACCTTGACCTCGTGAGTTCGCACTATATCCCCACTCAGACAACTTTCGTTGGATCGCTATTATGTATCTGGAATGAGTAATAGCATTATTTACGAACTTGTCTGATATGTTTCCGCCCGTCACTCTATTACAGCTGTAATCGAAGGTTAGTAAATTATTTTTTACCTGCTAGTTCCGTAACTAATATTTATCTTGTCTAATCTCACCAAGAATGAGTAATAGCATTATTTACGAACTTGTCTGATATGTTTCCGCCCGTCACTCTGTTACAGCTGTAATCGAAGGTTAGTAAATTATTTTTTACCTGCTAGTTCCGTAACTAATATTTATCTTGTCTAATCTCACCTTGACCTCATGAGTTCGCACTATATCCCCACTCAGACAAGTTTCGTTGGATTGCTATTATATATCAGAAATGAGTAATAGCATTATTTACGAACTTGTCTGATATGTTTCCGCCCGTCACTCTGTTACAGCTGTAATCGAAGGTTAGTAAATTATTTTTTACCTGCTAGTTCCGTAACTAATATTTATCTTGTCTAATCTCACCTTGACCTCGTGAGTTCGCACTATATCCCAACTCAGACAAGTTTCGTTGGATTGCTATTATGTATCAGAAATGAGTAATAGCATTATTTACGAACTTGTCTGATATGTTTCCGCCCGTCACTCTGTTACAGCTGTAATCGAAGGTTAGTAAATTATTTTTTACCTGCTAGTTCCGTAACTAATATTTATCTTGTCTAATCTCACCTTGACCTCGTGAGTTCGCACTATATCCCCACTCAGACAACTTTCGTTGGATCGCTATTATGTATCTGGAATGAGTAATAGCATTATTTACGAACTTGTCTGATATGTTTCCGCCCGTCACTCTGTTACAGCTGTAATCGAAGGTTAGTAAATTATTTTTTACCTGCTAGTTCCGTAACTAATATTTATCTTGTCTAATCTCACCTTGACCTCGTGAGTTCGCACTATATCCCCACTCAGACAACTTTCGTTGGATCGCTATTATGTATCAGGAATGAGTAATAGCATTATTTACGAACTTGTCTGATATGTTTCCGCCCGTCACTCTGTTACAGCTGTAATCGAAGGTTAGTAAATTATTTTTTACCTGCTAGTTCCGTAACTAATATTTATCTTGTCTAATCTCACCTTGACCTCGTGAGTTCGCACTATATCCCCACTCAGACAACTTTCGTTGGATCGCTATTATGTATCTGGAATGAGTAATAGCATTATTTACGAACTTGTCTGATATGTTTCCGCCCGTCACTCTGTTACAGCTGTAATCGAAGGTTAGTAAATTATTTTTTACCTGCTAGTTCCGTAACTAATATTTATCTTGTCTAATCTCTCCTTGACCTCGTGAGTTCGCACTATATCCCCACTCAGACAAAGGGAGGCGTCGATATCAGGACACGCGAGCCCTGCGCGCTTGACAATAAAATTCGGCAATAAATAATAAATGTGGACCGTTAACGTTTTATCGCAATATTATGGAATAATTTATGTACGAACTCTTTGGGAAAAATATGGCCAAGTTTATCTTCCAGTGAGTGCGAGGATTCGGGATGTTGTGTGATATTGGGAAGAATCTATTGGGCTTATTAATTGGGTGGTTGGCAATAATATTTTAGCTCATATTTTAATACAATTTATGTGGACAATGACCGAATAATTCCCGATGAACGGTCAACATTAGTGACGCCAATGTGCGGATGACATTGTACGGTCATCCGCCCATTGGCGGTTTTCATATTAAAGGCATGGTTTTATATGAAAACCTGACACTACAGCAATGAAGTCATGCAAGAGAGGGATATCTTTGCTTGCGCTGCAATGGTTACAGGATCCTTAAATATATGGTTTACTATCGCAGAGTTAAGTCTGTCTGCGTCGACATTAAAGCTTAAACATTTTAGCTTGCGATCAATAAAGGTACAGCTAAAAAGAAACTGAGTTTAATAAAAATATTAGACTCATAACTACTAATACTATTGCACTTCAAGCAGGAAGTATGTTTATAGTTACATAATATACAAATATAATACATCAGATTTTTATTCAATTAAGTGACAAGAAGAGCAGTGGTACCTATTTCATTGCGCTATTCAACCTGAGATATTGTTATCTAATAATTTTCTATACGAAAAATTTTAATCATGGAGGGGGTTCGAACCCGCATCATTCTCTCTGCGCGGTACATGCCTGTTACCAAGTTCGGCTACCGTGACAGGTACTCCATGTTTCAAATTTCTCGTATAGGTTGCACGGGGACGGTAACGCCATATATTGGCAGTATTCAGAACTGACATACCGAACACGGCTAATATTACAATTAACTACGTGTAGTAAAGATAACGCTCCCAAATCAAATGTTTATATGATTTTAGCATTAACGCATGCTTTTTTCGTAAAGGAAATTATTAGATATGTTCTCGCTAAGCATGCGTTAATGCTAAAATCATATAAACATGAGGTATTGTTGTTTAAGTTTCATTATACCTAGCAAAGTAGCTGGTATAAAACGGGTGGAGCTGTGTCGGGGCGCACGACCGTTTGTTTATCCTGAAACGTCTACCCCACGTACAATTTGATCCGGTTCTGGAACTCTCTCGTTCGCTTTGTGCTGGAGTTTAGGGTACCGTTATGAGCTCTAACATTTCTTCTGTCGAACATTGTGCCTAATCTTTATTTCAGTACATACTAGCTTACCCGCCCGCGACTTCGTCCGCGCGGACTACAGTTTATAGCGAAAAAAGCATCATATGTTCTTCTAGGATATTAAAAACCAATGCAGAAGTAGACTTAGACTTCTTGGTTATGGCTTCTGTGGCTTGTTGTTGGTATAGCATTAACTTCTTAATCTGTGGGACATACGATCTTGATGATTTTTGACAGACTTGTTATTTCGTTTCTAAGGCAACCGTACCTTACAGCGAGTATTCAACATGTTCCAGTTTTCCCGTGGAAACTTCCACGGAATTCGTGGAATTTTCCGGGATAAAAAGTATCCTATGTATTATTCTAGGGAATAAGCTATCTCCATTTCAAATTTCATCAAAATCCGTCCAGCGGTTATCGCGTGAAAGATCCCCAAACAAAGAAACAAACAGACAACGTTTCACTTTTATATATTGGTATGGATTTTTAAAGCGCTGTAGGCTCTTTTGTGATTTTTACTTTTTCCACCCCGTTTTTTTTGACTCGCTTATTTTTTTTTTCATATTGATACGAGATCTTTACAACAACACACGAATTAATATGCTACCCTGTTTAAATGGCGATTAATACCGAAATAAAAACAAAAACAGACAAAAAAGAAAAAAAAATACATTAGTTTTGTTCTTTTTGCCTTTGATAAAAAAACAACATTACGTTATTGAGCTGACTACAGGCTAAAAAATTAGATCTCTGGAGCTTATAGTTACAGGGTTATAAAGGCGAGACTTTTCTACCCTGGTACCCGTATGTTCCTGTGTGATTTTAAAGACGTTTCACATCCAAATCCGACGATTAGCAGAAATCTAATTCAAACCGAAATACAATAAAGTTCGCACACCACACTGCTGCTTGATATTTGTATCTGCCATCGGTGATACTTCTCCAGACGGACTCTCTTATAGAAGGGGTCTGAAAAACATAATTTGTGTTTGTCGGTATCTGTATGTACTTTGACATTCCCTGTACCATTGCTAAACATGTTCAATTTCATAAACCTTTAGTTAGTCACGCTTTGGGCGCCATGTTAAAATCGCCAAACATTATTTTTTGAATTTTAATCGTGCGATCCCTTCGCAAACATGTTAGCTGCCACTATACACACTTTCAATTAACAATAACATGATTGTTTGTTCTAATGTGATTTAGATTCAATCATAATTTGAATTTCATCTGAATGTTTGCGAAATAATGAATTAGGCACTATTTTGTTTGAGTACGCAGTGTTATGCGTGTATCTACGCATAACACTGCGTAAGCAAAAGTTGCAATAAAATTACAGATTTTGTTGACGATAGGATAATATTAGTGAGAGACTTGAAGTTATTTTTTTTTTGTATATTTCCAGAAACATCCAATGCGTTACATTACTTAAGTATAAGTAATATCACTTTTTACCCAACTACGGCGAAGCAAGGGAAGGTTAGGTAATGAGTTTAACAGTCTATGTATGTATCTATACATAGACACATAGAAAATTCTTTATTGCACACAAAATATAAGTAGACAGGCGAACTTAATGCTAGCAAGCATTATTTTCCAGTTAACCTCGGTGTATTGTGACGGTTTTTAGATAGTGCCAATTTTAATTTGGAAAGTCTAACAGATTCCTAACAATAATATCAATATTACTATACTTACCTACCTATACCTACGTATATAATATAACTACTACATAATAATATAACTACATGTATACATACCTAATTGGGATACAATTATCTTTAAATATACACATACAGTAATAAAACAGGTACCTAATAAATAATATGACGACCGGTTGGTCTCGTGGCTAGTGATCCTAGGTATGTAATCAAAAGGCCGCGGGTTCGAATCCTGCAAGGTGCAATCATTTGTGTGATGAGCAGAAATGTTTGCTTCCGAGTCATGGATGTTATAATATTCGTATATATTATGTATGTTTATCCGTTATCTAGTACCCATAGTACAGGGTATCCTAGTTTGGGGCTAGGTAATTGGTGTGGAATTGTCCCGAATATATATATATAAATATAGTCAATAACTTGCTCAGTTTTGTAGTGCGAGATAGTGGTTATAGACTATGTGTCTGTGTGGATGTTCCACCATAGCACAGATTACTTAATAATACTACATAACCAAAGCGTCGCCCCTATTGGACCGATTGACAAGCAAGGTGTCAATCATTTCGTCTTCTGGTATAAAATGTCATATGATTTTTTTACTCGGGTTTTAGTTGTTGAACTTATGAGTATGTCTTGTTAACAAGTTGGTATTCCGATATTAACTGATTCCGATGAAACAGGAGTTTATTTATTTGCAGGTCATCTATTTTGAATGTATCTATTTTGATCATTGGCGGTTTACTGTAGCCGTGATGTTTTTATTCACATTTTTTATGAATTCATTGCAGATCGCTCTCCTGACGGTAAGAGTCTTGCACGACATAGCGCGTTTGTGGATCGGCTGTACCTACTGTAGTAACGAAATTCAATCCTACAAATGAGTTCAAAAGTTTCACTACTTAAATTTTTATTGTGTATTGCCAAAAAACAAATTTAGTTATAAACAAGACATAATCGAAAGTGCTAAGTAACCCGACTGCGAACAAAACTAAAAAGAGGCAAAAATTTATGTGAGAATTAGTAGCTATCCAACTTAAAATCGTTAAAGAATCGTTAATGGTCTTTCGAAAGGGAAAATTATAAGAGAAACCTAAAGATGATTTTTAAATACCTATTCAATGATACCCCACTTTACACAAGAACGTTAAATTTTATTTTACACATCTGATTATCGCCATATTGAATTTTGATAACTGTCATGTCTTTAGTAGCTCTTGCACGATATGACAAAATCGACTGACGTAATAATCATAAAAATCGGTCCACGCGTTTGGTCTATATAGTGCCACAAAGGAATAAACATACATGTTTTTGTTCAGAATAAATAAGATTATATTATATTATACTTTTGTTGTTATTAATAAGTAGTTATAAGTTCTGTCAATAAACAATTTATTATTTATTTATTATAGGCTGATAAACACAATACCCTCCGCCCAGTTGGGTAGTAAAAAGTTGGATGCGTTGTTAAAGGCCACTTCATTCAGAAAGGCACTCAGAAACATACACCTAACGCCATCTGTCCGCCGCGTGGCATAATGAAAATAACTCAAAGCTGAAACAAACAATTGAGGAGAGTTTTCACAAACTGAAATACTTTGAAAGTATTTTATGTTTCTTTTAGAGTGTGGTTTTATTCATTTGGTTCTTATTCAGTTAAGTATACGTAAAATAAAGTGTTTAAAGAATACAGGCACCTCTAAAATAAAATACCATGTTTTTTATAACAGGGTCTTTATTAAAATTACTTATCAAAACCACGAATTTTCACAAAAGTGTATTTGTTTTTCTTATCTTCTTTTTTTGCATACACCATGTTCATTTTCAGATTCACTTTGTCATTTTTCGATTTGTTAAAACTATTTACTTGTAGGTATTTGCAAAAAACCTCATATTCGAGTAAAAATACAAGCAAATTCGTTTTGTTAAAATTTGTTTTTGTGATCCCATATAAAAGAAAGCAAAACCGTAAAAAAATATTATGAACTTTTGGTAGATATTTCGCCTTGTGAAAATACTCCTCAATTGTGCTACACTATAACAGTAACTGTACCAACAGAGATAAACAGTAAGAGCCAGTCATGTGATTATTTAATCCCCAATTCCCGCGACGAGATGCAACTAAGGGATCGTATCATGTCCATAAAAATAAATTACAATGTTAAATTTTGCACACCCTAATCGCAAGGGATTCCTCGATTTGTTCCGGTATGTCGTTGCTTTTTATTAACGGTGATGCGAATGCTAATATGACATAATTTATTCCAGTAGATATTGAAAATTCCTGATATTGAAAGTTTGAAATAAGATCGACGTTATGCTTGATAATAGCTTGTCGATATGGCAAGCCCCAACTTTCTGATGTTAGCATTATAAAATAAACTTTTAAGTCATTATCGGAAAAGAGTAAGGAACTCAAATTCAAGAGTGGAAAAGTTGAGCCTATACGTGTTTCGCTTTCGCCTATTATGCTTAATGGTGCGGCTCTATAAGTAGTGAGTAGTTTTAAGTATTTGGGGCATATTATTACTGAGGACCTAAGGGATGACGCAGATATTGAGAGGGAACATAGGGCGCTGGCAGTTCGGGGAAATATGATCGCGCGTAGATTAAAGTCGCTTCCCTGCTGCAGCGGGCGCGAGGCAGTTGCAACGGCATCCTGCAAATGATCGTTACGAGACAGGAGTGCCCATACAAAATAGATGGATGAGGGTAATGATGGGTGACAAATTTTAATATTTTGACATAATTTTGGACATTTATTTTAATATGTAATTTTTGTATAATTTGTATGAATTTAATTTGTGTTTTGTAAATTATATTGTTTTAGATTGTAAATTATATTACCTTCCTCGTGGCCGAAAAAGCTACCACGCTCACGACCACGCGCATACTGAGCGTGCGCACGCGTAGCAAGGTACTGGATATGTTTTTTTTCTGCAATAAATGATTTAATATTAATTTTTATTATTATTTCTTTCCATTTAGGCTGGAATCAGCAACAATTCAATAGTTAAAGCAAAGTTAACGAAAAATAATATGTCAAAAAAACGAATACAATAAAATGTGATTCAACGAGGGTATCGTTGGTGAACTCCAGGCTTAAAATACCAAATTTAACAAATAACATTTAACCTATTTCAGTACTTATCAAATAATACTTAAATGTATTTCAGTATTTACGACTATAGAGTTAAGAAAAATAAGGATAGTTGAATTTCATTCCAATATAGCAGAAAATCAGAATTGTATTAATTAAATACAAAAACATAGAGCCTAAGTAGAACTGCGCCGCGTTATAATACATATATAAACCAGATTGAGAAGATCCAGGAAAAGTTTTTGCGTTATCTTAACTTTAAATTTAAAATTAGACTGCCTTCAAGTGACTACCTTGTAAACTGCAAAAATCATCACTTGTTACCTTTAGAGAAGCGGCGGGAGATCTGCAGATCTGTCATTCTTATATAACATACTTAACTGTAGAGTGGATACACCCGTACTACTGTCTTCTATTTACCTCGAGGTTCCTAATAGAACATTACTCAGGCGTAATTATCTTCATCTTCATATTCCTTCTTGTCACACAAAATATAGAAAAAACTGATATATTACCCGTGTATGTAAGAAATTTAATTATTCTTGCTCTAAAGACATTGATATTTTCAATAGTAGATGTATTCAAAAATTTCATATATAGTGACTTCTTCGGCACTGTTGACAATAATTAAACATAGTTTATAATAAAAATATATATTAGCTATATCGTGTAGCTCAGCGTGGTATTACTTAGTCAACATTTTATTTATTGTACTGTGTACTTTATTACCCATATGTGGAAACTTTTGTAAGCTGCATGTATAACCATAGTTTTTATCCTAAGTACTATCCGTGGCTGTAGTTTTCCTAAGAAAATAAAATAAAATAAAGAAACCTACACCTAGACCAAATTTGCTTAAACAATTTATTGGTACTGGGATCCCATGAACCAAAATTTTCAAAGCCAAGCGGCATAAATAGATTGTTGTCTTGAGACCAATACATTTTTTCGTCGCTTGGCCTCTTCTGCGACCTCCACCGCGGCTCCGGCCCTCAAGACTTCCGTTTCCATTTCAAATTAAATGCATACCATATACTCATGCATTAGGTAGGTACCTAACTAGATACCTAACTACTTATGCTTTATACAATTGTGTACTGAACAGAACATATTAAAATTGAAGTTATCAGGTTAAAGATAGCCACAAAAGATCTCAGTATCTTGTAAACTCTCCCCATCTCCAAGTACCAGCACAACCTAAGTAATAGGTACTCTATTCACATTCAATTTACTTACGAATACTGAACAATAAACACCGAGACACGTTAATACTTCCTGAGATATTCAGTCACTGGCCAAGTATTGGATATACTAAAGCACACGCCAATGGAATTCTAGCTTTGCACGTAAGGACCCAGACGACGGCAAGCCCGTGTGCTTAACAACCATCACCATGACCAGCCAAGCCAGAGCCTTCCTATCTCACATTGCAGCACCCGATCCGAACACGCTGAACTGTCCAGCGGAAGGGGGGATAGTCCTTGTAAAATAGTGCAGCCAGGTGTAAATGTAGTGTTGAATTTCACGAATAATTACACTCCTGACACCACTTCACTACCATTTCGCCGAATGCGGGAATTTATTCCAGAATGCATAACGTTATGAATTTTATGTCGTGCATACGTTGGCGGAATTGGTTGTTACAGCTTATTCGGGTGCACAATAACCTTGTTATGGATGTTAAAATAAGCCGAGAAACTATGACTTATTTGATGAGCTAATAGCGACTCGCCCCGGCTTCGCACGGGTAGCTAAGGGTTTCTCTAAATATTTATTTATACAACATTTCCATTCTGACAACATTTACATTTTTGATTGACTAATTTGAACATAAACGGTTATTGTTACTTAACTATAATAGTTAGAAAATTAGACATACAGGCTGGATTTTTGAGACGGGACAGTAAGGGCAGGTACCTTGACCGTTATAGTTACAGGAAAACGTTCCTAGGAGACCATCCATAACTTTTTGAGATATTCTGAACTGCATTAACATATTTATTAAAAAAAAAAAATTTTGTAATTAATATACAACCCATGTTTCCCTCTGATAATGCAGCTTACTAAAGGTGAATGAATTTTTAAAATCGGTTTTGTATTTTTAAAACACATAATCAAATCTTTTCCCTTTATTATACTAATGTAGATGTGCATATTTCGATACTAACTGCGCCCCGCGGCTTTGCCCGCGTGGACATTTTTCTGAGATTTATATAAGTACGTGTAGGTATCCTATACTTTATTCTATGACCAAAAGTACCTATTTCATCAAAATACGTTCCGCTGTCAAATAGTTTTTTCACTTCTCATGCTCGTAAAATTCATGCTCTAGTGCAGAATAGTGTTTTACTTGTCTTATTCTCTACTAGCTGTGCCCGCGGCTTCGCACGCGTGGTCATTTCTCCATGTTAAAAGTACTATTTATGTAATATTCCAAGACCTAAAATACCAATATACATATACCATCATTTGATCAAAATTTCTTCACCCGTCAAAAAGATTTTTATCGATTGCTCGGCTTCTGCTCATCGGATTCATATACCTATTACACCAGTTTTTAAGATAAACCGTAAGCTATTAAACCGCATTGCAATTGCTCCAGTCGTTTTTACGTGATGCGCGAACAAATATACACACACACAGACAGACATGATTAAAAAAAGAAAAACTTTCAGTAGCTTATTTAAAATACTTTTTATTTTATTGTCTTCTTTGTACAGACTTTTTTGTACTTATTGCTTTATTATTAGTATAGATATTTATTATTTAGATTTTACGAAAGTCCAAAGCTAGGAAAATCGACGCGTTTGAGATGTGGTGTTGGAGGCGGATGTTGCGTATTCCATGGACTGCTCGCAGAACAAACGTTCCTATTCTCAGTCAACTGCACATAGAAACAGGACTCTCTGCCATCTGTTTTAAACAGATTCTCAATTACTTTGGCCACATTGCTCGTAGAGACTGTGACAACCTTGTAAAGTTTGTAGTGGTGGGAAAGGTCGAAGGAAAAAGACCACGCGGTCGACTCGATGGACGGACCAAATAAAATCACCAATTGGTCTGCCTATAGCAGATACCATAAAAATAGCAGAGGGCAGGACATCGTGGAAAAGTTTGGTGCAAGGACTGATAATATCTTCAATTAATATCCTCAATTTTAACTCAACTATAAACTAAGACTGTGTCAAGTTGCATCAAAATCTGTCCATTAGTTTTAGCGTGAGACGTGTACTTTTAAATAACTTTCACCCAATATCCTGACGGAAACCTTTAATTTTTCGGGATGAATAGTAGGTATCCAATGTCCTACCTCGTAGTTATGAAATCAAATCATACCAAGGTTCAGTTGAATTAATTCTGTATTTTCGGCCTGATGCGCGGTTAAGATACAGACAGACAGACAAAAATGAAAGAAAAAACACTTTTGGCTTCAGTATCGAATATAGAGAACAAACCAAAAAAAAATACATCGTACAGGCCCCTGATACAGTTAGTTATAGTATAATCTTATTATCTATGGTCTCCAACCCGAGCCTAATGTATAATAAAAAATGATTTAAAATTAAAAGTAACAGGAAAGAAGGTCAAGTCCCACGTCTTTTCTTAGCAGTATTTAAATGTTTGATTATTTAAAATATCAGTTCAAAAATATCGTTTAATTACCTCACAATCGAAGTAAAAAGCAGTGTTCGTTTATAAAACAATGCATTTCATCTTAGATTTCAATATCTACCCTCGCCTACGGCTCGGGCGGATAAATGTCTCCGATAAAATGACTTGTTTTATGCAATTGTTGTACAATTTACCATTTATCGATTGCTGTACTTATCGCATCTAGAATCTAAACAAATCCATCAAATTTTAAGTCAAATCCTAAGCTATCCTACACTGAAAACCGCATTTTAGTTGATCAAGAAGTATTTAAGTGATGCGTGAACAAACATCCAGACAGACAGAGAGAAACAATTTAATAATAAGATCAGTAGCTCTTTTTAAGTCCTCGAGACCTTTTTACCCGTTTACGGCGTAACAAGGGAAGGGTTGTGAGTTTAACAGTATATGTATGTAAATGTGGATCTTCGACTATAGCGTAGTCCCGGTCCAATTTTGACATGCGAGGCATCTATCGATTCGACTTCATCGCAAAAGTGTCATAGGTTATTTTTACCCGACCTCAGTCTGGTTTTAGTACATGTCTTTTTGTTTCTTATTGCTGTATTTATAAGCACTTATTTTTGATAGATTATCGTTCTAAGGTGGTGAAGGAAAATATCGAAAAGGAACCGCCATGTCCAAGAGCTTCAAAATTGATGGACATGTGCCACCTCTATTCGGGCCAGGCGTGGTGGATTATGGCCCATCCTTATTATGCAACCGTTTCAGAACTACTATTTTTTCTTATTAGAGACGTGCCCTGCATAATGTATGTCATTATGCCACAATTTTTGAGTTCATAATCCGGATTTTGCGATATGAGTGTAGATACATTTTATTATATTACTGAGATTCTAAACAGCTCAACCATAACCATAATGTACTAGTGTGATGTTAATACCTAATTGTTATTATACGATACAATGCGAGTACTAATATGCTGTGGGTTTCATTGTTAATCTATAGATATAGGCATGCCTCAGCTTCAGTTCTCATCGCCACCACAACCCGTCCAGTCTAATCGTTGTTGTTGACCTTACCCCAAACTTTCTAGACTTGTAGAAGTATGCTTCAATAGTCTTCAATTCCATCACTCATGCCTTTGTAGCACCACCAAATTAGATTAGGTACAGTCTAATAACCCACAAACAAACAAAGCGTCGTTGAATAATAAATGCCCGCAACGTAGAGTCGACTTGAATAATTCATTTAATAAAAACAGCAAGATAAACGACCTTAGTGACATCGTCCAACGTTGCACACTCGAGTCCCACACTAGTTACAACTTTTGAAACGTAAAGGGTGAATTGAAATGTGGCTAATGAACTTAGAGAATTTCTCTAGATATTACGTATCTACCTGTGTTTCAAAGTGCTCTTGAGAAGTACGGGCTCTGACTCCAATATCAAATAGGCATGGATCTATTATGCAGACCTGTCCTTCGAATATCAATAAAACCTATTTTACTCGAGCTACACCTGTGTTTTCGGTATCTAAAATATTAAAAAAAGATTTAGTTTATTGAAGGCTTTGAAGTTAAACTTTATGTGATGAACGTATGTTTGTACTTTGATCGTATGTGTACTTATGCGAAGACAAATATGGCGTAGTTTCTGAGGGTAGGCATTGTGTTGAACTTCAACGAGTTTGCCCTTCAACTTGTTTACCAATACGCTTTGTTTGCTAAAGTGACTGACCAGTTTTACGACTTAATGTTCGAATACTTTGAATGTATCACTACTCCCACTTAACTTCTGAAGCAAATAAAATTAATATTAAGTACCATGTCTCCAAAAACTTTTATTCGTTTCAGTTTAGCTCATATTCGATTCGTAGCAACAAAACCAACTGAGAGGAACCAAGAAAAAATTAATGGTTTATGGATCCATATTTTCGGCCCAAATTAGCCCTATTTCATCTGAGTTGAGTAAAATAGAATTTATGGTTACTTTATACGAAGAAACCACGCCTCTGTTACCGCAATATGCTAACTCACACGTAGCAGCCACTGAGTAATGACTATAAGGAACAGCCTCCTTCGACAAAGGGCCTATTATGTCAAAAACAAACCCAGGCCGTCATCATACGTTATAAAGACTAGTAAGATACCTTCGAACAAATTTCTCTATTTCGCTCATGTTGACCGATTGTGGAACTAAAGGAAAAATTTGGATAGCGCTGTAGTAGTCACGTGGCCGAACTGGTAGAAGCATGTGCCGCGCAGAGGCATGGATTATGTGGGTTCAAGTCCGGTCCGTGATTCAAACTTTTCCTTTAAAAATAGTATAATTTATGTAGTAATGAAACGTCAGGTGATTGTATACTCGCACTCGAAACGAACTATACTCAGTTTTCCTGTTGTGGTCAAGCATAGTAGTTTTATTTCTGTCATTAATAGCGAGAGCTAAGCATTCTTTAATGCTGAAATCATAAATACAAACCTTCTAATTTCAGAAATAAAACTACTAGGCTTGACCAAAACACGAGAACTGGGTATAGTTCGTTTTGAATGCGAGTACAAAATCGCCTGGCCTGCCCGTGATTTCCTTACCGTTTCATTTCCGTACTGTCTCGCAACCCGCAACCAATTCCCTCCATGTTTGCTGAGGGCTGCTCTCTTATAAATATGCAAATGTTATCCTGCGTTTAGCGTGCCACTGCAATAATATTTATATTGAAATTGGTGCCCGCACCCGCCCTTGAACTCTTTACTATTATACTGTTCAAACAACCTTTTCGTAGTAGTACATTCAATTCGTGGCTTCGGATTGATTCTGTTATCAATATTTGAGAACATCCGTATTAATAGGATGTCGGTGTTGACATTTTATCGGACCGGACCCAATTTTACATTCATTGGAACTTTCATTGGAGGGATAAGCTGTAACTTCTGCATCTGCAACATTGGATAGAAATCATTGGATAGGATCTAGTTTGGTTGAATTTGGCGATAGGCTAGCGAGTTTGGAGACCACAATTGTGATTATCTTAATACTTTTTACGCGCGGTAGTTCGAATATTACGTCGAAGATATGTAGGTAAGTAGGTACCTACGTTTTGCAACCCTTAGGCGGATCTCACACGGCATCACCTGTCACCGCGATGCGAAGTCAAATGGATCACAATTTCTCACTACGCTGTAGGTAATCCGCCGTGTCCATCCGCATGTTGCACGATTGCGGCTCTTCAACGCGGTGCTTCGCGGCTACGTTCGGATTGGCACGAGGGCGTTATGGGCAGTTTCAAAATGTTAATTTCTAAGAACCCGTTAGGTTTGACCAAATTCAACATTTTTGCAATGTTTGTCACAAAGATCCTTTCCAAACCTAACGATAAACGACCCTATTCCCTACGAAATAAAGTGGCATTTCCGATGTAATTTTTAATTGTCATGTCATATAAACATGCAAAACGAATTATAACGAACTAATTGCGAAATTCCAAACAAAGGTGATCATACTTTACATTCTTCACCGTTATTTTTGCTATTAGGGTCGAAACGAACTTTAGCGCCCTTTGCGTGGTGCAAAGCTATCGAAGACTGCACTAATGTGTACGCCGTACGGCAGTATTACACCACGCGAAGGGGGCGGTGTGATCTTCGGCACAGAGTGAGATCCGCCTTATATACCTACTACTTTTTTTAGAACTAGAAGAATTACTAAATTTCATCCTTACAAAATATGGCTTGCAACCAACTAAATCACACCGATCCAATTTAAACTATATCTCAACACCATGTAAATAGTTGTCCCTCGAAATAAGGAACCGCAATTTCCAACCTCATAACAAAACGGCAGCAAAAAGTTTTTGTTTAACACAAACAGTGGACATAACCCTCGTCCACAAAAGGACGAGTTATAAACCTGTCCGCAACGTCCGAGTTCGCTTATAAAAGATACAGTTCGCATCACGACAACAGTGCAGTACTTTTAGATGTTCAGTATTTCATCTTCTGTGATTTCTAGAGGTTAGCTCCTTTCCTTGTGGCTAGCGAGAGCGTCTCATAAGATGTCCATCTTCTGCTCAGTCGGTTCTCTTTTTTTTTTCTTAAGTACCTATGCTTCTTCTAGCATGCCAATTATCCGGTTTTTTTAAGTCATCGATATCTCAGATGGCCTCCAGGAGTTAGTTTCTTGTGCAAGTATTTATGACGTAGGGCAATCGACATAAAATGGCATAGTTTGTGGCACTCTCATATATGTAGTCACGACTGAGCATAAGAACATGATTTAGACAATTTCTCGATAATTGGTTGACTATTCGAATGGATGAGCAGATAGTGTACGTACACGGTGGGTTTTCAAATTCGTCATTCTTGTTGGCTATGGTTTCTGTTTTTACCCGACTGCACGGAAGGTTGTGTTTGGTACGTTTGTTTGTTTGTAAGTTTCTTATGCACGTCCTACAGCCTAAACGGCTTGATGGTTTTTTATAAATGAGGTAGCATTGGATTCGTCTTGATCACGTGAGTGCTATGAGGTTATGAAGTATCAAGAAAACTAATATGGCTGCGTACAGCTGCCATATTGTATTTACAACGGAACAAAAAAATACCAAAACCTGTCGAGTGAGGTATCAAAATGAAGGTCTCTAAGAGACCATTTCAAATATATATAATTCTTACAACTAAACGGTAGCAATTGTCTTAAAAGCTTCTTACAAAAAATCTAATTTTAGATTATTCAAGTTAATGTAAATATTATTGCAATTGAACTATAAAAGTAAAGTTAAATATTTAAGTGAATAACAAACGTTAAAATTTATATAAATACTAGCTGCGCGCCGTGGTTTCACCCGCGTCCCTCAGGAACCGTGCATGTTACCGCGATAAAAAGTATAAGCTATCTTCATACTAAATTTCACCCAAATCTGTTTAACAGTTTAAGCGTGAAGAAGTAACAAACATGCACATAATCACACACACACACTCACAGACAAACAAACACACACCCATCCATACATACAAACTTTCGCCTTTATAATATTAGTGTGATTATTTTTGCGTGCGGTCAGCTCGTATTCAATAATTTTGTTCGCAGTCGGGTTTTTTGTATTTTTATAATAATTTTACTTGATAAAACGTATCTCCTAACTTTTTTTTTTTCTCCTAACTTTTTTTTTTCGGCTAACTTTGTCAGTTTGCAGCGTTGCCAGCACACATCACTGTCACAGTACATCATTATATAGTCCTTACGGATATATAACGACGGTTCTTATTACCCGACTACGGCGATGCAAGGGAAGGGTAATGAGTTTAACAGTCTATGTATGTATACATGTGTGTATATAGTAATGTGGATATTCCACCATAGCGTCGCCCCTATTGATCCGAGTTTGACAATCGAGGTGTCAATCAATTCGTCTTCAGGTATAGAGTGTCTTAGGCTATTTTTTACCATCTGACTACGGCAAGGGTTATGTGTTCAAACAACAAACTTGGTCCGGTTTTGACTTGCAATCGATGTGTCTTCACTTAAAGAGTGTCATAGGCAAGTTTTTTTATCCGACTACGGCGAAGCATATGTTCAAACTAAAAAACTTTGTCCGATTTTAACAAGTGAGGTATCAATCGATTCGTGTGATGATTTGAAGAGTGTGTTTTTTACTCGACCGTAGGCGGGTTTTAGTTTTTGAACTTATATTTTGTTGGGAGATTAACTCTCTTCAAAATTATTGTGCTTTAGTTGTTTGTTTGTTTGTCGTATGAGGTAGTGCTGGTCTCTGATGTCAGAGTTTGTCAGGCCGCCCGAGAGCCTCTGACATGGCTTAACGACTGCTATTAATGAATAACAGCCGGGACCGACAGCTTAACGTGCCCTCCGAAGCACGGAGCGATGGAAAACCGCACATAACTCAGAAAAGTAGAATGTAGAAAAAGTAGAATGCAATTTAGAATCCAACGATACCGGGTTCAAAACCTAGGCTCCGCACCAATGTGCTTCAGTGATTTTGAACAAACAAAGACCTATGCCGCATTGGAGTCTTCTTTATTTCAAAACGACATAGCTTGAAATAAAGTATTAAAATTGACTTGGAACAAAGGTGACTTCTAATAAATTAGTAAGCCAAATGACTATGAATTTGGTAAATATGACAATTGACTATGAATTTTGTAACATATGTCTCGATTCCCATGTACACCAAAAAATCATAACTATTTTGACGTTCACAGAAACAGACATCCTATATTACTCATACGTTAATAATATGTCTGAGTTTACATGGTCAGTTTCAGTCTGTACTAAGCCAAGGTACTGATTCCCGGCGACATTACGTCGAGATGTCACTCCCACTTTCCCTAATAAAGTAGCTGTCGTAAAAAAACACTACAATCATCATAACTAGAATGCTGTGGACACAATGCCTTTAAAAATTAACGGGCGGACACTAAAACTAGTAATGCTCTATACGTTATGGATTCGCTGAGATTCGTGTCGGGAGTTACGATATGTTGCTTTGAAGCAATTGCAGTGTAGAATTTTATGAAGATTTTAAAACAGAACTTCATACACATAAGGATCCTTTTCTCATAATTATTAATGTATTTTTGCCAGGAACGGATGCCACCATAAAATTGTGGGCCTAGAGCCTAGTATGGGGCTGCTGCCTATCCATATGTCGTTGCGATATCATAGAATTGATCATTTCATTAAATGGCTGGCCACTTCATGAAAAAGTTCTATTTCATGAAATTATCGGTGACATCATGAAATAGTTTGGCCAGATGAATGAATGATCAGCATTTGATGAAATGATCAGCTAAACGCACGGCTAATACTTCATTATACTCGTATGGTCAAAAATTAGTGATCTTACGAGGGCGGAAGTCAGAATAGCCGTGGTAGATTAGAAGGTGAGGCCGCTTTCGTCTGTGTTTTTTAGCCTTGAAACCTATTGTTTGAACACTTGGTACGATTAAAACCCTACATTAATGATATTTAATTATATGGCCAAACGTGGACTAAAATATCATTAAACGTTGATGTTTCAACATTAAGGTCAGTTTGAACTGGTCATTTCCTGGAATAGAACCATTTCATGAAACTTAAGACCACTTCTTGAAGTTATCAATTCTATGATATGGCTACGACATATATACTTCCTATCCTTTTTAACCCCCGAGCAAAGAGACGGGTGCTAGTCACTGTGTGTGTGAGGATGTGTGTGTGAGGGTGTGTGTGTGTGTGTGTGTGTGTGTGTGTGTGGCATCGTAGCTCCCAAACGAATAGACCGATCTTGATGCGGTTTTTTATGTTTGAAAGCTGACGTGATTATGATGGTTTTTAGATATATGGGGGATGGAGGGGAGAGAGAATAGGTGAGAAAAGTGGGGGGGGGAAATCGTAGCTTCCAAACAAATGGACCGATTTAGCTGAGGTTTTTTTAAGTTAGAATGCAGGGATAAACGAGATAGGTCTTAGCTATAATGGGGGAAGGAGGGAAGGGGGAGTTGAGAAAAGGGGGGTGAGAAAACGAATGGAACGATTTAGCTGCGATTTTTAATGTTTCAAATCTGAGGTAAACGAGGTGGTTCTTAGGTTGGGGAGGGGAGGAATGGGGGTGAGGATCGTAGCTCCCAAACTAATGGACCGATTTTGATGTGGTTTTTATGTTTGTAAACTGATGTGATCGAAATGCTTCTTAGCTATAATTGGGCGTGGGATGTTACCCGACCCCGCACCCCCATTATAGCTATGAAGTAAAATAATTACCCACGTATTTTATTTTTTTAATTTGTGCTTGTTGGTTAATATACATATTCAATACTATTCTTTTTTTATGGAGATATCATATCTGGTTACAACGATAGTAAAATATTAATTTTACTAATGTACTGCCGTAGCAATTTTCACTATTTTATAATTATTATTTGTTGTAAAATTGATCTGCCGCGTCAATTGACAATTGTAAGTATCTGGACTTAGATTAGAAAATCAGAAACAACAAGCACAATATTTCCACAAGATGTGTATGTACAGGACAGTAATACAGTTTAATTTAAATTAATTTTTGTTCACGAAGCATAAAATGAGTTTTCGTATGAGTTTGTGGAGGGGGAACAACTACCCACGCTTTCAAAAATTCGTTTTGGCACGGTGGCCGGCGATGCGTTATTTTTACAGTAACAAAGTATATGGCATGGGAAAGTTTTAAAACGAAGTATGCATCAGTGATAATAGGAGATTGAATCGATTAAATTGAATAGTATGGATTGAAATTCCCAGTAGCCCAGCTCTGCCCTTAGTATTCTTTACAAATATGCATGCACCATTTGTGCGAATTTGTCATCACTCAAAAACTAGATGGAAATCGTCGTGACTAAACTAATAAATATCCAACGGCAAGTGAAATCCACCAACATGTGTATGTGCGATTCAGCTAAAATACCGCAACGTGATTGCTGCGCGATCGTTACCTTAGCCAAACTTAGAAAAAATAAAAACAGGGGTAGGTTTGGGGAAGTGAGGGAAGGTTTGTGGGAAGTGGACAAATGGTGAGGGATGCTTAGGAAAGGTCCGGGAAGTAGGGCAGGAGGTGCGAAGTGGGAGAAGACTGAAAGGAAGGGTGGGGTCAAAGTGGGAGAAAGGAGGAAGTGTGAGAAGAAAGTGAAATTGACGTCCATCCTCTTCCAACTTCTCTTCACACTTCCCCCCTTCTTCCTACCCTAACTTTATTTCTCTGCGACCTTCCTCCACCTTTTTTCACTTTTCCCCCACCCTTCCCCCTTTCTAGCAAGATGCTTATTTTATAATGTGGAAAAAGTTATTATAGAGTAAAAACATTTAGAAATGCAACATCTCATAAAACTAAATGTACTTTTCCTCACATGGAATTATAAAAAGCTTAGCTACTAGATAAGGTAGAGTATCACTCTACCTACACCATATTTGTTGCTAACGACCACGGCCGCAGGTTGCTAATGTGTTTGAGATATTATTTTATAGGTGTGTCCAGTATTCAGCGCTTTTAATAGTTGTTGATGGCGCTTTCATTTTTATAAATGATCCTAGCACGTTTGAGCAACTTTTTTCGTAATCAAAAATATTATGTTGAGTTGAGAGTGCCACCGGACTCAACCCTTACATATCAAAACGTTCTTACTTGTATCTAAAAACCCAAACATCAAAAATTCATAAAAAAATATTGCGAGCTGTGCTATGACCGCGTGGTATCTAGGTTAAAAGTAGCCTATGTGTTACCTTACTTCAAATTTTTTTCATGTCAAATAGTTTTTATCGATGGCTCGGCTTCTACTCACCGGATTGAGATACCAAGTACACCAGTTTTTAAGTCTAACCCTAGGCTATCCAACACTGAAAGCAAGGTGCATTACAATCGGTCTAGTAGTATTGCGCGAACAGACAAACAGATGGACAAGATTGATAAAAATATTATATTATTTTTCAGTAGCTTATTTTAAGTCCCCAAGACTATTTTTTAAATTATCTGTTTGTACTACTATCAGGAACGATAATAGCTTTGTTAGATACGAGTATGTTGCCGGTTAAACTCGATTTCATGCCAAACTAGCTTTCGGTAGAGTTATAAACCTATTTTTACCCGTCTACGCCGAAACAAGGGAAAGGTAATAAGTTTAACAGTCTATGTATGTTTTTTTATTATTAAGGACTAGACAATCGTTTGACCACGATCTCACCTGATGGATAGCGATGATGTGGTCGAAGGTGTAGCACGCTTGCCTAGTAGATACCTATTCACTCTTCACTTGAACACACCGGGGTTATAATTTACCGGAAACACTGACGAGGGCAGGGCATTCCACTCCTTTGCAGTTCTTATAATAAATGAAGAAGCGTAACGCTTCGTTTTTGTGCGAGGTATTTCAACCATGAAAGGGTGGCGCTTTGCTGATCGTCTAGTCGTACGGTGATGGAAAGTCGATGGGGGAATCAGGTTGTGCAGTTCTTGTGCACACTCTCCATAGTGCAATCTGTAGAATGTATGTATGTATATATGTGGATGTTCCACCATAGCGTCGCCCCTATCGGTCCGATTTTGAAAAGCGAGGTATCAATCGATTCGTCGTTTTGCGTGTTAGGATAAACTGCAACATTGTGGTAGCTTACAAAGAAATAATGGACTTACGCAAGATATTTTATCAATCCCAGAAGCCTATGGCCATAAAGCAAGCCTTCTATTAAAAAATATACATTCCGCTTATAATTCCAAGTAATTATTTGAAAATTAATAGCATATATTGAGCATAAATGTATTATGCATCCGCTAATGCATCCAAACGTCCGCTACTCAGTATCCGCCAACAACTGTTACGCATAATTGATGGGCCAATATATTCAAGCCCCAAATATTACCCTACTCCCTGAAATCGTATGTGAAAACATGATCTAGCCTAAATGCAACTGAATGCAGCCCAACCAAATCAAACATGTTCATATTTAGGAAGAGCTAAACATTTTACGTGAATTTCTGGTTAGTTTATTTTCGAAAGTACAAGCACATTATTCATATCCATCCATACCAATATATAAATGTGAAACGTTGTCTGTCTGTTTCTTTGTTTGTTTGGGGAGGTTTCACGCGTCTGCATAACACATCAATAGCATTGGTGCTATACCTACTTTTGCATTGGTTTTTAATATCCTAGAAGAACTTAGGATGCTATTTTTCGCGAGTCTATAGTCCGCGCGGACGAAGTCGCGAGCGCGAAAACTAGTTCTTAATAATTCTAAGATTGCGCGTGCATTTGCGCAAACCTACGCCGGCATTGTTGCTCATCGCATCGGAGCGATTTGGAGTATTTCGTTATTATTGGTAGTTGTAATATCGAATTTTGGTTCAGAGGTTTGCAATTCCTATAGTGGTGTCCTCTTTTTTTAACAGACTTCAAAAATGGAGGAGGTTCTCAATTCGATCTGTATGTTTTTTTTTTTGTTTGTTTCCTCTGAACTCCGTGATTTGTGAACCGATTTTGAAAATTATTTTTTTGTTTGAAAGGTATACTTTCAGATTGGTCCCATAGAAATTTTATCAAAATCGGTTTAGTAGTTTTTTAACCAGTTCCAATAATAAGAAAAATTTGGTACGAGCGTTCGCGAAGTACGAGCGTTTGAAGTCAGTTGTTCCAAAAAAAAATAATTATAACCAGTGCAGAGTTGGTTTGATATAATAATGAGGTGTTCACGAAATAACCTGCAACGATTGGCTTAAAACATGGTTGCTTAGTCCCTGCAGTATTAGATGGATTGAGCTGACAATGATGATGATCATCGCGATAGTTAAAAAAAAACTATCTATATTTATCTATCTAAACTTATTATAAAACAGTAATAAAAAAAGTATGAATAAAATAAGTTACTGAACAAGTTATAACATTTAGTATATGATGCCTGTATGTGTGTCTGTCTGTTTGTTGACGCATCACGCCAAAACTACTGGCCCGATTGCGATGCGTAAGGTTTTGACTTAAAAACTTAAATGCCGGCGTTTGTGTATATGCCCGTGATGGCATTTGCTGTCTGCGTCTCCCAAATCTTGAGCACCCTAACTTCTCGGTGATTTGGATGTTGGTGGACACGGGCATAGAGAAAATTATGTATGCTTGTGTGTACCGCCCACACAGCTGAGATCGGGGGACGAATTTATTGGTAGACTTTCTAGGTGAGGCGGCAAGTGTGGCCCAACAGCGTTACCCGTCTGCTTAATTGGTGTTTTTGGGGGGATTTTAACGCCCACCACAAGGAGTGGCTTGTCCCATACCAAAAAACTGACCACGCTGGTAGAGAGACGCGGAAGCTTGCTCTGGCGTTAGATCTCTCTCAGCTGGTGCAGGAGCCGACACGGGTACCTGACCGTGACGGTGACACTGCCAACTGTCTCGACCTGTTGATGACGACTGAACCAGACCGATACTCCGTATCAGTATCCCCACCTCTTGGTAGCTCTGATCACTGCCTGGTTAAGTACGCACTTAACCAGGCAGTGTATTCCCCACCTGATCCTAGCTTTAAGGGTAATGTGGAGGCGCGTGTGGAGATACAACTCAGCAGATTGGGACGAGATGTGGCAATTCCTTGTGGTGAAACATGTTTCCCGCCAAGGGTACGCTTGGCGGGAAACATGTTTCACCTCCCAGGACCCATCGATTTGCGCGTCTGCTGTTACAGAGGTAATATGTCAGGCAATGGAATATTTCATTCCATTCAGTGACAAGACTCTTTCCAGCAAAGCTCAACCTTGGTTTGGATCCAGCTATGGTCGTGCTGTGGCTCTAAAGCGTGCGGCATATCTAGACTGGGCTGATGCTCGAAAGCGCAAGTCTTCTCATATTCGGGTTAAAGAAAGAAAATTTAACGTTGCCGCTAAGACCTGCAAGAAGATACTTAGAAAGGCTCATTTTGATCACGTAAGTCGAATTGGGGCCAAACTGGCTTCATGCTCCAAGGGTAGCTTAAGCTTTTTGGTCCCTGGCCAAGTCGGTCGAAGAAAACTTCTGCCGCCCCTCACTGCCACCATTGCTGAAACCTGATGGATCACTAGCTTACACTGCTGGAGACGAAGCGAATTTATTTGATTCTCTTTTTGCAGAAGCCTCGCATCTAGATGCTTCTGGCAAGACACCTTCCTGCCTTCCTCATTGCGGGGTTTTTATGCCCAAAATTCGCATTCGCCAGAAGGAGGTTCTCAGAACGCTTCGAGCTCTAGATGTGAACAAGGCCAGTGGTCCTGATGGTATTCCAGCGATTGTGTTGAAAAACTGTGCGCCCGAATTGTCTCCCATCTTAACGCGTTTGTACCGCCTCTCTCTCTTCACTCAGGTAAAGTTCCGAAGAGCTGGAAGCTTGCCAATGTACAAACAGTACCAAAAAAGGGTAGTCGTGCTGATCCGGCCAATTATCGTCCCATCTCGATAACCTCCTTCCTCTGTAAGTGTATGGAGCGTGTCATAAACATTCGGCTCTTGGCATACCTTGAAGACAATGATCTTCTCAGTGACCGGCAATACGGATTTCGCCGAAACCGGTCTACTGGGGATCTTCTCGCGTATGCCACTCACGTAGTGAGCGAAGCCATAGAGATGCATGGTGAGGCGCTTGCCGTCTCCCTTGACTTATAGAAGGCATTTGATCGGGTCTGGCACGATGGCCTTTTAAACAAGCTTCCCTCATATGGTTTACCTGTTGGCTTATGCAATTGGATAGTTGATTTCTTGAGGGAACGATCTATTTGAGTAGTCTTAGAGGGCTGCTCATCTGATCAAATGGCTATCAATGCCGGTGTACCTCAGGGATCGGTTCTCTTGGCTACACTGTTTTTACTGCACATTATTGACCTTCTGAAGCCCGGTACCTTTGGGTATGCTGATGACAGTACTGTAGTTGAGAGATACACTTCCAATGCTCAATTTTCAATGGCGCTGTCCAGTTTCAGAGAGAAGCTATGGTAGACCGTTTAAATTTAGCCTTAGAAGCTGTGTCCGATTGGGGCGATGCTAACCTGGTTAAGTTTAATGCTTCTAGAATGCAGGCGTGTTTGTTTTCTGCTAAAAAGAGTCCTCTAAACCGATCTCTCGAACTCACATCAAACCTGAATTTCGGGTCTTATATTGAATCCAAAGCCAAGGTAGCTGCAAAAAAACTTGGTATTTTGTTTAAGGTTAGGCGGTACTTCACACCGGGACAGCTTTTGAATCTTTATCAAGCACAGGTCCGACCTTGTATGGAGTACTGCTGCCACCTCTGGGACGGTTCTGCCAAGTATCAGCTCGAGTCTTTGGATTCAATTGAGAGACGTGCTATCAGGCTCATTGAGGATGACACTCTGGTAAAGAGTAAGCTTCAAAGTCTGGCGCATCAACGTGAGGTAGCAAGCCTGACGGTATTCTACAGATTGCACTATGGAGAGTGTGCACAAGAACTGCACAACTTGATTCCCCCATCAACTTTCCATCACCGTACGACTAGACGATCAGCAAAGCGCCACCCTTTCATGGTTGAAATACCTCGCACAAAAACGAAGCGTTACGCTTCATCATTTATTTATTATAAGAACTGCAAAGGAGTGGAATGCCCTGCCCTCGTCAGTGTTTCCGGTAAATTATAACCCCGGTGAACTAAAAAATAAACTAATTATCAGACTTTGAGCAATCGGCAAAAAATACAGCGGCTGAACGAAATTTGATATTTTGTACTTTATACGTAAATAACTTTCGCCCACGACTTCGTCCGCGCGGACTCCCTTTTACTGCGAAAAAAGCATCCTTTGTTTTTCTAGGATATTAAAAACCAATGCAAAAATATAGCACCAACATATGGTATTCTCTTTGCATCAACGCTCTTGATGTTCTTTTCTTGTTTTTTTTTTTTCTTATTATTTTGTTTCCATGGCAACCGTTATTTACAGCGAGTAATCGTAATTTTCCAGTTTATCAATGGAAACTTTCTATTTTTCGGGATAAAAGTATTGTATGTGCTATTCCAGGGTATAAGCTATCTCCATTCCAAATTTCATCTAAATCCGTCTAGCCGTTATCGCATTAAAACTCCCCAAACAATCAAACAGACAACGTTTCACTTTTATATATTGGTGTGGATTTTGGCCCAGGAATAACACTTTGTTACTTATAATTCAGAGAAATGTACACGCGGGCAAAGCCGTGGGCACAGTTAGTAAATCAATAAAGCCAACGTTTCCCCTACTCCTTCTTTTAGTTTATACAATACTTTTTTTTAAATTCTAACGCTCCATTACCGCTTCCGTCCGAAATTCAGAAAACGTCGATGAACATCAATCATCGCCAACGCGTAATGTAAATAAATATTAGCTGGACATCGTTTCGCCCGTTTGTGATGGTATTATACTCGATGTGTTATCATTAATGCGGTGTTTGCCGTATGTGTTTTTATATCAAACATTGATTATTGTCGTTAAATTAATGATATCAAAGTGTCAATTTGCTTAACTTAGGAACGATTAAATTGTATTTTAATTGTTATTAAATATAACCCTAGATGTTACAGTATTCACCATAAGATAAGCTTGTTTGAATAAAGAATGGCCAAACCACGAATAAAATGCCAAAACGTGTTAAATAGGTACGCTCCTGAAACATTTTGATATAAGTGCCCACAAATATTTTTAAAAAACAACTGTTTTTCTTTTCTTCTCTGCTTTATTCAAATACCTGAAGGCCCGTTTCTGCTTTGGTGGATAGTCGATCAATATATTGGGGAAAATCAACACTGCTCAATAAACGTCATTCGTTTGCTTTCGAACATAATAAGTAGGGCAAAAAATACACTTGTAGGTTTTAGGCTACTATTTAGGTGTAAAAAAATTGTAAATATTATGGTACCAAACTCAGAACTCACACTAAATGAAATAATCCAAAAGCGAATCTAACGAGAGCAAAAACAAAAGCGAAATTCAGCTTTCAAAATCTGAATTACTAAAAATTCTGACATGACTGTCCACCATTCGCCACCGGTAAACGTTATACATTCGCCACCGGTAAAAGTTATACGTTTGGCTACGCTCGTAGAGTATGCCACAACGTATTCAGCGTACCGTTACCGTAGCACTCTCGTAGCATAACGGCTGCGACCATACTACGGCTGCGGAATGGGAGTCACGTTATCGCGCTACAAAACGTGAGTGTAGCCCGTTCGCAGCTTGGATAGGAATCGAATGAGCGCTAAATACCCGCTATTTGCTGTTGAGGCATTTTAAAGACACTTTCAGTATAGATAAGCATTTAACAGTGTGTGTATATTGAAAGTGTAAGTGTTATGTCGACGATACCAACCTTTGGTACGTGTTTGGCTACGCTTCGCTCAACGTCAACGCTTGTTTTCTACTAAATGTATGCGGATGTGACGTGATTTATCGAAAATTCTATTCGACACATTTTTCGATTTTTCTTCGCCCGATCCTCTGTTTTGTTTTATATTTGCTAAAACTGTGATCATCACAGTCTTCACTGGATTGGTTGTCATAACTTGTTTTTTTGTCATTTTGACACTTACGGCATTCAAACGGCGCGTCGATATCGTAGATCCCAAACGAATTGACCGAATAAGTTCATGGCATTGCTTCGAAAATTGAACAAGACACCAGTTCAAAAACTAAAACCCGACTACGGTTGGGTAAAAAATTTCTATTCACTACATACACTCTTGCGATGAAGACGAATCGATTGATACCTCGGTTGTTAAAATTGGACCAAGTTTTTAGTTTGAACATAACCCTTGCTTTGCTTCGCCGTAGTCGGATCAAAAAACGTGCCTATGATAGTCTATAAGTGAAGACGTATCGATCGATTTAGTTTGAAAACATAACCCTTACTTTGCCTTACCGTAGCCGGTTAAAAAAAATAGCCTATGACACCATACCTGAACACAAATCGATTGACTAATCGCATGTCAAAATCGAACCAATAAAGGCGACGCAATGGTGGAACATCCACATACATAGATACATACAACGTACATACATAGACTGTTAAACTCATTACCCTTCCCTTGCTTTGCTGTAGTCGGGTAAAACTAGCATGCTGTTGCTGCATATTTATGAAGGGGGTAACGAAGCTATGTGCCACATGAAGCACAACAATGTTGATACGAGTACCATTGAATAGGTGTACGTGGATGACGTTATTCTCTTGATGAGGCAGTGGATCCGACGCAGAGCAGATTTGATTCAATTGATTATCCACTAGCTGACTGACTGTTAAGCCCCTGTATTGATTCTCATTTTGAGTAAAACATGTGTTACCGATTCATTATTTACGATTTTATTTACTTATTTTAGAGCGATGGTGGCCTAACGGTTCTATAGTGCAATTTAAAATCCAACGATCCCGGGTTCAAAAGCTAGGCTCCGCACCAATGACTTTTTTAAGTTATGTGCAGTTTTCTATCGTTCCATGCTTCGGAGGGCACGTTAAGCTGTCGGTCCCGGCTGTTATTGATTAATAGCAGTCGTTAAGCCATGTCAGAGGCCCTCGGGCGGCTTGACGAACTCTGACATCAGAGCACTACCTCATACGACAAAAAATAATAATTTACACATAACTTTTTTATACCTAACACAAACTAACGCGTTTTTATATATTTGTTTTTCATTGCAGTTTTGGTACGAGTAGTTACTGATCTTACGTAAGTGTCTGTAATGTCAAAATAACAGCTTTTTACTAGTATTATTATGTATTCTGTGTTTTTACTATGAAAGTTTATACGGTACTAATACCAATATAAGCAATTTTTTAAATTTTTGTGTCTGTCTGTGTTATAAGGAGTAACCAAGGATACTTTAAATTTCGGAAAAGTATTGGGGATACGCGCAAAAAAAACATGAAATTTGACCACGCGGGCAAATCCGCGGGTAGCTGTTCCTGCGGATTTGCCCGCGTGGTACGTAATAATGAACAGCCCCTTAGGACGAGAAACTCTTACGCCCACTTTCGATCCAATGGATCCTATAGAAAATTTACGGAATAATAAAAAGATGTTATATTATATGATGATGTTGTGCTTAGCTATTGTATCTAATTCCCAGGCATATAAGCATGTACCTATGTGTATTAATAAGTTCCTTAGCCAAAGCACCTTCATACATTACGCAATTATATATAATATACTAGCTGCATCCGCGGCTTATTCCAGGACCAAAAGTGCCTTAAAAGCACAATTATATTGAATATCTTCAAAATTCGTTCAGTCATCAAATAGATTTTTATCGATTGCTTGGCATCTAATCATCGGATTAAGATACCAAGTACCCTAGTTTTTAAGTAAAACTCTACGCTTTCCAAACGTATGCGCGTACAAACAAACAGAAAAACATGATTTAAAAAAAGTTACATTCTTGTTTAGTAGCTTATTTTAAGTACCTCAGAGCATTTCTTTGTAATTATCTTCTTTGTACAGACTTTTTCGTACTTACTGCTTTAATATAAGTTTAAATACTAAGTAATTATACACTCTACTTCGTACTTAAGTAGGTTTAGGTTTATTACGTACTGTAGGTACTTAAATATTCCACAGAGTATCTGTGACGGTCCGGCGTAAACTAAAGGCGCTAATGCAGAGCTGAATAATGAAAATAACTGGGATTGTATTACATTCCTTTTTAAACACGGGCAGGTAAACAGACAGGGGCAAGCCGGTCCCTTTATTTGCAGAATTTTAATAGAAAGGTTCGCGTCATGTACCTCGCTGTAGCTTTCATATAACAAAACCCATTTGGTTGTATCGCGGCCGGTCCATTGTAATGACGGTCGGAATCATCTGTTAAATCTCGCTTCTGATTTTGTTTTGCAACGGAATTGATGTTGGCAGCGGCCCGGTTCTATTATCATATATTTTATTTGATACATTGCATTTCGAGGTTCCTACTTGGCTTTCCTTTCATTAAAAACATAATTGGAGTGGTAAAGAATGTGGTTATTAAATAACCTGCATAAATGTGCACAAAGTTGTATATACTGAATATTACCTTTTTTTTTACAACTGCTTTGAAATTATGAAAATAATTCCGTAGAATTGTGGGATGTGAATAGACTCTCAAGAATGAATAACATGAATATTATGAATACCCAGAATTCAATAACTATAGTCTCATCATATTTTTTGTGAAAAGCCGGTATGTTATGTCTGCTAAGACTTTAGAAATAACAAAGTCAATCTAGTTTCGAAAAGTACAATTCTTATAAATATAAATATATTCAGGACAATTCAAACCAATTACCTAGCCCCAAACAAGGATAAACATACATAGATAAAAATATTACATCCATGACTCGGAAACAAACATTTCTTCTGCTCATCACACAAATGATTGCACCTTGCAGGATTCGAACCCGCGACCACTCGATTTCTTACCTAGGATTTCTAGCCACTAGACCAACCGATCGTCATATTATGTAGGTGATATTGTTTTGTTAACTTTTTAACTTACCCAACACAAAAGGTAAATCTGTCTCTTTATGTGAAATACTTTAGAAAGTACGCCAAATACTTATTAACAACTCAATAAGATGAACGAGCTCAATCACTCAATGCTTTTTCAGAGGCTCAAATCGAGCGCTCGTGCAAAAAAAAAATTTTTGACGTGTTTGGTAACCGAAGCTACCGCAGGCTTTGAGCACATCACAAATTCAAAGTACATAATAATATTTAGTCCCACGCAAGGACTATATACGAACTGTAATAATGTCAAGTATATAAAATAAATTTGTTAAATGTCCACTCAGTTGTGCAAATGCACTGTAATTGTATTTTGTTGCATAATACATATAATTTTTCAAGTGTGATACGCTGGTTGATTCTTAGAAAATGAGTAGGTCTCTGGAGTGTTCTGGGAAAATCGCTCTAGAATGTCTCGAACCCCTGCTCGTAACAATACTACTAAATGGATTCCCCATATAGCCATTTTTGGCAACTTGACGTAATCGTTTCGACATCTAGTGTTGACTCTGACTTATTTTCTATACATAATCTTGTCGCCGTTACGTGTTTAAACAGTCGCTGCAACTAAAATTGGGGAATTGTCGACACAGTAACATTTGGTTTCAAATTAACGTCGCCGTGTCGTAACACCGTTACCATATATTAACCAGAGTTCGCAGAAACCATTCATTCATTCGTTCATTTTCTTCGTTCAAAGAAATGTCAACAATTAAAAAAAAAAAAAAAAAAAAAACGCCATCTTATTCGAGGTAAGTATACAAACAGATTTTGTTTTAAAGGTTGTTAATGCACAAATCGTAATGGGAAAAGAGATTAACACTTTAATTTTGTCAAATAGGTTGAAATTTACCAACGCGCCTCATTATTAACACAATTTTAGTATATTAGCGAAATGTAAACATTATTTATTTGTACACACCTAGTGCTCAAATGCTTTTAATTATTTATAATGGTAAATATCAATACTAATAGCAATCTATTTTAGCAAGATTAATCAATAAAACTGATAAATTTTGAAAAAAAAAAACATTTTTGCTATGTGAAAATATTCTCGTCACAACTAATCACAAAATTACGTTAATGCGTCGACATGTTACCTAAAGTTGTCACAGAGTTACTGGATTTATAAAATGGTTACTCAATTATTTTATTTTCAGTGTAACTCAAAGTTTCAAAATGCCATTATGGTGTTTTCCTATAATAAATACAACTTCACAATGACTTCACAATAATCGTTAAACGAGTAGATTAATCAGTCACGTACTCAATTATTGGAATAAAAATCTTATTTACCTGTACTTGACTTATTTTTGTTCGTTATTTCGTTAACTTTTCTGTAAAAAGTAGAAGTCAATCGAAATTTACGTGGGTTATTTGGTTATTTACTCATTTTATATTTTAATTCTAATGAGAAAACTTTAGCAAACAAAGGCAACTTTTGAGAGTGACTGGATTTGATGACGTTTATTTTTGCAAGTTTGGTTATCTAATATCCCGGAACGTTGTCGTAACATGTTACCATCCCGTTACTACACATTTATAAAACTTTGTACACTAGTTGCAAACTAAACGCAATGTATATACTATGTGTGGGTACAGATCATTATATATTATATCGACACAACGACCACAGAAAGTTACTGAAACTAGTAACATAACAATAATCGTACTAATGTTACTGAACTGTTACAACACCTTCAAACAAAACCCACACAGTCGCAATGTGTCGTATCAGTTACGAATCTGCTGCTACTTGTTACGTCTATTAAAAATCTGCAACCAAAAATCGCTATACGGGTCATTATCTATGTAAACAATAATAATATAATTATATACTATATGTATATTTAGTATCTATTTATATATAGGATATAACGTGATGACCTATTAAGTAGTGGGGTATTCCTCACGGCTTGGCGAACAACGTTAGTTTAACGACTTTTGTGATTTCGAAGTTTTTCATTCATGTATTTACTTATAAAGGTTGCCCTAAGAATACTGTTCTTGAAACCCTAGTAGCACTGAATAAATAATAGTTCTACCTAGTAGCCAGCTAGGAAAAAACAATACCGCCTTTGATAGAGTTGCCGCGAATACTCACTATTATTCGGTATTCGGCATTACTCGTCATTTTTTTGATATTCGTCGAATACCGAATAATAGCTAGTATTATTCGGCATTCGGCGAATAGTCTAAAATAAACTTTTAACGATCAAAAAAACGAATGAGTTAAAAATAATAAATTTTTATTATTTTCCTGAATAAAACTATACACAGTATCAATTATTATCTGTAATAATATGTGCCTGTGCCTATCATATTAGTGAAATTAAATTAGTTAGGCTTTTTAATTAATATTTAAAATCGAACAGAGGCAGATTGTGGTGCAAAAAAACTATTTTTTCTGCACGTTCGGGAGCAAGTCGGTTTCGCGTTTCCTCATAAACTAAACCTGCCTCGGAAAATAGTCTTTCTGAATAAACAGAGCTTGCTGGTGTGATTAAGTATTGTTTAGCAAGCTTACTTAAAGTAGGAAATCTATTCTTATTGGTACTCAAAGCCCACCATTCATATGGGTTTATTTTTCTGTCAGCCTTTGCTAATGCGATGTAGTGGGTGATTTCTTCAGCAGTGGCATTCTTGGGTTGCTCTTCAGTAGGCTGCTCTATAGATGATTCTTCAAAACATGCCCAAAATAGTTTATGAGTTTCTGAATCGACATACTCACTTTCATTGTCTAAACAAGACCTTTTGAATGCCGTTTCTGGATCCGAATCATCATTTTCGTCATCTAAAGAAAGCCTAAGACCTCTGAGCGCAGCTCTACGGATCCGTTCAGCTTGGGTAGCGTCAAGGTAAAAGTCGTTGTAGCGGGGGTCTAAAAATGTCGACAAGTAATATGTCTTCCTAAAGCATAGATCGTCCAAGTTAAAACGGGCTTGTATATTTTCTATTAACGCCTTTCTAAAATCATCAACGTGTGCAGTTTGTTGAATCAGCGCATCTTTCATTAGGTATCTGGTTAATGAAACAGTGCTAGGTATCACATCTGATATAGGCATATGTGGAACTCGTGATTTTTGTTATCTCTTCTCTTGTTTTAAGAGCTTTAACAGATGTTCTATAACCTCCCACTGATCACTGGTCAAATTTTCAAAATTCACGCTCCTTGATTCTGAAATATACACCAAAATTGCTCTTTTTTGCTCAAATAGACGCTCCAGTAGGTAATATGTTGAGTTCCAGCGAGTTTGAATATCTTGAATCAGTTTATGCTTAGGAAGTCCGAACTCAGATTGAATACTTTCAAATTTTGTATACCCTGAATGATTAAAATGTGTCACTATGCGGCGGGCACTAGTAAGAATTTATTTTATTGGAAAACTGTTATCTAATGCATTATTTATTACCAGCTGGAGAGTATGTATGAAGCAACGCTCTGAAGGAAGTAGAGTTTCCTTAACTCCTTTAACCATATTCGCCCCATTATCGTGAACAATCGCTTGAATTTTAGAGATGGGTATGTCCCATTTCGTTACACACTGTAACAGTTCTCTTTTGATATTTTCTGATGTGTGTGATTCAGGAAAATGAGCCATGTTTAGAACGGCATGATTCAGTTTAAAGTTTTCTGATATCCAGTGTCCTGTTAAACTCAGAAATGCAGCATTATGTACAGAAGAAGGCCAAAGATCGGTAGTGAATGCTATAGGTTCAGCCCTTTCTAACTCTTTTTTTAGTTTGCTAACCACTCTCTCATACATGTCTGGAATTATTTTCTCGGTGAAATATATCCTGCCAGGAATAGTGTATTGCGGCAAAGCATTATTAATAAGACGTTTAAAGCCCACATGATGATCGACGATGGAAAGTGGCTCGTTGTCAATAGCGATCATTTCACCAATCAAGTAGTGATATTTTTTTGCTCGGCTATCGTTGATGTCCCAGAGCTTTTTTTTTCAAGTAGTTGTTGCAGTGACGGTTGCACCAAAGGCTGAATGGGCAACTGGGTGGATGAGGAAGTACTTGGAGATGATTCTGCGGGAGCATTATGTTGAGCATGACTACTTGAGCTTCCATAAATTTTACCATACTCATCTGGGTGTTTGAATTTCAAATGATTCTGCAAAGCCGTCGTTCCTGCTTTTTTTGCTGCTCTACTTATTTTTACACCACATAAATTACATTTTGCACTGTTTTCTTTCTCTTCAAAATGTAGCCAAACATGAGTTTTTTTTCCTGGGTTTGGCATGATTGTTCTTCTTTTTTAAGTAACACTTTAACTAATTAAGTATTCAAGTCTTTAATTCAATAGCAATTTTCAAATAAGTATAGAAAGAAAAAATAAAAAACGTCAACCGATGTCGAAAATCAAATTATAAATGCGTGCCGCCTACCCTAAATACAAGCGTATTGAGTGGAAAATCCCCTACAATAGTAAACGCTGGTACAATACAAAACGGGGTATTCCCCGTAAAATATGTACAAGAAAAGGGTTGCCAGCATTTAAAAATTAAAATACTACATATATATGTAGATATGTATAACATGAAACAGATTTCTTTAACTTTATTGTTTTCTTTTCTCACAACCTTAGAAGAAATTAGAAATATTTTTAATGTGCCTTATTTATGTCGAATACTAATGTCGAGTTATTCGACTATTCGCCAAAGTGAATGGCGATTAATCGGTATTCGACTATTCGCTATAAGAACTATTCGCGGCAACTCTACCTTTGACCTTGAATTTGTTCTACAGTTTCACAACCTTATCTGTGAACTGAATGGTGGCGTAAGTCTTCCAGTCAATCGATAAGTAGACCAATCAAAAAACAGTAAAATACAGAAAATCTGAACCTCATTCGTGGCGGCTGTAGTTCCTTTTTTCGCCATTTCACAAATAAGTTGGTTGGACTGTAGTATGTTTGACAATCAGTGGTCAGTCGAACGTCAAAGCGAAAATACGTCAAATAGTTTTTTTTTTTTATTATTTTGTTAAAAGTGAATCTTTTCTTCCACGAGAAAACAACTGAACTGGCACTTCATCAGAAAACAGGATGAAGTGAAGCGGTTCGAATACGGTGCGGGAGATTACTTGAACACGATAGAACTGAAGCCTCACAGAGATGAGTTCACGTTCGGTACACTCTCTGTATGTACCGAACGTCCAACGACCGACGAGATTTGGATCGTCATATTATTATATGAGATGTATATACGAAGATGAGATCTTAGAGCCCGTGATTGAAGTGAAGAAGAGGCATTTGAGTGACAGGCAGCGGGCGTTCAGTCGCTTGAGGCTTTTGGAGTTCCCTGATTGATTTTCATATATTTTATTAATTAGTTTCTGCTTTAGTTCATTCTTCATCGTTAGTTATAGCAGGAGTATATTTATTCATTCGTTTTAATTTGTTATTAGTTGCTACATTATTTTTTAAGATTTTATTATATTAATTTCCAATATTATAATCAAAAAGTTTAAATGGATTATTAGTAATATTTACTTGAAAGAGAGGTTGTAAGACCGCGAGAGGGAGTACCTACCGTGAATACCGCGACTTGGCCGAGTGGCAGGCGAAGAAGTTCCGTCACAGCTACGCCGAGCACGTCCCTCGCTTCAGACAGTCCGACCATATTGAAATGCCATAATAGATATTAGATTTGTGATCAGTTTCAATGTTACATAAAATTGTCGTTTCTTAATCCTTCGGTGTTTTCTTCAGCTATAATGTAACAGCGTGCTGAGAGACAATAGGCAGGCTCGCCCCACATCTGCTCGGACTGGTGAACAATCTCCACTCTACGGGGTATTTCCACCAGCGTGCAAGCGAGGAGAGGCCTAGCAACCTTAACCCTCAGACGGAGCATACCTACTATTTTGTGCTACGTGATAACAATTATTTAGGGTAGCCGCAAATTTTTAATTTTTAGTTTTGTATGGGAATTTTAAATACTAGGTAAGGTTGTGTGCAATGGTTGAACCCATGCACACGTAAACGAATTTATATGCTTGATCGAAAACAAACCTGCTACGTACTTTTATGGCTATTCAGTGACACGTTGTATACATATAAAAACCAAAATGTGCATTAGTCTCGCAAAAACTGAAGAATGGATCGTCCGATTTGACAAAATATATAATTGTCACTCCCACCTAATCCTAATTGTACCTGTCACTTTTACATCAAACTAGTTTTAAATTATATTAGATTTTTGACATCTAATTGGCAAAAACTTAACGATAGTTTTTTTTTTTTTTTTCTTATTCTTTATGTTTTTGGCCATTGGCGTGGCGACTGGCGATCGAGCGGTTACGCGACGCCACAACGCGAGCGCTCGTGGCTCGTCGGCTCTTTTCGCCTCAGCTCAGCCATATTCAAGTTATAAGTCTGAAGAATGAAGAAGAAGAAGAAGAAGAAGAACAAAAACAAAAATTACAAGAACAAAAAGAACAAGAACAAAAACAAGAAGAACAAGAATAACAAGAACAGACCAATGAGAACGGGCAGTGCAAAACATTGTTCGTTGTTTTTTTGTTACACATCTGCCAGGCCTCCCGCCACTGCTCATTTTTTTATCGTTTGTTTGGCATCTAATAATCGGATTAAGATACGAAGTACCCCAGTTTTAAAGTCAAACCCTAAGCAATCCAACAGTGAAAACCGCATCGCAATCGGTCTAGTTGTTTTTACGTGATGCGCGAACAAACATACAGATAAACAGAAAGACATGATTTTTAAAATTGTTGTATTCTTGTTCAGTTGTCTTTTTTAAATACCATAGACTTATTAAATTACCCTTATTTTGGTACTCATTGGTTTATTATAAGTATAGATGGATACATATTATTGCGCCACCGACCAAAAGGTATATAACATCTGATCCTCTCTAATCTAATGTTATGTGGAAGAGATAGTTGTTTAGCTCACTAATTGTACTCTCATTATTTAACAATAATAGAAATAATTTGGTATCCCTAATGGATCAATATCGATGTATACAAATACAAGAGACTGACAAAAACCGACAGAAAATACAAATTATAACCAAGTGAATAGCAAACCGCTCTTGTTTATAATCATTTCACTTTCAAACCCGTTGGAGCAGATAAAAGTAGTTGTTCCAAGGTATTGCAAAAATTACCCTCAAAAATTTCACTTTGCCCCGTCGACAGTCCCGCAGCCTGTTCATTTAGCTGTTTGTACATAACCTATGCAAACGGAGCGGACCGCAGCAGGCCGGGAGCTCGTAAAACTAACTCCTGCAGAGTACCTACTACATGTCTCTTGGCGACGGATGCCGTTTACGGAAACAATGGGCCAACTCCGTATGCTCTATTTGGAACGCACCTGGCTAACCAGTTTCTGGGGAAACTTTGGCAACGAGTTCTTATTAGACGTTAATTAAACTAGGCGCTTCATTTAATGTGGCACATGCAGTAACTTTTGTTTAAGTGCTAGCTGTGCTGTATTTTTACACGACTGCCCAAAAACAGGAGGACATGCATTCACCCCTAATGTGATGTTGTCTTCACAGTGGTGATGGAGGACTTCAACGCACGGCTGATGGGCATGAGGAATGGCGATGAACCGAGAGTGGGGCAGTTTGGATTTGGACAGCGGAACCAAAGGCGTCAGCGATTGGCCGACTTCATGGAGAAGGAGGGACTATTTATGATAAACTCCTTTTTCAAGAAGTGCACCTCCAGGAAATGGGCGTGGCTGCACCCCGGCGGTCATAAACACGAGATAGATTTCATATTGACAACCAATAAGCATATATTCAATGATGTCTCTGTGATCAACAGGGTTCAGACCAGCAGTGATCACCGCATGGTAAAAGGCTCATTGAATATCAACGTAAAGCTGGAGTGGTCTCGTTTGATGAGATCTACTCTTTGCCCAAGTCCTGCCCAAATCCAAAACCCCGAGAGCTTTCAGTTGGAGCTCCAAAATCGCTTCCAAATCCTTACCGAATGCGATACAGTGGATGAACTAAACAACGGGCTGGTGGAAATAGTTCACGCGGTCGGGTCGAAGTTCTTTAAGACCCCCCGCAAAAATAGAACACAGAAACTCTGAGCATACACTCAAACTTATGGCAGAACGAGGCGAAATTAGACTGCAGTCTTCAGTGGCTATGTCGAGTTACAGCTTGCTTTATAAACAGATCTCCAAGTCAATGCGACACGATCTGCTTTCCTATAATAAATACTACTTGTATTAAGAATGCAATAGAGCGGAACAAGGGCTCCAAAATATTCGCAAGAGATCTGTCTATTGGGCAAAGCCTGTTGATGAATCTGAAAACCGAGAGTGGCAGCATCGTTTTGTCGAATTCGGTACCTAAAAATGATCATTGCGCAGCCATTTGCACGAAGTGCAGAGTGGCCACGACTTATCGGCAGTACTGTAAATATATATAATTATTATTAAATATAAATAAAACGGCTAAAACTCACGAAATAGAAGACCAGAAATACTCCGACCAGTTTCGGACTATTTTGAAGTCCTTCATCTGGGAGTGTTATGCCAACAAGCCGCGACGAGCGCTACGAACGTCAGCACGCAACTGACGACGCGTGCTTGGCGCGGACGGCCCAGTGGTCGGCGACTGCGTCGCTCGACTATGTTCGACTTGCACAGTCACTACGTTGTCTGTCGAGGAGTAATCACTGTCACTCACTTCCGTTAACTTTGATTGTTGTTTTCGCACGCGTCGTCAGTTGCGTGCTGACGTTCGTAGCGCTCGTCGCGGCTTGTCGGCATAACACCCCAGATGAAGGACTTCAAAATAGTCCGAAACTGGTCGGAGTATTTCCGATCTTCTATTTCGTGAGTTTTAGCCGTTTTATTTATATTTAATATGAATTTCACTCGCGTTAGTTTTCAAAATCAAATATATAATTATTATCAAATGGAAAAAATGAGTTGTGGACGAGATTCGAACTCGCATAATTAAAAATAATAAAATAAATAATAATAATATAATAAATTTTAATAGTATATAATTTATTGGCAAAAGTTATTTTTTGGCAGGGCAGATGTGTTTTTTAGCTCATTTCTGAATAAAAGTATCTTATGTGTTATTCCAGAACCAACAGTACCTATAAGCACTGCTATAAGGTACAATATAAGTACCAATATTCATTACGCTGTCAAATAGTATTTTATCGACGAGACGAGTAGAGCTATGCTTTGTCATATATTCAACCGCCAAGCAGTAGTGTATAAATATTTATCTATTAAATCGTTCGGCTTGAAAGGCCAATGTTTCCAGCGAAATTACTGGGCAATGAGACTCAGCAACCAATCTCTCAGGGTGACGAGCAGTGCAGTGCAGTGACACGCAAGATTTAAGAAACTAAGCGTATCTGCGGGGGGAGAGGTACCAGGGGGTAGGCCCTCCCGCAGCCATTCCCCCCCTCCCCCCAACTCCTGCCTCTCGTAAACCAACCAACTATAGCCAACCCGCATTTTAAGTCCCCTAGATTTATCTTTATTGTACAGACTTTTTGTTACTCACTGCCTTATTAAATGCACGCAATGCATTTTTCAGACGTAGTTGCTTATTTTTCTGACATTAACCTTATGTGCTTACTTCAGATCATATTAGCAAGATCGTGTTTATACTTTTTATCACAAAATATCTAGTGCGACGACTTAGAATCCAACGATACCGGATTCAGTTCGTGACTTTTCTAAGTTATGTGCGGTTTTCCAACGCCTCGGTGCTTTGGATGGCACGTTGCTGTCGGTCCCGGTTGTTAGTGATACCACTACCACTACCTTGCTACGCGTGCGCACTCGCAGTATGCGCGTGGTAGTGCGCGCATACTGCTCTACCACGCAGCTTAGTCGTGATAAGCTTTTTCGCGCGCGAGCAAGGTAGTAGTTAAGTAGCAGTCGTTAATCCATGTCAGAGGCCCTCGAGCGGCCTGACAAACTCTCACAGGACAACCAAGCAACAAGATATTTGCGACAATCTGCATTCTCTATTATTTCAATCCTTAAAATACTTACCGATTCTTAAAAGAACATCACAAATAAAATAAAAGACCATCGAATAATCAAATCCATTTCGAAGGTTGCCAATTGATAAGAAACAAAGAGGCAATTTCCATTAGAATTACTCCACAAGTCGATTTACAACAATCCAGACTTCGGAAACTTAGCAAAAATTGCACTTCTACAGAACGGATAAAAATCCAGGGTTCTTGATGGTTATAAAGTTCATCTTGTATAATAAACTATAGCTTTTGCTCGCGCCTTCACCCACGTAGATATTTTATCTTTTAAAAAACCCTTAAATTATTGTACACTTTTTAGCAAACACTCTGCAATCAGTTGTTATGAAATAAAAAATAAATAAAAAAACTAACGCCAAAACTCGTATCAAATCCGTTCTGTAGTTCTAAATATCTAAAGATCGATCTAAAGTAGGTAGTTTTCAGTACTTAGGTGTAACAATACTATCATAATTGTTAAACTTAGATTCGGGTTCAGTCGCGCGTCAATTCAGTCGTTCGTTTTATGAATTAAACATGATTTTAAAGTTGATTTTAAACATAGCACCAATCAATTTTCAAAAATATCTTCAGTTACATACATATTTTTTTATTAATAGGTGAGGATGAGGATGGATATAGATAGACAGATGCGACCAAGGGAATAACCATTAAGCACTTCCGTATGGTCTGCGTGCAATAAATGATAGAAAAACTTGACTCGAAGTTCGCAGAATACAATTGATAACTCGCCTGAAGCTCTAACTTTTTGCTTTCTCCATTATTGACGCGGGATCTTCTCCGGAGAAAGGCTTTCTTTGCGGATAGTTTTTCTCTTTAAACTAATCTAACAACTAACCTCGTTTATTCTTTCAAGTAAGTTGGTAATTCTGTAGTGTGGTTTTTTGACGGATACAATTAAGTTTAAAAACCTTCATTTTCAGATTGAGTGAGACGTATTTTTATAGTTTATTATTTAAACGGGGCTTTTCAGTAACATTTATAGGTCCCGTTAATATGATTTTGCGTGTTCGAATCGCGAAATTTTAAAAGTTACAATCACGTATTTTATTAAAATATTTTATTTAACTACACTTGTATGTATTTTGTTTGTCCTGGAATCTTGCAGTTCAAATTTCGAGCACTACCCGATTAGCTATCTGGCTGAAACTTTCAGGGTAGTACACAAACCGATGACAAAACAATTAAAAAAACTCTGTTAAAAGGGAAAATCCAAAAGGAAAAGAAAGAAAAAGAAAGGAAAAAAAGGAGAAAAAGAAAAAAATACGTAAAAGTTACAAAGCAACAAAAAAGAGTACCCGTAAAAGCTTTTGCTATATTTTATTTTTTTAAATTATACTTATTTATATTCGAAAGTAAAACATCAATATGGAAAAGAATACTATGGCATTGTTATACTTATATCTCGTAAGGTTTTTTATAATTACGGGTATTTTATACATAAACAGACTGCCAGAGATATCAACTAACATACCTAATAAATAAATAAATAAAAAAAAAACATTTATTTTAGGTTATTCACCCATAAAGCACAATTTACAATATCCACACAAAAATAATAATAAATTCAATCAATAATTAAAAAATAATAAATAAATATATAATAATGGGCAGGAAAGTAGTTACTTTTTAATAAATATATTAATGAGCCGGGCTTTCATTATGAAGTTGCATCCAGTGAGTGAACATAGGACTGTCCCAGCGGTCGGCCAATGCGGCCAGGATGGTGTTGGCGCTGCCGCGCCAGCGGCCGAGTAATGATGCGCACCGTTTTCGGATGATGGCATGAAAACCATCAACTTGAGCGTCCGCAAACATACCCGACGCGCTGCAGAAACGCGGCAGCCCCAACAGCACCCTGAACGCGTTGTTGTACTGGACACGCAGATCGCTGTACACCCACCGCGTATAGTCCACCCACAGGCTGCACGTGTAAAAGGATTGGCAGTAAGCCTTAAACAGCGACACCTTTACCTGTGCTGTACAACGTGCAAACCTGCGGGCTAATATTTTGCAGCGGACAGACAACGACCTGCGCTCCCTCTCAATATCCACGTTGTCTTTTAGGTCATCGGTGACCCAGTGTCCCAGATACTTGAACTTTGACACTACAGTCATAGAAGTGCCACAGAGAGTGACTTCTGGCAGAGTATAACTTTTATTGCGCGCTTTGAAGATCATAAGTTCACTCTTTTTTACATTGTACCTGAGATTATGGGCCACCGCAAAAGACTCACAAAGAGACAAGAGTCTTTTCAAAGCCTAAATTGATGGGCTCAGCAGCACCATATCATCCGCGTAGCTTATGTTGTTAACACATACGCCATCGATATGACATCCAATGCCAGTGTTACTGAGCCCATCAATAAGTCCGTCCATGTACAAGTTGAACAACTTGGGAGACGTCAACCCACCTTGCCTCACCCCGCAGTTCAGCTGGTACTCCTCCGACAACGCATCACCCAACTTACGCGGTTTGCTTGATGACTATACCAATATTTAAATAGTGCTCTTAGTTCATAAGGTAAGGTAGTTTTTTTTTTAATTTCTCCCAAAGGACCTCATAAGATACGAGGTCAAACGCTTTTGAGAGATCTAAGAAACACGCGTAAACTGGGGTTTTTCTGTCAGTGTAGTACTTTACAGTCTGCTTGAGGCGCAGGATAGCACTTTCAGTAGATAACCCAGGCCTGAAGCCAAACTGCGCATCATTCAAATCCAGGTGCTTACCAAGATGCCGATCAAGCAGACTGTCCAGCACCTTTGCAAGGACGTTGGCCAAGGAGATCGGCCTATAGTTTGACATGTCGGAGGAGTCCCCGGTTTTATTCTTGACTATAGGTACCACTACCGTGTACATTAGGTCATCGGGTAAATATGAGTGGCTAAGGCAAAGCGTGAAAAACATAGAGAGCACCCTAGGCAGATGCACACCTGCGTATCGCAGGTGCTCAATGCTAAGACTATCTTGTCCTGGAGATTTTCCTCTTACCATGCCCTTAATGATAGCGGTAACTTCCGGTCCTGTAAAACTTACAGTACGTTCTGAGGACTCCAAAGCATCGAGCTCGTGCGGTACCGGTGACGCGGCACATGACAAAGGGTCCACCTTAAAGTGTTTGTGAAAAGCAGTTGCCACCTCGCTCGGCTCGCTGTAGCCCCCAACACTCACGGGACGGCTAGGCCCTTGATTCAATTTATTAGTCCCTTTCCAAAATTTTGAGAAGTCCTTGTTTGAGTGATGTTGTGCAATAATGTCCATTTTTATTTGTTGTTCATTATTTTGACACCATTTCAGCTTAGATTTAAATATTCGCCTTGATTCACACATATTCAAATAAATCCAACCAGAAGATGGTTTGCCTGACAATAACCAAGTCTGAAAACAAAGGCGAGCCGTGCTGTGAGCATCTCTCACATGTTTATTCCAGCCAATTACACATTTACCCTTTCTTTTACTTATGTCTTCGTAACTAAGCACCGCTGCTTCAGTGAGGACCGACATTATAGTTTTATACAAATTAATTAAAATCCGTACACATTTTATCAGCACATTCATGAAAATCCATATCAAAGTCAATATTGCTAAGTTTGAAGTTACACTAGCCCAGGGACCAAACCTCAGTGGACAACATAAAAATACAGGAAAAATTAGGAGCACTCGGAGATGGTCATAAACATAGATCTTGCACTCGACTATTTTATTCGGTCTTCTCCCAATTTAATATATTTGGTAAAAGTGGTACACTCTTGGGGCTCTAGTATTGTTATTATCACAGACTTTTCGTGCTTCAACAATACGGATCAAAACAACCACATACGAAAGTAAAGGAATCCAGATGTAATAAACTTATTTAGGTACATATTTTATAACATATTATTTCGTAAAATTCCAGTTTTTGCTAATCCAATCACAATATGGGAATGACAGGTTATTTGAATTTAGAATTAATATAGACAAACTTTAAAAAAGGTTTGACATCGTCACACAGTTTGATCAAGCTTTTGAGTAGGTACATACAAAAGTCAGAAATGATACCTAGTCAGATCGCAATTTGTAAAAATAAAAATAAACTCTATGAGATCCAATACCAATCGTGTCCTGTAGTTTATATTTTCAATCGAGCCTCGTCTCTCAATGGAAACATCCTAGTGTTTCAATTAAAACCCAGCCCTGGCAGTTCTCGGTTTGCTGGACAACTTTTATTACTTGCTCAAGTAGAAAAAGTAATCAAGTTCCCGATATATCGTATCGCACACCTAACTGTGAACCTGCCTAACCCCTAATTGTTTGATGCGACGCCCAAGCCCGTCTAGTTAGCTCTTACCTTGTTTGCGAACAAATTTCAACTTTTTAAAGGTATTTACGATGAACTCTAACAAAGTTTGTTTATTACAATTTGCTTATTGGCTTTTTGTTTCGGGTAAATAGATCAGAAAGTTGTTTGATTAATCAGTCACGTCAATAAGTGTTGTAGGAATTGTATAGTCTGCTGTTACGTGAAATGTTTATTTCATGTTAGATAATAAATGCAAAGGGGCTATAGGGCTACGAGTACATACGCTAACCTCGCTACTGGACTACCAACATACAAACATCAACTACACTTTATATTATTTATTTAACTATAGTTTTAGTTTGGTCAAAATTACTAAGTGTGTATCGAATCTGGAGTTTTGTAGGATAAAAACATAGACGGAATAACTCCGAAAATATCAAAACTCGCAGAACATACGAGTACATGGGTGCCATATGTGTGGTATTTGGTTAATTGGGTTCCTCCGGGTTGCTCTACCTCGGGACCCCGCTTATCTTACTTCCTGGGACATCCTAATCATCGAACGATACGATCTTTATTGTAATTAGGTACCAATTAAAAAAAACATACACATTATAATTAAAACATCATCATCATCAGCCTATATTTTTCCACTGCTGGACGTAGGCCTCTCCTAATGCACGCCACTGAGATCGGTATTCAGCTCTCTTCATTCAGTTTCTGCCAGCCGCTTTTCAAAGGTCTTCGTCGTTACTTTCGTACTGTGGTATGGACGACGAGAAGATTTGACAAAGCTTGCCGAATGCAGCCCAATCCAGCTGAATCCTTATGTTGGCTTCCTTCTCAAAGTTTTTTCCTATTATTTCAATATTTACCCAAGGTAAACATATTGTTGGACAACTTTAAGAGATACAACATTGACTGCAATCGGTTCCGGGTCAATAAGATCGTTAAACATAATCTTGGTCTTATCTATTTTCATTCCAAGACCGATGCGTCGAGAAGCATCAACTAGGTTGGTCAGCATACTTTCTTTGCAAGTCTTGCAGCGACTCCACCATTAGGACGATATCATCGGCAAGTGTGAGATGTTCTCGCCATTGATATTAATGCCCATTCATTTCCGATTGGAAATGAATGGGCATTAATATCAGTCAGTCATTAATATCTTAAACATATCTTCCAAGGCATTAGTAAACAGTTTCGGGAATAAAACATCCCCCTGTCTCACTCCCCTGCGCAGTTGGATATGTTTATACTGATGGTTTTGTACTTGGACGCAGTCGCGGGGCGTCATACATAAATCTCAGCACTTCGAATCTATCGTCAGTCCACTTGACACCGCTGCTAAGTCTCCAGAACCGCCCAGGTTTCAACAGAGTCAAAGGTCATAGTCCACAAAAGTATGACAAAGGGGCTGGTTATACTCTTCAGACTTCTGTATAACCTACCTCACTGTATGTATGTGGTCTATGGTGCTAAATCCTCCTCGAAACACAACCTGTTCAGGAGGCTGGAATTCGTCAAGTCTTCTAGCGAGACTATTTGAGACGACCCTTTAAAACAATTTATAGACGTGGCTTAAGAGAGAAGTCGGTAGTTCTTTAAAAGGATTTTATACCTTTTTTTAATGAATACCAAACTAGGTACCAAACTCCTGCTCCACGCCTCTGGAGTTCACCCACTGTTAATAACGATGCTTAGTAACCCCTGAAGCTCTCGAAGTATGGGCTTTCCCCCTGCTTTCAAGAGCTCCGAAGTTATTACGTCCTCTCCGCTCTACAGAGAACGGAATAACTTCGAAGCCTTTCCATTCATAATTTGTTTGAGCGCCATCTCAATCTCGTCTAAGCTTACGTCGGGCAGTTCGTCAGTATTGCGCGGGAATCCTCTGTGATGGGTTCGGGCACAGTACACATTCCGTAGGACTATATATGTACTGTGGTTCGGGTCTAGAAGCATGCAAATCTAGAAGCATTTAATGTGACGTCACAAGGCCTATAACCAGCGGACTATCAAGACACTTCCAACGTTACTTCAGTTGTCAAATAATGTTACAGTGCTTAACTTATCTGGGAAATGGCAAAAAAAAACAAAAAACGCCATGATTGCTGCCACTTTTTCTGTATTTTACTGCTTTATTGATTGGTTTACATAACGATTAACTGGAACACTCACGCCGCCATTCAGTTCACAGATAAGTTGGTGGCACTGTATGTAGTTTAGAAGTTATGAGGGAACATACGATATATACAATAGTCATAACGAATCTTTGTGGTTGTGAAGTTAGGCTCCGTGAACGATTGCGCAGATACAGCTGTGAGGATAAAACATCATAAAGTACCTAAGAGCGAGATAGATGGTACGAAAAACGTAAGCGAGTGAGCGAGGCAGTTATACAATACTCAGTTGTGAGGATAAAAGCAGCATAAAGTAAGCGAGATACATGATGCGAAAAACGTAAGCGAGTGAGCGAGGCAGTTATACAATGCTGTCTTCACCTTCAACATTTGGATTGCGCCTGAAAAATAGCGCCTTGCGCAGCGACTTGCAGACAACTTCCGAACCACAAAGATTCGTTGTGACTACACATACATACATACCGGTCACAATCATAACCCTCCTTTTTGCTTCGCCGTAGTCGGGTAAAACGTAGATTGAAACAACAACTAGACTTTATCGGCGGGAAACGAAATCGTGACGGCTCTGTTATATTTTGCTCTGTTTTTTTTTCATAAAAACATGCACAATGTGTTTCTTCGAGTGTTAATCCATATCAATATATGAAAGTGAAACGTTGTCTGTTTGTTTGTTTGTTTGGAGAGTTTTAACGCCATAACGGCTGGACGGATATTGATGAAATTTGGAATGGAGATAGCTTATACCGTGGAATAAATAATAACATCAATTTTTTAGGATGAAAAGTACATAGGATACTTTTCATCCTAGAAAATTGAAAGTTTTCACGGGAAAACTGGAAAATGTTGATTACGCGCTATGGGGAATGATAATGAAATAATATCAAGTCTGTCAAAAAACATCAAGTGCTGTAGTGCTCTACTTTTGCATTGGTTTTTAATGTCCTAGAAGAACATCGTTTTTTTTTTTTTTGCGGACATCTGTTGTCCCCGTTAACGAAGATGCGGGCGGGACAGCTAGTGTGTAATTTTGGTGGAATATTATTATACACCAGTACCTAAGTAGAGAGATAAAAAGGCATTTGCCTTGCAAAAGGTGATGTAGTAATGATTTTCACAGTTGTTAAGGTCTAGACTCTGATGAAAAATCCAAGTTTTCGACCCTGAGGAAAGGGCGGGAGTGCAAGCCGCCATCTTGAATTGAAAGGTGTGAAAAATTTATAATTAAAAATAATTCACCAACGGTTCATTTTAAGTCAAAAATGTCAAAGGCCAAAAATGTAAAGAGGGTATAATTATTTTAATTTTTGTATAAATTCTTTTTTTTGTAAGTCCTATAGCTAATTTGTTACACAGATTTGTTAAAGCGGTGAAAAGATGATATTTTTACCAAAAAAGCTCCCCGTACTAGGTATTTTCATCAAATTTACTACCAAGGTCGAAAACTTGGATTTTTCATCAATCTAGACCTAAATCACATAATATATGAAAATCATACTACACCACCTCTTGCAAAGCAAATGCCTCTACTTACTGGCGTATTAACCATTAGGTGTTCGCGTGCACGAGTGTGGGAAATAATACAAATGCGAAAGAACGTGGCATTTCTTGTTCTCTCTGGAACTCCCTAGGAAGTTTCAGTAAAGTTCCACGACTTTACTGAATCATGACTTGACTCGATTTTTGAGTATTTTGACTAACTGGGACTCGATATTCTGAATATTTAAAAAAAATACTAAGATCTTGTAGGTAATATCTCATTACTTGACCATGGCAAAATGCCAAATAATAAAAAACTATCAACGATTACTTGCTCTATTTCAAGCTCATCAAGCAAGGAATTTCTATGTACTTACGTCTCAGCTGAGACTTACGTACAACTTGCGTACAACTACATAGAACTTCCTTGGTCTCAAGGAAGTCATACAACTTCCTTGTTCTGTCTACGGATGTAAGAAATATGTGTGATTGAAATTCTTAGACATTTCTTACTGTGTGTTGAAATTACATACGTTTTTATTTTCACAGTTAACACATTTTGTGCGTTCCATTCCAGTAAGCGAAATTCAAAATCTTGAGTTCCATTTAGGTTCCATTATGTTTACCTTGAAAACCGTAGACAGAGAAACCAATAGACACTTATTGTCGTGCCACTTCTGAGATAGAACGATAGGTGGGTGTGCTGCCATATCAAAACTTTTACCCTGATTTTAAGCAATCCCAGATTCAAGATTATATTGTAGACTATTGATGGGTTATAGAGACATTACAGATTTACGAAAAATGTATGGTCAGAAAGAAAAATTGAGATTTTGAATAATTCTAGGTGTTGTACGATCTCGTTCCATAAAAATAATCTTTATGGGACTTATGTGGATAAAGGTATTAGAAACTTAAGAAACCTTTTTTTTTAACTATTTCTACTAACATTTTGTATTGATAATGCCTACAGTATAATAATATACCATTTTCATCCATGGTGGGCCATCCTCAGTAAATAGGTTAAATATGGTGTATCATGCATGAAAAATTGTGCATACATACTGGTGACATGCACCATATATACTATGGTCATTCATGTTGGGCCATCCTCAGCGTAAAATAAATAGATTAAATATGGTGTATCATGGATGGAAAATTGTACATACATACTGGTGACATGCACCATTATATACCATAGTCATCCATGAAGGACCATGATGCTTCATAAAATAAATATTTATTTTGGTGCAACATGATCCATTATGGTGATCCATGATACGGTGTTGCGGCGAACACATTGCAAAAATACGCCCATAATAAAAATCATTAATTCCCGACTGACCAGCTCTCTTCCTGTCTAACTGCAATAAGTTAGACAGGAAGATAGCTGGTCGGTCTCCTTGATAGTGATCAGTTTTTTTTCTACTATGTTTATTTGTCACACTTTGAATTTTTGCAATCATTTTGAACTCAAATGTATGGTAATAACCTTTCAGTATTATTGAACTTTTTTAGGACCTACTTTAACCAATATTAATCTCACATAGACTTTTGGTCCATAAAAGGAAAAGGAACGCTCATTTTTTGTTAATATTATAATTTTTCTTGTACACTGTACATTCTTCTTGTAATCTGTCTCCAAAATCCACGGAAGGTCTTCTCACATAGTTTGTTTGTTTGTTTGTCGTATGAGGTAATGCTGGGCCTCTGGTGTCAAAGTTTGTCAGGCCTTCCGAGGGCCGCCGACATGACTCACACAGTTTTTATGTAGGTATGTACCTCTAATGGTTTAAAGGCATTTAAGTTATTGTAGGTGCCCTTGCTCTCTCGAATAAACATTCTACTCTGTATACATATTAAAAACATCGTATGATATAACATTAAATTGAATTAACTTTTGATACAAATGAGAACCAATGCAATTAAATCATTTCTTTAATAAAATTTGTAGTTTAGGCACAGAATACTAGAAAGGTCTAGAGAACATTCATTTCGAAAGCAGGCAACACACCAAGATACAATCTTTATTCAATTCTCATAATCCATACAAAACTCTGGCAAACTGTCAAAATTGTTTAGCTCAGAGGTGTGCTGACCTTGAAAAAACCGGCAAGCAACCTGCAACAAAAGATCATATCGTTCTGTCTCATTTCTTCACAAGACCTATGCATAAGTTGTTCTCATTCTTGTATGAGTGCGATGGAAGCTATCTAGTTGCCTATTGGTTTCACTGTCTACGTTGAAAACACTGATCTCTATAGATTTGCTCTGTAGTACTTTCGTTTGTGCCGAATCAAAGCGCCCCCGCCGAGCGTCCATGGAACTAAAATTGACATTGTTTCATCCCCTGACGTTAGTCACAGAATAAATAATAGTACAAATACGTTAGTTCCGTTGACGCTCACTACTGCCAAGCTATTGCTATCAGCGCCAAAATGCCAATAATTGCTCTCATTGCGAAGTTCGTCAACAGCCTGCCTAGAGTACGGAGTAATGTGCAGATGTCTATGCTTGAAAATTACCATGCATGATACTGGCGACTTTAATTTATTGTCTATGCTTCAAAGCGGAAAATTCAAATTCATACGTCACAAAAATATAATGTTGACAAAATGACAGCATGAAAAAAACTCAAATAATACAAAAATAAATGGAAATATAAATATGTCGCTAAATTACAAATGATGCTACTTTCCTCAACTAAATTCTATTTTTATTATATATTGCTGTGATATGCCGGGGCCGGATGTAAGAGCCAATGACAATGTCCTCGGCGAGATGTCGACTGAGCCCACGGCGACTGTTCATAGTGGTGTAGAGGCGAAAACTGAAAGAAAACTAACCGTACTCGAAACCCATGGCTACGTTCTTGGTAGAACCATCGGCTCTGGTTCTTACGCCACTGTTAAGGTTCAAAATAGTTCAAAAATGTTAAACATTCTCTTAGAAAATGAAACTTTTCATTTACACTTACTATCCCTATGGTTCAATTTTAGGTTGCCACCAGTGATAGACATAATTGCCAAGTCGCAATAAAAATAATAAGCAAGTTCCAAGCGCCTGGAGATTACTTGAAGAAGTTCCTACCAAGAGAAATTGAAGTGGTCAAAGGATTGAAACATGAAAACCTCATACGGTTCTTACAAGCAATTGAAACTACACATAGGTAAGCTAAAAGTTTTGTGTGATTATTATTTAGTAGAAATGGGCTATACGAGAAAATTCTGAATGTTCCAAGATTCTCGAGATACAGCCACACACAGCCAGACACAGCCTAAACGTATTGTTATATTGAGTTGAGGTTAGCATTACCTGGAAGATGCGCGTGCGGGTTTCTCAGAACATTAGACAAATATAAACAGCTACCTAGGTATCTTCTAGGATAACTTGATCCATCCTCTTGCTCGTTTGCATTTACCATCATGTGAGATCACAGTCAAATGATTCAAATAAAGCATTAAAAAACCCCCAACTAGTTTTCAACCAGTGCGTCCTACCTGCTATGACATACTGAGCCGAGTCGTGGACAATCATGGTACGACTAGTCCACCAATTTAAAATCGTATCAACCCTTTAGGTGTGTAGTGTTCTACGGTTGAACACACGTTCGATATGGAGCCGCAAGAGCGTCGAGCAGCGAGCATGGAGCTGGTGGATTCTCAATTAATTTTCACGCAAAAGCATTTATATTATTTTTTTATTTGGATCCCAGAAGCACTTATATTCTTTATTTACATGAATATTAAACGGCGTCTTTGCGCATTACTCATTTTGCCATTTATCGCCCGATCTACACAAAATGGTCCACATCGTGCCAAACGACTGAGGCGCCTGAGCATTTTTTTAAAACCGACATCGCTCCACCGCGTCCAATGGGAGCGCACTGGATCTTCCAGTGTGGACGCAGCTATTGACGCACCATTTATTACTAGTGGCTCTGTGAGCTGTAGACCTCGCGCGTACAAACTTTTTTGCAAACAATCTAGCGGTGCACTGTAGCGCCATCTAGTTACTTTATTGTACAACTAACATTAATAACCAAGGTGCTCCATCAATCCCTACCTATTAGATAAAGGGCTGATTCACTGGTAGAAACCTAAAAGTAAAAAAAATACTGCATTTGAGGAGCTATTCTGCTCGTCACACCGAAGATCCTCGTCAGATCTTCACCAAATTTTTATGAGACGTAACTTAAAAACCTTTCAAATGAAAAAAGTACCATCGATATCGGATTTAATATGGCGGACATATTCAGTGGCCCCCTATTTACCTTTTTTTGGGGGAAGTGCCAAAAAAGAAGAAAGAAGAGAAAAGTCCTGACGATCAAACGCTTCTAAAAATTCACTCAACCTGTATACCAAGTTTCGTCTAGATCGGTTGAGAAATGCGACCTGTAAAGAACTGACATACGAAAGAATTTTTGCTGACGCTGAAACAGAGACGCTTCGCGCTCGATCGGTCAATAATTTAATACTACTTCCTCATTCATATAGCCTTATAGACATTCTCAAGGCTAGAAAAGTTTCAGGACCAATAACATATCGCAACATTTGAACGCGCAAAGAAGCAAACTTACATAATTATTTCAGGGTCTACATTGTGATGGAGTACGCGGAGAACGGCAGCCTCCTGGATATCATTCGCAAGGATCAGCACATAGATGAGCTGCGCGGGCGCCGGTGGTTCCGACAACTGGTCGATGCTGTGGACTACTGCCACGAACGAGGAGTTGTTCATAGGCAAGTTGAAATCCACAGAATTATTGGAGTTGTATTTATTACCCGACTGTGGAGGGTTATGTGTATGGGTTGTATGTATGTATGTTTGTTTGTTTACAGCCTAAACGGCTTGATGGATTTCGATACATGGATCCGTCTTAATCACGAGAGTGTTCCAGGATATATTATGAAGTGTCAAGAAAAGTAATATGACAGCTTATAGCTGCCATATTGTATTTCTGGCGGAACAAAAATGCCCAAAATCTAGTATCGAGTGTAGTATCAAAATGAAGGTCTTTAAAAGTCCATTCCAAAAATATACAAGTGAAACTAAAAATTTAAAATTATATTTGTATAAAAAACAAATAACAAGACACAACAAAACTAATAACTATCTTAAAAGCTAAAAAAACACGCCTGCCTGCCAAAAAAGAACTTCTGCCAATAAATTATATACTATTGGAATGTGCTCATCAAGGCCTTCAAATTGTTTTTTTTTTTGCAATTGTAATTGGAGCCACACTCTCGCCTTAACGAAATATATAAAAAAACTTTACCTCATATCGTAGTACTAATGTGGAAATAAAGAAACTCACATACATACATAAAAACAAACAAACATACATGAATCCTAAAAATTTTACACTCCTTATTTTGGGCAGTCGTGTAAAAAGTGGCAAACAAGGTTCAGATTCTTGATTTTGAAATATAAGGTAGGTACATTCGGCATCATGCATTTCATTTCTCCTTTCTCCTTTTACGAAATCAGCTAGATCTTGGCGAGCTACTCCTCATGCATCCGACTGTACCTTATATTCCAAAATCAAGAATCTAAAGCTTATATGCGTCTTTTTAGTTTTGATTTTTGTTAAGCTTTGTAGAGCCACTAATTTATTACTAACGTAACTTCTCCGTGCAGTCTCAATGCTAACTAAAAGTCATGATGTCACACAGTATAGTAAATAATTATGCTTTGGGCTCCTCCAGCTACATAAACGTAACTTGCGTATTTACAACACGCTACTACCCAAATTGTGCGCCAATGAGAGGTTTTCTGACAGCTGGAGGAACCTAGTTCTGAAACCATCGACAGGTGGCGTGACGGGACATGGTTCTAATTTGTTTCGCATTTAATCAATGAAAATGCAGTTTACTCTTATATACCTACCTACTAATTTGTGTTGTGTTGTGGAAGAACAAAAGTAGGTACTTTGTTTGATATCAAACAATAGCCACAAAAAGTAAAGAGAATATAAAACGTAATAAAATAACAAAAACAAGCATGACAGACAGATATACGCTTGTCTATGTTAGTAAGAATATTTTTTTTGTCGGCCTTGCTTCGTATGGTTTTACAAAAACTCCAGATCCACGTCTCGTCAGCGCCATCTATGATATTTTTATTTTATTTTTTTAATTGCCTTACGGAAAACTACTCATTAATAACAGTTTCAAAAAAGTTGTCCAATTTACCTAATACTTCTTTCCAGGGCACTTTTCACTATTGTCTGAATAATTAGTAAGGCTATTTGAGCTAATTTTTGTTCTGTATTGTAGGGATATAAAATGTGAAAACCTACTCATGGATCACGGCCTGAACATAAAACTGTCGGATTTCGGCTTCGCTCGCGGCCACATGAAGCCCAAAAACGGGGTTTATGCGCTGAGCGAGACGTTTTGCGGAAGCTATGCATACGCTTCTCCTGAAATCCTGAAAGGAGTGCCGTACAGACCTCAGGAGTCTGATGTTTGGAGTACGGGGGTGGTTCTCTATGCAATTGTGTACGGACGATTGCCTTTTGATGACACGAATTATACGCAGCTGTTGAAGGTACATCATAAGTGTCTTTGTTCTATGTAGCTGGCGAACATTTAATAATATTCGGATGTGGATAGTATTAACTGTATTTTGTTTTAATTTAAGCAAATATTCCAATATTCTATTATACAATTCGCTTTGGTAAGTGTTATGAATCCAAAATCTAAATAAATACTTTTCTATACAAATCATATCATAATCGTTATGGTGGAATTACGCCACTAGCACTACCAAAAGTGGTTGGGCACCATGAGTTTCTTTTCCAAAACCAATCTCTAAAATAGGAATATTCCTAAGAACCTATAAAATTGCCGACGTTCACAGGCTTTATGGTAAAATCCTTCTTTTAACCCCCGAACAAAGACACGGGTGTTTTATGTTTAGGGCGTGTATCACTTTGTGTGTGTGTGTGTCTGTCTGTGGCATGGAGTTTTTTTTTGTTTGAAAGCTGATGATATCGAGGTGGTCGAGGGGGGGGAGGGGGGAGGTGAGAAAAGGGTGAAAATCGTAGCTTCCAAACGAATGGTCCGATTTAGCTGTGGTTTTTTATGTTTTAATGCTGGGGTAAACGAGATGGTTCTTAGATAAAATGTTGGAGGGGGGGGGATTTTTTATTAGTGCTTGTCTCATGGTGACTATAGCGCAGTCCTATTGTGCAGTGCAGTGACGCGCTAATATATTGCAAACGAAGTTCTGCGTGGGACTGCAAATGTTTTGGGCAGGCGACCCTTACCATCAAGCGAGCGACCTGCTCGTCTCTTCACTCAATCAAATAATATAAAAATATATTATCCTATGAAACCCAACCCCCATATAGCTCTAAGAATCATCTCGTCCACATCAGCTTTCAAACATAAAAAACCGCTTCAAAATCGGTTGATTCGTTTGGGAGCTACGATGCTAGAACACACACACACACACACACACACACACACACACACACACACGCACACGCACACGCACGCGCACGCGCACGCGCACGCACGCGCACGCGCACACGCACACGCACACGCACACGCACACGCACACGCACACGCACACGCACACGCACACGCACACGCACACGCACACGCACACGCACACACACACACACACACACAGTGATACACACCCTAAACTTATAACACCCATCTCTTTGTTCGGGGGTTAAAAAAGGACAGATATTTACCGTCGAGACTATCTATGTCAATGAGTCTTCTCGCGTGCCTTGAAACTTTAGGAATATACTATTATTCAATGAATAAAGCTAAAATTATAACAGATGTTATTATTTGCAGCAAGTGCAAAATAAAGTGTCGTTCCCGCGCGAGCCGAAAGTATCAGCCGAATGTCGAAAACTTATCACGAAGATCCTGGCACCCCTCAAGATCCGCGTGAAGATCCCACAGATCCTCGCCGACCCCTGGCTCAATCCTAACCAGACCACTTCGAAAGACGAAGAGGTAAACTATCCTAGTTTTACTTATACAAATTTACAAGCAAAAGTGGGTGATTCAATTTGAAGAAGAAAATTGGCAGCTAGATCCTAGCGACCTTTGAGACCTGTGTAAAGATACTGCAGAACCTCTTCAACCCCTGGTTCAATCTCATCGCAATCCGCGCGCTTCCAAAGCCTAAGAGGTAGGAATATTCCAATCCAACGTACTCATTTACATGTCAGTCTCAATATATAAGTATAATTTATAAATTAAATAAAGTTTTTTTTTTTTATTGTTTTGTCATCGGTTTGTGAGCTACCCTGAAAGTTTCAGCCGGATAGCTAATCGGGAAGTGCTCGAAATTTGAATTGCAAGATTCCAGGACAGACAGAAATACAAAGATATCTACATACATACAAGTGAAGTTAAATAAAAACTAAAAAAAAAAAAAAAGGAATTCCTCGTCGACCCTTGCTCAAACTCAATCATACCATAGTACCTATTTATTTGTTACTTACTAGCAGTGCCCGCGGCTTTGCCCGCGTGGTCATTTGTCTGAGTTAAAGAACCTATGTGTTATTACAGGTCCTAAAGCACCTATAAAGTACAAAATCATAAACTTCGTTTAGCTGTCGGATTGTTTTTTATCGATTGCTCTGCTTCTAATCATCGGATTAAAATACCAAATAAACCAGTTTTAAAATCAACCCCTAAGATGTCTAACAGTGAAAACCGCATCACAATCTGTTCAGTAGTTTTCAAGTGATGCGCGAACAGACAAACAGACAGACACGATTTAAAAAATGTAATACTCTTATTCAGTAGCCTATTTACTATTTTACCACGTCTTTGTTAAGTTACTTTCTTGTTTCTCTGTCTGTCTATCCGTCTGTCGTTCCGAGAGGAATCTTGCAACTCAAATTTCAAGCACAAGTTACCGATTAGCCATCTGGCTGGTACTTTCAGGGTAGCTCACAAATCAATGAAAATGCATTCTGAAAAGAACTAGTTTTTTAATCTATTTTTGCTGCTTGTTTATTATTTATCTTCTCAGCAGTGCAAGCATGGATCTTATCGATCGATAAATTTACCGACTTTTTAAATTAAGTTTCACGTTAATATTCTATAATACGATTTCAGTAGCACGGAACGTACTTATCGGCAACGACATAAATTCGATAAATCTTATTTAATATATAGATTTATATCAACAAAAGGAAGCATGAATCTTATTTTTGACAATTGTTGTCGATATAATGTCGGTAATTTTACCGAATTTATCGAATTTTATCGGCTTTCCAAAGTTACACGATTAACTTTTTTTTTTTTGTAAATTACTTTTCGGATTATAAGCCAAAACGTGAAGGTGTCAGAACATCGTGAGGCAAGTTTCAGGGATGTCAATGATCCTTTCGATCTGGAAGAACAGCATTTTAAGATTATTTTTAGAATTTATAAGGTAATTTCCCTCGCCCTCATTCAAGATGTTGAGGGCGTTTGAGAAGGAGTCGATCTAATGGACTGCCTGCGCATGTTGTAGTATCTACTTTACATAATAATACCAAAATACTTAGTTACGTTTTTTCTATTTCCAGATTTTATCTTTTGTTGTGATTGTGTCTAATGCACTAATTATTATGGTACCTACTAGGTACTCAGTCTAAAAAACTACCTGTATAATTATTGTTGTAGGTTCTATCAGCTGTACGCTTTTTCACCGAGGGCAGTTGCACCAACGATGCATCGGCTAGGAATATAATATAGCACTAGGACAGCGCACTGTCAGACTTGTCAGGGAGGTGTCTCAAGCAATTGTGCAACGAGTTATGGCTAGTTATACTTTAGGTTAGGTTCAAGGAATATACTACTTTATGGTAGTTAGGCAGAATTCCAAATGACAGAAGTTTCTCCGTAACAACTCAAAATAATAAAAATCTGCCAAATTGTGTCAAAAAATATTTTTTATACTATTAGTCGTCTATCTGATATATGGTATAGTCCACGAGTTGCCATTTTTTAAATCGATAAACTCACGACGTGTTATCGAATCAATAAAATTTACCGAGAGACTAGATCCATGCTACCGCATTCTGATAAAATTGATAAAAAAATAACTGTTTACCGATCGACAAATTTAACGAATTTTATCGATCGATAAGATCCATGCTTGCAGGGCTGTACAGACTTCTTGCTACTTACTGCTTTATTATAATCATAAGCAGGTATATATTTAGTGAGGTATGTGATTGACTTTAGAGAGAAAAAATATCAGCGAGATCGGAGCGTCCCGATCTCCGTAATATAGAATCCTGGCGACCCCTCAGCTATTGGACTCCTATAAATGACCACTAGGTACTTTCTTACTCATTGAGCCGAAAACACCCACGTGTCTAGGAGTACCTTAATGAAATCCCTACAAGTGGTAGGGGGCCTTCTTCTGATCAAATTAGACGTGCTGCCAAACGACTCTGAAGAACAGGTACTGTGACTGATCGGGAGGTGAGATTTTTGTCCCACTATTACGTAGTACTATTATTTATTCTGTGCCATTATGCTATTCGCCCGAGACCGAGCGAAAGAAACTTATAGACCGCATTTTTAATAGGTGATATGAATATTAACGTCAGCCTATAGGGAACAAAAACTTTATTTTATTAATCATGTCCTTCATAAGATTGACGTTGGTTTTAGAGACAAGATGTTTTAAAAACACAAGAATGTAAAGACCAACCGCTCCGTAAACCTTTGACCATAAAGTTGGACAGTGTCCTCAAGTTGCTAAGGTCCTCCAGTTCCATCCCCCAATGCAAGATTGACGACTAAACCTCGTTAGGATTATGAGGTAAAGTATATTACTTCCGATGCGAACACCTGTCAGTTTTGTCTGTTTGTCGTATGAGGTTAGTACTAGCCTCTGGTGTCAGAGTTTGTCAGGACGCCCGAGGGACTCTGACATGGCTCAAAGACTGCTAGTAATCAATAACAGCCGGGTCCGACAGCTTAAAGTGCCCGCCGAAGCACGGAGTGATGGAAAACCGTATATAACTTAGAAAAGTCATTGGTGCGGAGCCTAGGAACGAACCCGGTATCGATGGATTCTAAGTTTAACAATTGAACTATTGGGCTATCATCGCTCTGCCTGTATCATTACAACCTTGGAAGCCGCGTATAGAGAAATATCTTCAGGTACTTACAATAAATCTCTGTTGATCTGGTCAGATACTCGGTAGAATTTCTACTATGAAATAATTCAAATGTGCGTGTCGGAGACGCATAGACAGGGTTCCGTAGCCAGGAACCTAAGCCACCCAACTATGAAAACCGCATTGCAATCGGCCCAGTAGTTTTTACGTGATACTGATACGCCAACAAGTTGTTTTTTTTTTGTTGGTTTGTCTATGGACTATGGAATTTATTCAGAGTTGGGTGGGCATAAAATGCTTTATCTTGGTCGGCTATGTGTCGTAAACTAGCAAACCCTAGTTAGTAATTTCTTATTAAAAAACTGTCAAAGGAACCACCTCATTATAATTTTAAAATACCAATTTTTTATAAGTTTTTTTTTTGTTTTTCACTTTTTATGTTAAAATAAATGCACATGGCTACATGGGAAGCCCCTAAAAAAATAAGTATTTTTTCAGTATTTTTATGCACTTATGTATCCTAAATATCTATACATGTGTTAAATTTCAACATTGCAACATTAACAGTTTGTGATTAAAATGCCTGTGACTTACAGTCAGACGGACGGACAAAATATGGCGAAACTAATATAAGGGTTTCTTGTTTGACTACGGAACCCAAAATATTTTTATTGAACCCTCTGAGTGGTCATCATACAAATCATTGTTCCATAGAGAAATATCGCTTTATTTATAAAGAAGGCACCTAGTGGAGAAAATGAGAATAACAATGATATTATGGTTCATCATCAGCCTGTGTTCGTCCACTGCTGGACATAGGCCTCTCCCAATGAACGCCATAGAGCCCAATCTTCGGCTCTTCTCATCCAGTTTCTGCCGGCGGCCTTCCGCTGGGCGTCCTACACTACGTTTCCCAAGACGCGGTCTCCACTCGAGTAATATACGTCTATCCCAGAGGTTGTCCGTACTCCGAGAAATGTAGCCAGCCCATTGCAACTTCAGCGTCCTAATACTCTGAGCTATGTCGAGATATTATGGTATAATAAACGGTAGCGTTCATTTTAAATGACGCGACCTATATATTGTCATAATCTCCCCACAAACCGACATTCAAATTGTTGGTAGGTTGGAACTTTTCTAAAACTGAGATATTTAATCCCCCAGTGAGGTTGGTTGATATGGATTATGACAATGAACTCTATGAGTGGGTGCGGCAGATAATCATTAGGTCCTTTTAGAGCGACTTTTATAAATTATGGCTTCTAATTACCTACTTATCCACTACCTTGCTACGCGTGCCCACGCGCAGTATGCGCGTGGGCACGCGCGTGGTAGCTTTTTCGCGCGCGAGCAAGGTAATAAATTGACCACTAGGACGTGTTCAAGTTTGGTAGGTAGGTAGGTAACTCCTTAATTAGTCAAACTGGGCCCTTACATATCGCCTCATGTTATAATTTCTCTGAGCCTATCGCCATGACCATTCAGTACGATATCTTCGTGGAATTGTTCATGAAACGTCATTACAACAATGGCGTCACACGTTTTCTGCAAGGAATTTCGAATCCTTTAACATTTGTATTTGTTGCCTAGGTATGAAAAAAATATATACAGTTTCATGCAACGAGCGTCTGCGCGAGGGGGATGGGAGAGGAGCCGAACCTGAACGAACTTGTTCATTTTTGTGTCTTAAATACATTAGTAGCTATAGGCATGTCTGTCTGTCTGTCATCTATAGGCCATATTAATCTTCTGGCCATATTCGACCTAAGTAGACGCCCAAGTTTGTCTACGCGGAAGAAGTCAAAATTATTTCAAATCCAATAATGATTTATGTATAGACCCCTACTGACTTTTGTAATGTATGTTATTTGAAGCAGAATTTGTTTTCCAGGACAATAAAGAAGCCAGCAAAGAAGAAATTAAAAGTGTAAACATCGGTACCGTCACATTCGACAGAAAATTGGAAGAAGTGAAAATATAGGATATCAACCAACTAATTAAGTATATCAAATTGAATAAAAATTGCATTACTTTGACTCGCTATTTGATTGCATAGCCCTAACCGTGTTTTTACAAAAGATTACCACTAATTGGATTGGATTAAATGGATTGTCTACTAATTAAAAGTCTTTTTTGAAACTTTTAACTGTATGTAATTAATGCATTTGTAACGATCTCTCGATACTTTGAAGTGTTGAATTTTAAATGTTGCACCGCATGTTTTGTATTACCATGAGGACATTTGTATTCTCGTGGTCATATTGGTATGACAAACTAGTGTGACCATGAGAAAACGGTGGTTTGTTTGGTTTGCAGCTCCATAGTTGGTAGCCATATTTTGATGTATGGTGTAGGAGAATTTGAGCAATGCACGTTTGTTGCCTACAATCGAGATTGCATTACGAAACAGCAAAAAGTTTACACGGTTCAACGAATACAAAATTGTTTTTGTCATCATCAGCCTATATCTGTCCACTGCTGGACGTAGGCCTCTCCTAATGCACGCCACTGAACTCGGTCTTCAGCTCTCCTCATCCATTTTCTTCCAACCCGTTTTCGCAGGTCGTCACTCCACCTGACCACAGGGCATCCTACACTACGTTTTTCTAAACGTGGTCTCCACTCGAGAACTTGTCTACCCCAACGGTTATCGGTTCTTCAGGATATTTGGCCAGTCCACTTAGCTTGCTTATCCTTAGAGCTCTATGTCGGTTAACTTGGTTCGGATATCTTCATTACGAATCTTATCCTTCAGAGAAACTCCAAGTATAGCTCTCTCCATAGCTCGCTGAGCGACCTTAAATTTGTGGACCCGTCCACAAAATCATGCGACCACCTGATTCAGTCAACACGCAGGAAAGTATATCTACAGAAGGAAGAAAAAAAACACAAATATGATATGTATATCCTCGTGGTCATACTGGTATGACAAACTAGTATGACCACGAGGAAACAGTGTGACCGTCTGACCGTGAATGTCAATCTTTCGGGTCCGTAGATTTTGACTGGTAGGACGCACTGATTGAAGACTCTTTCTTGACTTGAGATACTAATTACCTAATTTTATTCCCCTCGCATCCAATGCGGTCAGAGGCGGGCACAGATCCAGGAAGAACTAAAATTAAATAAAACAAGTTGTTAGGTAGGTACCTATATTTATTCGTAGTAAAAGTCCTATTTCAGAGTGTATTCACAACCTGATACTGGAATAAAATAACTAGTTTGTAGATTCTTATTGTGAACCTCAGTGACGTAGCGCGGGTTCTGCAGAGGCTAGCCGAAATTGCAGGCCGCCCACTTGTTAAATTCAAAATCTTATATTGGGACCTATACATCGAAAAGCTTAAAAGACGCAAGAATCGCATTCGAGGATATATTAAGTAAATCAAATCATATGAAAACTAAGATATAAAATATACGCATGCGAAGTGAGCGGGAATATCTTGAGCCATTTCCACAATTCCAAATCATAAACACTGATATGACGAAAAAGCGCGAGCGCGAAAAGTTTTAAGCGATGTCTGTCAATATTTTAAGTGAAATATAATTAAAAGTAAAAAACATGCACTGGGTTGATCAAAAGTGCGAGCGCAGAGAGCGCGAAAAGTCAAGCTTTCGAGTTTATTAAATTGTGGAAAATATAATTTCCTAATCATGGGAAAAATATGTAATAAAACAGTAATTGTTACTTATAAAAAAAAACAATTAAAAGGCGAGTGCAAAAATATCAAGCTGCAAAGGTGCTCGAGCAAAGCGAGCGCGATTTTTGTATAAATACAATTTGGAGGCGCGGTCCAGCAGGCGGCGCAGCGCCTGGCGTCGGGGCTTGCCCCAAGATTATGCTACCCGCTTCCCTCCCAGAATGCGACGCCAGGCTTCCCCGCACCCCTTGCATTGCAATTAGCATTAGCTCATGAATAGAATAATGATTATCGTATATATAAATCGCTTGAACGCTCGCCGGCTTTTCGTACATACGGCATACGACGCCTATTAATTAATCTCGACGGCTGACTTTGATGATTTAGCTCGACTTAATAACTTCATTCTACTCTTTGGGAAAACGAGTTTCTTCGCTCTCTCTTTGCAGAAGTATTCATCATCATCTCGTTTAATGACACGTTTCTTATCTTGGCGGCGTTCATACAGCAGGCAAAGGATTGAGGCAATCAAGACTCCGACGTAGCACAACGCGACAATGTAGCAGTTGATGGCTATAAAAAAGAAATTAGGTAAAAAACGTAACAACTTCTATATGTAAATCCATAAACCCAGTATCTATGTACTGAGTTTATGGATTACTTATCCATATCGTCATTCTGTGATATCGTATCCAAAACTACCGGATATCTATCTATCTATACTTATAATGAAACAATAATAACGAAAAAGTCTGTACAAAGAAGATAATTAAAAAAAGTCTAGGTGGTACTTAAAACAAGCTACTGAACTATATATAATAATATAACATTTTTTTAAATCATGTCTGTCTGTTTGTTTGTATGTTTGTTCGCGCATCGCGTAAAATCTACTACACCGATTGTGATGCGGTGTTCACTGTTGGATAGCTTAGGGTTTGATTTAAAAACTGGGGTACTTGATATCTTAATCCGATGATTAGATGCCGAGCAATCGATAATAAACTATTTGACGGCTGAACGAACTTCAAAGAAAGTGGGTGAAGCCGGTGGGTAGACGGGGCACGACCCAAATGTACCTATGTAGTTTTTGATCCTGGAATAACACATATGGGCTACTTTGAAATAAAATAACCACGCGGGCAAAGCGGCGGGCACAGCTAATCCAAAATAAAAAGATATATAGGCAGGTAACTATATGTTGTGCTAATTAGATAAATATATTAGATACATATAATATGTATCCAATTAGCACAACTTATCTCTACATTCAAATACATACCCACCTACTTATAAGAATTTCTCGTTGTTTTTATGTGGGTTATATAAAGGGTAGAATTCCCAATAGTATGCCAAAATGGTTTATCTAATTTGATGTTTAAATATTCTATACTTATAATAAAACTGTAACAGGTCCAATTCTGTACATTGAAGATATTATGTTTTTTAAGCCTATGTATTCGATAGTGAAGACAAAACTGTTTTTCTTTTTTGTCTTTCTGGATCTTGGCCGCGCATCACGCCGAAATTATTGAATGAATTCAAATGAAACTTGCCATGATTTGAGTTCATTCTACGAGGTAGGACACTAGATACTTTTCATCCCGAAAAATTAAAGGGTTCCCTGTAGCATAAGGGTTGAAAGCTATTTACAAGAACACGTATCACGCTGGAATTTTGATGCAACTTAGCACAGTCATAGTTTATATAATGGGTTAAAATTGAGAATAATTTTTATCTCGTAAAATAAAGGGTTCCTTCGGGATAGGGGTCCAAAGTTATGTTAATTTTAAAGTAATAAATGTAATATAGGAAAATGAAATAAAACTGCTGTAGCAATAATGCAGTAGTTTTATTCCCGTCATAACATTATTATTATTATTATTTTGAGTTTTTTTTTTCTCTCTTTTATTGGAGTGAAAGAACAAATCTTCTTAAAAAAAACAATGTTAGATTATTCAAGTTAATGTAAATACTATAGTCTCATGTTGCAATTGCAACTATTAAAGTAAAGTAAAATATGTTATTAAAAAAAATTATATAAAATTTACAAAAATACTAGCTGCGCCAAGCGGTTTCACCCGCGTCCCTCAGGAATTATAACACGTTTTTTTTTAAATCGTGTGTTTGTTCGCGCATCGCGTAAAAACTAGGTTTAATAATGCTTACAGACTCTCTTGAAGTTTTTTTGACACTTCGCTATGAAATCTTCAAAGTTTTCATATACTTGAGGCTGCACGTCTGCAATCAAATTCGTCATTTCTGTCCCGTAAAGGATCCCCATTATCGTCTGTAAGTACATGTTTGATAGTAGGTACATAATGATTATTAAGTAGGTGCCTTCCTACCTACTTTGTTCGCGTTATACTTTGATTAAATAGATACATGACGTAGGTACGTTCTTACATAATAGTGCATACATACCTACCTAAGTTACACCTACGGGTGCTACGTTGCAAGCGATTTCATAAAAGGTGTCATCATCTTCATTTGCAGCTTATTCCGCCCACTGCAGGGCATAAGGCTCGTTTCTCTTACACCATTCATCTCTGGTTTGAGCCAATCTGGTCCAGGTCTTATCTTAACAGCGTGCTTCTCTGATGGCAGCGTGCTTTACTCGTGGTGATCGGTCTTCCTCGACTACGCTTACCGTCATGTGAGTACCAAAATATAAGGTCTACTATGTACTATTTAGGTCTTGTTAGCACAACTGGTAGTGCTTAAGGGAAAACCAATTCCCCAAGGCACTACTAGCATTGTTTGGTTGTGTCATTGGTGTAATATATTTCACTTTGGCACAACTGGTAGTGCTTAAGGGAATAGCAATTTCCCATGGCACAACTGGTAGTACCAAGTAGTTGTGCCACGGGTACCTAAGTAACGTAACTAGCGGCATCTAGCATCTTTGGCAATCAAATGATATTACCGGCACATCACGATATCATTATATATTTCCTACTAGCTTTTATCCGGAAATTTATCTGCGCGGACTACAGTTTATCTAGATAAAATGTATTCTCTATTCTTTCCCAGGGCATAGAATAAATAATAGTACAAGCCCAGGGCTCAAACTATCTCCATACCATATTTCATCAAGATCGGTTCAGCAGTGTAATTTGGGAAAAAGTAACATACGGACAGTAGGGTACAGATACCTAGTTACTTTCGCTTTTATAATATTTATGAGATGGATAGTAGATATACTATATAACGTGTGTAATGTGTGATTATCGATGAGTGGAGCAACAGATCGCTGGAGCTTATCTTTAAAAATAATGGTGATGTACAGGTATGTGACAACAATGAAGGTCTGGGAAAATGTTATAGTGAGACGAACAAGAGAGGAGAGTGAGAAAACCCATAACCAGTTTGGGTTATTGCATGGACGAGAGAAGACAGACGCTATATTTTCACTTTGCCAGAGGCTGTGTGTTAACCCAGCCTGCTCTGATTTTCGATACCTCGGTTCAACGTAATTAAAATAATAAATGCGGGATGGATGAACTGGCGACAGGTCACAGGAACAACATGTAGTGCGCGCATGCCTCCTAAACTTAAGGGGAAAATCTATAAAAACATTATAAGACCTGTCGTCATGCATGGATCTGAGTGTTAGCTTACCAAAGAGTGATATGAAAAAAATATGCATGCAGCAGAGATGCGAATGTTGAGATGGATATGAGGAGTGATGTTAATGGATAAAAATAGAAACGAGTAGGTATGGTACAGGAAGTCTGAAATTAGCGCCAGTGACTGAAAAGTTGAGAAGTAAAAGGTTATCATGGTATGGGCCTGTTATGAGGGGAGAGGAATGTCAAACGAGGAGAGTGTTAAAAATGAACGTGAATGGTAACAAGCGTAGAGGAAGACCAAAAAAATGTGTGGATGGATTGTGTAAGAGAAAACATGCGTGTAAGAAGGGAGTGAATACTGAGATGACGGCTGATAGAGAGAAATGGAATAAAAGTACCTACATGTTGTACCGACCCCACATAATATTGGGATTACGGTAAGGGATATTACCTATAATAAATAACGTAAGTACTTAGAATGGATAAATGCGAAAGTCTGTAAGTACCTAAGCTCTATAAATATTGTATGGATTTTGATGAAACTAAGTATGGGTACAGATAAGTACCTGCTAATCTATTGTACGATTCACATGCACGTAATATGTAAGTATCTGCAAGTGTGCGAGTTGTGTAATAATACCTAAATATTTTTTATTAGTTTACAACTCTAGTGCAGTGTGTGGAGGGGTAAATGCGAATTACCCGTGCACCCACTATAGTGGGTGTAGTCGGTGGGTGGACGGGTCATTGTCCATAATAGCGACATTAGCATTGGTTCATAAATAACGGCCATACAATGTTAGCAGGTGAATTGCAGTAGACTGCCTTGAAGCTGCGGGACGCAAGTTGCTAGGTAGGTATAGATTAGAATAAAAGGGTCTTAACATATAGACAGACGGACGGACAACGAACTGATCCTATATACTTAATATAATGGTTCCTTTTTTCCTTTTGAGGTACGAAACCATAAAAAAGAGCCAAAGAACTAGATTGCGTCTTATTCTGCTTGACGTGCTAATTCCTGGTTTTGGTTTCGGCAGGTATCTACCAGTCATTTATCGCCCTATCCGTGGAATAGGGCCACAGTGGCCGTTAGGTCTTTATGTTTTTATTGAATTTTTGGGATCTTATAATGCATTATAACTACTATTACTATTATTAACTTATGACTTATTTTATTTATGACTATTATTTATTATGTGCCAATAAGTCTAATTGAACTCTAGCTAAAGCTGTAGAAACCATGTTAGAATCTAGCTAGTGTGTCACAATTGTGAACATTGCCACAGAATAAATAATAGTATAAGACATTGCCACAAAGTGAAATCTCGTCTGCCTTCGCGCCCACATAACGCCCTATCCGTGGAATAGGGTCACAGTGGCCGTTAGGTCTTTGTTTTTATTGCATTTTTGGGATCTTATAAATTATAAGATCCCAAAAAACATTATTATAACACGAATAGGGCGTTATGTGGGCGCGAAGGCAGACGAGATTTAACTTTGTGGCAATGTTCACAATTGTGACACACTAGCTAGATTCTAACATGGTTTCTACAGCTTTAGCTAGAGTTCAATTAGACTTATTGCCACATAATAAATAATAGTACAGCTACGGAATCCCAGAGATCTTCCGAACCAGTAGCCGGCAGCGGCCGTATCACGTGAATCCTGATGCTATCGGTTGTAATGAGATTTTCATAATAATATATTTTCTTAATCAGTAAGTGACAACTTTAAATAGCTAACTATCGAGTGAAAAGGCATCAAAGTGGGACAAGTTGAGTTATCCCAATACAAACAAAATGAATCCCAATAAACTAATGTTGATTGAAATTATAGGTTAGATGTTACGTGGTACGGCCGCAGATTACCGTACAGAGCACGCCGCGGAGTAGATTAGACTAATTTTACAGCCAGCTGTGCACTTGTGCCACCAGTGGACACAGCAATAGAGTTTCGTTTCTTCCCACTGTGTTTTCGGAGCCTACAATGTTCATCAAATCAAAACATTACCAATTGAATTATAGCCCATATGCTCAGAATAATGCCACATACGCTCAGGGAATTAAGTAAGGTCATTGTACAAGTTGTTTCTAATATTTCGTTGTCACTGATCCCAAACTTGTCCCAAATTTACAGGACCAAAAACATACAATAAAACCATCTTCAAATCCCACAAATTAGTCTCATAATCTCTATATGCACAAATCAAAGATGGTTTTCTGACAGTTTTTTTTATGGTTGAAGTTTTGTTTGAATGGATTTTCGGCGAGAAAACGAAATAGAGTCCTAGGTACCTATTATCAAGGAAGTTACATAATGTACTTACGTACAACTGGAACGATATCTCTCTTAAACAAAAGTGGTCTCACCGAAAACGTAATATAAAAAGAAAATGCGAGAAAAGGAAGTATACGTTAGATCGGAAGTCTCTTTCTCTCTCGTACAAAGTTTCAGAGTTTTCGCACAGACTAAAATAAACATTCGAAATAATCATCACAAAGACAACTGTACCAAAGAGTTCACCTGCTTACTATATTTACATAGTACATCCTCTTTGGTATCTGATGAGATTTTTAATACTTTAGTGGAAATTAATGAAGTTATTGTCCTGTTTGTCTTACGATATATTTGCTGTCATCTGAGATTGGCACTATAAATAAGAAAGAGGCAACAAGGGCTACAGCTCAACTTCCTTGTCTTTTTTTATTTTTAAATCGTTTTCAAGGTCAAATAATCGATACCTCGCTTTTTCTATGAAGAGATCGTTCCAGTTGTACGTAAGTATATATAACTTCCTTACCTATTATAGACGTTTAATAGGTATACGTAGTTATTTTCTCATACTTGAGTTTCGTATATAGTATAGACATTTCCTATGTCAATGAGTTTCATCGAGTGTTAAGGTGTAACGTTTTGCTCAGCGCGCCTAATTTAAATTTTCTGGCGTTTTTAGTCAATGAGCGGATTTCCATGTGTAATTTAAACATTATTTATCTCGCACTAGATGGCGTTGGCGACAGTTTTGGTAACAAATTCAATATAGTAGTATTCAATATAGTTCAATATAGTAGTAATATAGAATATCAAGAAGGTAGAAACCTTCTTGATATTCTATATTATAAATACAGCTAACGATACAAAGTAAATGGACCGTTTTTTTTTGTTTTAATTTAACTGGTTTATTAAAGGGGTAAATAAAATCTGAATATGTTAACACAGCCAATGTCACAATAAAAAAAAACGATCGTGGAGTCCCTCCGCGCGGAAGAAGTGAAACTTCGTAATGTGGAAATGAAAATAGGAAGGCCTCCATGGTAGCGTTAAACGTTTAACGCAACCTTGTTGAAAGTCGCATATGCAGTTTCACTTCAAAAAAAAAACATGACAAATTTCACAACACGTTCGTTTGGTTCGCTCGTGGTTTGTGTATGTTTACGTTAAAACGCTGTTTTTACGTAACTGTACGAAGGGTTATGTATTTGGGTTCTATGTATGTTTGTTTGTTTGTAAGTTTCTTAGGCGCGTCCTACAGCCTAAACGGCTTGACGGATTTTGATAAATTACATATCATTGGATTCATCTTGATCAGGAGAGTAATAAAGGATATGTGTCAAGAAAACTAATATGGCGGCGTACAGCTGCCATATTGTATTTCCGATGGAACAAAAATGATCAAAACCTATCGAGTGAGGTATCAAAATGAATGTGAGGTATCTTTAAGAGACCATTTCAAATATATATAATTACTAGCTGCGCCCCGCGGCTTTGCCCGCGTTGACTTCCTATGTCCTTTCGTTATAATTTTTGTTGTGTTCTTTGTTTATGTGAAAATAGCCTATGTCCTTCCTCACAATGCACGCCATTTACTTGAAGCCAACTTTCGCTTTGATCGGGTGTCTCGGAAGCACGTATGGATGCATGTCGAGTAGCCTGAGATTGAAGCCGAGCTTAGTTTTGTTCTGGCGCCTCGAAGTTACGTAAGGATTCTTGTCAACTGGCTTGCGACTGACACCAAGTTTAATTCTGATCTGATGTCTCAGAGGCTTGCATTGATACCTGTCGAGGGGTTTGATGTATATCTAATCTTGACTTTGCTCAATCGTTTCTTGAGATCGTAGTTCAGCTTGCCGTTGAGCTTGCTCTTGAAGTCTTGAATCATCGGCTCAAATCGAAGTTTGAGCCGACGATTCACCCAACCGCGCATTTTTATGACATGGTATGTCATTATAATATAACCAGAATTTGAAATGTATACAATTACATATCAAAAATTTGTAAACTTTAATCTAATTAAATCAGTTCCGAGATCAACGCATGAGCGAATTCAGATTACAAAGAGTATACAACTGCTGCTTTGGAATCTGACATATACAAATATGTCAGATGCCTTCAAAATTCCAAAGTAACAATTAAATAGCCCATTCAATTGAAATTTAAACAAACTAAAGTACATATATTAGTCTCTGTAAAGACTAATATAGGTATGTACTGTGATTTTATATAACAACTCTTTGTTAACAACAAATTGAAATCAACATTTTGAACTTGTAAAACCATTACCATTCAAATCAGTTGGAACTTCGAACAATAAACACAATTCAGTATTAGTATTAGACCACTATTAATTTACCATACATTTCATCATCATCATTTCAATATCCACAACAGTTATCAACAATCATAATGTTAGACCCTTATATAGTTAGATCTTTGTACTCGGAAAATCTTGTCACCGCAATTCAGAAAATTTGTCTCGTTTATCATCGCTATCTAATTTAATTTTTGGAACTAACCAATCTGTTAACAAAATATAAGTTCAAAAAACCCGACTACGATTTGGTAAAAAATAGCCTTTGACACTCTTGCGATGAAGACGAATCGATTGTCACCTCGATTGTCAAAATCGGACGAAGTATTTAACACATAGCCCTTCCTTTGCTTCAACGTAGTCAGATAAAAATAGCCTATGACACTCTGTACGTAAAGACAAATCGATCGATCTCGCTTGTCTAAATCGGACCAATAGGAGCGACGCTATGGTGGAACATCCACATAACCACATATATGGATACATACATAGACTTTTGAACTCATAACCCTTCCCTTACTTTGCTGTAGTCGGGTAAAAATAATGTTAGACCCAACTTTGTACCCGGAGAATCTTGTCACCGCGATGAAGAAAATACATCACGTGTATCATCGCCATCTAGTTTAATTTCAAGTCCGAGGGAGGCGAACGTGTCTAAAAATAATGTTAGATCTATCTTTGAACTCGGAAAATCTTGTCATCGCGTTTCAGAAAATTCGTTTCGTTTATTATCGCCAACTAGTTTATTTGTCGGACTCCACGGAACTGTCAAAAAATAATGTTATACCAAATTTTGTACTCGGAGAATCTTGTAACCGAGATTCAGAAAATACTTCTCGTGTATCATCGCCATCTATAGTAACTAGTTTAATTTTCGGAACCAACCATTCTGTCAAAGAAGAATGTTTGACCCATCTTTGAACTTGGAGAATCTTGTCACCACGATTCAGAAGATACTCTCGTGTATCATCGCCATCTAGTTTAATTTTCGGAATCAAGCAATCCGTCTAATATTATACCAATTTTTGTTCTCGGAGAGAATCTTGTAACTGCGATTCAGAAAATACTTCTCGTGTATCATTGCCCTCTTGCGGCTTCCACGTGCATATAAAATTGAAGGGCCACTTGATTTCTTAACAAGAACTAATACACCCACAGACGCCGGAACACACACACACACACACACACACACGCACACACACGCGCACACACACACACACACACACATTATTTTTCCCAATTCCTTCTAATTACCGTATTGTGACCTTGTCAAATGGTATTTTTTTAATTAATATCATTTGACAAAGTTACATTATGGTAGCCTAAAAAAATTGCTCAGTAAGTAGGAAAAGTAGTAATTGGGAAACATAATATTTTATTACCACACTATTAATTGCAATTAAACAAAAGATGGATTGGTAGATAAAAGTATTTATTAAAACAACACAGTAGGTAAATAACATTAAAATACAAAGTTGGCTTAGAAAAATAAGTGTATGTAACAATAGGCGGTCATTTTACTTAAACATTATGAGCCCGTCAATCGACGTCTAAGAAAATTAATTAACTGTTGTGAATCATACGCAGAATGAAATGTATTACGTTACAATGTAAAAAAAGTGAGATAATGATTTATAAACCAGAAATAAATTACACAACCATGTTCCCCCTGTTACCCTGAGTGGAACGGAACTCCTTTAAATATTCTCAATAACTTTAAATGTTTGGGTCATATAGTTACAAACGATCTTAGTCTGATTGTCCATCAGGACATTGAGAGGGAACGCGGGGCGCTGGTGGTCAGATGCAACATGCTGGCTCACAGGTTTGCCCGCTGTAACGCCGATGTTAAGTTTACTCTCTTTAAGGCATATTGCCAATCGTTTTACACGAGCAGCCTATGGATCTGCTATACGCAGAGGGTACAGCGCTCTGCTAGTCCAATATAACAATGGATTCAGGGTGGTGTTGGGCCTGCCTCGGTTCTGCAGTGCGTCTGGAATGTTTGCAGAGGCACATACTGATGTTCTTTTCGCGATCATAAGAAAAAATGCAGCATCTCTCTTACGCAGAACTCGTGGTAGTGTCAACGGCTTACTGAATTGCTGAACAACCTTATTGTCCATTGCAAGCGCATTTGATAAAGTTGTGAATAGGTATTACACAGTGATATCATTTTCTGTCTGTGTGATGTAAATTTTTGTGTTCTTTTTTCATTACCAAACATTTGTGTATTATTAAACATTAATAATTTAAAAAAAAAAATTTGTTGTATTAGTTTATAATGGTAAAATATGTCTGATATAAAGATGTATTATTATTACTACCAGTGCCCGCGGCTGTGTGCTATTGTAAGACTTATAATACCAACATTTGATCAAAATTCCTTCAGCCGTCAAAAAGTTTTTAATCAATTGCTCAGCTTTTTCGTATTGGATTGAGATACCAAGTACACCAGTTTTTATATCAAACCCTAAACTATATAACAGTGAAAACTGCATCGCAATCGGTTCAGTAGTTTTTACGTGACGCGCGAATAAACATATAGACAATCAAACAGACACACGATTTTTTTAAATGTTATATTCTTGTTCAGTCTTGTTTGTGTATTGTATACTGCTCTTCGTTTTGACTTGCTGCTAGCACTGTTATTATGATCCACCAGCACAGTAGCTGCACTGATACTATATCTGCCATCTGAAAAATATTTGAACACTTATTAAATTATGTTTTATCTATGACGGACAACATATTTTACAATGTTAAGGGTAATGTTTGATTTTAAGTTCCCTACGGATTAATATAGAATTCTGGGTTGTCACACTAGCACACTATTCTCTTTATTTAATAACTACATGTCAGATAGAAAGCAAACTTTGTAGGCAGATTAAGCTGTGCCATATCCAGGCTTGCAGCATCTTACATTTTCAAAATACTAATTACCCCTGAGAAAACTCATATCTTATTTTACTTGATTCCCACTTTAGATAAAGGATTTCTTGTTTAAGAAGGTACATATTATAAAGAAATTCCAAATTCCTCATTAGTTTACTTTATAATACGACGGCCCGCTTAGTTGGTGGCAAGTCGCCACCTCTCTCTATATTTTTGGTATGATGGTACCTGGAGTTGATAAGCAGTGTAGAAGTTAGGGCAGGTTGATTTTGATCATACTGCTGAGGGGCAGATTGTCATACAATAGAATGAAACTATGTTAATACTAAGTATAATAAAAAATATATAATTAAAATATATTAAACATTTTTAAATGGTTATGTGGATTTTCAAAGTTTTCATTAGTTTTATTTACCTGATAAATACAGAGATGGCATTTATTATGCATTCAGGTTGTTGTACCAATTCCTGTTCATCAAAAGCTTGCTTGCTTGTTCAGTGAAGTGGATGTCACAAATTCATTTCTTCTTGAACAATCATAATATAGTGTTGTTTTCAGTTTTCCCCCAACAACATTAACCCAAGCTTTGAAACGCTCATAAAATATGTCAGGATTCGGATATACATGCATCACAAAATCACAACATCTGAAAATAAAGAAAATAGGACTTCTTAATGTTATTGGCTCGTCCATTTTCATGGGATAAAACTCCTACATAAAAATACAGTAGGTACAAAAAATACCTAAAAATACAGAATGAAGGTACACAAAAACTTTAAGCGTTTGAGTTTGGACCGCACATGGACCGCACGCTTATTTAGAAACATTCCAGAAATGTAGGATTATGAAGCCATTTTCAATTATGCTCACCAGGTAGTACACTAAGGGTGCATTCTGAGACGCGCAAATATCGATAAAATCGATATTATCGCGCTAAAACGCGTACCGAGTCATCGTGAGGCAACAACGATATCCCTTGTGACGTCACGGATTACGTCATTACATCCGCCATTTTGCGATTACACCGACCATGCCCCAAACCGATATCACCGTGAGCGCTACTGTCAAAGTGACAGACTGACGGTTGTTTACAAAGAAAACTGTTGTTTGAATTCAGTTGTGTGTGATTTTCGTACAGTTTTCCAAATATTACTACAGACAATTGACCAATTTTTAGACAAGACTACTTTGCACACGAGTAATACTTTGTATTTTGAGCAAATTTTGAGGTTATGTTGTTGTGATCTTGTAATCACGCTCACGAGCGTTCCGAATCAACTACAGCACTCAACTGCCGTGAGCGCGATATCTGTGGCCCAATTCTATAACTTGGCTACAATTGGATTATCACTTTTTTCATAGCAAATTCGACTCTATCGCAAGGCATTAGTGGTTGCGAGACTGAGAATTCGATTGAAGCTAAGTTATGGAATCGGGCTACTGAATCGGTACACAAATTAGCACTTTGATCGCTCACAGCGATATTATCGTGAATCGGAATGCACCCTAAGTTAGTTAAAGGTATCTATCTCTACTTACCCATTCTGTTTACAACCAAAAGCGCAGTGAAGCGGCATGGTGAAAACAACACAGAACATCTTAAAATGAATTGTTTTCTGGGAAGGAGTCTCAATTTCTCTCAGAAACAACGAAAGAGCTGAAAAAGTTAAGAGCAGCGCGAGGGCGGAACTAAACTTTATTAAATTAAACCCAAATATACAAAACCAAACGTTTTTTCTCTTGTTGATTTTTGACATCGATATGTCCACAGATTAGAGATATAAGAGAAGCTCGATATGTCCAGTGATCCACAGACTACTCGACACAGTGATCGAGACAGAGATATTATGGTATGGTATGTCAACATTATGACACATTTGTCAGTGAGCAAAAATTCTAAAATAATCTGATGTGAAATTATAACGAATAAAATAAATTAATATTTATATAAATTTTAAAGCAACACTTTACATTTTGTTTCATAAAATAAAATAAACTATTTTTTTAAACAAATAGCATGCCTGTGCATTTTTTTAAACAAATAGCATGACATCTATCGTACAATTTGCGAGTAGTAGAGTAGTGCTTCCATGTTAAATCATGAAGATATCGCTGCTATCTTTGCAGAAACACTCAATGTTCCAAATAGAGGTGTGTAGTTCCGGACCGTAATAGTTCCTGGAACTATGTCCATGTGAGGAACGATATCGGTGCAATCCGCGACGTTGACTGAAGTCGGTCCGCATGTCCTATCGGTGCGACTGGAGTGGAGCCGCTAACGAAATTCAGATTGACACTTACTTCATAGCAATTTCGGCTCTATCGCAACGCATTAGTGATAGCGATAATGAAAATCTGATTGAAACCGAGATACAGAATCGCACTGCAGTGCCCCGACTACAGAACTTGGTTTCAATGAGATTGTCACTTTCTTCATAGAAATATCGACTCTATCGCAACGCATTAATGAATTTGACGGATTGAAACCGATATGATCAATATCGCGTAATAGCACTGCACTGCACACACTGCAACGACCTGATAGAACGACGACGACTGATGGCGATACTTTACGAACCGGCACGAGCTCTTTCTCTCTTTATTATATTAGCTCTCACTTATGTATGTTATTTCAGTAAATATGACTAAAGTCAGTTCAAGTCTGAAAAGTATGAAGGTAAATCAACTGTCAATGTAAAATTCCCTTCTAGTTGAATCTCTAGGGATCGCTACGCGATCTGAATGAGCCCAAAAGTTATGCATAATTATTATTAATAAGTTTTAGAATTTGCAAATGACATGATTATGAACCGATGGAATGGACAGCACCAGAATTGGCGGAACTAGATAGTTCCATGAACATGTTTCCTGAACATAGTTCCGAGATCGGAAGGAACCGTTCCATGTTCAATCCGCTCCAGGACATAATTTGCGCATGTCCAGTTCCAATTGTCACCCCCCTGGTTAGACCCATCTTTGAACTCGGAGAATCTTGTCACCACGATTCATAAAATAGGTCCTAAGTATCATCGCCATCTAGTTGCGCTATGAGGGCCGCCGAGTCAGTTAAAAAAGAATGTTAAACTCATTTTTGTACGCGGAGAATCTTGTCACCGCGATTCAGAAAATAGGTGTCGTTTATCATCGCCATCTAGTTTGATTTTCGGAACTAATCTGTCAAATATATGTTAGAAGGTAAAAATATCATATTGTTTGCAGTCAGAAACGTCAAGTTTAATCCGTCAGTTCACCTATTAAAATAATTTCCCGTTTTCCCGCAATAACTTACCATTTTCCGGGATAAAAGTATCCTATGCTGGTCTCTATATTGTACAGTACCTATTTACAAAGTTTCATCAAAATAGGATCAGCCGTTTTGATGTGAAAGCTCCCCAAATAAACAAACAGACAACGTTTCACTTTTATATATTGGTGTGGATACACTACAATAAGGAAGTTCCTATTGCACGAGAGTAGGTAAATTAGTGTATGAAACGGCACATAACCACAGAATAAATAATAGTTAGGTATTAAAACACTCGAGTGATACTATTAAAAAAACTCGCCTACGGCTCGTTTTTTAAACTCACTCTCGTGTTTTAATTCCTTTCATTATGCAACCGTATCATAAATTACTATAAATTTACAATCATCTGCCGTAATTTTAAACTATATATATACTGAAACTATTGACTTATTTTTCAGAATCCAAAAACTTTTTTGAATATAATAAAACTTATAAGTAAGCCTAACATACACCCTATTCCAGCGATTGACACCGATAACAAAACATTTTTGTTACAATTTAAGGGGTGGAAAGAGGTTTGCCTCGGAACGTAAATTCTATCTAAAATGTACCTATTAATCTCACGATCGGCAACACTCAAAGGAATCAACAACGGAAACAGTGTTCGGTATTGAATCCTCTTAAGAAATAGGCTACTTTTCATCATAATCATCCAGAATCATAATCTACTCGGGTGAAACCGCGGGGCGCAGCTAGTTCGGCTGTAAGGTACTTTTGGTCCTGGGTATAATACCGTTTATCACATAGGTTACTTCTCCTACAGCTAGTCAAAGAATAAAATAATAGTCCCTGCCTTTGTTGCGTAGATGCACAGTAGGTGGCGATTTTTTTGTAGAGCTAGCAAATGAAGGTGCTAAGTGATACGAACGATCGAGTCGAGACTGCGCCGTGTTTAGTTCCTACTTTTTACGCGTAAGTAGGTACCTTTTACTTAACACTTCATCATCATCCTATTAATTTTACAATCCTGGGGTGGTAGGTAGGTACACCCTCACTCCTGACGCTCACCTGGGATCACTGGCAACACACTGATGACTGGTTGGTCTAGTGGCTAGAGACCCTACTACGAAATCAAACGGTCGTGGGTTCAAACCCCGCAAGGTGCAAGCATTTGTGTGATAAGCAGAAATAATTGTATCCCAGTCATAGATATAATGTTCGTATCTATGTATATTTTTCCGTTATCTAGTTCCCATTGTACAGGGTATCCTAGTTTGAGGCTACTAGGTCATTGCTGTAATTTGTCCTGAATATATTTATATTATATTTATTTATTATCTACATCCCTTCATTCCAGTATATAATTATTTCTGTTTCAGAGCAAGAGGTTGAGCTATAAGCACTATTACTTGTACTATTATTTATTCTGTGCCATAAGCAACCCAGCATGGTTGCCCAATATGAAATTAATTTTGAGGTTCTTTGTTATGCCGTTTCGTCATGATGTTTTCCTACACCTTTTTTGAGTGACAACATTGTAATTGCACTGAGCTTCCTGTAAGCTGTGGTGCAGGGTGGTACAGGGCTGAGTTCTTGAACCGAGTGCCATAAGTTAGTCAAGTGCACATGCTACAGCTTGGCCAACACCGCATGCCTAACAGTTAAATTGTTACTTCGCAATGTGTAAATGTGCCATTAGGGTTAAGTACAATATGTTAAGTACCTCTTTGCTGTTTTGCTACACAAGTATTAGAATTAAAGCAATGCCACTTTTACAACAGCTAATTAAAATAATAATAATATCTATACTTATATTATAATGGAAGACCTAAGCACAATGATCAGCTCAATATTGTTTCCCAACAACAGGTGGGTCTTAAAATGAACATGGGCAAGACGAACATCATGTCAAATGTCCATGTCGTACCCATGCCGGTGTATGTTGGGAACGATAGTATCGAAGCTGTTGATCACTATGTCTACTTGGGTCAGACGATCCAACTGGGTAGATCCAACTTCGACAAAGAGGTCAACAGACGAATCCAACTCGGATGGGCAGCGTTCGGGAAATTACGCCATATCTTCTCGTCGCAGATACCGCAGAGCCTTAAGACGAAAGTTTATAATCAGTGCGTGTTGCCAGTGATGACATACGGCACTGAGACGTGGTCCCTAACTATTGGTCTCATACAAAAGCTCAGAGTTGCGCAGCGTGCAATGGAGAGAGCTATGCTCGGTATTTCTCTACGTGATAGAATCAGAAATGAGGAAATCCGTAGAAGAACGAAGGTTACCGACGTAGCTCTCAGAGTTTGCAAGTTGAAGTGGCAATGGGCAGGCCATATAGTTCGCAGAACCGACAACCGCTGGGGAATAAATGTTCTTGAATGGCAACCACGAACAAGCAAGCGAAGTGTGTGGAGACCCCCACACGATGTACCAACGACATTGTAGCCATCGCAGGAAGTCGATGGATGGAGGTGGCACAAGGTCGCTCGTCATGGTTCTCTTTGGGGTAGGCCTATGTTCAGCAGTGGACTTCTAAAGGCTGACATGATGATGATGATGATGATGATACTTATAATAAAGCAGTAACAAAAAGTCTGTACAATGAAGATAATAAAAAATATGCTCTAGGTGACTTAAAATAAATAAGTTAGTGGACATATATATTTTTAATGGTGTTTGCCTATGTTTATAAAAATACGCAAAAAATACTCAAACGATTGAAATGCAGTTTTCACTGTTGGATCGTTTAGGGTTTGACTTATTATTGTGTACTTTGCATCTCACTATGGCAAATAGAAGCCGAGCAATTAATAAACACTATTTGATGGCTGAACGAAACTTGGTATTTTGTACTTTATAGGTACTTTTGGTCCTAGAAAAACACATAGAATACTTCTAAACCACAGAAGTTATCACGCAGGTACAGCTAGTAATATAATAAAAGGAAACAACATATTGGTTAACATTAATACATTTATTTCAAGAAAAACCTAAGCATTTTACAATGGATTGTTGAAGAAGAAACACCCAACCAATTTCTAACTTTATTTCAAAGAGTCTTCAAAATTGATAAGATTATTCTTCTCCAACTATGCCTACAATAAAGGATATTTTATGTACAATTAATTGCAATCATCCATGGAAATAATACTTATGCACATTTTTGTGTAACCCAAATATGATATGATTACAAGCTATTCACAAAAACAAAAACATGTAATTTTATAACTTTTTGCTTACATTAACATTGTTGCTTTATACATATTTGTAGAGGACATTTGCAAAGTTTAAACCACTTTTTTTTGTAATAAATTATTATTCAAGTTCTAATTTAAGTATTACAAATTGTAATTTACAATACAAGGCAGTAACACCAAAAACTCCTATTTCAGTAATTAGTGCAAACCAAACTGCTAATTATTGAAACCTTGAGGTGTACTGTTTCGTTACAGTATATAACTCTTTATTTTTTGTAGAACTTCGTCCAATCTGACTATCAATATAACTTAAAAATGGAATGGAATTAACAGTATGTAACGAAATGTACTGAAAATAGTACTGTTATTACGGTATTATTCCCATTTTACATACTGACTGAGGAACGGTTGTTCATCCAAAACTGATGCCCTGACACTACGAGTGTGATGACGTATAGCAGTGCGGCAATCCAACAGTTCTGGGCATTCTGAAATAAAATACAATAACGTGTTATAATATAATAAAGTGTTATCTACACTGATATAGTAAATGTGAAAGTAGACCTTAGTCTACTTACACACTTAACGTAGACCCACTTGCACAGCTGTCTTATCTCCGGGCTTGTGTCTTGTCTGGGCTAAAAATGTAATACAAGTAGGATAGAGAGATACGCAGACAGTAGCGCGAAAGCGATAACAATAACTTTTGCACTAACTACATACTTTGTTTTGTTTTCATGGAAGTGGGCCGTACTGAGTTAATGACTGAACCAAACTTGATGAAATTTGTTAAGGAAATAGTGTGCATCATGAGGAAGGACATAGGCTATTTAATGTGTTACATTTTACCCCGGATAAATGACCATGAGGGCAATGCCGAAAAGAGAGTTAAGAAAAAAATACACAATAGCAAATACATTACAACATAGAGAATAATTTATGTGCCCGCCACTGCTTGGCCTAAATGGTAATGTTGGCCAAGAAGATAAAACAACCAAATGAGTAGCTCGACTTGATTTTAAAAGCTAACTACTAAATTTTTCAATTGAACAATAGTCCATGTGAAAAGCATTATTTACTCTCTCCTTCACCTTTTACTGTCTGCTATTATTGTTGTAATAAGCAATGTGTGTTGATATGGAGATTATTCCAATGCAGTTCCTTTCAAAATTTGTACCAAACTGCATCAAGCTGCTAATTTCGTCCTTGGAGCTTGTTAGTAAGGTTGAACTTAACCAAAATTACTTATCTCTCGAGCAACACATAACTTATGTGTTGCTCGAGAGATAAGTAATTTTTTTTCTTCTCACATCTTCCAAGTTTCCCATTATACATTCAAACAAAACGATAGTACAGGCTACCTGGCGTATTTGCCTACAAGATAGGTCATCTACCCAAAACTTTGCATCTACTGACTTACCATAGTGTAACCTTTTTCAACTTCACCAATGAATTCACCAATGGAAAGGTGTCCTTCTTCAAGTGGGAGATCTTCCAACAAAGCTACAGCTCTGATATGATAGAATACGCCCATCAAGGTCTGAAATACAAGAAATGATCAGAAGCTATCCATGTAGGTACTCAAAACCCTCAAGAACAACACCAAGATTAGGAGGTCCTACTTACCAACTGTATGATTCCCCAAACGCTCAATACAAGCCCGCATAGCGACAGCTTGGGTCCACAGAATTTACAGGCCATTTTATTAGTTTTGGTCGCAATTTACGAACTGCAAAAATAAAATCTATCGACCACTAGCTGTCAGCAGGTGTCAAAAAAGCTAAAACTCACATGATCTCCTCTTGTCTATGGGCTCCGCAGATCCACAGATGAAATGAATAAATCTAGCTTATAAAAAAAAAGAACTTCATGAGTCCAAAAATGTACAATGTGTCATGTCAAAGGCTCAAAAATTGTAGCAATCATAACGTAAGTGAAATCTTAAATTAAAAAAAACTAATAAGTGATTCAGGTATATAATTCATGCAGGTCCACTTTCATTTTTAAAAGCGTAAAATGGAACGTTACTTTAATGTTACTAGCTAAGACCGAAGCTTAGGTACTACAGTACAAGAAAAAAAAGAGTTTGTTGGGTACTTCCTATCGGATCACGATATCAGAATTTCTAATTAATGGATCTCGCTCGGCGTTCCCATCGGATCTCGAGATCCGTTGCAAATCAAATGAATATTAGTTTTGCTTCCCATCAGAACTCGAGATCCGTTGCAACTCAAATGAATATTATTTTTTCTTCCCATCGGATCTCGAAAACCGTTCAACCGAAATAAATATAATATTTGCATTCTCAACTGATCGTTTGAAAATGATGTTCTGTTGTTGAGTTATTATAGTTATTATTTTTTATTTGTTTCAATGCAATAAAATCTATGCAGTATCCGCGATTTTGCCGCAAAGCACGGTCCGGAACTGCTATTTTGCATCATTGTACTTGTCTACATTGGAATTAATTTTATGGACTTTTTTATTATTACTATTTTTCAGTATTAAGAAGTAATTTGATTTTATATTTTGTATTAATAATCTTTGACATGTAACTATATTGTTGCCAATAAAAAACTATGACTATGACTAAAATTTGACAGTTTATCGAAATAGCTACTGCGAGATTAGTATATATTAGTTAGTTTCACAGTATTATGTCATTATGGCATTTTGCTGCAGAAATTCAATGTATATTTATTTTGTGCTACAGAAGAGAGCAATTCGTTCCATAACCAATATGAAATAAAACGATTCTCTGAGGGAACGTTTAAAAGAGATCAATATTCTTACAGTGGCTTGTCAGTATATTAATATATATGAAAATATAATCCGATGAGAAGAAAAAATAATAGCTACTTGAGGTTGCAATGGACCTTGAGATATGATGAGAACAAAACTAATATTCATTTGGGTTGCAATGGATCGCGACCATTAAAATGCGAAAAATAAAATAAAAATTCTAATTAAGTATGTTGAATAAAACCACATGACATGTCATGATATCATGACATGTTGTAGTAATAAGACATATCACAGAGTACTTTGAACATTTAATTCATTTAACATAAACATAATATTATTATCATGGAGCTTAATAAGTGATCTGTCATTAATATAATAATTAACATTGTAATATAATTCTTTATGAGATTTACTTTAACAAATGTTTTAAACCTGTGCATTGATAATTGATCAATGCCATGTAACTTATTATAAAAGCTTAATCAGTTAGGAACCTCTAACTTTCTTTAACCTAAATCCGGATACATTCAGTTTATTTTTATTTCTAGTATTAAAATTATGAACATCCCTATTTTTTAACAATGTTATTAATATTCTTCCGAAAATACATTATATTTTCATATATAAATTGACAAGCCACCGTAAGAATGTCTTTATAGTAATTATTTTTATATTTATTTTAAACATTCCCTCAGAGAATCGCGGGATGTCACATTGTTTATGGATTGAATTTCTCTCTTCTGTACCACAAATAAACATTGAATTTCAGCAGCAAAATGCCATATGATATAATACTGTGAAACTGACTAAAATATACTTATCTTCCAGTAGCTATTTCGGTAAACTGTCTCATTTTACGTATAGGCATAGGCTGCAGAAGTAGTAGGGATGCTTGTTTTACTTGTTTTGCACGACGCTATTGTTTGGAATAGGTTGTCATGCTTACGGAAAGATAAATTTCACAGGGTAATAACATAGATAGTAATAAATTTGAGATTTTCGTACGACAATTACCAAAAAGCGCCCACAAATCTTACGACTTTTCTCTATTCACACATACGCTTATTTTGTACATAATGTTTTTTTGATTTGATTTTCTATAATTTGCTGAATCTAACAAATGATTATTCATCAAATAAGAGTATATCAAAGAAGCTATCAAATTCGAAGAAAACGACATCGATCGTTTTTCGATGTCGTTTTCTTTCGTCGTCGTTTATTTTTTATATGTTTCAACAATAAATAATATGAAACATATAAAAAATAATATCAGACTTAAAAAGAACTCAAAAACAGAACATCATTTTCAAATGATCCGCTGAGAACGCAAACATTATATTTATTTCGGTTGAACGGATCTCGAGATCCGATGGGAAGAAAAAATAATATTCATTTGAGTTGCAACGGATCTCGAGATCCGATGGGAAGAAAAACTAATATTCATTTGAGTTGCAACGGATCTCGAGATCGGATGGGAACAAACACAAATATTTATTTGAGTTGCAACGGATCTCGAGATCCGATGGGAACGCTGAGCAAGATCCGTTAATTAAAAATTCTGTTATCGTGATCCGATAGGAAGTACCGAGTTTGTTACATAAAATGTACGATGTTGCTATTTTAAACCAACTATTATTGTACAAGATCACACATCATCACACAATAAAACTCCAACAGAAATAATTCGATAGTAAAAATCAATGAAATCAACTAGAAATCACAAAACTATTTTATTGAATAGTAGTCGAAATATATTTCTGACATATTTAGTTTGTGATTTCTGATAGGGGCAACATTCCTCAGTGAATGACACATTTTTCTTGTTCGTGTCGCATTTGTATTTACTAAAAAATTAAATACATTTTGATAATGGTGGATCGTTTAGGTAGGAAATTGTTTGTTTTAATAGAATATCCTTGTTGTGCTGTGCAAAATTAATTAACATGCAATTTTAGAAAACATTTACGTGGGGATCGCTTTCATTGTTTGCTTGGTAGCTGACTTTCCTTTGACGTCAAACTTAGATTTTGGACTGAAATTTATGTAATTATTTTCACCTTTCCAGTGAATAGTGAAGCCAATGCAAGGCGGATTGCTATGGTGGAGAGCTGCTTCGGCAGTTCGGGGCAGGTAAGCATAGTTTTGTAATGCTTCTTTTGCCATGTTTCGAAACCAACTAACATGTCGCTTTATCAGCCTGCAAACTCGGAAAGATAGTGTTTTCTGTACAATGGGTGGGATTGTCTGAAAACAAGATATCACGGTACTATCAGCAAACGCTTTCGACATTTGTGTTATTATTATAATGTTTACTCACCACATAAATTTTGGATTTATAACTAATTATCTTTAAATCTGTAGTGTGGGACGCCTTCCGGGTAGCAAGAGCGTAGCTCAGCGCAGACTAGCACTTTATGCTCATACAATGTTTGTTATCCGTGATAAAACGATTATATTTTTGTTAAATTTAATAATGGTTGCTATTGCGCTATGAATATCAAAAACAATGACCTGAGTAAATTTCTATACTTTCAAAGCCACAATGCTAGAAACCTATATTCCTACAAGATTAATGATAATTGATTCAGTCATTGTTAATTACTTTATTGATACATTTCATTCCATATTCTAAGTCTTGGTTTGCTGAATACTACAAAGATAATATTTTGAAATAACAGATTGAACAGAATTAATAACAAAATGAAATAAAGAAGTAAACCTCCAACTGTCGAACATAGGTCTCCCCTCTTAGTATGTCACAACAAGCGGTTGCCCCCAGTTTCATATCATAAAGGGGGCTTTACTTGGTACTTGTTGCTAATGAGGGGGCTTTGCCATAATCACTGCTCTTGGCTGCGCAGGAGTCTTGGAGATCACAGTAGTAGGTGATAATACACAGGAGAATGCTTCTGCCCATTTTTGTGAATTCCATTAGCTGGTTTCTCAGCACCTGCTGAGAAGAGGTGGTCCTATTATTATGTCAGGCACCACACAACTTTCAGAAGTACAGTAAACCAGATTAAAGACAAGCAAATAGTATTGATAGTATTGTTTGTGTTGTTTGTTAATATACTCTAGGCTAGGAGTACACAAAGTGTGCGCCGCGGCGCCGTCGTAGAGAGTAAAGAGTTTAGTTTTTATCAGTTTACCACTATCCGGAAACTAAACTTAGGTAACTTAGTATAAGATCTTCCAGAGTTCAAGAAGAAGAGTCTTATTGTACTCTCTTGCGACAGCAGCCTTAAAACAAGATGCACATGTTTGGATTTGGTGGAGTTTTGAATATCAGTTCAACTGAATATCCAACTTTAAGTTCAAAAGCTCCAAGTATTCTCATTTGCTTTGCAACATCTTATTTATGTGAAACTGGATGTTCAGCTGTAATTAAGATCAAATAATGCTCAAAGATAAATGTATAGAAAGAAATAGCAGTTTCAAGCCGCTTTGAAATAATGTATTATTGTGTGTCAGTATGAATATAAAAACTCAGCTTTATACCATGCTTACATGGTCATAAAGCTGAGTTTAGCCGTTTAAAGCATAGGTAGTATATCTATTATACTTAGTATCATTGTACCGGACTATTTAGGGTTTTGACTAGCTAGGGCACTGAATCAAAATACTAAACCTGTAAGTGCACTGTGAACTAAAAAAGTTTGATGACCACTGCTCTAGGCTCATTGCTTCAAATTATTATCTGTCAAGTATTGAAATTGTTTTAAAATAAGTACCAACTCAACAAACCTAATACCTTCCAGCCCCTGGCAGAACAAGGCAGAGTCCTTGTTGGAGAGGGTGTCCTAACAAAGATGTGCCGCAAAAAGCCGAAAGCTCGCCAGTTCTTCCTGTTCAATGACATACTCGTATACGGCAACATTATGATAAACAAGAAGAAGTACAACAAACAGCATGTCATTCCACTCGAGGAGGTCAAATTGGAATCACTTAAAGATGAAGGACGTAAGTAATTCTTGGAAGATAAACCAGTATCAGATATGATATTGATACTACTGATATAATTTTATTAAATGCTCATATCAATATCATTCAAGACTACCAAATTCAATTTCAGGTGTCTCACTGTAATAGTTTTACTGCCGGACCTGTAGATATAATTTAACCTGTCGACTATCGGTAGCCCTTACGGGATATTTGAGGTTATTTTTGTAAATTTTGCAAAAAAAATATAATAGCTCAATTAAGTAAAAAAGTTTTTTTTTTGTTTTTTGGTTCATTTACCTTCCTCAAATACAAATTTTGTGTATGGCAAATCTTTTAATCATTCTTTATTTAAAAAATAGCCTCATAACTCCAAAAACGCACTCGTCCACAGGTTAATGCTAATGTCAACCATTTAAAAAATAATATTTAATGATAGTTAAAAGCTAATTGATGTCTACCTACAGGTACGGAAGTCAGTGCAGTTTAGCATATCCAATGCTAAACTGCCTCTTAAGACAGCATTCAAGGCTTTACTGAAGCATTTAAATATTTTTAAATAATTTATTATGTTGATTAGCTGAGTGTGCTATTGAAAATTGAAATTTGTCATTATAATATAACAATTTGAAACAAATTTTCATTAGGCATTAACATATTTGTTAGACAGTTTTTTGTTTTAAATACTTTTGTATGTCATCTGCGCTAATATTATAAATGCGAAATCAACTCTGTCTGTCTGTTATCTTATACAAAAAAGGCTGAACGGATCTTGATGAAAGAACATGGCAGAAGTTTGGGTAACTTCAGATTTCGGCCATCAATGAAAATAATGTCAATTGATAGGGAAAAATTGATTTTAGTATGGAGACAGTTTGAAGCCTGGGCCCCAATTCTACTAAAACCATTGTAATGACAATTATCAACAATTGTCGCTTTTACCTCTTAAGTGGTAGAAGTGAAAAATTTGAGAAAATGTTTGAATTTTGAGTTTTTCTTTTTTGGTAATATTGTTTTTTGTTGATAATTGTCATTACTATTGTTTTAGTAGAATTGGGGCCCTGGGTATGGACATAGGATATTTTTTATCATTTCAAACTATAGTCTGTTTGGAGGAAGTCGCGGGTAAAAGCTAGTACTAGTATTTATGTCATTATTTTAAACCTTTTATTCAACTTCACTTGTATGTATGTATGTATGTATCTATCTATATATTTCTTACTGTCCTGCAGTGCGATTCAGTTAACAAACCGCAAAGTGATGGCAGCGCAATCGTAACATATTGGTGTGGCCATACTTAAAAAAAAAAACTGCAAAATGTGGAGGGGATGAAGGTTTGGGAAAGTGAGGGGAGGGTGGTGGGGAAAGGTGCGGGACGTGGTGGTGGAAGTACTCGAAATTTGAATTGCAAGATTCCAGGACAGACAAAATACATAGAAACATCGATACACACATAGATAAGATACAAGTGAAATTAAATAAAAGCTTTTAAAAGTGAAAAATAAAATTAGATAAAAAGTGACATTCTAGATAAAAGAAAAATAAACAATAGTTTAAAAGCACACAAGTCAATGTAGACAAGTTCCATTAAATAACAGTGAAAGTTTTCTGCAGTCAATTTACTTTGCATAAGTTCTATCTACTAATTATTGCTTTGCTTCAATTATTGATAGCCTGCATTTCTCAAGCTAGTTTGACTTGGTACGAAAGTAAGTAACAACCAGTGTCTGTGGACACTAGTTTTTATCTTTATCATCAATCATTGTATTTTAGTCATTATTGATGTACTTGTATATCATATTGCTGTATATTATTCACTTAATGTATTTTGTTTTTAACATATCGCTGGGATTTCTGGTTCGATATGGATTATCACTTAGAAAATGTAGACCTGCACCTGACCTGTGTGACCTGCATCAAAATTATTTCAGTAGTTTTTTTTTGGTTGGTCAGTTCAATATAGTACCAATAGATGGCGTTACCGTCCCCGTAAGACATGTTCAGAAACCAAGGTTTTTTTTGATGATGAAGCAACTAACTGAATTGGTTAGAGGCATGTGCCGCGAAGAAGCATGGATGCGGGTTCGAATCCCGTCCGAGATTTAAAAAAATCTTTACAAAATTATTAGTTTGGATGTGTAAAGATCTAATGGCGCGGTACGGAGGTAACGCCAACTGTTGGCGTGACAATCGAGCGGCGTGGCGACACGTTGAGACGGGATGAGTAGGGGCGGAAGTGGCGGTCCTTATTAGTATGCTGGCCACCATACTGCCCATCATGATAATTATTATGTAATGAAAGTTTTCCAAATCCACTTTTAAATATTTTCCATGTTTTTAAAGTGCAAAATATAAACACTTCAGCGGGAATGAACTCCGGTATTTCGATTCCGATCCGAGCGGTCTCCCGCTAAGCCAACCAGACTCACGGTATTATGATGAAAAGTGAGTATAGGATTTACAGTTGACCAATGAGAGTGTGAGGTGCAAAACGTTGCTCGTTGTTTCAGTTTCATCTTTCTTACTAATATAAAGCTGAATGAATTCTATTCTATTACGTTTACACATCTGCCAGGCGTCCCGGGATGATAGATAGATAGATAGATAAATTCTTTATTGCACACACCACAAACAAAATCAACAAAAAATAAAGGAAAAATAGCAGAAGAAGTGTACAATGGGCGGCCTTATCGCTAAAAGCGATCTCTTCCAGGCTCACTTTTTGCTATATTTTTTCCAACGAACTATTATTCTGCTAACAATATTATGACCTATGAAAAACTTTGATTGTTTTCTTTAAGAAGCAGTCCTTGGAATAGATAAGTTTTCTATGCCCTGTAGTTTTTTAAATGGTTTTAGGCTAATGTTGATCACTATCTCACTTTTTCTTTTAATATTTGTGAGAACTTTTGGCTAAGGTGAACTGTAAATTAAATTATCTCACGGTGTTATTTGTTGTTATGGGTAAACGTGCGAACCTTTTGATGGCTTGGCTTACTCTAATTTTTGTCTATCCTCATAATAAATCTGTCCGTAACAAAAAGTCTGTACAATGAAGATAATTGGGACATAAAATTTGCTAAGGTGCAAGTTTTGTTTAAAATGATTTTATTGAAGATTAAAATGAGGTTTATTACTGTTAGCTGATAGCTTAGAATTGTTGACTTTGTACGTCATAATTCTTAAGGCTAAACAATCGATAAAAAATATTTGATGGCTGAACAACTTTTTATGAAATACTAGTTTTCCCGCCCGCGACTTCGTCCGTGCGGACTACTGTTTATCGCGAAAAAAGCATCCTATTTTCTTTTAGGATATTAAAAACCAATGCAAAAGTAGGTATAGCAACGACGTTCTTAACACAAACTAAATAGTTTTTGATGTTTATTGACAGACTTGTTATTTCGTTTCCATAGCAACCACAGACTATTCTGTAATGGCAACCGTTAATTACAGTGAGTAATCAACATTTTCCAGTTTTCCCGCGGAAACATTCAAAATAAAAAATATCCTATGTTTTAATCTAGGGTATAAGCTGTCTCCATTCTAAATTTCATCTAAATCCGTCCAGCCGTTATCGTGTGAAAGCTCCCCAAACAAACAAACAAACAGACAACGTTTCACTTTTATATATTGGTATGGATGGACTTAAATGTACTTTTGGTCCTGGAACATATGATAACATATGATATGATACTTTCATACAGACAATAAACTAGCGGGCAAAGCCGCGGGAACAGCTAGTAGGTATAAAGTAAAAATAAAACCTGATATTATTTTAGTTACATAGTATAATGTACAATATTATTGTACTAAATAAAGGCATTAGACTAATATAATGAGTTATTGTAGTGGTTTTCAAAACCACCTAGCATAGATTTCCCGAAAACATACTATCTTGTGACTGGTTTGGTGGTCAGCACGTGAATGTACACACCACGGTATTATTTCATAATAATAACATATTATTTTATGCACGAAGACCACATGACTCATTAATGTGAACGTCCACTATGAATCACCAATTTATTATCGTTTCTAGCTCTACTGACATTGATTTGAGAATCTGTTAATGACTCACCCGCTTTTTTATATATTATTATTTAGATAAGAAAAAGCTTATTGTTGATTTATTTATCTGTGTTAATTATGCCGTGCCTGAAATGAGAAAGAGTTTGAATCATTTTTATACCAACCGAGAGGAAAAGGGTTTTTTATAATGCCATTTATTTGCTTATTTTAAACGATGATGTTATATAGAAGACTATGTTGGCTTGCTTTTTTTTCATGTCTGTTACTAATAATAACTCTGAAAGAGACATGATGAGTTCATGAGAAAATTTTCATGTTCAAAGTGCGATATTCAAGGGCTTGTCAGCTACTGAGTGGTAGATTTTCGCCACTCTCTGAACAAGACAAGTTCAAAAACTAAAACCCGACAAAGGTCGGGTAAAAAATAACCTATGACACTCTCGCGATGAAGACGAATCAATTGTACCTCGCTTGTCAAAATCGGACCAAGTTTGTTTTTAGTTTTTACTTTGTGTTGCCAGTAGTCGGGCAAAAAATAGCCTATGACACTTCATACATGAAGACGAATCGATTGATGCCTCGCTTGTCAAAATTGGCCCAAGTGTTTAGTTTGAACACATAATCCTTCCTTTGCCTCGGAGTAGTCGGGTAAAAAATGAAAGCCTATGACATTTTATACCTGAATACGAATCGATTGTCACCTCGCTTGTCAAAATCGGACCATTAGAGGGCGACGCTAAAGTGGAACATTCACATATACACACAAGTCTATGTATGTAACATACATAGACTGATAACTTCATTACCCTACCCTTGCTTCGCCGAAGTCGGAAAGCTGTATTCCCAGCGAAGAGAACTGTCGATAGTAATCAATCTTTATTTAGGTAACTTACGAAACAAATAAATCTTTAACTTTATTACTTTGTTATCTATAAGCATTGTAATCTTTATAAGTTTGTGTACTAAATAAATAAATAAAATTTTGGTCTTAACATAATTTATTAATAGTGTATCTGACTGTACAATTGTAATAAAACTAGTACAGTCGTCCTTTTTTGTGACCTAATAAATTATAACATGGGCAAAGCAACCTGACCAAGCCAACTGACTTGTGATTCCATTCTGATATCAAAATTGATTTTGTTTGCAGCAATCCAACAATGTAGTGCTTTGATGTGTTTCATGTGTGACCATGGCTGCATTATGACACATTTATACAATACCTAGTATCGTAAATCCCAATGTGCTGTTATGTAAAGTGAATACGTGCAGAGGCCTCCAGACAGTTTTCTGTCTGGAGGCCTCTGCACGTATTCGTATTCACTCTGCACGTATTCACTTGTTTTTAGAACAGATCAGCTTATTCGTAACATTTTTTGTCAGCTTCCATGTCAAAGTCGAAGTAATATATTCATAAAAAATATTAACATGTAAAAGAGCTATAAAAATTAAACAATTATTTGTATATGCAAATAATTGAGAGTTTTTTCAAAAAACGTATTTTATTGTAATGTGAAACAAAGGACGGTGTTTGGTGTTATTTTAACAGTTCCGTATTTTATCATTTTCAAGTTGACACAAAAATGTAGTCAAGCGATAGTGATTTGATTCCGGAGTTTATTCATCATCATCATCAGCCTATATCTGTCCACTGCTAGACGTAGGCCTCTCCTAATGCACGCCACTGAGCTCGGTCTTCAGCAGCCGGAGTTTATTATAAATGCTTTATTTATGTAGCCCTCAGTTTTTATTGTCTCGCTGAAGGTACGAAAAGTAGAGTATTCACCTCGGGGATAAAGCCTGTCTTACTCACTTAGGACTCGCTGGGGAGTTGACTCTAGAGAGTCCCTCGTTACGCTCAGTATGCCGCCAGTGACACTACTTTATTCCCTTGGTGCATAATCTACTATTACAGATTATTTTGATACATTATTTTTAAACACGATGATGTATATTGCAGAGTATCGCAACGGCTGGCTCATCCGCACCGCGTCAAAATCATTTGCAGTATACGCCGCGACAGCCACCGAGAAAGAGGAGTGGATGGCTCACATAGAGAAATGTATAGAAGATTTGCTAAGAAAGAGTAAGTCAACAATTATCAACAATTTTCTCGCGCAAGAAACGTACAAATAGATGTAGATCCTGTGTAAAAAAAAAGAGATACATGTATTAATAGTTGATCGCTGACTGTTCACACACACGCGGCCGACGAGAATTCTCGCTCCACTAGTTTATAGGGCTATCATCACTCAACTATGTCGCTTGGCGGTTAAAGCACTCGTTGAGAGACTCGCTTGGTATATACATACGCATACCTGGGGTCAGTCTACAGTGCGGATCTGAGTGCACGCATATTTATTGTTACTAATATGAAATTAGAACAATTATAGTTGTCTAGTTTAGAAGACGACGATATTGTATTTGTATGTCTCGGCCGCCCCGAGCGATTGGTGCGAGTAATCGCCCGTCGTAATCTCACACTCGCTTATAGCTCAGCGACAAAACTTTCGCTCGCTGCTCGCCAAATAGTTTCTAGCTCAACTCGTTTCTCACTGATCGTCGGCGGTGGTACAGAGGCCTTATATAGTCATTTGATCGAAGGGCTCAATACGTGCATGTCTGGGTGCTGATTCTCTCAACCAATCCTTACTGTGCAGGTGGCAAACAACCCCCGCTGGAGCACGCAGCGGTGTGGGTTCCGGACAACGAGGCCTCGACATGCATGCACTGCAAGAAGACACAGTTCACCGTGCTCAACAGGAGGGTAAGTTGAATTTTAACATTTTAACTTGATCTCCGCCACAGACCATATATCGAGATAGACGACGCAAATGGATCGTAACTGTATGAAAACCAAGTAAAATTGTTCGTATCTACTATGACGTCAAGAGAGCAATTTAGTAATGAGAAGTACATGCCACGCGAATCTGACTTAAAGGCGCACCGCCCAACCGATTCACAGGTAATAGAAAATCCTTATATGCAGTGACTACCGAGGGTTAGTTTTTTTTTTATTGATAAACATACATCACACTAAAGGTTTATTCATATATGAAAAACAAACTCAGCTCAGATTTTCTTCTCATCTCATTTAAAAAATGGATTCAGTCTAATAATCAAACAATAAAAACGAAACATACAGCACTATTCTCTAAATAATGATAAAAGTCTCTCTACCAAAACGGTAATGACGTCCCAGAGTATCAATTGCTGCAATTTCTAATGTGTTTTAACAACATGTACCATGTAAAAGTGTACAGTGTCAAGTAAAAGCCGCAATGGAAATATATGTCGTGGCGAGACGTTCACAGCTTTATAATCGCGTAATCATCGTGGTGGAATCGATACAAATATAAATTAAAACAATGTCATATAAAGAAATGGGTATTTGAAGATAAAAAGTACATATATTATGTAACTATGATAGGAAATATCTCGATTTTCGAGCGCCTTCTGTGTCACGCATTGCGGCGGAGTGCTTTAGCATCCGCCCCCATGCCCGTTTCGCTGTAGAGACCGTTAGAGGCCAACAGCAAGTATCCTATTATTATTTTTTAACTCGATTCTGTCAGCCAACTGTATTTGTGGTATATTTACATTATTGCGCAGTAAACTATTTTCGTATGTGACTGACTCGTGTTACTCGCGCTGATCGTGAGCAGACTAGCTTTAGCCGGACTCGACTTTGATGAAGTGTCATAGTTAGGACACGCAAGGTTGGTCGACTTGTGGCGTCTATCGTGGTCAGTGATCTCCGCCCATCATCAGCTTTTGTCAGCAGTTTTTCTACTGCTGGACGTAGGCTTCTAATGCACGCCACTGAGCTCGGTCTCTCTTCCATTTTCTGTCAGCCGCTTTTCGCAGGTCGTCACTCCACCTGGGCACAAGACCTATGAGATCTCTTCCGATAACAATTTGTAATCTCCTCAGCACCACTGCCGCAAGTGCGGGTCGGTGGTGTGCGGGCCGTGCTCGTCGAAGAAGTACATCCTGCGCGGACAAAGCGACAAGCCGCTGCGCGTGTGCCTGCAGTGCTTCGACGAGCTGAACCGCGAACGCGCGCGCCCCAACCAGCCGCTGCCCGCCACGCCCGGTCAGTACCATCATAACTACCAGCTGGTTTTCCATCGCTCCGTGCTTCGGAGGGCACGCTAAAGCTGTCGGTCCCGGCTGATATTGACTAATAGCAGTCGTTAAGCCATGTCAGAGGCCCTCGGGCGACCTGACACCCTAACACCAGAGGCCTCATACGACAAGCAATTGCACTGAATTTCAAGCAGTGTATAAGCCCAAATTAAATATATATTTATCCTTCCCCATTATAGCTAGCAGAGCAGAAGCATCGCGTTCAAACGGCATCAAAATCGGTCCATTCGTTTAGGAGCTACGATCCTCCCCTCCCCCTATCCACACCAATATATAAAAGTGAAAACGTTTGTTTGGGGAGTTTTAACGCGATAACGACTGGATGGATTTTGATGAAATTTAGAATAGAGATAACTTATGCCCTGGAATTACCCTGGTAAGTTTCCACGGGAAAACTGGAAAATGTAGATTACTCGCTGTAAGGAATGGTTGCCAAGGAAACGAAATAACAAGTATGTCAAAAAACATCAAGAGCGTTGGTGCCATACCTACTTATGCATTGGTTTTTAATATCCTAGAAGAACATAGGATATTTTTTGCGATAAACTGTATTCCTCGCGGGCGAAAGCTAGTTATATCTAAAATCCATCTAGATCACATAAGCTATCAAACAGAAAAAAACACATCAAAATCGATCCTTTCGTTTGGAAGCTACGATGCCGCTCTTTTCTTTTACGGGGGTTAAAAATAAACGTAGCTACGTCCTCAAAGCCTACTCATCATCAGCCCGTGCTCGTCCACTGCTGGACATAGGCCTCTCTCAATGAACGCCACAGAGCCCGATCTTCGGCTCCTCTCATCCAGTTTCTGCCGGCCGCCTTTCGTAGGTCGTCACTCCACCTGGCCGGTGGGCGTCCTACACTACGTTTGCCAAGACGCGATCTCCACTCGAGGACACGTCTACCCCAGCGGTTGTCCTTCCTTCGAGAAATGTGACCAGCCCATTGCCACTTCAGCTTGCTAATCCTTTGAGCTATGTCGATGACTTTGGTTCTCTGGCGGATTACCTCGTTTCTGATTTTATCCTTCAGAGAAACTCCGAGCATAGCTCTCTCCATAGCTCGCCGAGCAACTTTAAATTTGTGGACAAGTCCCACTCTTAGTGTCCATGTCTCGGCTCCGTATGTCATAGACTTTAATGCGTGCGTCCTACCAGTTATGTCATATGGAGCCGAGACATGGACAAAGCCTATTGACTCATCCTAATAAATAATGAAACTTTTTTACACCCAAAAGCGAGTTGCAATATGATATGTGATACAAACCCCGACATCACCATTATTTAAAAATGTTACTTGAATTTAACGCCATCTATCTGCGGGATACGGGCAACATTTTTTTATCATTTATTTATTACGTTTTCAGCACAGAGTACGTGTGTAATAATGCAGTTGCCTATGGTTTTCAGTGAAAACAGACGCCCCCGGCTCGGCAGGCGAGTCGTCTGCTGACGAAGACAGCGATGACGACGACGATCGTTTGAACGCGGAGGAGAAACACGACGAGGTAACACAACCTGATCATACTATACTTCAAGCAGGGTAACTCAACCTGATTATACTGTATTTCAAGTGTTAAACGGGGGCTAACCGTAAATTTCATTTAATTTTTCTATCAATACGGAACAACTATATAAAGTCATTCAATTCCTCGATTTCTCTTTCCTAATTTACACTCATAAGAATTTACAAAATATCAACATTATGTTTTAGGTTCTGGTACCAATGTCCATCTATGTGACAGATAGCAATGACAAAAGCACACGGGATTTTTGAAATTAAATATTAGCTGAAGGTAGATAACTCGCAAGTTTTTTAATACTATTGCCTATTGTATTGTCAACAGCTGCAAAGCATTAGAAAAATATAAGATTTTGGGAAGCTTTTCACGATATTTTCCCAACTGCCCCATTAACGTCCCCATCAATGGGGCAGATGGAATTTAAATTACTATTTGCCCCATTGGCGTGAGAAATAAAAGAACAACTAATTCGAACAAATCAAATACTGAATTTATGATCAAACAGATAGGTTCTCAAGGCTAAAAAAACACGAAGACAAAGGTGGCCTTACCTATGTAAAACAAACATGTTCGCGGCTTACGGGTGGCCCAGGCCGCACTTTATCCTACTGATAGTAGGTATCCCCAGTGACGTGGACAAAAAGGTACGGAAATTTAATGACGTCCAGTTGTTTATGCATTTTATTCATGCAAATGGGGCAGATGGGAATTTAAATTTCCACCTGCCCTATTGTTCATGCCAATATGGCAGATGGGAATTTTGATTCCATTTTGAGGCAGTTGGGAATATACCCTTTTCACTGGTATCTTAAGGGTCGTGCAACATTGGTAGACGCAGAGTTCAAATAAATGTAGTAACTTTGATAGTAAGTTAGGAAAACCCTAGATTTCCTCCTAACCTGTGTCATTTTTAAGTGGAACAAATTAACTGAGGCATCATTAATTCCATGTCGAAATATTTGACGATTCACTTTGGGAAAATCTTAAACATGGTGAACATTTTGCCTTTACAAGTGTGTTTATTTTTCATATCTCATTTCCAAAGTTAATTATTTTATTTATTGAACTACTCAACTAGTACAGTAACCAAGAAAGATTTTCAGAATAAGATTAAAAATATTTGTATTTTCTTATCTTTGGGCCCCCATGGCCACCTTTGCCCAGCAGTGGGACACAATAGGTTAAAAAATACTTATACAGGTGGGACAAAACAGGATTTAAAAAAAAGTACAAAATAAATTTTATCATTCCTTACATAAATAAAAACTTGTTTATTTCTAGGGGTTTACAAGCTATAACGGTGTCAAAAATGGACTGGGGAGTAAAGTCACAACTGTATAGTACAAAATGAGATGTGTAAGTGGAGTACGGCGCTAGTCGCGTGATATCATGCTTCAGACATTTCACACGTTTGGTGTTTTGATTTTGGTGTTGTTTTTTACCCCATGACCATTTTAGTGTACCCTTAGTGTTACTACCCTTTGGTGAATTTTATTGTATGTTATAGTTTTAGGGTGTACGTGCACTAGTCATAAATGCTCGCGTAATGTACGGACAAGTGCGCATTCACCATTAACCCACCGGATACAAAAGACAATGCATTGCAAAACATAAACATACACAAACAATACGGTTATTTCAGAATGTCCGATTAAAGATCCGGATAGTTTGTTAAATTAACACTGCTTGTGTTTCGCAAACATTAAGGCCGTCCGCACCGTTAAGCGGGCTCCCGCGACGGGAGAGCTCACTGTAAGCTGGTGATTTCTACAAAAATAAGAACTGACCAGCGTAAGTCCGGCTGCAAGTTGTGCCCGCGGCGCGTGGATGCGGTTAGGTCAACTTACGCTTGTCAGTGCCTATTTTTGTAGAAATCACTAGTTTACAGTGAGCTCTCCCGTCGCGGGAGCCCGCTTAACGGTGCGGAGGTCCTAATAATCGAAAGTGCTAAAAAAACAGACACATACTTTCGCTGCGCCTACTATATATAGGCTGATAAACACATTACCGTACATTCGTTGCGCAGTCTGGTAAAAAACAGACACATACTTTCGCTGCGCCTACTATATATAGGCTGATAAACACATTACCGTACATTCGTTGAGCAGTCTGGTAAAAAGACTATTAATCGGATAAAGGCTAGAAGTCAGATCAAATAACAATTATTAATTCGTAAAAATGTTTAAAAAAAGGATTCCTCACCAAATCAAACTCAATGTGAAGTATAGCAATGGCGGCGGGCGAGTATGTGTGAGTAGAAAGAGGATGGCTGTTTGTTTTTTCTGATTGTTACACAATATCATCACAAAAGGCGGTATTGGTATTTTATTTTTCGTGAGATCTTGACTAAATTAACACGGACGAGGTCTTGCTGCGATGTGGCGGCCGATCGGCTTAACACAGTGTAAATGTGTGCATGAGGCTTATGCGTACGAACTTATCCGTTAATCTCCCGTGACACTATTGCTTGGCACTACCGGTAGTGCTAAATGAATTTTCTCTCGCCCATGACACTACTAGTAGTGCCTGTGGTAGTGTCATGGTACTTGTACTGTTATTTATTCTATGAAAAATAATAAAAGAAAATAAAGCTAAAATGCAAAAAGACAATTTTTTTTTTTAAAACATTCTTTATAATAAAGTTTTTATTTAAATATATTTTACTTATTTCTGATTAGACATACAGCTATTAACAATAGTAGTGTCACGAGAGAGAGAAAATTCCTGGAACTACTAGAAGAGCCTTTCAATAGTGTCGTGACACTAAGGAGTTCTCTCAAATCCGCCGTGGCGGATAAACGAACGGATCGGCATATCTTGAGTGCTTCACTCTTTAATTTGGCGATGAGGAATCATTATTTTTTAAATTTTCTTGATTATGAATTGAATAAGGAATTTGACAGCTATGGGACACAAACGGAACATAATAACATGAATGCAGCGTTGCCAGTTCGCTCCAAATGATTGAAACTCGATGTAAGTTAACCACACATTTTATCTTCCACATATATTATGTGATGGATTCGGCATTTTATTAGCACATTCTGAAACCAACCTCGGATATATGTACTCATTTGATTACGTACCAAATTATGATTTATCATTTCTTTGTCATATATTTGTTTCGTTGTGTATCTTGTTTTGCATCACAGCCTTTGATAGGTATGCGATTATCATAAACATTTTCAACAAAAGGCGTATATTGATTTCCCCTCAGGTGTTTACTTAGTTCAGGCACTATGTTACATTGACGAACTAAATATATATTTAGTTAAAAATTTAGTCTAATAATTATTGAGCATAAAATGATATATCATCGGATCGCGTGTGTGCAATGTTGTTTTATTATGGCTGACCGCTTTGCTACTGTTATGAGCAGAAACTGTTTTTACCATCGGGCTAAGAACCTGCGCGTTAAATGCTATTATGTTTTTCTTCTCACTACACAGTAATATCACAATTATTCATCTTTCAGTGCCTTCGCTAAAGCTTGGGCTAAAAAAAGACTGCACCGAATTTTAGATTATTACTTATTACTGCAAAGTCACTTTCCGCTCGACGCAGTAATCTACTATTGTTCGCAAGTATGTAAGTTCGTTTGATTTTTAGTCAAAATCACCACCAATGGAGAATGCCTGGTGAGGATTATGATATTTGTCCGATTTTACACTAATTCGTTTGTTGTGTTGTTTTTTACTCACCCATTTATCATTTACTAGACTGTAGATAGCCTATTTAAAGTTATTAGATTTTTTATACACAAATCTAATAACTTTAAATGTCAATTGTACAGTTAGTTAGATGAAAGTATAGTCTATTTTTAATTATAAGTCAAATAGCTTTAAATGTCGATTGTATAGTTAGATGAAAGTATAGTCAATTTTTATTCATAAATCAAATAGCTTTATGTGGATTGTACAGCTAGATGAAAGTATAGTCAATTTTTATTCAAAATCAAATAACTTTAAATGTCGATTGTACAGCTAGATGAAAGTATAGTATATTTTTATTCATAAATCTAATAGCTTTAAATGTCGATTGTGTAGTTAGATGAAAGTATAGTCTATCTTTATTCATATAGCTTAATGTCTTTCAATAGACATTTTATGAAAGGTATTTAGATGTTTGTACAGTTAGATGAAAGGTATTTGGTATCAGCCTAAAACCGTGTTAAAACGTTACATAAAAATAACGACGGATGTACTCTAAATTTAATTAAAATTAATAGTGTCAATAATTCACTCCCTTCCCTCTAAAATGATTGAGGGGGTTATGTCTGGTACACAAGTCAAACTCGTGAACGGGGACTGGTCCAGCCTGGTTTCTTATTATTAATTTGTATTTATATCAGTTTGATGAATGTGGGACGTACGTCTCATTCGCACTTTTATCTTTTGTATTTGACATTTATATTCTGGAAGATAATGCTTGCTAGCATTAAGTTCGCCTATGTACCTATCTTATGTATGCAATAAAGAATTTTCTATCTATCTATCTACGTGCATTATAAAAAAATGTGACATATAAAAATATAAATATAATTGTCAAATACGCAAAAAAACATCCTTGTATATTTTCTTGGTACTCTCTTCTTTAACGGGCGTATTTCCGAAGCACCGATAGAGTCAGAAGGTTATTTCCTTTTCCTGTGCGAGAACTCTGAGTCGGCACTTCTTTAGACAATCTTCTATCCATCGAGATAGAGAAACCGCCATGTTAGACATTCTTTTAAATATCAGCAAAGATGTAACTTTGTAGATGAAAAAGTACGATATTATCTTTTTCACCCTATGCTGTCTAATACCTTTTTTCACACGAATTCGATTTATCGAGGTTCGATATATCTCGATACTGTTTTCTACCCATCGAGATAGAGAAACTGTCATGTCAGCCCTGCTGGTAGACTTACTTTTAAATATCAGCAAAGATGTAACTGTGTAGATGAAAAAGTATGAGCATTTTATTTTTCACCCGATGCAGTTTAATTCCTTTTTTTCACACGAATTCAATTTCTCGAGGTTAGATATATCTAGATACTGTCTTCTACCCATCGAGATATGCTAGCCCTGCTGATAGACATACTTTTAAATATTAGCAAGGATGTAACGCTGAAGAGGAAAAAGTATGAGCATTTTCTTTTTCACCCTATGCTGTTTAATTCCTTTTTTTCACACGTATTCGATTTATCGAGGTTCGATATATCTCGATACTGTCTTCTACCCATCGAGATAGAGAAACTGTCATGTCAGCCCTGCTGGTAGACATACTTTCAAATATCAGCAAAGATGTAACTTTCTAGATGAAAAAGTATGAGATTTTCTTTTTCGCCCTAGGCTAATTCCTTTTTTTTTCACACGAATTAGATTTCTCGACGTTAAGATATATCTCGATACTGTCTTCCAGTGCCGTAATTAGCCTTTTATGCGCCCGGTGCGAGCTGCTATAAAAATATTTTCTAATCATAACCGGTTCTGACCCCTCTGACCGCCCTGTGCCTGGGCACCGCTGGCACCGCCCTAGTTACGGCACCGCTGTCTTCTAACCATCGAGACAGAGAAACGGTCATGCTAGCCCTGCTGGTAGACATACTTTTAAATTTTAGCAAGGATGTAACGCTGAAGATGAAAAATTATGAGCATTTTCTTTTTCACCCTATGCTGTCTATTTCCATTTTTCACACTAATTCGATTCCTCAAGGCTATTACGATACTTACTATCTTCAATCTATCGAGATAGACAAACCGCCATGTTAGTCCTGCCAGAAGACATTTTTAATGATGAAAAAGTCTCAGCATTTTCATTTTATTTTTCACCCTATGCTGTCTATTGCCATTTTTTCTCCTATTGTTTTGGAATCACAGTTTTACAATAGTTGTACTTATCGCTGTAGTATACTAATATTTACTTGTTTTGTATTTCCAGCCGCCCAAGTTCTATGGTGACACCGATAAGACTGAAGAGACCAACAATCATTCGTCCAAGGATTCCACAAAGTGAAGCTCTACCAGCGAGACCATTCTGTCCACAATGTCCCAGTACTAATATATTTGTCTTATTGGCATTTAAGGGACGCCACATTTGTCGACGCGGAATCTGTTTGGTCGAAAACAGGTTTAGATCGAAGGTACACTAAATTAATCGAAACCTATAAAACAGTACGGTGACAGGCTTCGCAGAGACTTTTCAAATACTTGATTAGTGATATCCTATACAAGTCAAAACCCTTAATTTGTCACATCAGTTATTCGTCAAAATCTCAATCCAATCCCTGGTAAATCCAGGGGAACTATGTAGAAGTACAACGGGCAGGGAGCCAAAAATAATACTGGAGCATTTTTGATGAAATTTGTAAACAGGACCACGCTGGAGGTTTAAAAAAAAAAAAAACAGTACAGATATCCCAGAGATATGAGTGAACATACAAGCAATAAAAAACAAATAGAGAATTCCTTCCTTTTGGAATTCCTTATGATGCGAAAAGTCTCAGTCACTTACAAATAGGGATTTTGATATATGAGAGCAATATTTCAAGATCCCTACGACATACTCTATTTGGGTCGATTCATGTTTTTTTAAACCATGTATCTCTCCCTTTGCAGATTGGGCGCATAGCAAGCTCTTTGAATATATTAACATATTTCCTTTGTAACTTTAAGCTTTTGTTAACCTTTTGAAACAACGGGTCTATTTTGAACAAAAAAGGTACTGAAACTTTCGATTAAAAATATATAGTAGTTAAGCTAAAAAATACATTTAAAATAAACAAGTTGATCTCAATCAACTCTATTCAAATAGTAAAATTTTGAAAAACTAATAAATATTTTGCAATACTTTTCCTGTGTCCATCCAAAACCTAAAAAAAAGTTTGTTTTTCAGCGATTACACAGACTGACACGAAAGGAAATAATCATAAATACACATTCCGCGTCGATAAGATGATATTCCCTAATAGGACACAAATGAATTATACTAATACATGGTCTCGAATACAACACCGAGATGGCCTTCAATTTTTTTTTACATTAGATAGAACAAGCTAGGTAAAATTGTTAAAGATAGGCCAATTTATAACATATTTTAAATGTAAAACTTTGATACAAATTAAGTTTAGTTTTGAATTCCAATTGTTATCGGTTTACAGAACAGCATTAACTCGCTCAAAAGAAGAGAGGGTAGTTTTTTTTTAGTTTGTATTATCATATTTATTACTCGATAATAAGACATTATCATGGTTCTAACAGATGTTTTAACATTTATTTAGGTTTAGTTTTAATGTTAAGTCAAAACATATTTAATATTTTATATGAGTTGGCATATTTATAACTTTAAGTGTATAATTTTGCTATTCAATTACGGAATGGTTTACAAAGGTGGCATATTCAAGAGTCATCTCAAAATTGATTATATCGCAAGTACCAGTTGAAAGTCAGTGTATTATTTTTTTTAACTAATATGGCATCACATTTAAAACCACTCGCAACCTTTGTAACCTTTATTTGTATATTAGATTTTTAGTTTGTAAGTGGTGCAATTGAATTGTTTCATTTAGAAACAATAATTAATTTATAGTTATGCTTTGATAAATTTGAAAGATATGTTACTTACCTTAGCCGTGTCAATATTGAGTCCAATGGGCCAATTTTAGTAGCAAGTATCAGATTGAAATTTGAGAATAATATTCAACAACCGTTGACAGTTGTTTGGGTGTAATGCAAGAGTAATGTATCTTCCTTCATTAATTTATCAATGTAGTTGTGTATTTATAGCTTAATGGCGGTTAAATCACGAAAGCGATGGACGTTACGGTTTATTTATTAAAGTTGTTTAACGTAGGCCTAAAGTGAAGACAACAAGTGCTGGTTTTGTTAACTCCCCAAATATTGCTAAGCGAAATATGTTAAGATATTGTTTAATTTTCGGTTGACAAATATACAATATTTTTTAAACCTTGTGTTTTTCTTAGGTTTTTTGGCCACAACTATTGCAAATATCCCGTTTTTTTTCAGACATTACAATATTTGCTCCTAACTTGTGGAGATAGCACCCATTGATGGTGTGTTTATTTCTATAGTTTGTTAAATTGAAATAGAATGGAACTGTTTTTCAACCGAGTACGGCGAAGCAAAGGATGGGTAATGAGTTTAACAGTCTATGTATGTATGTTTGTATATGTGGATGTTCCACCCACAGACTTCTATAATATACAGTAGCAGCCGAAACATTAATCGCTACTTCTATGTATACTTATAAACATAATTTATCCTTTTTTCGCCCAGCGACGCGTTATTAATGGTGTCTCGTTTATTTAGCTGTTGCAACACTGTCTCACACATAAACAAAAAAACGTTGAGCTCATTACTTGGCGGCACGTCTACGGTTGTCAGATTTATGTCGAAATAAAAATATTGATCACTTTTTGAAACTTTTGTAAGTACTCCACTTGTAAATATTCTCTACAAATATATAAGTTCTAATAAAATTAAGTTATAAATATTAAATATATATACCATTCCATACCTACTTTATACGATAAACATAAAATTATTATTATTATTTTTATTCACATACATAATGATATAAATATACAATCATAACATATTTCAACAAATGAATCAGTAATCTACTTGGAGCTCTTCGATCTTACCATATTTTACCTATTAATTTCATTCTGGTATTCTCCCTTACTTTTCGGAATACGACTTACGTGACATTGGCGGAATTGTGGAATGGCAACTCCAAAATTCCATAAAACAAGAAGTGAAGTGTGTCATGCTCCGCAGCAGCGCCACCATCATTTAGAGGGATCAATCATAGCGGAAAGTAATGTACGTAAGTCGATAATTGCTGTGCATAAAACAGAAAACGAATTAGTAAACATTTTATTCTGGCGCTGCTGGGGAGTATACTCAAGTCCCTATATTACACGGCCAGTATTACGCGACCAAATAATGTACAGCCAATAATATGCGACCAATATTACGTGGATTGGCGTCGTAATATCAAGGTGTACATTATTTGATTGCGTATTATTGGCCGTGTAATATCACCCCGTGCTGATTTTGTACAGGCGATATTACGCAGCCAGGATTACGAAGCCAAAATATGTACATATAATAACAGGGTGTGCATTATTGGCTGTGTAATGCGGGCCGGACACTTTTTGTACGGTCGATAATGTACAGCCAATATTACGTGTACATCACAGATTAAAATATAGAAATGACATGGTCAAAGCCTCGTTTGCATGTTCCAGTTTCCTTTTACCACAGATTATGAATCGCAATTGCTCCGGCGCTGCGGGAAGTGCTGCCCCTCCGCCCTTGCGTAACAAAGCACAGGTACCAACGCTCGCCTCCGCAGCTTCGGCTTTTTGGTCGCCTTCGGCGACCAGCCTCCGCCGCTCCAGTTCACCCTGGTACTTTCAATTTGTTACAGTGGATGAGGGCTGCACTCCCTCCGCGCCTCCTGCTTTTTAAAAACACTAGTGTAGGGCAGACAAGACCACGTGGAGTCGGGGTTGGCCGATTCGGTTCTGTGACGGTTTTTTCATCTTGACACTCGCCTACACAAACGAGGCATCAAGGAGTGATTCTAGCTTTGTCTACGGTTGGCTTCGTATTATTGGCCGTGTAATATTGATCGTACAAAATCGGCACGGGCTGATATTACGTATCCAGTTGTACACGTAATATTGGTCGCGTAATACTGGCCGTGCATTATTAACCCAGACCGATTTCGTACGGGCAATAATACACGGCCAGTATTAGCCGTCCAAATATTACGAATCCATGTACACGTAATATCTGGCCGTGTAATATTGGCTGTACAATACTGGTCGTACATTATTTTGGTCGTGTATTATCGTCTCCCGTATACTCAAAGAGAATATAATCACTACGTTATAAGAGGCGGGACCTCCCTACTAGCCAATGAAAGCAATTTGGCAGAAATTTATTGGCATCAATGCATCCAACATTAAAGGTCAGACGTTAGCCTATCTTGACAATCCTACCAACCTAACAACATAACGGATAGAGTAGTGCTTGCTTGCACGTATTCATGGTTTTATCGATATCGATAAAACATGCATGCCCTCGTCGAGGTTTCATATTAATGTAAGACGGTTCCAATAAGCTTAACGCTGTTTTCTCACAATGCAACAACGTTGGACTTTTATTGGATAGCAACAGGTAAATGTGGAGCCATGTAATAAGAAACCTTGAAATTTAAAAATTAATTATGAATCGCAATTGCTCCGGCGCTGCGGGAAGTGCTGCCCCTCCGCCCTTGCGTAACAAAGCACAGGTACCAACGCTCGCCTCCGCAGCTTCGGCTTTTTGGTCGCCTTCGGCGACCAGATACCTTCACACACTTTTGAACAACGGAACATTTTATTCATACTTAATACTTTTTACAATGTAAATACGAAACTTGATATTGCAAATATGTAGTGCTTCACTCTGAATTGAAACCTTACGATGAACCTACTCTACCTTTATCTCACGCACTAACACTCATAAATGTATGTTACGACTGGTCTCTATGCGAATGTATGCTAGATCCTCATTTTCTGCATCTGGAAATAAACATGTTGATTAATGATAAAGAAATACGTTATAAGCAGCCTGACCCAGCCTACGATAGTTTTATCGATAGTTGATAGTTAATAGTTATTTGACCTTGCGCATCTCTAGTGTTTAAACAATATGAAAATACAAAATGAAAATCATGTAAATTATCATTTTTGGTCACGTTGATGGGAGGTGGCAGTAAGCAATATTAAAATTAATGCTTACCGGGGCTGATCAATAGGAAATCATGCCATAAATTTCCTTTTTGTTCTGGTTTTCGCGACTGGCGCGAACTCCGCTTATAACACATCTTCTGTAGCTTTTTATAGTTGTTGGCATTTAAATATTATCATTTAAACCGGTTCAACACTGTAAACTGATGATTCTTTAAAGAAAACACAAAACAGCATGCTATTAACAATAATATGAATAAAATTAAAAGTTCGCAGAACATAAATTTTGAATTTTTCTTGACAAATTTCAAACAAATAATATATCTTCACAATACACATGCGAAAAAGAGAAAGAATTCTGTGCAAGTGGGATGCCAGTACCACAAAGAGAGTGGACCAAAGAGTATAGTAATATTATCATGATTGGACTCTATGCTTCGTTCTTTTTGGTTCGTTTATTGGGATCTGAAAAACAAATGAACTTCACTGTCCTGCCAAAGTCCATACATTTGAGAATTTCTTCGTGGTAGCGCCGGACTGAGTATACTCCCCAGCAGCGCCACTTAGAATACGTACTTCGCAATATTATTAGAAACTATTTAATAATGAAAACTAGTGTACGTACGCTCCTTATAGTGTACGTGCTAAAAATATTATGATTTAGTAGTATTTAATGCATTTAATTACATTGGGAAAAAAACAGGTAAGCAAAATCTTTCCTGACAGAATTTGAGTAGCCATAGATATAGATCAAACTAGATACCTAACTAATAGGTGCACTTTGAATTGTTTCCAAACAAATGTCAATATTGTCGACTCCGTTCAGTCGCTACACGTCGCAATATTGTCGCTACAGGCCAATAACGTTTGCCGCGAGCATTGGTGCGTTTTCATTAGAAATAATATACGTTTTTTTTTAAGTTATACGGTTTTATTGTAAAAAAAACATGAGAGTGAAGTAATAAAAAAAACGAGCCATGAGCGGCGCATTGGCATTGGCACGCCGTGGCGATCGATCGCCACGTCAAGAGTCGCCCTCACTTCCGTACCGCGTCATAAGACGTTTCATATTTTCAAAAATAATTATGTATGTACCAGTTACAGTCATCACACCACTCTCTTCATCAATCTAGAGCTGCGACCGACTAACCTTCACACTGTCTGTCACACTGGTGTGATCATCATCATCATCATCATCATCATCATCATCATGTCAGCCTTTAGAAGTCCACTGCTGAACATAGGCCTCCCCCAAAGAGCGCCATGACGAGCGATCTTGTGGCACCTCCATCCACCGCCTTCCTGCGATGGCTACAATGTTGTCGGTCCATTGTGTGGGGGGTCGCCCCACACTTCAACTTCCCAAGGAACGAAGACCTGGTGATGTACGGCAGCCAGACCTTTTGAAACTGGACTAAGGCGTCTAATTCTGCCATTCCAGGGTTTTTTCTTTCTGGTACCTAGAGGTACGATCGCCGACCAGCACGCTGCCACGGGTCTTTGGACACCTGTCCCCCGGGAGCTGCTCTGCGCACTACGGCGTTACTACTGGCTGCTGCACAACTTCTGCACCATCTCTCCGCGGAACGTCTTCGCACGCATGCCTCTAAGCTAAGTCCCAAGCCGAAGGACAATATCAAACCTACGCCACCTCCTGTAACTCACTCCCTGAGTATTTTTTCTTCCTTTCTGATTATACTGGTAGTTTACTATTTTTTTATTATTATTTTACTATTTTTTTCTATACCTACCGCTACTTCACTAGTAGGTAGGCTTCTTAATTTTTCTTAATCTCTTTCTATAAATAAACTGCCAGGTGACAAGACCTTTTGCAGCTGCTAAAGCTCTAACGGGGCGCCTTATATCACCATTATACAGATCCAGTAGAGTTGCTAAATAGAGCTTGACAGGTGCTTATATACGGTGAAAATAGCAGTTAAAAGCTGATATTGGCGCTAACTGAATGAACGAACGTCACTTGAATCGGCTAATCATTCACTTGATTTGGTACACAACGCAGTGTGATTTCGGTGTTTTTATATGGTGAGTATAACCTTGCAGTTTTTAGTTAATGGCTGCGATATCGTATATTAAAATAACAAAATGGTGGATTTATTGTGTAAATTTAAGATTTGGTTTGCATGACTCATTCAGGTGAAAAACATCGGCAAATTTAATTTACTGTGATACATGTATGGTGTTTTTGGCATTAAATGAATGGGCCCTCAATTTATTGTAGAAATCATATTAAAACTAATATGAATATGAAGCGTGGTATAACATTTTTGTCAAAATTTTGACAAAAATATCGCTGAAGTAAGTAAATTTGTGGCTAACTAACAAAAACATGTTGTTCGAGATAATATTTGAGTGAGCTGTGTGTTTAAATAAACAAAAATATAAGAACAAATACAGATATTATCTCAGAAAATGGCGTTCCTGCAATTGCAGCTTTGAATTCTAATTTTCACTACAAAAGCCCTCTTTTGTAGAAATTGGTGCTAAAATTCAGTGCTAAGAAGCTTTTAGTTCCACATTAGTTGCAAAATTATTAGCTCAAGAACCATCACGTACACATATGGTCCAATAGAGTTAATATAATAATCTGGAGTGTGAATTTGATATCATATAAAACTTACACCTGCATCGCAGCACACGTAGAACACAGACCGTAAACAAAATTTAGGGTTCAGCAAAACTAATAACCCTTGCTTGTAAAGCTATAGCTATAGGTAGTTATTCGTATATAAATGATTAATAATACTGTAAATGTAAATCCTTTACTACAATAAATAAATATATAGACAAAATACGTGTATTATTTATTTAAACCGTAAATAAAACGGCGGCCATCACGGTTCTTCCAATTTATTAAACGCTATTATTCTCTATCTTGAAGCACTGCAGGCTCTGTAGTAGTTCTACAACAAGGAATTTTACGATCTGAAGTGCTAATTTTAACTAATATGCATAACAATAGCTGTAAGAAGTAAATCAGTTGCACATTCATATCCTATGCAGCACTGCGTTGCATAGTATGCCACGTGGGAACATAATGCAGTTGGAAGTGCTAAAAGAGATACAATTCTATCTATTGTGCAGTCAATGGTGGTATAAAATACTACGTGAAACCATTATGCGGCTGAAAGGGGCAAAAGAGATATAATTCTAACTGTTGAGCAGTTAATGATGCCATAAGGTGACACAAAAATATCTTAGGTTCTTGCTGCGGTCATAAGGTTTAATATTAGCTGTTGTAGAACTTTTGCCTAATTCTGATCCACTTATGCCATCCCTTTAGACCTTAAGGCTTTAAGGAGAGCTGCAATATTCACTAATTTGCTAGTTGAGATGTTTCCAAGTATTAGCAGCATCGAAAGTCCAAAATCCAAAGCAAAGTCAAAATAATCAAAATAACAGCGCGCGTACTATAAGCTTTCGATAGGAACGTCAACACAAAACAGAATAATCTTCGTTAGGTACATAATCTGTGGACTCGATATATATATCCGAGCTAAAGAGAACGTTGCTTCACTATTGAAAATAAAAAAGAGCGTCCATGAAATATGGTTTTCTTTTGTTTAAGTTATCATAACAATACGCGTTATTGGCGTGTGGCTCCCGCCACACGCCAATAACGTTTGCCGCGATGAATGAAATCGATAATAATTTGGAAGCAATTCACGGTGCACCCATTAGGTATCTGGTTTGATCTATATCTAAGGCTACTCAAATTGTCAGAAAAGATTTTGCTTACCTGAATTTTGCCCAATGTAATTAAATGCATTAAATACTACTAAATCATAATATTTTCAGCACGTACAGTATAAGGAGCGTACGAACACTAGTTTTCATTATTAAATAGTTTCTAATAATATTGCGAAGTACAAATTCTAAATAAAATGATAATAAAATTTGGTGGCATTCAAAAAGTATATAAATACTACGTAAGAGTCATTGTACGTAGGAAATGTCGTTACTCTATGGTAAGAGTGGCATTGATCAAAGAGTATTTAAATACTACGTGCATTGATGGCGAGCATCTGTTTTTTTTTTTATTTCCCTACCTACTACATTTATATACAACAAATATCAACAAAACATTTAAAATAGACCTAGAATAAATTATAATCATAATCTCTATGCACTTCAAATCAGAAGAGTTTTGATAACAAGGTGGACAGTGGAAACTAAATATTTCCCAAGTAACACCCAGGTGGACAAAGGTAAGCTGTTGTAAAAAAAAACTTTCCACGGTTCACCCAGGTGGTCGTAAGAGATGGACAGTAAGGGGTTAACCGAAAAAAACATTTTGTCACACATCAGTGTTACTACTTTTGACGATTGGCTAGTGCCCTGACTGAGAGTCAACAAATGGTTGCAAGTTCGATCTCCAGAAGGTTTTGAGGAACAAGCACAGGCCTATTTACACCCTAGACCATTCATTATGAAAGAATTTGCAAAAATAACAGTCAAAATGTATTAAAAGTATCGACAAAAGATACCAAGTCACATAAGTACAAAGTACAAGTTTTGAACATTGAACATCCATAGATATTATAATAGCCACATGGTCAGCACCAATATTAGGGGCTTGAGAGCCTGTCCATTGGTTTGGAGATGTTGTTTTTCTGCAGTTGGCTACAAATTCGCCCATCAAAATATTCTTCATTTTATGTTTTTGTAGGTTAGGTACTTATAGTGCCTGTAATCGAATAAATTAGATATGTTAAGCCGAAATAAGTGCTAGTAGAAGTAAATATCGAAATATTATCTTTGTAATCGAACTATATATATCACAAAAAGCCAGTGAACTTTCTTTTTGACTTTCGCAATTTTGGAAGTCGAATTTTCGGAGAATTAGTGCCTGAAATTAATAAACCGTAATTAATTATGATACCTTGATTACTATAAAGGGAAGGGTCCCTTTGAACTTACGCAAACAGTCAACTTTTAATTCAATAAAACTATAATTTCGTCACAAACTCAAAGCCAGTTGATACGAAAGGTTAGGACCAGGCCACAGAGTACTTTGTATATACCGGAAATAGAGGGTTAAGTTGACAGCTAAAATAGGAAATGGCAATATCCGTGACAGATCGCCATCTACATTGCTTTTAAGGAACTAGTACACCTATAAATGTATAGTACTTACGTACACGTACGTATCACACATCCTCACCTTGTACTATTATTTATTCTGTGTCCACACATTGAAATTTCATACCTATTTTATATTTTAGGGATAGTATAACTACATACGAATTACTAATTGCTAGCAGTTTGTTTTCACCTTTTTTTATTACGTTTTATGCAATTGTTTGACCATGATCTCATCTGATGGAAAGCGATGATGTGGTCGAAGGTGTAACACCCTTGCCTAGTAGATACCTATTCACTCTTGACTTGAACACATCTGGATTAACTATATTTTACCAGAAACACTGACGAGGGCAGGGCATTCCACTCCTTTGCAGATCTTACAATGAATGAAGAAGCGTAATGCTTTGTGCTTGTGTGTGGTATTTCAATCATAAAAGGGTGCCGCTTTGCCAATCGTCTAGTTTGTACGGTGATAAGGGAATCAGATTCTGCAGTTCTTGTGCTCACTCTCCATAGTGCAATCTGATAACTTGAATTTTGCACATTGTCATATTTGTCGTTCAAAAAGGAGGTGAAAATTTTATTTTGTCATTTACATTCAGTGCCACTACATTTGGCAACCAGTTGGCCGAGTGGCTAGTGACCCTGACTGAAAGTCAACCAGTAGATGCGGGTTCGAATCCCGCAAGGTGCAATCATTTGTGTGATGAGCAGAAGTATTTGTTTCCGACATATGAACGTAATATTCATATCTTTGTATTTGTACTCGTATCTATTGTCTAGTATATCTAGTCTATATTTAGTGCATTCAGTGTATTTATGTCAGCGTACAATTAAAAAATAGTACCGGGTCGTACCGGGTGCTTATGGTGCGATGGCTTAGAATATTTACGCTGCCTTAGGGGTGGTAACTAAAAAAGAACAGATAAATTTCATTTTGAATTTATTCAAACAAAATATAGGCACCTCTATAAGAAATTGTATTTTAACATATTCCAAGATTCTTATTTTAAAAGCAGTCAAATCCAATATGGAATCACAGCTCAGTATTATAATATATAGCTTCATATAAAATATGACCAAAAACGATTACTCTGCGTATTTGTTATGACTACGTAAAATGAATCATAATTCAATATTTTCAAGATTGTTTTCAGCTTGTACCTGCTGCAAATACAATCCGCCTGCATTTTCATATCACACTTAGAAGTAAACTTAACATTAATGGTTTAACTAGTGTTAGCAGCCAACTCGAACCACTGCCTCAAAGCGTCGCCTAAGACATTGGGTAGGGCAGACATGTCTCGAAGAATAAGGTAGAAAGGGAACGGAAAAGCGTCCAAATACGATATGAAACTCAGTTTGTTCGTTACTGTATCCATCATTGGTTTTCTGATGTCCATTATTGAGTCCTGTAAACAAAAAAGTTGTAGTAAGGACATCACAATCAACAGCAGTTAGGTTTCTGTGGTCAGATCGCTTTGTTAGATTGTTTTGACCACGGCCACTGTATAGTGTCCCTGGTTAGATTACATTGTCCGTAGTCGGAGTGTTTTTCTATCGCTCAGTGCTTAACGTGCCCTCCGAAGCACGGAGAGATGGAAAGCCCTTTCGAAGCACGGAGCGTTTTTCCATCGCTCCGTGCTTCGGAGGGCACGTTAAGATGTTATTGATTAATAGCAGTCATTAATTTATGTCAGAGGCCCTCGGGCGGCCTTACAAACTGACACCAGAGGCCAACACCTACCTCACAAGACAAACCAACAGTGGTGAACGTGGTCAGATCAGATAATTTCTTTAATCTGACCACGGTTACTATTAGTCCACTGCTGGACAGGCCTCTCCTAAAGCGCGCCACTGAATCCGATCTTCGCCTCTTCTCTAGAAATTTTCAGCTAAATGAGATGCAGAGCTTCCAGGTTTATTGATCAGGGATCTCTCTATCAAGAGTATCAAGTCATCTAGCTCACCACCACAATTATATAACCCAGGTGTGTTCAAGTCATGTGTGATTAGGTATCTACTAGGCAAGAGTGCTACACCTTCGACCACATCATCGCTTTCCATCAGGTGAGAGTGTGGTCAAACGATAGCCTAGTCCGAAAAAAAACTATCAAAATGATTTAACAGATGGAAACAAAAGGAGAGATTAAAATGAACGGAAGAAATGCTTACCCTATTCTCCGGATTGTCAATAACCACATAGACCAAGAAGATCCCTTGCTGCCTCGCTCTTCTCACAGCTTGCAGGACCGTCTTTTCCCCTTCAGCGAATATATTCCTGCCGTCGCCCACAATCACCAACAGCCTCGCATTAGGCGCGTCACTCCTCATCGTCTGCTCCTCGAACATCACGCAGCAGAAGTCTAACAGCTGAGCGATCTTGGTCTTGGTTTGGTTGAATTGCAGTTGTTCGAGGATCTTGGAGCCGGAATGTTCGGAGAACTGCTCAGTGAACGGGTGGAGAAGGTTTGGCTTCTCGCCGAAGCTTAGCACGGAGAGTTCGCCTGATTCGAGGAGGTTTAGAGCCTGTGGAAGAAAATACAGATATATTTGCAGTCGAAATCAGTTTTTATTCTTCATCGTGGTTCTTTTACTGGGTAGACGCACACGACATATTCGAAAGTGTTAAAAACCCGACTGCAAGATAAACTAAAAAGAGGGCTAAAATTAGAATGGTTGCTAACCACCTTTATATCGGAGGGAAATCCTAAATGGTCGTTACTTTAAGTTTACTGCTGGACGTAGGCCTCTGCTAATGCACGCCACTGAGCTCAGTCTTCAGCTCTCCTCATCCAATCTCTTCCGGCCGCCTTTCTCAGGTCATCACTCCACCTGGTCACAAGGCGTCCTACACTACGTTTCCCTAATCGTGGTCTCCACTCGAGAACTCGTCTACCCCAACGGTTATCGATTGTTCGGGAATTGTGACCAGCCCACTGCTACTTTAGCTTGCTTATCCTTTGATCTATGTCGGTTACCTTGGTTCTCCGTCGGATATCTTTATTAAGAATATTGTCTATGACAGGAATAGGCATAAGTTTGATAGGTGATATTTTCTTCCTGTAGAATGTACTTACTTGTGAAACCAAAGCGAGACTCTCGAACGCCAGCTCCTTGCTCCTATTGTCAGCTATCAAGCTGGAATGTACTCACTTGTGAAACCAACGCGGGACTCTGGAACGCCAGTTCCTTGCTCCTGTTGTCAGCTATCAAGCTGGAATGTACTTACTTCCGAAACCAACGCGATACTCTTAAACGCCAGCTCCTTGCTTCTGTTGTCAATCATCCAGCTGGAATATACTTACTTGTGAAACCAACGCGAGACTCTCGAACGCTAACTCCTTGCTCCTGTTGTCAGCCATCGAGCTGGAATATACTTGTGAGACCAACGCGAGACTCTCGAACGCCAGCTCCATGCTCCTGTTGTCAGCTATCGAGCTGGAATGTACTTTACTTGTGAAAGAAACGCGAGACTCTCAAACGCCAGCTCCTTGCTCCTGTTGTCAGCCATCGAGCTGGAATGTACTTACTTGTGAAACCAACGCGAGACTCGGACGCCAGCTCCATGCTCCTGTTGTAAGCCATCGGGCTGGAACATACTCACTTGTGAAACCAACGCAAGACTTCGAACGCCAGCTCCTTGCTCCTGTTGTTAGCGATAAAGCTGGAATGTACTCACTTGTGAAACCAACGCGAGACTCTCGAACGCGAGCTCCTTGCTCCTATTGTCAGCCATCAAGCTGGAATGTACTCACTTGTGAAACCAACGCGAGACTCGAACGCCAGATCCTTGCTCCTGTTGTCAGCCATCAAGCTGGAATGTACTTACTTGTGAAACCAACGCGAGACTCTCGAACGCCAGCTCCTTGCTCCTGTTGTCAGCCATCGAGCTGGAGTCGTCCACGGCTATGGCGATCTTGTACTCGCGCTTGGCCGGCTTCGTGCGCCGCAGCCAGATGCGGTCCTTGCGGAAGTGCGACGCGATGTACGGGATGACGCGACGCATGTTGATCGCTCGACCGGTGCGGAAGTCACCTGACAAATATTAATTATTGAATCTGTGACGCAACGTATACACTGACAAAATAAAACTCGACATAATGGAAAGTTCTCAAAAACACGACTGCGAACTAAACCAAAAAGAGGCATACAATTAACTGAGTATTTGATATTATTTCAACTTGATAACTCCACGCGTTCCTGAGAAAAAGGGTCTTAACAGACAGACTTACAACGCAGTGATTCTTTTTGAGGCACGGAACCTTAAAAAATAACTACAAGAGATCCAGATCTGGTCTTTAAAACGCTCGCTCTAAAGTAAGCTGTACTTCCAAACTTACCAGCTCTCCTGGAGCTCATGGTGGGCTCGAGGACTAGCCTCAGACGTTCGCAGAGCGCCCGCGCCGCGCCGCCCGACTGCTGCCACAGGGAGCGCCATACGCCCGCTGACACGCCGCCGCCAGTCGGCTTCGTGGTCAGCCACTCGCGTATACTCATGTACTGTTCCACTGTCATGTCTTCCGTTTGGGCCGGTGTGTTGTCTAACCTGTAACAAACCAACACAATATTTATAAAAAAACAACAGTCTGCCCCGACTTCACACGGGTGTAATTTAGAAGAAAAAAGAGGTGAAAAATGTCAAGTTCTCGCACACTCGATCTCTGTGCTCGAGGTTCACTCCGCTACGCGTCGTTCAGGTCTCATATGCTCGTTTCGCTCAGTATCTCTTAAGGCTTAGCCTACGTAAGCCATGTAAACTTATTTTCAGCAACTTGGCTGCATAAAAACTTAATTAGGTTTTATTATACTTATACAGGGTGGATTTTTGGGACGGGACAGTGAGGGCAGGTATCTTAACCGTTATAGTTAAAGGAAAACGTTCCTGGGAGACCATCCATAATTTTTTGAGATATTCTTCAGAGTTCACTGCATACACAGATTTTGTAAAAAAAATACAGTCAACAAGAAAATGGTAATTTTACACAAAAACTTTTTTTGATGCCATTGAACTTTTCCTGTTTCTTATAAGGATCAAAAGTCTCTACTGGACCAACTGAGGTTGGAGTACTAGAAATGTCAGAAATTGCGAAAGGTGTATCTATAGGTGCAGCAATAAAAAAGTTTATTTTGGAATTCCGTCAAGGAGTGCGTTCCGGGAGTGCGAGGTGACGTATTTTGCATGCGGGCGAAACTGAGGGGAGCAGCTAGTTTCCTAATTATCTATTTACCTGGTATGGTAGCTAGTGTCGGTCCCCCTGGGCACGCTCTCCGTGAGCACATTGTCGCCGTCCACTTCGATACCGGTTTCTCCGGTCGGTTCTTCTCCACCGTCTTTCTTACTTCCGGATTTGTCTTTCTCCTTGTCCACGCCGTCCTTCACTTTTTCGGACTTTAGTTCATCGGATTTTTCCACCTGAAAATGGCGGATGATTTTAATCGAGAGCCTTCTAACAGGTTGAGTTACTAACGGTTGTCAAAAATGTACTAAGGAATACCATGGAATAGTGTATAATTTTGGGTTTTCATACAAATGTAGATTGCGTTTCATTAAAAACTACAATTCAGATCGAATCCCAACTTTGTAGTAGAGATTCGCTACGGCATATCCAAGTTTGTATCGTTTTATTTATTCCAAACAACAAAACCTTACTAAGAAAGAGCTAATTTTAAATTTATTTCTAAACTGCGACTACTGTCGCAGTGGATCTTTGTGGTTGTGAAGTTAGGCTCTGTGGACTGCGCAGATACTGCTGTGAGGATAAAACAGCATAAAGTAAGAGAGAGATAGAATATGCGAAAAACGTAAGCGAGTGAGCGAGGCAGTTATACAATGCTGTTGTACCTTCAAATCGGGATTGCGCCTAAAAATAGCAGTTTGCGCAGCGACTTGCAGGCAACTTCCGAGACACAAAGTTCCGCTGCGACTACTGTACTTGCTTGTTTGATGTTTGTATTGAGGAAGGCGGCCTTTGGTGTCAGAGTTTGTCAGGCGGCCCGAGAGCCTCTGATATGAATCTATAACAGCCGGGTCGGAAAGCTTAGCCGTGCCCTCCGAAGCAAGGAGCGATGGAAATCCGCATTTTATACTTAGCTAAACTACTGAATCAATTTGTATTAGACTTACCTGGGAATGGGACCTGGAGGACTACCCGCATATAAAAATAACATCCCAATCGGAGCTATGAGGTATCACTTCACCTATCTCTACTTATAACAAAGCAGTAAGTTACAAAAAGTCACAATTTTACAATAAACTACTGAATAAGTTTTTTTATGTGTGACATCTTTCCGCTCGCCTTTCTTTAATCTATGGGAATGATTTCGTGAAAAGCGTAACCAATGTGTAACAGGAAGCGCGCGCTATTAGATTTGACCAATGAGCGCGCGCGGTGCTATCAAGCTAGAAGCCATCACATAAAATGATTGATTTTCTGAGCGTTTCCGGTTTTTTTACCAATGAGCGCGCGCGGTGCTAGAGTATGTTAATGTTGATTTTTACCAAAGTGAGATGTCAGACTAATAGTGCTAGTCAGAGGTGAGTGTTACACATTTTAAACGACTACTGTAGGGCTGTACTCACGAAGTGATAAAAATATCACAATAGATAAATGTCGAAAAATCCATACATTTATCGATTTATACCTATTATGATATTTATATCACTTCTTGAGAATTGCCCCGTAAGGCTCGCTCGCTTTTTTTTTATTAGTGTCTAATAAATATGTCTATCTGTATGTTCGCGCATCACGTAAAAACGACTGGACCGATTGAAAAAAGTTTTTTAGAGTTGGATAGCTTAAGTTAGGACTTAAAATCTGGTGTACTTCGTAACTCGATGAGTAGAAGTCAGCACATGTAAAACATGATTTGACGGTAGAAAGAATTTTGAAGAAATTTGGTATAGTACTTACTTGAAAGGTAAGTACACAATGTGATGGCAAAATGACAAAGCGGGCAAAGCCGCGACGCGTATCTAGTACACAAATAAAAGACAGGCGAGTTGAGATACCCCTCCTTTTTTAAAGTCGGTTCATAAGTACCTGTATATCTTCGTCGTCGACATCCATAGGAACCACTTCATCTTCCTTTAGCTTTTCTCCTTCTTCGTCCCCATCTTTTTGCAACACCGGCTGTTGCTCCGCCTGCTCTTTAGTCGCTGCGTCTACAGCCTACGAAAACGAAATGAAACATACAGATCGTCACCAATGAAATTCTTTGGAATATGAGACTCGGATCCTTCTTTAAATGTAATAAAGGAAAAATTTGGGTGACGGACGAGATTCGAATCCGCATACATCCATTCATGCCATGCGCGGCATATGCCTCTAATCAATTCGGCTGCCGTGACCACTGCATCATCCAATTTTTTCTAAACCCGTCTTACGGGGACGGTAAGGCAATCTATTGGTAGTAGGCGTTAAAAGCTAAAATCACAAAAAATATAAATCTTCAGATGGATTGAAACTATGGAAATTTGGATGAAATTTATATGAGATCTCACTGGAGGTCCATTTCAAAAATCATCCAATTCGATCAATTCAAAATTACATGTGAATTGTGTATCTTCTATGGACTAACTGATAGATTTCGATGAAAGAAACAAATAAGGATTCACAAGTTCGCTCGATTCGTGTTAAACCAAAACTCCGCGCAATTTAAAAACTCCGCGCACGGCCGCGCGCTTATAGTGGAAACGGCTTCTTTAATTGACAAATAGGTAACTAAACTTAATCATTATAAAAAGTAAAAATCCGCTATCCATAGTTTTGAGCCGGGGCAGCTCACATAACTAATGGACTACGCGCGCTGACACACGCTTGTGTGCGTAGCACGTAAATGTTTGCGTGGAGCGATCAGGCAAGCGATACGGGTTAATGCGTGTGGAAAAAGGATGGCACAGTATCGCTTGCGATCATTTGATGACGAACTGTGACGTACGGTTTTGTACCACTAGACATGCACACCACAAATAGTCTCGTGGTTGCATTTTGAATAATAGTAAGTATTAAGTGCTTGATCTTTATTTGTTTCTTTCATCGAACCTGATAGATAGCCCTTGTCTTGGCACCTTCGGTACAGAATGGCAGTCGTTTCCTGAAGTTTTTTGTATAGGTTTTAGCTTTCCCCTTGCTTTTGACTACATAGACATAGACATCATTCTAGATATGCCAGTAACAGTTACCTGTAAATCGTCCTTGTTCGCCTGTTTCACGTGTTGGAACGCATCTGCGTTCTTCTCTTCTTCATCTCCCTCGCCACCATCTTCTGTAGCGTTCTCTTCACGCTCCACGTTCCAAGTTTGCATCTGTTTGTGCTTCTTTTCGTTTATGTCACCTGCAAACAAAATGATAGTGTTAGGTCGGTCCATACTTAGATAAACTCTGGAAGGGTCCAGAAAGATTTATCTAGCATGTTCCGCGATAGTTCTGTAGCGTTCCGGTAGGTTCCAAACGTTTCCAGATGGTACCAGTACATTCTAAAAGGATCAGAGGCTAAATAAGGCAATGTGCGAAAACCTACAAGAACTTTCTAGAAAATTCAAAATGTGCGCGTCTGGCGCCTTGTAGAGATACGGCGCGCATCGGCTGAGTTAGTCAGTCTTATTTTGGCTAAGATACGAGGGCGATCAAAGTAATCAAAAACGAAAAAAAAGTGCTATTGTTGAGTTCAGTGATTAGTGAATAGTGTGTGCATTTTGGTTTGATTGTCTTAAATTAATGTTACCAGAACCCCAGCACGTAACAATATACAATCAGGGACATATTTATGGTTACGCAAAAAAGGTCGAATCTCATTTAATTTATGTCCACTTTTTGCTCAAGTAATAGTCATAGGTGTCAGTCATGTCATGTCAGTTACATGTAGTTTGAACAAATACAGAGTTTAAGCGCATTTTATTTCCGAGTTTCTTTTTTTTTTTTAGCTGCGCATCGATTTTATCAATAGTACGTATTGCTGGAAGATTTGTACATTTGATCTTTTTCTTGATAATTTTTTTATTTATTTTCTTTGCTGTCCAATATTCGCGGCTTGTCTCTGTTGTTCTCGTGTTTCTTCTGAGCTGTTTCCGCGCGGACCGCGGCTTGTTACTCGCCGTGGCGACCTCTGTCGCTATAGTCTAGTTATGTACGTAAGGCTGTTTATGTTAGTGACGTGACGTGAAGCATCGATTGAACTTACCCAATGTTCTCTGTTGGTCAGTCTTCCCATGTTTTTTCTCGTGTTTCTTCTGTTTCTCCTGAGCTGTTTCCGCGCGGACCGCGGCTTGTCACTCGCCGTAGTGACCTTTGTCGCTCTAGACTAGTTATGTACGTAAGGCTGTTTATGCTCGTGAAGTGACGTGAAGCATCGATTGAACTTACCCAATGTACTCTGTTGATCAGTCTTCCCAGGTTTGTTATGTGTTTCTTCTGTTTCTCCTGAGCTGTTTCCGAGCGGACCACGGCTTGTCACTCGCCGTAGTGACCTTTGTCGCTCTAGACTAGTTATGTACGTAAGGCTGTTTATGCTCGTGACGTGACGTGAGGCATCGATTGAACTTACCCAATGTTCTCTGTTGGTCAGTCTTCCCATGTTTGTTCTCGTGTTTCTTCTGTTTCTCCTGAGCTGTTTCCGCGCGGACCGCGGCTTGTCACTTGCCGTAGTGACCTTTGTCGCACTAGATTAGTTATGTACGTAAGGCTGTTTATGCTCGTGACGGAAGCATCGATTGAACTTACCCAATGTACTCTGTTCTCTGTTGGTCAGTCTTCCCAGGTTTGTTATGTGTTTCTTCTGTTTCTCCTGAGCTGTTTCCGCGCGGACCGCTGCTTGTTACTCGCCGTGGCGACTTCTGTCGCTCTAGTCTAGTTATGTACGTAATAGGCTGTTTGTGCTCGTGAAGTGACGTGAAGCATCGATTGAACTTACCCAATGTTGATCAGTCTTCCCAGGTTTGTTCTCGTGTTTCTTCTGAGTTGTTTCCGCGCGAACCGCGGCTTATTACTCGCCGTGGTGACCTCTGTCGTTCTAGTCTATTTATGTATGTAGTAGGCTGTTTATGCTCGTGACGTGACGAAGCATCGATTGAACTTACCCAATGTTCTATGTTGGTCAGTCTTCCCAGGTTTGTTCTCGTGTTTCTTCTGTTTCTCCTGAGCGGTTTCCGCGCGGTCCGCGGCTTGTTTCTCGCCACGGTGACCTCTGTCGCTCTTGTCTAGTTCCGCACGTCCGGTGGACTGTTTGTCCTCGCCTACTTGCTCTTGGACTTGTTCCTGTAATATAACATTTATAAATAAGTTAAGTCTCGTGTTTCATAACGTTTAGAAATGGTTTCCAGCGAAATTACTGACAATGTCAAACTACACACTTATGGTGACTAGCGCATTGCAATCATGCACTTTGGCTTTTTACGAGCAGTTTTAGTGTTTTTGTTTTTTGTTGCGGACTTGTTTAGCAACAAAATTAATTGCTGTGGGATTATTCTGTTGAGAGCGACGACGCGGATTCGGGCGGCACCCTTAAAGTATTATTTTAATATTTAGTAAAATCATTAACTTCCATATAGTTGATAGATTCAGGCGTTACTTTGCGGAAATCCATATTTAAAATGAACAAAATAAAAAATATGTAGCTTACTTCCGCCAAAATTGTAAGTCAGACAAATGATAAATAGTAAAATGAACAAAAGTAAAACCCAACGCTAAACAAACCCTACCCAAATTGAACTATTGTAAAATATAAATGAAATGAAAGCTAAGGCCTGGAGGCCAGAGAAAAAAAACTACAATATAATACACAATATAAAACCCCACGCTAAACAAACTACTCAAATACAAGTATCGTAACACTTATATATTTATATACATATATTATAAAAACATATACCTCAATCCAAATACCAAACGTCTGACATCAATACAAATCAATGGTATTATTAGGGTTTGTTTAGCGTGGGGTTTTACTTTTGTTCATTTTACCATTTATCATTTGTCTGACTTACAGTTTTGGCGGAAGTAAGCTACATATTTTTATTTTGTTCATTTTTCATTAACTTCCCTTAAGAGCTATTTAAGCAGCCTTATTTGTTGAATTTGTGTGTTGGCCCAAAAAGTATGCTTAATGGCAGTTCTCATTTCTCTACAAAGAATCTCTCGGTTAGTGCTTTTATGTTAATACAGGTGATCAAAGGGTTTGCCACCCGCACAATCTGCACCTGTTTGAGGGTAAATGAAACGACGGATTAAAAATTATAATAAATAAAATAACGGTCAAGTGCTTATCAAACACGCATAGACTTAAGGTTCCGTAGAAAGGATCCCAAGCTACCCAACTATGAAAACCGCATTGCCATCCATCCAATAGTTTCTGGCTATGTCTCGTAAACTAATTAATTCTTGATATCCGTGAAAATTTAGTTAATAAATTCGTATTATGCGCTACAGCTATAGACATGCAATGTAATCTCATTATAGTTTTAAAATACTTATCCAACGAGGTCCCACTCGATGGGGTACAAGTAAAAGGCTTTTTTTCATTTTACATGCCAAAAAAATGAAACTTTTTTTATACCCTTTTGTAGGCGGTTATAAATATCTATAAATGTGCCAAATTTTAAACTTGTAGTGTTAATAGTGTCTAAATAAAATGGCTGTGGGATACAGACAGACAGACGGTCATGACGAAACTGTAAATGTTACTTGTTTGATTGCAGAACTCTTAAAAGCGCGAATAGGGGCCACTGGAAGTTTCCTGAATGAAGCCTTATGTAAGAATTAGCTACTTACATAAGGCGCGGCTTCTTCGTCCTTCGCCTGTTCGTCATTGGTCTCTGCATGAGAGCTACTTACATACGGCGCGGCTTCTTCGTCCTTCGCCTGTTCGTCATTGGTCTCTACATGAAAGCTACTTACATAAGGCGCGGCTTTTTCGTCCTTCGCCTGTTCATCATTGGTCTCTACATTAGAGCTACTTACATAAGGCGCGGCTTCTTCGTCCTTCGCCTGTTCGTCATTGGTATCTTCATTAGAGCTACTTACATAAGGCGCGGCTTCTTCGTCCTTCGCCTGTCGTCATTGGTCTCTGCATGAGAGCTACTTACATACGGCGCGGCTTCTTCGTCCTTCGCCTGTTCGTCATTGGTCTCTACATGAAAGCTACTTACATAAGGCGCGGCTTTTTCGTCCTTCGCCTGTTCATCATTGGTCTCTACATTAGAGCTACTTACATAAGGCGCGGCTTCTTCGTCCTTCGCCTGTTCGTCATTGGTATCTTCATTAGAGCTACTTACATAAGGCGCGGCTTCTTCGTCCTTCGCCTGTCGTCATTGGTCTCTACATGAGAGCTACTTAGATAAGGCGCGGCTTCTTCGTCCTTCGCCTGTCGTCATTGGTCTCTACATGAGAGCTACTTACATAAGGCGCGGCTTCTTCGTCCTTCGCCTGTTCGTCATTGGTCTCTACATTGTCATTGGTCCCTTGCTCCATTTCCGCGTTCTCCGCGCGATCTTGCGCCGACGGATCGTTGCTCGAGGGATTCGCTTGTGGATTCGCTTCGTGATTCCTTTCTTCTACTTCATCTTCTGTGGATTACAAATGTAAACAAGAACAAATTTAAAATGTATATAACCCCGACCCCCACCCCACATTAATACTAAGAAACATCATCAAACATTAGAACAGATCGAGATGATCACATTGAGATCAATCAGAACATTTTCATACATTAAAAACCACATCAATATCGGTCCATTCGTTTGGGAGCTACGATCCTCACCAAAAGTGTAAACCGCATCGCAAAAGAAAGAAGAAAAAAGAAAAAGAAAGAACAAGAATTAAACTTGTCAATTACCTTTATCGATATCCTCTTTATTCTTAGGCAGTTCCTCTTCCTTATTCTCGTTGGCTTCAGCTTGTTCCTCAGTATTATCAGCCATCTGTTCATCCTCTGGCTTGCTGTCTTCTGGCGCATCAGGGTTTTCACTCTCATCAGCACCAGCATTGTCATCGTCCTCGCCGGTTTTGTTGTCTAGTTGTTCGGAATCTTCTTTATTCTAGTTAAGAAATCGTAGGTATTAAAATAAAGATAAGGAATAAGGGTTTTCTGTCCCAATACACATCATCCGCCTATAATTTTCCATTTCGAGTCGTAGGCCTCTTTCTGCCAACGGTATTTCGTAGGTCGTCACTCCACCTCGCCACAGGACGTCCTACGCTATATTTGCCTAATTATGATCTCCACTCGAGATTTCGCCTGTTCCAACGGTTATCGGTTCTTCGGGAAAGGTTACCAGCCCACTGCCACTTGAGCTTGCTTATCCTTAGAGCTAAGTCGGTTACCTTGATTCCCAATAATAGTTACTAAATCTCTTATTTCTAATCATCCACTAGATGGAGAACACAACCATTTTACAAACAAAGTGTTGATTATGTTAACAATTTATGGGAAAAGTAAGTTGTTCGCACGCTCATCGAGAATGGACGCCTGCTATAGCCGTGACACTATGCGCCTTGGCTCCCTATAATTATTACGATAAAAAAAGACAAAACAAAAAAAAAACACGTCATGATAACGCTCAATCAATATCAGCTCCTGCTGGTTCGTCCAACTGACGCTCATTTTCACGTAACGTCCGTAAACAAATCACGCGCACGCTACTGTATTCACGGCGCGAGTGTGTAAGCGCTTGTGTACACGAGAGGTTCACGCTCCGCGAACCCGAAGCGGGCGCAAATACCGACTCTTTGCGGAGAACAAGGCGCGAACAGGCGTGAAACGCGTGAACAGGCCGGTGACCGCTTAACTCAAAGCTATAGCGATAGCGATATCAATGCACTGTCCGTCCTTGTCATTGTGTTACGATATGACAAGGACGGACAGTGCATTGACGTCATAAACGATTACAATTCCATTACGATCGCTCAACCGCGGTGTCGCACTGCAGGCGCGAAAGCCATACGCGGGCCACGCTTTTCACGGATGTTCCCGGCGCGAATGTGGAGGGCCCATTAGGTTATGTGTACATAACACAACAATACATCGCACTTACTTCTGGATCCCCTTCTTCTTTATCGCCATCCTCTTCGTCGCTAGATACATCAAGCCCATCTCTATTCCCTTCCTTGTCTTTCTCGAGCTCTGTTTCCTCGGGCATGTCCTTCATCACGTCGATTTCGAAGGGATTCTCCGCTTCTGTATCTTCTTTTTCCTGAAATAGTATATTTTTGTATTAGTTGCATCTGAGTGGCCCTTTTTCTATCTACTTGGCACTTTAGGGGAATGAACGAACAATTTAAGGTCTGCATTTCAGACCTCATTTGAATGTATAATATAGAATTGAGCCTCATTTTTTGTGCAGATGTCCACTCAAATCTACGCATAAGTCTAGATCCAAACGGAGCAACGTGAATACGGGTAACATTAAGCATCTTTCAAATTATATCAAGTTGAGGTACATCATGACGTAATGAACTTAGTTCAGCGACATAAATTATCAAAAACATTTTAAGATATATGAGGATAGCACTCACATTTCTTTACTTACATGTACACTATCTTGCGGCCACCACAGTTGCCAGAAAACAAGATTTTCGGAATAATAAAATATAATGATTGAGAGTAGTGAAACATGCGATTAAGCTGCTAATCCGTAAACTAAACTCACGAAAAATAAGATCAGATCTTTGAGCCGTTTTATTTATATTTTTAAAAATATATTAAGTATTTGCACTCGCATTAGTTTTCAAAATGAAATAGATATTACGTATTCTATAATTGTTGTTGGTAAATAGAAAGTAGTTTTACTTTGTCATCGGCCTCTTCGCCGTCTACGTCCATGTTATCAGGCAGTTCAAAATCTTCTGGCTCCGGGAGTTGCTGCTGGTTTCCGTGGTACGGATCCACCTGAAAACATCCTCACTCGTTACTAAAGATTCGTCGAAAGGTTTGATTTGTATATCATGGATAAACTTAAAAATAGATATAGACCAAACGCGTAGACCGATTGTGATGACTCTAACGTCAATCGATTTGTCTTAATCTTGCGAGTGCTCTAAAGAAATGACAGTAATCATATTTCAATATGGCGACAACCAGACGCCATAATGTGAAAAAGAAAAAAATAAAGTCGACGAACTATGTATCATTGGATAGATATTTGAAAATCATCTTTAGGTTTCTCTAGTCATTTTTAATTTCGAATGACCATTTAGGATCCACAACGATTTAAAGTTGGTTAGCAACCATTCTCACTTAAGTTTTTGCCTCGTTTTAGTTTTGTTCGCAGTCTGTTTTTTAGTACTTTCGATTATGTCTTGTCTTTTTTTCTTTCTATGAAGATACTTCTCTTACATGATCATCGTCGACCTCTGGCTCGTCCATTTCGTTGATATCTTTCTTTTCTTTCTTGTCTTTCCCTTCCGCCCCGTCGTCTGTACCTTGCTCCTGCTCCTTAGCTGCTATCTCTTTCTCGCCAGTACTTTCTCCTTTGCCTTTGTCGTCTTTCTCATTCTTGTCGCTCTGGTCGGGCTCATCTTCGTCTTCGGAGCCCCAGATTTGTTGATCTAACCTAGAATATAATATGAAGAAGTTGGTATAGGTATAAAAAAAGGAATGTTTTGTGTACGTTTCTCTTATTTATTTCTTCTTTATAAAGTGTCCCGAGGACACTATGCTATGTGTGTGCTATGGCTTTAATAATAATATTTTATAATGTGTGTTATAAATTATGCAGTGCGCAGTGTTCTCAATTGTTGTCCCATTCGTCCGTGTGCAAGATGGGCAGATGTGGTCTACTAAAATATAAATATATCGGGAATATATTTTAGTTGATTTTGAGCAAGTTCAGGAATGTATCGAAAAATCGCTAGGTATTTAATTTTATTTAGTTGATTTTGAATAAGTTCAGAGATGTATCGAAATATTGCTAAGTATTTACGAGTAAGTTTATTTAGTTGATTTTGAGCAAGTTCAGGAATGTATCGAAAAATCGCTATTTAATTTTATCTAGCTTGTGCTTACTCAGAAAACATGTCACAATCGTCATTTTTTCTGTAAATCTCTAGACTTAAATAATAAATATACTTACGTAAAATAGTTTAAAACCTAACTTACAATTAAAACTAATTATATATAAAACCTTAAATGACAACTATTTACAAATAAAAAACAGAATTTAGGTCGCCGTCTGCAGGTAAGGTGCCCAAAAAGCTGGCGACGTTACCTCGTTGAATAGCTAAGCTAATTCTTTGACCGAGGTAAGCGCCAGCTCTTTGGTCACCTGTAGTTTCTACTAAGCGTCTGGACATCTCTTTATATATACTAAATAATTATAGTAAAAAAAACTAAAAAGCAGGCCAGATCAATCATCAGGCTCTTTTCGTCAGGTGAAATGAATATAACTCATAAAGACAAATTTAATGATTGAATCTAATTAGGTTTCATAGAGTAATTCAAAGGTCCCGGAAACCACCTTCCATGTACATCAAACCAAGTCGATAGTACAATAATATTATTGTGTAGTCATCGGAATTCTTCGAGTTACTACCCAGAAGAGATGAATTGTTAGTCCGTCGCATTACGCAACATGTTAATGATTTCGCACTAATAAATTTCAGAGCAATTTTCTTAGGGATCTCTAATATTTTTATAATTAATAATTTTTTTTTTCATTTTTTTTTCTTTTTTTATCCTTTTCTCACAAACAAACATACAAAATTCAAATCTTTTTCTCTTTATAGTATTAGTAGTATAGATTACGAAACAAAATATCAATATTGATAAAATTTGCACATGTATCACGTCCCATCTCTATGAACTCCGGGAATCACCGCGTGGACAATGAGTGCAAGGCTTAGCCAATCAGAGCGTTTTATTTCTAGACGCGAATTAGCGGAATTGATTTCGGACAAACCATATGCCGTTGCTACTCTTCTGGGTAGTTGCTCGATGTCGGAATTACAGTTAGCAAAGTTCAAATGCATACGACCACTAAAAGTGGTCACACCATATCCACCTACACTATGACTATGACTACTGCTATTATAGGCTATATTATAGACGTGTTAAAATTAACGTCGTACTTGTTATTTTCACTCCAAGAATCGAATTTCCACTTCTCATGTTCTTGTTTATGCTACGTGTAGGCAACATAAAACTGCATTTTATGCTTTAATGTATAAAAGTGTTCTAATTCTCTATGGTCTCCGATCCGAGCCTAACGTTTCATATAGTATGTTAAAAAAAAAAAGTTTCGGGAAAGAAGCCCTCGTCTTTTCTTAGCAGTATTTAAATGTTTGTTTATTTATATCAATGTTTAATTTCCTGGCAATCGAAGTGAAAAGCAGAGTATATAATCCTTTTTATAAAACAAGGTTTTTATCCTCGACTTCAATATCCGCCCTGGCCTACGGCTCGGGTGGATAAATGTCTCGGAAGAAATTTATATTAGAAAAATAAAAAGAGCCATAATCCGCCTTGCTGGCAAGTTTGTAGTAAAAGAACATCACCCGTATAAAATAGTAGTTTATGAAACGGTTGCATAATTAAATACGAGAGTGAGTTTTTTAATAGTATCACTCGAGTGTTTTAATACCTAGTTATGTGCCGTTTCATACACTACTTCATCTACACTCATGCAACAGGATGTTACTATTAATGAAAAAAAATATGTCGTAATATTTTCTTGATTTTGCTGGTAAAAGCTCGTTCGTCATGTTCGTTGCTGTTCCGTGATGTCAGGTGGAGTCGAATTCTCCTCAAAATCTCTGTTTACACATATTTAGAACATCTTTGTCACATTTTTAATAAAAATAATACTTTTGATCAACAAAAATATCACATTAATTTGGTTAGATAATAATGTGAAGTACATTATTGCGCCAAAATCCAGTCCACAGCGAATTCGCGTGGAACACGCACCGCCACAGATAATAAATGACGAAAACCCTCGTAGGTGCGGAGCCAACTGGTGCTTTAATGGTAAAAATATATATTACAACATCGTTTAGTTCTAATAACAGTGTTATAATTTATTTATTTTTGTTATTAAAGACGTGGCGTGCGTAATGTATATCATTATGCCACCATTTTTTAGTTCATAATCCGGATTTTACGATATGAGTGTAGATAAAGATTATATTATGTCAAGAGTTTATTTCTGGCCCACAAATGAAAAGTGTTTAATCATGAGATAATAAATCAGCAAGCTTACTTCTCTGCAGCGTTGTCCGTGTCTCCCATTTGTTTATCAGCATCATCTCCATCGTCCTCCTGGTCAGAATTATCCCCTTCTAATATACAAAAAGGCATTTTCATTATTACATTAGTCTATGTTGCGGTATTTTTTGTAGTCGAATCAGAATTATTTATTCACAAGAATGATAGCACAAGAATGATAGCAGATATTAATAAATATAAACGAGCCAATTCCATCCTACCCTAACAATGGTGTGCAAAAATATTTATACAAGAATATAATTACACAAAAGACTACAATGGGTTTATTCTAAAAATAAGTGATATAAGAATCCTGTGATATTGCAGAAACAAAATAATCACAATCAAACTTCGTTCAGGCGTCAAATAGTTTTTTATCGTTTTCTCGAATTCTACACATCAGATTGAGATACCAAGTACACCAGTTTTCAAGTCAAACATTAAGCTATCGGTCACGTTGTTTTTATGTGATGTGCGAACAAACATACATACAGACAAACAAACACACAGACAGACAGGATTTAAAGAAAAAAACTTATTTTAAGTACCCTAGACTATTTTCTTTAAAAATATCTTCATTGTACCGTTTTTTTCGTATTTAGTCCTTTATTATAAGTACTAACTGTGCCCGCGGCTTCGCACGCGTTGTCATTTCTCTAGGTTAAAAGTTCTCTATGTGCTATATAAAGACCTAAAATACCAATATTTTATCAAAATTCCTTCAGCCGTCAAAAAGCTTTTTATCGATTGCCCGGCTTCTACTCATCGGGTAGAGATACCAAGTTTTCCAGTCTTTAAGTAAAACCCTAAGCTATCCTACAGTGAAAACCGCATCGCAATCGGTCCAGTAGTTTTACGTGATGCACGAACAAACATACAGACAAACAGACAGACACGTTTTTTTTAAATTGTTCAGTTTTTTTTATTATTTTCTTGGTACAGACTTTTTTGTTCTTATTGCTAACAACAAAAAAAAAAATTACAAACAAAGAACAAAAATTAGAAACAAAAAGAGGTATAAAATGAATGCTGTGTGTTGTCACAAACAGGTTTGCCGAGTGCAAACGCTAAGGCCGGAAAGCCTTGACACTAATTTTCAGTCGGAACCTATTTGTGACATCACCAATGCAGAGTGACAACACAAAAATTAACACATATTAACAAATGTAATCTAGTCTTTTTAGGTCTCCTGTGAAAATGCTACACTCCCCGGGGACCCTAAACCTACGATCGAGTAGACCATGTCAATATTCATGTTTCCAAAATCATGTTTCGTCGAAGATACAAACAAATAAACAGACAATAAATGTTACAAAAATGCAGAATATTATTTTAGTATGACAGTGATACACACCTTTCTTCTCAACATCTTGCAAGTGAGAATCAAAGTCATCAGTCATGTTGATTCCCTTCTCTTCTTCTTTGCAATCTCTATCATCTTCCTTCTTCTCTTCGCCTGGACGTTGCGCATCGTCCAGTTGGTCCTATTAACAAATGAGTGTAATTTAAAAAATAACAATTTAACAGAAAAGCTTTAATGTGCTTTTTACCTTATTTTTTGTTAAATGCATTGTCACTTTTTTTTTTATTGTTTTTTCTTTAATGCATTGTCATCGCTATGTGAGCAGCTACACTGAAAGTTTCGGCCAGATAGCTAATCAGGAAGTACTCGAAATTTGAGTTGCAAGATTCCAGGACAGACAGAATTACATACATACATACAAGTGATATTAAATAAAAGCTTTTAAAATACGTCTCAATAGGAAAGCAGTCACAAAAGTCGTCAGTTTTTTCGGTAAACTATAACCCAGGTGTGTTAAAGTCAAGAGTGAATAGGTATCTACTAGGCAAGCGTGCTACACCTTCGACCACATCCATCCATCTTGCTTTCCATCAGGTGAGATCGTGGTCAAACGATTGCCAAATACGTAATAAAAAAAACTTGCTATTTTATGATTATGACACAGGAACTTGTAATACTTACCTGATTCTCAATTTTGTCCGATATGTCTGTCTGCCCCTCGCCGTCGCCCAAACCAGTGCCTCCCGTTAGCTTCCCGGGGCCACCTTCTCCGTCACCTTCCTCCATATCCAGGTCTGATGGTTTACAGAATCTACGAGAAATAGCAAATTCGTTTACAAAACTTGCAATAAACAGGTTTAGAATGGTGCGAGGCGGATAAAGATACTATTTAGAAGTCGACAATGGTTTATTTTCATTAATTTCTTTAATTTGCTCATCTGTAAATAATTAAAACAATGAAATATAGTTGAACATGACATGCATTGCATCGCTCAAGTTAAAACATCAACACATCATCATCATCATCATCATCAGCCCGTCTCAATCCACTGCTGGACATAGGCCTCTCCCAAAGCACGCCACTGAGCCCGATCTTCGGCTCCTGAAATCTTCAGTACAAGTTAACGTCATCATTTTGAAGTATAATAGATTGAGTGGCAATTAAACCAAGAACTGGCAAGAGGAAGGTCGGACGACCAGAAGCGCGATGGATCATCATCATCAGACTATATATGTCCACTGCTGGACGTAGGCCTCTCCTAATGCCTCCTCGACGACAATTATGTTAGATGATTCATTGTTTGTTATTTTTAATTTTTTAGGCGCAAAGGCGCTCCGCCGCAATACGTGACGCAGAAGGCGCACGCCAAAGTTAAATTTTAGCGAGCTCAAGGACACCCAGAGGGTACGAACCTTGGCTTGGGCCTTCGCTTAGACTACGGGACATCTGACTAAACTCCTCTGGATCGGTATTAATGATTAATAGCGATCCAGGGGGCCCTGAACTATGGCTAGGAGCCTCATAAGTGATTTAATAACTGACCACCATTTCGGAATACATCTTTGAGAAGAAATGGCAAGAAACTCAAAGAAGAATAATAATAATGTCTGTTTCTACGTGTGTTGTTTGAGGGGTGGCTAGACGATTCCATCGCTGCCTGCAGTGCAGTAGTGATGTCATCGTCTGGGTCGCTCAGAAAATTGCGGGGGCGCCTACTGTCTATTGTCGGATTGTAGTCTGCCGCTTTCACAATCAGCGGATTCGAATGATGGGGAGCGGCGTCAAAGTAACGCCGTGCTATTTCCTTCATAAATTGAAGGATAGAGGGAAGCTCGAGATCGCAATGCAGGTCGAGGTTCCTCTGAAACCATTGGGCGCCGACTGCATTCCGTATGAATCTGTTTTGGACTACCTGTAGAGAGTACAGGTCGATAGGGGATGCATGTGCGAAGGTCACGCTAGCGTACGTCATTATCGGTCGGATACAAGTTTTATACAGGATGAGCTTACTACGGAGGGGCATTTTACTATTTGAATTTATAAGAGGATAGAGGCGACCTTGGACGAAGGCCGCCTTTTTCCGGACTTTGCGTATATGCTCACTGAAGTTGAGTTGATAGTCTAGAGTGACGCTTAGGTATTTAGTGGATTTAGCCCACATAATGGGTTTGCCGCTAAGTTAGACATCGATAGTGGGGAAGTAACGGCGATACTCTTAGAAAAACGCTACGCTCTTCTCAGCGTTTACCGTTATACGCCACATACGGAACCATCGTTCAAGCGCGACAAGCGCTCTTCGGATGTTATAGACGTTAAGAGCCCAATTCCACCCGGTGGAATAGAGAGCGGTGTCATCCGCAAAGAGGGCTATCTCTACTTTGGGAGTGCGCGGGTAATCGCTAGTGTACAGCGAAAAAAGGAGTGGGGATAGCGCGGAGCCTTGAGGGACCCCGGCTCTGATGGGATGCGGGAGAGAACGGTCTCCCCCGACCCGACAGCGTTCCTACGTTCGATTTCGCGGTCCACCGCGGCGGTGTGGACATGATCTACGTGGTGGTCGGAGAGAGAGCATTGTTCCTCGAGACTACCGGCCAAGCATTCCGCTTTTTCGTCGTCCTCGAAAGTGGGTGGGAGGGGGTGGGTCCCTATTCAGCGGGGGAATGAATGATTGAGTTTCGGTTTTGAGTTTTCTCGCCACCTTATAGAAAGCAACATGGGACGGTATAATGTCTGTCATAAAATCGTCCCAGCTATCATTGCGTACTTCCTCAAGGCGGAACCGATCCGAGCGATGAAAAGCTTGAAGGTCGGATTTAGGATCCGGGGAGGGGAAAGAGTCGTGAGCTCTTATGGCTGCGTTCCTTGCCGTCATCAGCTTTCTCGCGTCCTCAGGCAGGGAACAGCGGCGGTGGTCCACCGCTGGTACCCACCTGGAGGATTCACCGATAACGGTTTCGAGGTGGCTTGTAAGGGCATCGATCGAGCGGTCTATGTCGTCAGTCGAGACAATATCGTCAGGGATACGATCAAGAGCGGGCGAACTGATAGATTTGAGGGATTCCCCCAAACGCTTCCAGTCCACTACCGTCTTGGTCGGTGTAGGGGCAGTGCGATCAGATGGATCTGGGCCTAAGCGCAAGATAACTGGTCGATGGTCGGAGTTAAGTTCTTGGAGTACCTCTATAGCGCGGAAGCTGAGGGCTACGTTTCTTAGAAGTGGTATGTCAAGTATGTCCGGTGAACTATTATTAAAAGGGTAGTAGGTATTTTCTAAAGGAGGGATGACGTCAAAACCAATCACTTCACTAAGGCGGTCCATAGCTAAACCGTTACCGGTGTTGTATAGACAGCCGTAATTGACGTGCTTGCTATTGAAGTCCCCAGCCAGAATGACTGAGTTACCTAGAGAAAAGAGAGCTTCGAGTTCGCTGTCGAGTAATCGCTTAGAGGGAGAGAGATAGCATGAAGCTATAATAATTGATTGATGACCGGTCATCGCTAAACGGCAACAAGATGCTTCTAAATTGACTAAAGGAGGCGTGTCAATCGGGACACAGTGCAGGGACTTTTTATAGTAGATTAGAGTACCTCCTTTAGCGGAGGTAACTCTGTCGTGTCGTATGACACAGAAATTGGCTAGGCCGGGATTCCTATCGCAAGGTTTGAGGAAAGTCTCTTGAACTAACATTATATCGACCAGATGGGTCTTAACGAACTCAAACACTTCGTCGCGGTGTTTTTTTAGACCGTTAGCGTTAAAAAATGCTACCGTTACGGAACGGGGCTTAATTTTCGCGGTACAAATCATATTGAAGTAATTAGTATAGGTTAAGGAGGGTGCGGAAGAGCGTTCTGTGCTCTGAGAGGACGCTGAGGGCGCCCTCTGAAGTGCAAGAACGATCGTTCCTATATTTATACGATTGATTCGCGCTGTCGTCTTGCGGCGGTCGGCCGCAGCGCGGGCGGTGGGATTGGCAAGCGGTGTCTCTCGCTCGCACGTCGCTCCCTCTCTGTCTATATAGTCCTATTTTAGCCTGTCTAATTTTTTGTGTTTTTGTTGTCTATATTAACTATATCTTGTTCTTACCTACCTATTTCTCGCTCTCATGGACCCTACCAATCAAACACAATCCTAAATCGCCTTTATTACGTGTAGGCAAACATAAAAAATATATGTACAAATTATAGCTAAACATAATCTACTTAATCTGTTTAACTTATGTTCTAGGTCTTATATTATCATATTGAAACATTATGTAATAGTGTCGTCGCGAACACGTATGAAGTTTAACAGCCGGTCGACATGCGTGGAAACAGCGAAAAGAGTGTAAATGAGGATAATGATGATGTAATTTGAATATTTTTAGGCGTCGACGTTTGTTTTATGCTAAATCTGATTCTTTGACTAGTAAGAAAGTTTTACAAAATCAATCACATTTTCCATTTTTAAAGGGGATATTGAGACATTGTATACAAGATGGAATTTAAAGGTCGGTGAAGGGAAAGTACCATAAAAAAACATGATTGCGAATTTTACTCTAAGGAAATATTCCCTTATTTTTTAAATTAATTATAGCTCATATATTGTCCCTTCTCTACAGTATTTTGTTCAACCCCTCTTCTCCGCGCTATCTTCAGGATCGTTTCCATTTCCTCCATACTTCGCAGCAATAGTAGACTAAGGTCATCAGATAACCTTAAGTTAAAGACCCCTGTCCACAGAACGACTTTTTACGATTGGTCATATTCAGTGGAAGCTGTTCGATTGTGGAATGCCTTACCTGTTGATATTAGACGCACACCTTCGCTCAACGTTTTTAAACATCGTGTTAAAATGCTCTATTTATCACTCTAGCTGAGCTGCTACATCTGAATCCTGTTGTTATTATGTATGTAGGTAAGTATTTAATGGTTTATGTATTTATTTATTGGTTGAAACCACCGTCCCTATTACCTCCGTTATTCCTTTCCGTGCACGGTTGTCTGGAAGAGATCGCTCTGAGCGATAAGACCGCCCGATAAGACTTGTTTTTATTTTTAGTTGTAAGATTTTTATTTGTGTGGTTCAATAAAGAGTTATCTATCTATCTATAGCTGCAATCAAATATTTTTGAAACCTTTTGAACTTGATGCCCGTTGAATTGAAACAATATTAGAATTCATAGACTTCCATTAATTTAAGACACAATGTTTCTTACAAATATTTAATCCTTATCATTGACCCGCTATTTCCCCGAAATTCTTCACAAATGCATTGGAGGATATGTTTATGACTCTGGACTGGATGTGGCATAAACATAAAAGGGCGAGCACATCTCACACTTGAGATTTGCGGATGACATCTTTATCATTGCCGAAACGTGGCAGGACTTCTTACATCAGAATATGCTGAAACGTCCTAGCTGATTCATCTCAACGCATCGCTCTCCGGATGAATTTGGATAAAACCAAGATTATGTTCAATGAACATGTCTTTCCAGAACCGATTGCAGTTCACGAATCTCTTCTTCAAGTTGTTCAAGAGTATGTTTACCTTGGGCAAACGCTGAAGTTGGGTAAAAATAAATTTGAGAGAGAGGCCTGTAGAAGAATACAGTTGGGCTGGGCAGCATTTGGTAAACTTCGTCGAGTCTTTTTGTCACCAATTCCTCAATGCCTGAAACTAAAGTCTTCAACCAGTGAGTTATGACGGTGCTGAGACGTGGACTCTCACGGTACAACTAGTTCACCAATTCAAAGTCTCGCAGCTTCAAAGTGCTGTGGAAAGGGCTATGCTTGGAGTTTCTTTGAGAAATCGAATCCGGGGGTGATACGACAGAGAACCAAAGTTATCGACATAGCCCATAGGATTAGCAGTGGGCTGATCATATTTGCCGAAGGACCGATAACCGTTGGGGTAGTAGACGTGTTCTTGAGTGGAGGCCGCGACTCGGCAAACGTAATGTAGGATGCCTTCCAGCTAGTTGAAGCGACGACATACGCAAGATGGCTGGCGGCGGCGGTTAGAAAAGAAGATCCGAAGATCGGGCTCAGTAGCGTGCTTTGGGAGAAACCTATTTCCAGCAGTGGACTGATGAAGGCTGATAATGATGATTGACCATTTCAGCCTTTTTCATTTTGTCAATTAATGACATAAAATTGCAGGATAAAGTTTTTGGGGTTTTAGCTGGTTTAATTCCTGAGACGAGCAAGTTTCAAAAATCTTTAAATGCAATTATAGTAAATTTTCAAAATAATTGGATGATTCTCTTGAGTAAAATTCGCTATTATCAATATTTAAGAAGCCTACCCCCCACCGACCGACTTCAAATTCCACCTGTATAACAACTTGACTTACCCCTTAGTTGCCAAATCGGAGAATATCTTCAACAGAACCGAGAGCATCTTACAAGACACTCTATGCACCGCTACTTTTTGCGTTATGAAGTATTGCACGAACAGCACAGTTTGTTCCAAGATTGGGACCACTCTCATCACCACGCTCTTTACTTCCTCCACATCCTCGCCGTTGGTTGCTACATAATGGACGTAGTTTGTTAATAAACTGCTGATTTTGTTTATCAATACATCCAATTGTAGCATTCTAGAATCACTCGCCAATTTCTCTTGCAAAAGCTCTTTCAAGTGCTTGTCTTCAAGAATGTCTTTAGGTTCTTCAGGTGCTTTTTCTCCATTATGTATGAAATCATCAATGGCGTCGATAACTTCAATATTTTCATTTTCCTGCGGCAAATGCTTCTTGTATACTGATTGAATGATCAGCAACATAGTGGCAATCAGATCTTCTGTTTGATTGACCAAGTCGTTGCTTGTAGCTTCCATTGTCTGGTCATTGCCTTCGTCCAGCCTTTCATACTGGTTGATAGTGTTCTTCAAATATTGAGACAAATCAACGATGCATCTTAAAATTGGATGTTTAGTTTCAAAATCGGATATCATCGTCTTGAATTTGAATTGAAATTCATTGAGAACCTCTCCTATGTTTTCAATCATGTCCTCAATATTTTGTCTTCCGTTTTCAGCAACGTCGATGTGACTTTGAGATATAACTGGAGCGTCTTTGTTTTGACCAAGTTTTTTAGGTGTGTTTGCAAGTTTGTGTAACGCGTCATTCTGTTTATCGACGGTTTTTTTCAAACCACTTATTCTCGAGTTCAGGTCTTTCCACTCGTCAGTGTTTTTGTAGCAGCGCACGATTTTCGAGTCTGACAGTACCGCATCGAAATCGGGTTCGTAATCTGCGCTTATTTGTTTTTCTGGGCAAGATTTTAGTAATACATTGAACTGCTCCAGTACAATGGCAGTGTTAGCGTAACATTCGGTAAGCAAATCAAGTTTTTGGTTCAGACTCGATATGTTGGTAACGGTGGAATCTATTTCTAGTGCGTTTGTGAGATTTGTGGTAAGCGTTCGCAGGTCGCAGAGACGACGGGAATATTTCGAGATGGATTTCTTTTGTGTATTTGTTACTTGCTGAAATCAAATAAAAAATACTTAAATTCAAAGTCATTAATTGTAAATGGGCAAGACACCGACAATGCCAAAATAAAATAATAATAAAAAAAAATGAATGAAATGAATGCTTTTATAAGTCAAACGTTTATATCCTAAACAAGGAGTTTAAAACGAAAACAAATCTTTAAATTAAATAAAAAAAAAAAGAATTTGAAAATGAAGTTTCCTTTTCGTATGCCGATTTTCCTTTACGTGTCACGCACAGGAATATGAAATACCCTACTGCCTGACTCACATATCCTAGTGATGAACTGATGACTGACAAATATAAGATTACCTAGGTAGATTCCCTCAAAATATTCTCCTGCGTTAAAACTCATGTTATTAAAAAAATAGGAGTTAATGATCCATTAATTACGTGAGGCGTTTAGAGGAGGGAGGGGGTAAAGCCGAATCTCACGTGACTCCTACGTGGGGCTTCAAAAAATCGTCAAAATCGCCTCATGTAATTAATCGACGCCCCTTTACGGATAGTGACCAACTGAGAGCATTATGACTGCTGAGAAGAATGATAGAAAATTTTGCATGTCAGGCTATTTTTTAACAAAAAGATGTAGCAAAACATAAAGGCTAACGGAACATGACCTGACAACGATCACTCTGCTACAAGATTTTCGCTGCTGCCCCTAAAGATGACTTACCACCAGCTGAGCGGCGAATCCTTTGCAGCGTTCAATATTGGGAATGCCCAGGTCTCGATGCGGAGTCAGCAGTGCGGCAGAGAGCAGCCTGTGCCTCGCTATGTTCTTCTGGAAATACTTCTCGCAGCCTGACCAGAGCAGAGATAAAGAGGCGTCGCACCGTCTGTGAGAACATCATAGGTTTGGTAAATACTTAACCTGAATTAGCACATCTTTTATATTTCAAATGAACCTAAAATTACTAAGTACAGTTGAACCTAACATTACTATATGTTTTTCTCCTTGTCCATGAGATGTTAATTTTAATATGTAAAAGTGCTATTATTTTTGCCTATTTACAATAAATTCTTTGACTTTGACTTTACATTAGTACCATATTTTGTATGGCAAGCATTTGACGGCAATCTCATTCGTAATTATTATGGTAAACGATAATTCGGTCGCCAATAGAGGAGACTTGTTTGAAGATCTTTTCGGACTTGAAAATAACCTAGTCGTATTTAGGGGTAATGTGCAAAATATATTAATAATAAATATTTGTTTTAATTTTCTGCCGACGTGCCTTGTGTCCGGCCCATCCTCTAATTTATTTTGATAAAACTAATCAAACAAAGTAATCATACAAAATAATAATCAAATGTTTTCTTATTTAGTTCTAATTCTGAATGTCGAATAACGGATTACGGCGGATCTATTGAGCACTCCAGAGATCCTTTGTTTCCGTTCAGTTTTTATCAAAGCTTTAAATTATTGCGCTCGCTATACTCGCGCATTGTTGTTAATTTTGGCTGCTTTGATATAGCTACCCAAAAAAAAACACAATAATTATTCTACTTTTTTCGCTATAAATACACCACGGCTATAAATTAATAGTTTGATATTTTTGCACTCGCTTTGCTCGTGCCTTTGTAATTTTATATATTTTCGCACTATTTTCGCATTCTAATATACACGACATAGCTCAAAAATGTCGCGCTCGCTTCGTTCGCGGCTTTCCGATAATATTGATGTTTAAGCACTCACAGATGATCGATCTTAAACGTACAAGTATATTTTTTTCACATAATTATCTATTTTTCTGTGATTACCCTAATAAAAGTATGAGCAGGTATCCGTCACTCTACCTACTTACGCGAGTTAATAACCTACAGATTGCTGCGCACCGGCGCCACAAATCAGGCGAGGCCGCTGCGCGCTTGCGTTCAGAATTTTAAATATGTGGACTTTTATATGTTTTTTTCTTAGAGAACGGAATAAGTTGGTACTTTATTTTCTTACGCCAAATTTAACGAAACTGAAAAGTATGAAAGAACAAATAATTTAAAAAAAATGACTTCAAGTCGTATAAAACTTAAAAGAAAGAAATAGTATTAGTTTTTATGGGCTTATTTAGTTTCCGTACTAAACACCTACTTTTTTGACAGCTTGTTTTTGTGGCAAGTTGTTTACATCGGGCAAACCAATCGCATTTTCGCAAACTGGCGCTCCCGCGGCTCGGCTGCGACATTTTGACATATGTGACACATGGACATACGGACGGACGTACGCACAGGGGCGAATCTATCGCCTAAAGTCACAGTTTTCTATCTATCTATCTATCTATACTTATAATAAAGCAATAGGAACGAAATAGTCGGTACAAAGATAATTTAAAAAAAAATGGTCTAGGGTACCTAAAATAAGCTACTGAACAAGTTTTTTTTTTTTTAATCTTGTCTGTCCTGTTCGCGCATCACGTAAAAACTGCTGGGACCGATTGTGATGCAATTTTCACTGTTGCTTAGCTTAGGGATTGACTTAAAAACTGGTGTACTTGTTATTTCAATCCGATCAGCAGAAGCCGAGTAATCGATAAAAACTTATTGACGGCTGAAGTAATTTTGATCAAATGTTGGTATATTGGTATTATAATAGTACATATAGTACTTTTAACTTATAGAAATAACCACGCGTGCGAAGCTGCGGGCATCAGCTAGTACTTATAATAAAGCAATAGGAACGAAATAGTCAGTACAAAAAAGATAATTTAAAAAAAATGGTCTAGTGTACTTACAATATGCTAATAAACAAGTTTTTTTTTATATCATGTCTGTCTGTTTGTTTGTTCGGACATCACGTAAAAAATAATAGACCCATTGCAATGCAGTTTTCACTGTTGGATAGCTTATAGTTTGACTTAAAAACTGGTGTACTTGATATCTCAATCCGATCAGTAGAAACCGAGCAATCGATAAAAACTTATAGATGGCTGAAGTAATTTTGATCAAATGTTGGTATATTGGTATTATAGGTCTTGGAATAGTACATAGAGTACTTTTAAACTAGAGAAATGACCACGCGTGCGAAGCCGCAGGCATCAGCTAGTAATTTAATAAATGTTAATACACAGTGAACAGTATTTATTTATGGAGACTTGCATATGACTAATGACTAAGACTATGCAGAGAACGCGCGGCGTAGGTATTTTATGGACGAGAGTCGGAACATAGTAATATCAACTCTAACGCGCGACTATTAGTCTATTAGTGCAATTTAACATGAACGCTCGATGTATACCTACGTTTTTTTTTCCCATAGTGCCCATAGACGATTAAATCGGCGGCTTTCTGCAAGATCAAAGTAGTGAAACTTCTGTGTTTGAACTATTATTTATTCTGTGGTATGAGTAAGTACCTCAAAATTTCCGAACTCGCTTCGCTCGCGTTTTTTTTACTATGCACGATATGAAAATGTTCACGAACGTTTAAAGGTTCGCGAGAAATACTAGTCACGAAATGGACATAAAGCGAAATTCAGTACTCAATTTATGTACTTCAAATTTCCAATCTAATGGTATGTTAATCTGATGAGCTACTCAGTCAGCATGTCAAACGTGAGGCCCGCGGGCCGCATGCGGCCCACTGAGCATTTTCCTGCGGCCCGAATAAATTTTGAAAACAGCCAGATAATAGGGCCTGCAAGCGTGTTTCGTAAACGCGCGCCATGTAACAAGTCCATACACGTATCACTACCCTTTTCGACGACAGACGTAAGTTGTCTGTTGTTGTAGTATGTGATTGTAATTAAAATTATTTATGTGAAATATATTTCCGCTCGTTTTTTCTGGAATCTATTAAAGTGATTTCGTGAAAAGTGTAACCATGTGTATGAGTTGAACCGGAAATGTGTAACAGGAAGCCGGGAAAGCGCGCGCAGTTTGATTTGACCAATGAGCGCGCACGTGCTATCAAGCTAGAAGCCATTACATAAAATGTTTATTGTGAAAAATTTAAACACTTTAATAATTTTTTTTATGAAAGGAAACAAATCTACCGCAATATCGCGATTGACGGACGCACGCTTGGACGCAGTTTTAACAGTTATTTCCGCCGGTAAATTAACGCCACAAATAGACAATTTAACAAAAGAGACAACAACGTCTTTTGTCTAAAAATAACTTTTCTTTTTAGACAAAAGACGTTAAATATCTGGAAAAATAAGTTTATGTTTGTACTTTTTTGTGAGTCCTTTATATTGGAAATTAAATTAATATACTTGTCCTTTAAGTAATAGTACTTTTATTCTTTAAGATTTTCAGTAGTTTGTATTCTTTAAGATTAGGTTTTGCGGCCCACCTAGTATACTTTATCCATGCTTTTGGCCCACCATTGACTTTGAGTTTGACATGGCTGCTATCTAGATCTTGGCCCTTTGGGCTTTATGGAGCAATCAATGTGGCCCTCAGGGGAAAAAAATTGGAGACCCCTGGCAAGGTTTGACTTAAAAATCGGTACTTAGTATTTAAATACGATGTGTAGAAGCAATCAATAAAAAACCATTTGATGTCTGATCGAAGTTTGATGAAATTATATATATTTGTTTTTTTTTTTTAAATGACCTCGCTGGTAAAGCCTCGGGAAAAGCTAGTCTATTAATAAACCAACCTGCTCTTCAAATATCTCATAGCCGCTTCCAAATCTACCGGCGGTATAGTAAAGTCGTGCAACTCGTGTTCCGACGCGGACAGTATGACAAGCCCCGTGCGGTAGTTCAGCCCCATTTTGGACAGGTACTTGAAAAGGTCTGCGACGGATTTGCGCTTCTGTTGTATGATGTTCTTTGTTTGAGATGTCTGTTTCTCTTTTGGCGATGATGCGTCAACCTGCAAAACGTGTTTAAATTAGTAACGGTACTGAAATAATAGACTATTTGATTTATTCTTGTAAATCTATTGCTTAACCCAACACAGACATCCTATTTTTATTTTCTTGAAAACTGACATATTTTCAGTGAAAATAAATCTTAAATATCGATTATAAAATTACTTCCGCCAAAACAGTTCTGTCATGGCGGCGGTCATGACGTCACATGCTAGTGAACAACAAGGAGTTGCTATGGGTTATTCTAGTAAAATAGATTTTGTTTTCAGGAAGTGACGCAAAAATTACGTCACTTGGCCTACTGGCAATCATAGAGCGTTTGCGATCACGTGACCATGTATTAATAAATATTTTTACCAAAGTAAAAATAAACTGATATTTAATTAGACATACTTTTAGGGTGACAGCAATCTGGGATATTTTTACAACAGACAAATAGCCTATTATATATTTCAGAAGCAGACTAGTCTATGGATGTCTTGTTCATTCGTAGAAACCTACTGTTAATGTGTTTCTATGTGATGCGTACAAATCGTGAATCCTATGGGCGAGAGCATATTTTTTCGTAGGAACCAAAAGTCATCTACCAGCAGCCATCCATCTATACGATGTATCAATTGAACCATAGTGTGTGAAATTGTGTACATCAGCCTATTCAAGTCCACAGCTGGACGTAGGCCTCTCCTAATGCACGCCACTGAGCTCGGTCTTCAGCGTTCACAGGGCGTCCTACACTATGTTTACCTAAACGTGCTCTCCACTCAAGAACTCGTCTACCGCAACGGTTATCGGCTGCTTAGGAAATGCGATCAACCCACTGACACTTACTTATCTTATCTTATAATTGCTTATCCTTAGAGCTATGTCGGTTACCTTGGTTCTCTGTCGGGTCACTTCATTCATCAAATTTGTCCTTTAGAGAAACTCCAAGCACAGCTCTCTCTCCATAATTCGCTGAGCAATCTTAAATTTATTTCGGCACCGTAGGTAATGACTGGTAAGACGCACTAATTGAAGACTTTTGTCTTGAGGCACTGTGGTATGGACGACGCCGACGAGAAGGCATGACGAAGCTTGCCCAATGCTGCCCAACCTAGCTGAACTCTTCTATTGGCTTGGTTGTTACCCAATAGCAATATTTTCCCGAGGTGAACATATTTTTGGACAACCATTACCATGGTGTAGTAATATTTTCAAGGTACAGTTGCTGTCGCGTCGCATCACATCCCACTTGATCAGCATGAAAGCCTCCCCATTATAGGGGGGTTATTTTTTACCATTATAGGGGTGAAACTATGCTGGAAAGTAGGAAGTGCATGTTAGGCGCTCAGCCGAGTGTCCCGGGTGGTGACCGTGGAGGTGGCACGCGCTTGTTACTTTGCGACGGTGCACTCGTTACTGCAGTACGGTGCGGAGCTCTGGGGGAGATGCTCAAAGTGGAATCGCGTATTCCGCATGCAGAAGCGCGCTGTCAGAGCGATAGTAAGAGTACCGCGAGACACTTCCGCGAGACCCTATTTCAAGGAACTTGGAATCCTGACCCTATCTGATATTGTGATCCTTCAGGTGGCAGTGTACGCAAGGACCAATATTGCTTCTTATAGAAGACACTGCAAGACATGCACTCTTACAATACGCGTAACGGGAACAAGCTCGCAGAAGTACCGCGCTCCCTTGTCAAGTCCAGTAAGCTTACTCACGTGATAGGTCCTAGTGTATAACAGTGTATAACAGGCTTCCCAGTGACATAATCGCAGCTCCCAGTATGACCTGCTTTAAAACTAGACTGAAACGCTGGCTTATCGACCAAACGTTCTACTGCTTTGACGAATTCATGAAGATGTAATTATTAAATTGTGTATTGACATGTTATTATTATTATTATTATTTTTCTTTTAATTAAAGATCAACTAAAATATGTGTACATTGACATATGTACACATATTTTAGTTTTTTATTATTATCATATAATGAACTAATAACACAAAAAAAAAACTTTTTTGAGTGTCGTTGTGTACACTATGTATACATCATGTATATTTAAATTTTGCTACGATTTTTACTCACTAAAGATTGTGATGTGTAAGCTTGGTTTATGAATAAATGAGTGAGTATTTATGAACAATAACCATCACGCTTGGCAGGCGTCCCCTTTTTGTAAAAGTTTTTAGCAAGCTGAATTTGAAACACTTTCTCGTATCCTAAGGAGTTCAATTTTTACATGTTGGTTCAGTTCCGATGAATGCATTTTTATGGTAAACATGACCTGAATTGACATCCAGGACTAGCTCAAAATAAAGGAACTCTTCATCGGTCAACAGCACAAACACAAAATGTTGTGTACGCATTTTATTATGATAGCCGATTTTAAGTTCTACCGTGACATGGTTGCTGCACTTAGGTTTGGGTCCGGACTAGGGAACTCCTCAACAGTTAACAGAACAGACACGAAATGTTGTATAAAATATGCATTTAATTGTGATAGCCCACCCTAAGTTTTACCATGACATGGTTGCTGCACTTAGGTTCGGGTCCGGACTAGGGAACTCCTCAACAGTTAACAGAACAGACACGAAATGTTGTATAAAATATGCATTTAATTGTGATAGCCCATCCTAAGTTTTAACATGACATGGTTGCTGCACTTAGGTTTGGGTCCGGACTAGGGAACTCCTCAACAGTTAATAGAACAGACACGAAATGTTGTATAAAATATGCATTTAAATGTGATAGCCCGTCCTAAGTTTTACCATGACATGGTTGCTGCACTTAGGTTTGGGTCCGGACTAGGGAACTCCTCAACAGTTAATAGAACAGACACGAAATGTTGTATAAAATATGCATTTAATTGTGATAGCCCATCCTAAGTTTTACCATGACATGGTTGCTGCACTTAGGTTTGGGTCCGGACTAGGGAACTCCTCAACAGTTAACAGAACAGACACGAATGTTGTATATACATTTAATTGTGATAGCCCGTCCTAAGTTTTACCATGACATGGCTACTGCTTAAAACCTTATTTTTTAATGTATTTTATCAACTTATGGGCTTTGGTGATCGCAGGTGATGTTGATACTTACACTATAAAATGCTGAAACCCATTTCGTGAATTGTCTTCGCTGATTATCAGAACACCCCGCAGAAACTGTACGCCATCGAAATTGGTATTGACATATCCAACAATATTTTAGGGCGGTAAACATCAGAATGTGCCATGTGGCTTACTGGTCTTACCTCCAAAGAACCGAGATGGTTGCTCGTCTCGATGACCGTCGTCACGAAGTCATCCAGCGCCTGCACCAGCGAAGGGTATCCCGTGTTCGTGATGGTATCCTTGCAAAGTGTCTTCGCCTTGTTCAGCAAGCTGGTGACCTTGGCCAGGAGACCGCTCTCGGGTATCAATTTGGAAGGTTGATCAGCTTCGTCCAAGTATTTCTGTAGAGGTATGTGCACTGATTTAAAGGATTTGCTCTGCCGTACTTTCGTTTGTGCTGGTTCAAAGCGCCCCCACCGAAGGTCCATGGAACTAAAATTTACATTGTTTCATCTCCTGACGAAACAATGAATTTCTCACAGAATAGAGTACAAGAACGATAGCTCCGTGAACGCTCACTACTGCCAAACTACTACTACCTTCGCCAAAATGACCATAATCAAATGCTCTCATTGCTACGTTCGTCAAAATCCTGTCTAGAGCACGGAGTAATATGCAGTTGTCTATGGATAGGTGTGTGAGTTGTATGTTCGGGTTATCTTCGATAACCTTTCCACAAAGTTTTGTTAAAATTAAAATGTTCTATGTTACTGTTTTCTCATACTTGTTGCACGAAAGGAAGCCTCTTTTACTATAAAATTGTTAATTTCGTTGGCTTCCACTTGTTCAAACGAGATTTTCCTCCATTGGCCGCAGAGAATGAAAGAGAAGTGTCAACATAAATAACCCTAAAAACTTGTAAGATACTGTTTTGTTGAGAAGTTGTGTTTAAAAGGGTATGATGAGCTAATTAATATTATATACTACGCCCGCGACTTCGTCCGCGCAGACTAGTTTATCGCGGAAAAAGCATCCTATGTTCTTCTAGGATATTAAAAACTAATGGAAAAGTATAGCACCAACGTATTGTATTCTCTTTGGCACCAACGCTCTTGATGCTTTTTGACAGACTTGTTATTATTTCGTTTCCATGGCTACCGAAGATCGGGTAATCGATAATTTATAGTTTTCCCGTAAAAACTTACTATTTTCCGGGATAAAAATCCTATGTATATGTATCCTATGTGATATTCCAGGGTATAAGCTATCTCCATTCCAAATTTTATCAGAATCCAACCGTCGTTATCGCGTTAAAACTCTCCAAACATACAAACAAACAAGACAACGTTTACTTTTATATATTGGTGTGGATTTATGTTTAAAATAAGTTGACGTTTTCGCGAAACAATATTAATATTTCAACATGAACCGAGTCCCCGTCGTAACTCAGTGGAAAATTTAATTGATATAAGTTATCTGGCAGATTTTACGAGGATTTATTTTGCGTGAAAAATATCAAAAAAAAAAGTTTTGCATGCTTTGACCCTTCACCAAAAATGGCAGTCCTATATTTCAAAGTACTTCAATAACCCGGCAAACGTCTTGTTATACAAACTTATTAAACTAAGCGCGTGAGGTGGTCATACCTAGACATATAAACAGTAGGTACTTCTCTACACGACCCCAACACTTAAAACACTACAACAAGTATACAGTTAGCATGCACATAACACTACTTCTAGATTTAGTAACAAGTTAACAAAGGTGTACTACCTGCAGATGCTGTGGATTAAAACGAAAAATAATATTAATGGAAGAAAGAGAAGAGATTAATACCTACCCGCCACTACTTAAAGTACCCATGGACAGTAAACAGTAACAGTACCTACAATACAATTTCATTACCACACACAAATTGTAGTCAACATAAGTAACTTTCTTTGTTTTTTAATCCCAGGTAAAATGAATGTAATAACTTATAGTGCTGTTCTTTTTGTGTGCATTTTTTTCTGACTCTCTTCTAATTCTATATTTTTTTGTGCTTGAGTAACATCTCAATTCAAGCAATGGGGTATGCTGAAAACCAGCCCTGCGAAGACTAAACTTAGTCTGCACAGTACAGTGCTGAGTTTACCCCAATTGCCAAACATGCGAGGTTAAATACCATATTATACCAAGTCATTGTACCAAGATAACATGACAAGTGGCATAACATGGATGACAGACACACGGGCCTAATGAGCACTCGTAGATTTCTTGTGGCGTGTCATGTGAGTTTTGTATTGCTTAAGTCTTTTAAGTTAAGAGCAGAATAGTATAAAAGAAATTGTATTAGCAGTTGCAATCGATAATGAGCTAGGAGCTTTCTAAATAATTTATCCGCAATAATTTGGAGCTAGGTCCGTGAATATATGAAATCGATGTGACACTAAATGCACACGTTCTACTAATGCCATCGATGTCATACAGTCTATAGCGTTTACACATGGCGCCGTAGCGGCAGCGTTTTTTGCCGCCGCGGTGCCGACCGCAAACGACCAACTAAACATTAGTTGAGAACTACGGCACCGCTCGCCGCCGCGGTAACAAGACTCGCCGCGGCGGCGCCATTTGTAATCGGCCTAAGAATTACAGAAGCAGGCAAACATGTTGAAACCTTGCGCCTTGAGCTATAATAGTGAGCATTCCGCGCAACAGGCCAATGCGAGTGGTATGGTGTGCAGGGCAGAGAGCAGGGGATTGATCTAGAATCGAGGGGCAGGAGTTGGGGGAAGGGGTTTGGGTGTGGGGAGGGGGCAGGAAGGGCTACCTCCTGGTACCCCTCCTCCCTCCCGCGGAGACGCCTAGTTTATGAGATATTTCAGTTTAAAGTTTATAAAAAAAACAAGGATTTGGGAGGGGGCGGGGTCGGTGGAGGGGGCTGGACAAGTGGAGAGTTACCCCCTGGTATCCTCCCCCCCCCCCGCGAAGAGGTCGGAACAGCCGTAACACAGTTTGTTCAAAATTGTAAGCTAACCTAAGCCCTGTATCACCATCAATTATAAGTGCACTCATATAAGTGCATCAATTATAAGTTCATAAATGAGATAGTGTAATTGAAATTTTCCGTTAAACAAAACTGGACGTTACAGTGTATTTATGGGTGTAAATATGGTAATGATCTGAAACGCTCTAAAGAATTTAGTAGCGAACAATGCGCTATAACAATAGGTTATTGTAAGTGCAGGTATATATTGCATGCAAAGCTGGTTTTGATTGCCTCAATGTTAAACTTACTCAACAATTTTGTTTTGTGTTCATGACCGAGAACACAAAACAAAATTGTTGAGTTATCAATGCTCTGCAAGTGGTTATACGAGTAATTAACATCAAGTCTGGGAAACCCAGCATACAAAGTGTGGTAACGTATTATTTCAGAGTACCAGAGTAATGATTCGGATAAGTTATTGGCATCATTACTCCAGCTGACTCACATAAAAGCAGTTAGGTCTCTGGATTGTTCCAGAATGTGCCTGCATTTCACAATCACCAAAGAGGACTTACCATTGAATAAAGATTAAAAGAAGCAAGTAATAAGTTATTATTTAGATAAGTTTGCCAGATGTCGGTCACAAACGGAACATTTGAATGCGGCTGTGCCAAATAGTTGTCCGAGTAATTTATGGATAAGTACAAATTATTGTGCGCTATGTAAGGTAACCAAAAGTTGTATCTTAAAACTACGAATTCAGCACATTCTGAAACAAACTCTAACAATATTGTTTTACGGAACATTTTCCAATTGTCATACCTTAACATTCCTGGCCAGTACGATATGGTTCTGCACATCGATCATGTAGGCCCCGCCCGCGGGCGCGGTGGCGTTGGTAGCGCGCTTCGGCCGGTCCCAGATCCCAACGTGGACGTCACCGCTCACGTCCGTGCTGTTGTCCACTAAGCAGCTGGTCACGTTCTCTTTTAGGACTTTCTGAAAAAAATGTACACTGCTTGTAAACTATTGGCAGAGGGTTTCTTTATTGAGTAACAAGCTGAGCCCGCGTGGTCATTTTGTGTTAATGCAGAACCAAAAGTACCAATATCAAATGGTTTTTAAGCGATTGCTTCTACTCATCGGATTGAGATACAAAGTACCAATATCAAATGGTTTTTAAGCGATTGCTGGACTTCTACTCATCGGATTGAGATACAAAGTACCAATATCAAATGGTTTTTAAGCGATTGCTTCTACTCATCGGATTGAGATACAAAGTACCAATATCAAATGGTTTTTAAGCGATTGCTTCTACTCATCGGATTGAGATACAAAGTACCAATATCAAATGGTTTTTAAGCGATTGCTTCTACTCATCGGATTGAGATACAAAGTACCAATATCAAATGGTTTTTAAGCGATTGCTTCTACTCATCGGATTGAGATACAAAGTACCAATATCAAATGGTTTTTAAGCGATTGCTAGACTTCTACTCATCGGATTGAGATACAAAGTACCAATATCAAATGGTTTTTAAGCGATTGCTAGACTTCTACTCATCGGATTGAGATACAAAGTACCAATATCAAATGGTTTTTAAGCGATTGCTTCTACTCATCGGATTGAGATACAAAGTACCAATATCAAATGGTTTTTAAGCGATGGCTTCTACTCATCGGATTGAGATACAAAGTACCAATATCAAATGGTTTTTAAGCGATTGCTTCTACTCATCGGATTGAGATACAAAGTACCAATATCAAATGGTTTTTAAGCGATTGCTAGACTTCTACTCATCGGATTGAGATACAAAGTACCAATATCAAATGGTTTTTAAGCGATTGCTTCTACTCATCGGATTGAGATACAAAGTACCAATATCAAATGGTTTTTAAGCGATTGCTTCTACTCATCGGATTGAGATACAAAGTACCAATATCAAATGGTTTTTAAGCGATTGCTTCTACTCATCGGATTGAGATACAAAGTACCAATATCAAATGGTTTTTAAGCGATTGCTGGACTTCTACTCATCGGATTGAGATACAAAGTACCAATATCAAATGGTTTTTAATCGATTGCTAGACTTCTACTCATCGGATTGAGATACAAAGTACCAATATCAAATGGTTTTTAATCGATTGCTAGACTTCTACTCATCGGATTGAGATACAAAGTACCAATATCAAATGGTTTTTAATCGATTGCTAGACTTCTACTCATCGGATTGAGATACAAAGTACCAATATCAAATGGTTTTTAAGCGATTGCTTCTACTCATCGGATTGAGATACAAAGTACCAATATCAAATGGTTTTTAAGCGATTGCTGGACTTCTACTCATCGGATTGAGATACAAAGTACCAATATCAAATGGTTTTTAAGCGATTGCTTCTACTCATCGGATTGAGATACAAAGTACCAATATCAAATGGTTTTTAAGCGATTGCTTCTACTCATCGGATTGAGATACAAAGTACCAATATCAAATGGTTTTTAAGCGATTGCTTCTACTCATCGGATTGAGATACAAAGTACCAATATCAAATGGTTTTTAAGCGATTGCTTCTACTCATCGGATTGAGATACAAAGTACCAATATCAAATGGTTTTTAAGCGATTGCTAGACTTCTACTCATCGGATTGAGATACAAAGTACCAATATCAAATGGTTTTTAAGCGATTGCTAGACTTCTACTCATCGGATTGAGATACAAAGTACCAATATCAAATGGTTTTTAAGCGATTGTTTCTACTCATCGGATTGAGATACAAAGTACCAATATCAAATGGTTTTTAAGCGATGGCTTCTACTCATCGGATTGAGATACAAAGTACCAATATCAAATGGTTTTTAAGCGTTTGCTTCTACTCATCGGATTGAGATACAAAGTACCAATATCAAATGGTTTTTAAGCGATTGCTAGACTTCTACTCATCGGATTGAGATACAAAGTACCAATATCAAATGGTTTTTAAGCGATTGCTTCTACTCATCGGATTGAGATACAAAGTACCAATATCAAATGGTTTTTAAGCGATTGCTTCTACTCATCGGATTGAGATACAAAGTACCAATATCAAATGGTTTTTAAGCGATTGCTTCTACTCATCGGATTGAGATACAAAGTACCAATATCAAATGGTTTTTAAGCGATTGCTGGACTTCTACTCATCGGATTGAGATACAAAGTACCAATATCAAATGGTTTTTAATCGATTGCTAGACTTCTACTCATCGGATTGAGATACAAAGTACCAATATCAAATGGTTTTTAATCGATTGCTAGACTTCTACTCATCGGATTGAGATACAAAGTACCAATATCAAATGGTTTTTAATCGATTGCTAGACTTCTACTCATCGGATTGAGATACAAAGTACCAATATCAAATGGTTTTTAATCGATTGCTGGACTTCTACTCATCGGATTGAGATACAAAGTACCAATATCAAATGGTTTTTAATCGATTGCTGGACTTCTACTCATCGGATTGAGATACAAAGTACCAATATCAAATGGTTTTTAATCGATTGCTGGACTTCTACTCATCGGATTGAGATACAAAGTACCAATATCAAATGGTTTTTAATCGATTGCTGGACTTCTACTCATCGGATTGAGATACAAAGTACCAATATCAAATGGTTTTTAATCGATTGCTTGACTTCTACTCATCAGATTGAGATACAAAGTACCAATATCAAATGGTTTTTAAGCGATTGCTGGACTTCTACTCATCGGATTGAGATACAAAGTACCAATATCAAATGGTTTTTAATCGATTGCTGGACTTCTACTCATCGGATTGAGATACAAAGTACCAATATCAAATGGTTTTTAATCGATTGCTGGACTTCTACTCATCGGATTGAGATACAAAGTACCAATATCAAATGGTTTTTAATCGATTGCTGGACTTCTACTCATCGGATTGAGATACAAAGTACCAATATCAAATGGTTTTTAAAAGATTGCTGGACTTCTACTCATCGGATTGAGATACAAAGTACCAATATCAAATGGTTTTTAAAAGATTGCTGGACTTCTACTCATCGGATTGAGATAAAAAGTACCAATATCAAATGGTTTTTAAAAGATTGCTGGACTTCTACTCATCGGATTGAGATACAAAGTACCAATATCAAATGGTTTTTAAAAGATTGCTGGACTTCTACTCATCGGATTGAGATACAAAGTACCAATATCAAATGGTTTTTAAAAGATTGCTGGACTTCTACTCATCGGATTGAGATACAAAGTACCAATATCAAATGGTTTTTAATCGATTGCTGGACTTCTACTCATCGGATTGAGATACAAAGTACCAATATCAAATGGTTTTTAATCGATTGCTGGACTTCTACTCATCGGATTGAGATACAAAGTACCAATATCAAATGGTTTTTAAGCGATTGCTTCTACTCATCGGATTGAGATACAAAGTACCAATATCAAATGGTTTTTAAGCGATTGCTTCTACTCATCGGATTGAGATACAAAGTACCAATATCAAATGGTTTTTAATCGATTGCTGGACTTCTACTCATCGGATTGAGATACAAAGTACCAATATCAAATGGTTTTTAAGCGATTGCTTCTACTCATCGGATTGAGATACAAAGTACCAATATCAAATGGTTTTTAAGCGATTGCTAGACTTCTACTCATCGGATTGAGATACAAAGTACCAATATCAAATGGTTTTTAAGCGATTGCTTCTACTCATCGGATTGAGATACAAAGTACCAATATCAAATGGTTTTTAAGCGATGGCTTCTACTCATCGGATTGAGATACAAAGTACCAATATCAAATGGTTTTTAAGCGATTGCTTCTACTCATCGGATTGAGATACAAAGTACCAATATCAAATGGTTTTTAAGCGATTGCTTCTACTCATCGGATTGAGATACAAAGTACCAATATCAAATGGTTTTTAAGCGATTGCTAGACTTCTACTCATCGGATTGAGATACAAAGTACCAATATCAAATGGTTTTTAAGCGATTGCTAGACTTCTACTCATCGG